>OX411550.1:46606358-47806358 GCA_948146395.1 Fragum whitleyi | reverse complement strand
TCCAGTTATACGATACAGCATACATACAGCACAGGTGGCAGTATCAAAGAAATGATAAAAAAGTATTAGATAATATTTAGCATATATATATTTTTTTTTTTGTAAAAAAAAAATGTTTTGATACCGCCACAACAAACATACAAGATATGACTTACCAAATAGGTATATATCAGATAGGTATATAATTTGTGAACCGATATCAAATATCTGGCTACATATCAAGAGCCAAAGTCAAATCATTACCATCCATGTTTATTTAGATTATTCCCGTTAAATCTTCAATTAAGCAGCCACTAAAGTAACCGCAAAACACGGTCGCAGAAAGATCGGTCCGTTAAAATACATTATCTTAACTCTTTTCATACTGAATAAAAATCTTTGCAAAATTACATTCAAATCAAAGTCATTTAAATTGAGTCTGTGCGTAACATTTCCAACAATTTCACATGTTCATGAAGCGGAAACATTGAGCAGCCTGGAAAAATCACACAGTACATTTACATGATTACCTGACTTTCTGAATGCACTTTGAGACCCAATCTATATACAAATTGCACAGTAAAGATCCTGGTCAGACTGTGTACATTCAAAGACTAGCCAGAGTCTTTGCTTTGCATACATTTGAAATTTTTGGAAATGTCACGCACTGGCTCAATTTATTTTGAAAGTACAATTTTCAAAATTTTCTGGTTTAAAAGGAAAAGTAGATGTTATTGACTAAGATCAGACTGCACATGTGTGCAGGCTGATCTTTGTCTATACCTCCTGTCAAATCAGGAATGTTTCGGGTTTAGCATGACAAGTATTAATAATAGATAGGACCGTTGTTAATGCATTTACATGTAGGTTATATGGCTTACAAGCTATGAACACTTTAAAAACTGATCGCTTCTGTCAATTAAACAATCAATTTGACCAATCAAATCGCCCATTAACACCAGAATTACTGTTGACCTCCGTCATTTTTCGCCATTGTTTAAAAAAAATTCTTGTGGACCGGCTACGAACAGCTTCGATGTTTGTGTCATTTTTCTTGCGATTTGCTTTATGTTTTGAACACTATCTTATTTTTTGCGACAATTGCCAATTCCTCCTTAATGCTTTTCGGTGGATTTTCGAAAAAAAAAAAGGGTGAATTGTCATTTGGTTATCTCAGAGCCAAATCAGTGAAATTACCTCATTTTCTCTAATAAAGACGCCCTCCCCTATAGTAGCACTCAGGGCTACATCTTTTTACTAAGAAAATCCAGTTCAAATGCCTAAATTTTAGGACCTTTTTGAGACTTCTTCCCTAATTTGAGATGAATTTCCTCTTAACAATCATTTATTGTAAAATTCACCTCAAATTGAAGGGAAAAGGGCAAAAAAAAAATCAAATTTGGAGATTGTATTTTTTTAAATCAGTAAATGCATATTAAATAAAAGCTCCAGGACCATGTTATGTATAGCTCCCGGGAGCATTTATTAGGAGAAATACGGTTCTTAAAAAAATGGCCCTGCTTTCTTTCAACGTCACGACGTTTTCCCGAAATTTTCTCACTTCGTCTGATTTTAGCATTTAAGAAATAAAATAATCGTTTGTTTTTCGAGCAAGATCGACAAATCTTTCTTTTGGTGAACAACGAAAGCTATTTTTTCTCATGGCGAAGGCACTTGTGAAAATATAGCTTTTTTTATCACTAAATGAAAGGTTAATCGATCTTACACCGAAACAAACAAATACAATCTGGTCAAAAGATCATTTGACTTATCATAAGCTAAAGTGAGAAATTTTCTGATTTAAGCCAAAATACTATGATAAATTTATGAATATAAAATATTAGTAAGTTGTTAAAACATGACAACCTATCAAATCATCCTTTATAATAACATATTTTTTTTTTCAAATGAACGTGCAAAGCGGGGTATACTTTGCAAGCAGTTTTCCACGTTTTGTTATCCTGAACGCAGGGCTGTGTTGTCTCAGAAGACAATTGAGCCTGTGCGTGACATTTCCAACAATTTCAAATGTGGACAAGGCAAAGACTCTGGCCAGCCTGTGCAGCCGCACAGTCTGTCCTGATTTTATGTGATGCGCACTGTAGATAGATAGGGTCTGTATCCGTCATAATAAGATCTCTAAGTATTCTTAATACATTGTGTTGTTGTCTAGAATATACAGTCTTTGTCCAACAAGCATAGATGAAATTGTTGGAAATGTCACACACAGGCTCAATTGATACATTAACGCTTCCAACCAAAGAATCGATTGACCAATCAATTCACCCATTTAGACAGGATTGCACAGTCCGCCTCCGTTATCATTCGGAAATCCTTCGACCAATCTAAAGATCAACCGATCGTAGGTTGGCCGAAGTAGTTCCGAATGCTCCGTCATTTACCACCATTTTGTTTAAGCTGTCGTCACGGTGTTTTGACGTTAACTTACAACCTATTTTACGTTTAATTTCCGTTATCAAATATTTCGCTGACACAAGACGTATTTAAACATCTGAAGCGGTCGATATCTGGCAAATAAATGTTTTAAAAATGCGTACAAGAATTTAAAATCTATTTTATTTCTATGATTATTATTCTATCATTTTATAATCATTTTATTACTTTTCTAATTATCCCTTCCAACTAAGTTGCATGGATTATTTGAAATTGTGAATTTTCTCCCGTTTCACGTATTTTAGCTTCTTTTTTTTTTTTTTAAAAAAAAAAGATAAATATCAAGTGTACAACTCAAATTGTTCCGTCTTTCGTTATGTATGTTTCTTAAAATTAGAATTGATATTGCTCTCTTGAGTAAACAGTCTGTTGCCAGTTTAATTTTAACAAGTCTAAGATGTGTAAATTTGGAAACATGCTTTTTTTTTGTTTTTACAAAAAATAGTTTAAGCTACATTTCAACCAGTCTGGCTAATATTTTCCCTTGATAATTTGGCAGAAGGCAGGCAGTGCAGACCAAGATCAGACTACAGGCTGATCTTAGTCTTTATTATATACTTTGATATTGTCTCTATGTATTTGAACGGGAGGAAAGTGTGCAATATTTTTTGATATTGCATACTTTGATATTGCACTAAGACTATTCTCACGTGCACAAATGGACTGGACTACTTTCTGGTTGCTACCTCGCCATAAGTCAACATAAAATCACATTATCAACGCTTTCTTTTTGCTTTCAATATTCGAGAAATATTTTTGTCAGAGTAAAGAAATACGTTTCAAGTTCTTTGAATGCCTAAAGGGCAATACAACAGTGTTTGTTTTCATCTATTTGAAACATTTTCCGAGAAATAAACCACTTCATCCCCTCCCCCTCTTCGTCGACTCAGACCCCCCCCCCCCCTGAATTACTTCCAAATCACTGATTTTGTTTCTCCTTTATCTATGTTACTTTATAACTCTTTCAAAACTAATTCATGCCAATCCTTCTATGTCTATCATAATTCTAGTAATTATCTCCCTTCCTCCCTATCTTTCTCTTTATCTCATCTTTCTCTCCGTCCTGTCCTTCATGACTATCGCTGGTCTGCTCCGGTATCTAGTACGCCGATTTAGTCAGTTCTGGAACATGTAACTGATAAGAATAACAAATGAACAAGTTTTAATAAATATATTTATTTCATTTCTATTCAAAGTAAGTCGAAATCAATGCGTATTTAAAGATCGAAATCGCGAATCGACACAAAAATGTCCGCCGTCTTTTTTGTTTACACTGTCACTTCATAGCAACGGATGTATTCATCCGAACGTAAAAATATAACGGAAAGGATTTTGCGGGAAAAGGTCTACTGCGTAACTGTTATTAAAAAGCGGTTTGGATTTAAACAAAAAATCGTTTTTGGAGTATAGGTGATGTAAAAAATTAATAAATAAGAAGTGAATATCGTCCAACAATATCAAAGTATACAATAAAAAGGTTATTGAATATAAATGGGAATATATTGTGTCGGACTCATTCTTTTGGCGCAGTTGCCCTCGCAAGCTCGGGCACTCTGCCAAAAGAACTCGCCCGACACAATATATTCCCATATAAATTCAATAACCTATAATACTGTCAGTCAAAGCTTCGTGTACAGCAGCAAAGTGTTTTGAACAGCAGGAATAGGGTTTATGCAAATTTTAAGTTGTCTTATGATATGACATAAGTCGCAGGAGTGAAATAACCTCGTTGAATATTTTTTTATATTATACGGGTGTTATTTCACTAGTGGTATAACTATGCAAATGAGCCCAGAGCGAATAACAACGCTATTTTGTTACCGCGAAAATGACGTCATAATATAGATTTTGTGACGTCAGTTTAAAACGGCGTTAAAAGTTTCGCGGAAAGTTGAAATGTTGAATTTCAAGAATTTTGACGATTTTTCGCAAAAATTCGGGTCATATTATAGATAGAATATGAAATTTGTGCTCACAAAATACCGAATTTACTAAACTCGCCATCTTAAACAGATAAAAACTCGGCGCAGCCTCGTTTTTATCTGTTTAAAGATGACTTATTTAATAAACTCGGTATTCCATGACCACTCATTCAATATCCTCTATATATTATAAGACGAATATAGTTTTTATAGGACCCATTCAAAGAAAAAATTCCTAGATCCTCGCACGTTGATGATAATGAATAGAGGGAAAAGTTTCTGACTGTTCATAAGATCTAGCAGTTACTGCGTGCTTTCATTATCACAAAATTTAAAAGACTTCCTCTTAAATGTTCGCGGAATTCTACCAAATCCAAACGCAAGTGGGCCACACCTTAGCTTTTTGCTTATAAAACGCCAGCGTTTATATCATAGAATAAGTTTTTGTCTTCAGGGTTATTTAATATTTTTTGTCTTCTATACCTTATTATATATTTCTGTCTTAAAGGTACTTATAATGATTAGTACCCATAAGACAAAAAAATTCGGTTTTATGAAGCAATCGTATGTGGCTTACAAGGGAGGCGAGGGTCGATTGCAACTCTAGTTATACAAAGTTTTTTTCTTCTTCGATACGTTTTCCTCGTGAAGCTGGTTCAAATAATGTTTTCTTCTTTTCAAAATTACAAATTAGAAAAAAATAACGTTTTCATTTTCAGCTCCACTGGACAAAGTCCAGCGGTGCTATTATAGTAGCCTGATGTCAGTCATTAGTGCTTCCGTCCGTCCATGGTGATTAATGTTTCCCCTTAATGTATATGTGAAACTGTTGGAAATGTCACGTGCAGGCTCATATGAAATAACTGCAGTACCAGAAACTACTGTTCAGAATGCAATCAAACTTTATAGGAATGATGCTTAGAATTTCTTCGCGTGATTCTGAACTGGTTGATAACGTGGGTGCTATGGGCTGTAGCATCACAGAAAAATGGTCCCAATTGAAGAACTATAAAAAAATTCTTCTCTGAAACTAGAGACCAGAATTCTACTAAACTCTATAGAATGATTATTAGGACATGCTGATTTGATTGTTAAATTTTCATCGGTTTGATAACATTCGCTCTACAGGCTGTCGCATCACCCGAAAAAAAAAGATCCCATTTGAGGAAATAAGAAAAATCCTTTTCTCTGAAATAAAAGGTCAGAAAATAGAGAAACTGCTTGAAACAAGAAATTCTCTTTTATTTCCTCAATGTTTCCCTTTTTACTGTCTCAGCGCATACAAATGCGCTTTGTGGGAAAAGGGTTACATAAACAATCACGAAGCATCTAGGATTTTTTTAATAATATAATTTTCCTTATTTTGTGAATAATAATATTTGTTACTAACTGTACACCACTTTTCTTATTAAGGAATATTTCCCTCTTTAGTGTAAATCTGCACTACAATAAGTGTAAACCGAATTTACACTCGTTTTCGTGCCAACCAAACACATTTAGTGGTGCAACCTTACACACTTTTTAACAATGTAGATGGTGCATGAAGTATTATTCCTATCCGAGATATAAAATTTTTCAAAATTGTAACGCCAGAGATTTTTGAAATTGTGACTACCATACGAAAATACGTCACTTGTTTGAGACGAAAACTATCAACCCAGGTCAAGCTGTGCGGACCTCACAATCTAACCAACTCTTTCTTTAGGATCAATCAAACGGTGCAGACAGTTTTCCAATTGTACCTCGCTTTGCACATGTACTTGCGTGCAAAGCGGGGTAGGCCTATAATTGGAAAACTGTTCGCACCGTTTGGTGATCCTGAACGTTGGATAGGGTTTGCACTTTTATTTCTTTGTATATTTTCTAAACTCATTCTATCTCAGATTGAGTACGTGCAGTCTGATATTCGTCTAGACTATCTGCATTCTACAGTGATATTTCCTAGAAAGATTGGGCTTGACTGTTAAAATGGCAAGAAAATATAATTTGTTTGAAATAAAATTTCAATCAAGCAGGATATGGGGTAAAACTGAAATAAAATCCATTTACTGAAAGACGTAAAGGCTCAAGACTATTTTCTATCGTAGGTGCTTTGTGACATTAGGCATAAAACTTGTTTTATGAAAATGACAACTAATCTCGGTCAAATATGGAAATTATAAAAATGATTTCCATTTTTTGTTACAAGCGACATTTTTTTTTTCTTTTCACGGTTATAAACTTTTCTAGACAATTTCTTCTTTTTTTTTAAACAACAATTTCAGAGATCAATCTGTTCTTATTCTATTACAGACCTTTTTCAACGGTGAATAAAAAACATTTAATTTCACATTTCGTGAAAATTTAAAGAAAATCCACGCAAAATTAAGGTCATTTAGGCATACAGGAAAAGAATACTAACATCTCAATCCTGCCTCACTGCTTCTGTTGCCAAGATGGGGCGCTTTACTTGTGATCTGGCATGTCTGGAGGTCCGTGGTTCGATCCCCTTTCGTTGCCGGTATGCGTTTATGGGCAAACCACTTAGTTAACCAACCAGTAAAATTAGTACCAGTAATCATCAACAGCAATAGCGAATCTAACCATTAGTTAAAAAAAAATTACACTTATATCAAACATAACAAGAAAGAGAATGTTGGCATAGCCCCTTTAAAATCAGAGGGTGTCATATATACCGACCCGGTCTCCAAAGCCAACATCCTCAATAAACAATTTGAGTCCGTTTTCTCCCCCCCAAAACCCCTCAGTCTGTCACATTTATGCTCTAGGATACTTAAACCTGCAAAAACAAACATGAACGAAATTGTGGTCACCACCTGTGGAGTAGAAAAACTCCTTCAAGGATTATCACCCCATAAGGCAAGTGGGCCGGACGAGATATCCCCCCGAATTCTGAAAGAACTTAGCCACGAAATAGCCCCCATCCTTGCAGAAATCTTTAATTTGTCGCTCCGCACTGGTATTGTCCCTGAAGACTGGAAGAAAGCCACTGTAGCTCCAGTCTTCAAAAAAGGCCAAAAGTCCCAGCCCAGTAATTACAGACCCATCTCCCTTACCTGTATTGCGTCTAAACTCTTAGAGCATATCATTGTTTCAAATCTTATGTCCTACCTCGATAAAAACAGTATTCTCAGTCCATTCCAACATGGTTTTCGTTCAGGCCACAGCTGTGAAACCCAACTACTTAACTTTACTAGGGATTTATTCAACAACTTGGAATCTGGGTATCAAACTGATGTGGTTGTCATGGATTTTTCTAAAGCCTTTGACAAAGTGGACCACCTTTCCCTCTTGTTCAAACTACAGCAACTCGGTATAAACCCTCAAATTGTCAACTGGATCAAATCTTTCCTTAGTAATCGTTCCCAAAGAGTTGCTGTAGAAGGTCAATTTTCCAGTGAACTTCCAGTTCTTTCTGGTGTCCCTCAGGGATCAGTTCTAGGCCCCTGTCTCTTCCTCATATACATTAATGACCTCCCAGATTCAGTCAAATGTAACGCTAGAATGTTTGCCGATGATACTATTGTTTACTTAACCATCCACACAAAAAATGATACCCTATACCTTCAGGAAGATCTACATAACTGAGAAAACTGGGAGAGAACCTGGTCAATGGAATTTAACCCTGATAAGTGTGAAATTTTAAGAATAACGAGGAAGAGACATCCACTAATCTACCCTTACAAACTTCATAATACAGAACTAAAGGCAACCAATGCAGCCAAGTATCTAGGTGTCACCATCACTTCTGACTTAAATTGGTCTAAGCACATAGAAAACATCACATCAAAAGCAACATCAACCCTCCGCTTCATCCAAAGAAACGTACGGACCAATAACAAACAGGTCAAAACTGCTGCCTATAACACATATATTAGACCTCAATTAGAATATTGCTCATGCATATGGCATCCCTGGCAAAAAACCCTCTCCCAAAATATCGAAAGAGTGCAAAGATCAGCAGCTAGGTATGTCATGAATGACTACAACTACACCAATAGTGTCACCCAAATGATTAACACCCTTAACTGGAAATCCCTACATGAAAGAAGGCTACATAATTCCCTCATACTATTTTATAAAATCAGAGCTGGTCAATAGCTGTAGATAACAGTCACCTTATACAAACAAGAAATCTTAACTATCTTATTCCGTTCTCAAAGACCCAATACTTCACTAATTCCTTTTTCCCCAGGACAGTGAAACAGTGGAACACTCTACCAACTAGTGTCAAGTCCAGCCCTAGTCTCGGCATATTCTCCGAAAGTCTAGCGGCAGTCAATCTTGTATAAACTACATGTACTATCTGCTTTTACTTTTTAACTGTAGCATACTATCTTCTTTTATAGAATTTTAACAATGGAAAATATCTTCTCTTTCCTTAACAGCTCTTTTACCGGTTATTAGCACACCTGCACCCAGTTATAATCGGCAATCGATTGTTGGGTTAAACAGTAGATGTAGATGTAGATGGTTCTGACGAAAATTTGGTACGAATAGAATATCACTATTACAACGAATGTCGGACAAATTCCCCTTAGGACAAAATCCCCTCGGTCATTTTTTGCATAGGCGGACAAAATCCCCTCGGCGGAATTGATAAGGCGGACAAAATCCCCTCGATAGAATTACTAGGGCGGACAAAATCCCCTCAATGAAATGTCTAGGGCGGACAAAATCCCCTCGGTAGAATTATTAGGGCGGACAAAATCCCCTCAGTAGAATTACTAGGGCGGACAAAATCCCCTCGGTAGGGAGGTAGAGTCGCCGAGAGAATCAATTTATTGATACACGGCAATTAAACTAATCAACTTCGGTTATGAAATATTTTAACAAAGTATTCTACGGCCTGAATGACTAAGTTAAAATATTGGATAATCAAAATTGTTTGTTTTTCTCTGGGCGTACAGGTACAACACATAACAAACAATGATCTTGAACATATAATTTATTACAGATGAAAAATAAGTATATATAGGAATATTTAGGAAATGAAAAAAAAATTACCTCATTTGATTAAGAAAAATAAAATGAATACCAAAGAAGTAGCGAAATTTTTTTTTGGAGAGTCCGTGTTCTATAATTGAGTATATCTAAATATCTAAATAAACAAATTTATAATCAAAGTTTAAAAAAAAAACACATACATATTATATTTTTTCCCCAAAATATCACAAATATATTATATATTTACACTATTTACGAAGCATTTTCTTCTTTTGAAAATATGCAGAAAAAAGGGAAAAATAGCTAACAGCGTTGTTTTTCAACTTTCCCGCATATTTTCTGATCTACCATTCCCCACCAGCATTATTTCTTCAATAGATTAGAAAATACAAAAGAAAGTAGAAAAGCTTTTAAAAAAGCCTTTTCTTATTTTCTTTCATGTTTTCAACAGTAACATATTATTCTAACAGCAGACCCAATGCAATTGAGAAATTGTTCAATAGACTGTTCCTGTTCTACGTATTTCCTGCATAGCGCCTTAAGTTTTTTCTGGTGGTTTAGGGTACATATCAAATAATACAATTTTAATAAATTACAAGCAATAGAGGTATTTCACGTAATTATCTCCCTTGCGTACGCTCCAGTCAAATTTACATAACAATGCAAACGAGGGGGCGTCCTTCTTTTCTCCACTCTTTATTTCATTGATATTTATCCGAATAATTCAGTCGATTTGAACTATTAATAAAATAGATCATTAATCTTTTATAATTCAAACCAATACTTAAATGTCATTAGAAACTATTTCGACCGCTTTTAGTAATTTTTATGTTTAAATATTGACAAAAAGCGTCGTTTGATTTTAGTTGGGTGGAATGAATTGCAGATATAACTCTTCAGAGTTTATCCACTTAATGGATTTATATATTTGGTCGAAACAGATACCCTCCATCGAAAATCTACCGTTTTGAGAAAACACTTTGATATGATAGTTTGTATGGATTTCTATCATTTTGACTATTCATTTTCATTATTTAAATACTAGAACTAGTCATTGTTCGTCACAAATCGATCGTAATTGATTAACTAAAAATACAAAAAAAGAGAGATTAAAATAAAGAGATAATAAAAAACAGACAACAAAAACGGCAGACGACAGAATGCAAATTCGACACATGTTTTTTTTCTCTCTCTAACGAAAAAAAAAAAAAAAAAAAAAAAAAAAAAAAACGAAACCATATCGAGAGTGAAAGATAATGTGAAAAGGGGAGAAATAGTTCCACCGTAGGTTTATTATTACGAGTTGCTATTTCATTTTTTTAATGATTCAAATTTGAACACATACTTGCATTGGGAAGGGCTTTTAAATACATTGGAAACGTGTTTTCGCTGTTTCGAAATTAAAGATTTGTAGTTCTGAATTTCACTTGATTTCTTTTCGTACAGCCTATTTTTTAACACTCACCTCTTACGAATCCAATTAATTTTCCAAATTCATGAATTATTGAACGCATTATTTAGATACCCCTTTTATGGATATATATTGATCTTGAAGATGTGATAGAAGTTAAATACGATTACGTAATACCATATGTCACATACGACGCTTTATTGTCACCAGTTTAATGTTTATTTAGCGCACGTGTTGTAACTTATAACTGCTGCCTTAGTGTTTTACCGCTCTTTGATCTGGGGTCTATGGCATATTGAAAAACCCTTTCTAAAATCATAAACAAACATGAAGATTAAATTCAGCCCTACATCTTTTAACACTTAAGTTTTATCAAGCAATATGAAAAGCAACAGTGCTGCAAGGGGCTTGTGCTAAAATATTTTAACGATTCTAAATGAGTATCAAATATATGGCCTCTATACGATAAAACATTAATCTAACTTTAACTAAGTCTGGTCTTTCTGTGCTTTTTAAAAAATACAACGTATTTATCTATTTAATATTATCATTAAATATTTCCTAAGTATGAAAATTTCTTGCGCAAAAAAACCCCGCTGTTGTGAATAGATAACTTTTTCACAAAGAAATTAAACTGCACGGTCAAAATGGGTGTAGGACAAAAGCCCCCTGGGACAAAAGCCCCCTAGGACAAAAGCCCCCTGGACAAAAGCCCCTTGGGACAAAAGCCCCCTAGGATAAAAGCCCCCTAGGACAAAAGCCCCACAATATAATAAATACTGGTATATAAATTTCTATTCTTATAACTTTTTACTGAACATTTAAATAAGATGGATCCTTTTTTTGATTGTTTGCTTTATTTGCCATTATTAAAGGTGAATTTTTATAATTCTTAGCAATAAAAACCATTGTTTAAGTCCGCTTTCTAACAACTCAAAATCAGTTTTATTTGGATTTTATTATAAGAAAATTTTATAAGATATTCCAGCAAGCAAAGAAATGTACATTGATAAGGAATACCCTTGATATTTAATTCCTTTATTTTTCTTTTATTCACACACTTTTCATGCATGACATCAATGAAACATAATCCAAATTTTTTATTGACTTATTTCACACCTTCGAGAGCACAAGTATAACTATACATGTAGTTGACAAAATGGAAGGTGATGACAAAATTGATTATGAAAACAGTATATCTTTGTCTTTTCACACCTGTTATGACCTTTTTATCATTATTTTTTTTTAATAACAATTATTTTTTTTCTAAACAAATCAATAATGAAATATAAAACCAAATGGAGGATATTTTCCAAGGTATCTTTTCACGGATATTTATACACAAAGGAATACTTTTATCCCCCCCCCCCCAAAAAAAAATGTTATTTTCATTCCATTAAAATGACTAAAATATTTATTTCTTTAAAGAATTAACAAATTGATATTCACATATTCAAATAAAAATCATAACTTTTTAAGACTTTTTTCCAAAATTCACAAAACAACACATTTTCATAACCATGGGGCTTTTGTCCACTTTTCAGTTAAGGGCATGGGGCTTTTGTCCCAGGGGGCTTTTGTCCATGGGGCTTTTGTCCCAGGGGGCTTTTGTCCTAGGGGGCTTTTGTCCGTACCCCGGTCAAAATACATTGTATCACATAGGTCTACTTTTCCTCAATCATGATTCACAGAGTGAAAGATCGTCAATGTGTTGGTTTCAGTTTTCTCTTTGACACGAAGTTTCAACAGCGCAATTTCACAAACAATCTATGAAACGAGGTGGCGTATTTGGTTGGATTATTCGCTCAACGATTTATATATTTATTTTATTTTTTATTATTACTTTTTGCAAGAATACATTTCCTTGTCTCAGTGTGTTGATTACGATGTGATGGTAATAATATTTTATACAAAGAAATTACTATATAAAGAAACAAAAAATTTAAAAAAAAAAAGGTCAGTACATAATTACCAACAAGAAATACAAAATACTTCTTCATAGGTCAGGAACGCGAAATAGAGTTAGATTTATATAAGTTAATCAAAAGCAAAAAGTAGAAAAATGACAAAAATAGGCATGAAGAATTAAAGCATTAAAACTACATTCTAATTATGTGTAAAAATAACTTTGATTTCGTTTATAACGACGAGTATTTTGTGGTTTAAAATATATCATTTTTCTATAAACTATTACTGGACTAAAATGACAATGCCCCCTCGTTTGTATAAGGGGCGGAGTCGAGAGATTTCCGCGCATGCGTAGACTTATGTGAAATAACAACATCTTTTTCTTTTTCGGCGCGAAAATATTGGGAACTGTCCTTTGAATGATTGAAGGTCAAAATTTGGTATCAACACTTAAGTAGTATGTAACTCGATTCAATTTAAGGGAGGATAGATATAGATAATCAAAATTTGTCTTAAAATTTATTTTAGAAAATGTCAATGACACAAAAAACGTTAGTTAATGAAAACTGGGGCGTGAATTTGCCATGAAAAGCCACGGGGAAATGTTCCGCTGACTTTTTTAGAACATTATATGATAATATAGAATATATATATTATCATATATGTTCTAAAAAGATCAGCGGAACATTTCCCTGTGTGAAAAGCTAAAGCATGACCTCAGGTAAATTCTTCGTTAATCGGATCCACGGACAAATTTTTTTTGCGGTTTTATTTCATCTCCATCTCCCTAGATGCAGTCTGGAGGCCTGCGTTGTACACACCCCAAAACGCAGTTAAATAAACATCTTGACATTAAAGGGGGCATTAAGGGAAGACCAAGAGATATAAGAGAGACAAAAATGAAATTATAAATGTAAACTAGATCTATAGATCTATTTTAGAATTTAACTAGAAAAATCAATTTTGTAAGACAGACCTACAGATCCCATAGGCATTGCTTGGATTTTAAAATTAATACACACTCAGAAGGCCGTTGACATAGAATATATAGGATAAGTTGAATGGTTTATTCCCACTTCGTCTAATCCCATTTCGTCTACACTATAAAAATATTGGTTTAGACAAATAATTCCCATTTGGTCTAAAACCTTTTTGACACCTTATTATATCAATTTCCCATTTCGTCTACAAAATAGCTTTTGACATGTTATGAGTGTCATAGAGGTGTTAGTGTCATAAAGGTGTTATATACAGCCCCCCCCCCCTATCAAAAGTATTTTTTGATAAATAAATAAAATCAAATTTTAACATTGACTAATTGCCTTTATTATGACTAAAAGTTTATGTTATTTTCGATAAATCAATAGAAATAAACAAATATGGCTCTAATAAATTCATATAAGAAAATTATTCAAAAGCTTTATTCAAATACTTTCTTTTATATGTCTGTTTAAAACACAAAGGTAAACTCTTTTTTTCATGATATAATAAGATATGAATAATAAACATTTATGAAGTGTAATTATTGATACAAATGAGTAAATGAAATTTTAGACCAAATGGGAATTTATCAAAATATGGGTTTTAGACGAAATGGGAATTTGACTTTTAGACCAAATGGGATTAGACGAAGTGGGAACAACCCAGTTGAATGTCCTCCGTCAGAGAATATATAGACGTTGCGCAGGGTAATGCTTAACATTTGAAATTGAACGTCTCCCGTTAAGTTTCATCTGCCATATTTTCCTAACCTGTTGGTCAATTTCTATGTTCTTTATACCAATTGAACCACAAGAAAGCATATCTTTAAAGTTTATTTGTTAGGTGAATTAAGGAAAAAATGAAATTCCCGTTTAATAAAGTTTCTATGTCACTAAAACTCTTAAATAACGTCTGTAAAACGTAACAAATTATGTGTGGGTAGAGGGAAGACCAATTCCCTAAATTCCCTAAAATGCATTAAGTAGTTCATGAAAAATGTTGAGAATCTTAAGATTTGAGCAAGAGGTGATATCATGTTATTAGGTGAACTAAAATGATCGTCAGTTAAATAACAAACGATTGATAGACATTTATTTTACAACTCAAACGTCAAATTTTTACGAAAAATCGACACGAAAAATGGTAAAGTTTTCTCATTATCTTAATAAATAATAAATGAATCTGTGAAATTTAAAAATAAAAATATTATCTTTTTCGAGTTTTCGTCAATGTGGTTAAAATTATGATACCTCATATACAACAAAATAAAGAAGGAAAATATGTGTGGACACAATTTCTTACATATGCGAATTTTATAGCCTGTTTTCAAAATGCTTCGCTGTCGTATTTCATAATCAACATAATTATCATAAATCATTCTTCATTTTTGAAATATTATTTTTTTCGTACAATCACAAGGAAAATTTTTGTACAGATATGTTTAAAAATATCAAAAATATTTAGATTTGGCTGTATGGACATACTTTTCAAAACGTATCATTTTTAACGTCTTACGTATTAACATTTCGCGCTGTGCTTTTTCATCAATCCAAGATAAAAATGATTAAAGCTGATTGATAGTTAAAATGCTTTCAGCAGAAAAAAACTTAATTCTTTCTTATTGGGAATGAAACTTTTATAGCAATTTTAAAAAATGAAATACGCAAGACAAAGTCTACATGCGATTCACAAGAAGCGATCCAGAAGAATATAATGTTATAACGTCTAAATGGCAAAATAGACGTTACAAAATGTTAAGCATTAGCGCGCGACATCATAGGATAAATTGAATGTCAGTTCCCCTTTTTAGCTCACCTGAGCACAAAGTGCATATGTGATCACTCACTATCCGTCCGTCCGTCCATCCATCTGTCTATTCGTCCGTCAACTATTTATTTAAACATCTTTTCCACCTAAGCCACTGGACCAATCAAGCTGAAACTTGGCAGGGATCTTCCTTGGGTGAAGTTCTTCAAAAGTTGTTAAAAAATTTAATTCTATTAAAAAACTCTGGTTTCCATGGTAACAGAAACTCAGAAAGGGTGGAAAATGGTCTAAAATCTTAGAAAAATTCTTCTTTTCCTAATCCACTGGGTCAATCAATCTGAAACTTGGCAGAGATGTTCCTTGCGTAAAGCTCTTCAAAAGTTGTGAAAAGAATTTAATTTCTTAAAATACTCTGGTTTCCATAGAGATGGAAAGGTTGAAAAATGGCGGATAATTGCCAAAAATCTTAGAGTAAATTCTCGCCCTCCGAAACCACTAGGCTAATCGAGCTGAATCTTGCCAGGGATTTTCCTTGGGTGAAGCTCTTCAAAAGTTGTTAAGAATTTTATTTCATCAAAAACTGTTGTTTGCATGGTAATGGAAAGGCTGAAAAATGGCCGTAAATTGCCGGAAATCTTATAAAAAAAATCTTCTCCTCCTAAACCACTGGGCCAATTAAGCTGAAACTTGGTAAGGATGTTCCTTGGGTAAAGCTCA
Source organism: Fragum whitleyi (assembly GCA_948146395.1). Lineage (NCBI taxonomy): Eukaryota > Metazoa > Mollusca > Bivalvia > Cardiida > Cardiidae > Fragum > Fragum whitleyi. Next base: position 47,790,272 of record OX411550.1, on the reverse strand, counting down.
ACCAAAATTGTAAAAATAATTTTATTCAAACAAAATCTATGATTTCCATGGTATTGGAAATGTCAAAATATTACCAAAAATCTCAGAAAAAGTTAATCTTAACCTAAACTATTAGGCATATTTTGAAATTGGCAGGGGTGTTCTTAAGATGTAGGTCTACTGAAGTTGTTATAAAGAATTCAATTCCATCAATGACTTTGCCATTTAAATTAAAAAGAAAATCAAATTGCAGTAGGACGAAATTAAAGTATGTTTCTTTCAAAACCACCCTCAATGTACATGAAACAACCTCTGGTATTTATAACATGGTTGACAAGTTATGAGTTGACTTACTCAGGTCAGCGATATATAGAACCATCACAGTCCTCTTGTCTATAAATTGAGTGTTAGTAAATAATCGAAACATCATAACTACAGCTTGAATAAGCTGTAGTTTTGATGTCATGATCATTCATCATTACATTTTTCGAAAGAGAATTTATTTCTATTACACACTTGAGTAACGTGCGTAAAGGTAGTTACGCCCTTTATTATGTGGTTACCCAAAGCTGTAATAACCTAGACCGAGTTCTGTTACGCTGATTGAGAAAATTTTTGTTTGTGTGACTTTTTTCTCACATGTTTATCATGTGATTGTTTTGCACCCTTTATTCTTGTAAAAGAGTGTTCAATTTTGCATTAATAGATCTACATGTTTACATTTTTTTTTTCATTTTGTCCTTTATAGACTAGATCTATGTCAATCCTACCAAGGCATGAATATTTGAGACTCAGTCTGACATTAGAGTTAAAAGGGTAACTATAGAGAAATATAAAATTTGGAGTCTATAACCATTGTCAGTCTTGGGAAGCCTAATGCATGCACTAGCTTTTTTCCGATAATACAGAACCATGTCTCACAGTGAAATTAAGCCGTGCCACTCCCGAGTCATTATAGACATTTTTATTAGCATTCTTTTTAGGTCATGTAACAGCCCTATTTTAATTTTCAATCTTCAATATTTTCTCTTTGAATTTATGAAAACGGAGCATTAGGAATAATAGCTTAACCCATGTCATGCTGAATAAAAATCTTGGTAAAATTGCTCTATTATGTCAGTGTTCTCAATCTCAACTCACTTGAAGTAACTGATGCATTAATTTTGCGAGTATTTATTTTGAAAATAGATCTTTCCAGGTTTTAAAGAGGGAAAATCAGCAGTCGCAGACTAAGATCAGACTGCATATATATGCAGTCTGATCTTTGTCTTAACCTTCTACCAATACCGGGTAGAAAAGATATTTTTGCAGTCTTTTAAGCCTGGTTTATATTTTACCCAGGGGATTATACCCAAAATAGAGTCCTTTTGATCATGTTTGGCTGTTGTCAGTCAGACTCACTGCCACCCCCCACCCCCTTTCAAATAGAACAGTGGTTCTGAAATATTTTAACCCTTTGCCGTTCAATCCCTGCTTTTTACGTGCCTGTGATTTTATGATTGAGAAAACAGTGTGAAAAATGAAGAAATTGCTTCTGACAAGCAATTTCTTCTTTTTTCCACACTATTTTCTTCCCTACTGAATGGTTATTTTTCAAGTTAAATGCACTTTAAATTTTTGTCTGCAAAACCTTTCAATTTGGACAGGTCCAAAATTTTGTAAAACAGGAAAGGGTTAAAAGTCTGCTTGTCCACAGACAAATATCAATCACAAACTGACTTGCCCGTATCTTAAACCTACATGTCCATTGAATTTTTCAGAGTCTGTGAAATATTGAAAACAAAATTGATGTTGATAAAAAACTAAAAGTATCCTAGAAATAGACTTACAGTCCGTTTGACTTCTATATGGACAAACATTTCGCCGGAAACCTCAGAATTGATGAATGAATGAAATATATTTTTTTCTTGTCATTTCATATTTTCCATCTTATACCATGACAAATCATGTTTTTCAGATTTTTTTTTATGTAAAATAAGGATTTTTTCTGTCTGTCTACAATGTTAACTTCCAGCCTTTCATACCTTCTTGTGTCTATATTAAACGGAACTGCGACTTGCCCAATCAAAATAGTTCTGATTTGCATAGGGGCCGAGTCAAAAGTGTATGATTTTAAGTGAGTTGTTTTGGTAAAAAATCGTGTATTTTTATAAAATTAATTTTGTTGAAGATTTTTAATTCCTTGGGATATCAAATCTGAGTGTATTCTCTCTTTGTTTAAAACCGTTAGGCCAGATAAATGATAATTGTTCTTATCTATTCTGAGACGAACCCCATGGATATTCACATATTTAGACCAATCAAAAAGCATTATTTAACGAAGTCGTTGTGAATTTCATGAGGAAAACTAGATAAGTAGGTGAGTAATAACGGTACAATTCATGTGATATTTAAGTTTAGAATGACATGACCGTCGATATGCTAATTAGCGTGTTTAAATAAGGAATAATGGACATTTCTTCTGTCAAATGTTGAGTGTAAAACCACATAATTTTACTATATATTTACATTTTGTTACTACTAAACAGCCTTCTTCACCCCTCGTGTTTAAGAGTGGAAAATGCAAAGATATTAACATTAACTAGATAGACAAAATCATTATTTTTAAGTCATTTTCTTTTCAAAAAATATTTTTTGGAATGGTATCAAGCTGAAATTAGGATTTTACCACATACAAATTCGTCGTTCAAACTCGATTTTATGCTATTGATGAAAAGGTCGGTCCATATAGAAGTCAAACAGACTATACTGTTGACACAGGATTTTATAGAATATCAGATAATTTTTTAAGAAAATATTTTTCTCTAGAGAAATTTTTCACTTGTCTACAGACGGCCTAGCCATGAAAATCTGCTTGTCCGTGCAGCTAAATGGACAAGTCGGACAACTCGGGCAGCTTATTTCAGAAACACTGTAGAAACATGATGATTCTAATAAACCAGAGGATTGTATTAGAGCTTTACGGTATCTACTTTTTCAGAATCAAATTAACTTGTCCCCCAAAAAAGTGAACAAATAACTCAGCATTTTCATCATTAAAAACAATGTTTTTACCATTTCATAAATATACATGTATATGGACAATATTTCATTTAGTTCTTAATGATTGATTTGATTCTTTTGTTTTAGGATGATGTGCCTTGCAAGATAGAGAAAATTAATGACAGGTGCTATCACACAGGTAAGTTTTCTGAGAGGTCAGTACAAAACTATCGAAAGCAACTATTTATTACTATCGAAAGCGCCCATATATTACCATTACCATATATTACCATTTAAAGCGCCTATTTATTTCTATTGAAAGCACCTATTTATTACTATTGAAAGCGTCTATTTATTACTATTGAAAGCAACTATTCATTACTATCAAAAGCACCTATTATTACTATTGAAAGCCCCTATATATTACCATTGAAAGCGTCTATTTATTACTTTTGAAAGTAACTATTTATTACTATCGAAAGCGCCTATATATTACCATTACCATATATTACCATTTAAAGCGCCTATTTATTTCTATTGAAAGCGCCTATTTATTACTATTGAAAGCGTCTATTTATTACTATTGAAAGCGCCTATTTATTACTATTGAAAGCGTCTATTTATTACTATTGAAAGCAACTATTTATTACTAACAAAAGCGCTTTTTTATTACCATTAAAAGCGCCTATTTATATATTTGATCCCTTAGCCAGGCGAACCTGCCTAAATTTAATGATGACAATGTTACCCAGATTATATAAACAGACTCTATACAAACTAATCAAAATTCAAGGAAATTCAAAGGTTAATTCAATGTGTTTTCATATTGAAAAAAGACTGCAAAATTTTAAAGAAAACATTGAGATAAAGAAAGAAATTGCTTCAAACAAGCAATTTCTCTTTTTTCCTCAATGTTTTTCTACTTCATAAATTTATCTGGTTTGTGAAAAAATGGTACATTTTTTAATACAAAGCCTCTAATCCCTTTTTGAAATAACATGATTTAGCTTGTTTTATGAACAATGAATTTTCCATTTTTATAGAAATATCTATTGTCATTTCTATTGTCATTTATGCAGGTTTTCCTGAATAACAGATCTGCATTTATAGGTACTTACAATAGTTTTGCACTGAGCCCTCAACATTATTCTCACTCTTTCTGACAGGAGCTTCAGCTTAGCTTTAGATCAATTTCAATGGAATTTTGTTGAAATTTCTTTTAGCCTGTCTCTTCATCCCATTTTTTGAAAACCTTAAAAACCTTGGTATTGCGATTATGGAGATAATTTCAATGAGTACTCAAAATATTGTACTTTTCAAGTCTATTAAAAATACAGTGCTCACATGTATATGGCATGTTGAAAGATACCACTGATACATTATACTTACTGATACCAAGGTCATTTGACAAGGTCAGGGTCATCCATTGAAGCCCTAACTTACAATAAACTTATGTTTAAAAGGCCACTTGTGTTTCAATACTTATTTTGTTAAAATCAGGCCCATTGTAATGTTAATTGAAGGAGCAGCAGCCAGTGAGATTGTTGAAGTACAAAATAGATCTTAGGACAGTGAAACTTGTGGTAAAGCAGAGGACCTGTTATAGTCCGCATTGTTTCTGAAGTAATGAACTTAAACCATGTTAACTGAGGTTTCCTAATGATTTCATTAGGAAACCTCGGTTAACATTGTGAATGATCTTGAGCCCCGAAATATTTAAGAACTATTAAGGTTCAACTTCCTTACACAACCTTTTAAGGGACCAGCAAAAAGCTGTCTCTTATGATAATTGCTGCTTTATACAATATTTCATGATAAGTGAGACTTGTCTATACAAAATCCTATGTTTGATTCTAATAAGTCCCAACAACATTATAAGATTCAATTTATAAACTATTTTTTGTTTAAGACTGTCAACTGACTTTATCAAAGTTACTCTTCTACTGGTATTGTTAAATATATTTGTGTTTTGTATTATGGGCCAGTGGCCTAGAAATATATATGTCGATTGGTAATCAAATATTTTTCTTGTGTCGAAAGGGACTTTCTAAAATTATTGCTTGATAAAAAGATCAGCCTGCACATATTACGTTCAGTATGACCGTAATATATACCACCTGTTATTACTTTTTGAACTAGAAGAGTTTAAAAACTTATATTTTCAAAATAAATACTGAATAAAATGGGTGAATCCAGTGTTTTCTGTACTTTGAATTTAATAGAATTTTGCCAAGGTTTTTAAACTTTTCACTTATCATGACAAGGGTTAGTAAAAGATCTATAAGATCTATAATTTGATATCCCATTTTCTGAATCTAAATAACCATATTTTTTTTCATAAAACTTTAGTACAGGGTTTGGACCTCAATTTTCTCCTCAAGATCTGCATATTAGCACTAAAATTCAACAGGGAAATACAGTACCTGCGTGTCAACAAAAACATACAAAAATGAAAATAGATCCTTTGAACATTCTTACTGAAAACACCCACTGATATTAATCCTTTTCCTGATGTATTTGAATTTTGCTTCAAGCTCTTTGGACAATAATTAAAAAGAAAGCTCTGACAGTGAAGGCCAAGACCAGACTTCACTCCTATTCCATACAATCTGCCAAACCTTTGTGCTCAAAAAGAATATGTTATGAACAGCATAGTATGGGTAACTGATATATTTGGCTCCACTGGACTTTGTCCAGTGGACTATTGTCATGACCCTTTGTCTGTTGTGTGTCCCTCCATCTGTGTGTAAACTTTTTCTTTGATCATCTTCTTCTCTGAAACTACTGGTCAGAATTCAACCACATTGCACAGGAATGATGCTAAAGACATGCTCTTTCAGATTCTTCTATTTTATTCTGATTGAGTTGATTACTTTGGCACATTCAGAATACCACTCGGCCAATCTCAAGATCAACCTCGAATGTACATAGACAGACTATTTGTAAAAAATACAGGAAACCCTTGGAAAAACTTCATGACGTCAGTTAAAATGGCGTCAGCCCTCGAAACTGTGAGTGTAAACATTCGACGTCGCCAACGCTACTTGTTTGTCACTGACGTGAAACCATCTTATCCTAATAAAAATATCTTTGTATTCTTAAATTAAGGCTGAAATTCTCAAAAATTAAGATTTTTCAGCCGTTATTTTCTGTAAAAGATATAAATCTACAGTGCTAGTTTTTCTTATACTGTTTCCTCCTAACAAAATGCACGATTTTGTTACATACCCATCCGCCTTACATACATCCGAGGTCTGTTGCAGGTTACGGAAATGGCCGAGTGATGTTCCGAATGTACTTGGGCATTGGCATCATCACGAAAATGTTCCCATATTGCAAAATATAAAAATATCTTCTCTTAAACTACTGGTCAGAATTCAACCAAACTGCACAGGAATAATGCTTGGAGCATGCTCTTTCTGATTCCTTCTTTAAATCCTTATTTGGCTGTTAACTTGGGTGTTACAGGCTGCCATGTCATCTAAAAATGGCCCCATATGGTAAAATATAAAAAAAAATCTTCTTTGAAACTACCATATAGAATACAACCAAACTGCACAGGATTGATGCTTGGGAGATGCTCTTTCAGATTCTTTCTTTTAATCCTGATTTGGCTGTTTTCTTGGGTGCTACAGGCTGTGCCGTCACTCCAAAATGGCCCTTTAATATAGAATAAAATAAAACATACTTCTTCTTTGAAACTACCTGTCAGAATTCAACCAAATATCACAGGAATGAACCTGTAGACATGCTTTCCTAGATATCTTCCTGAAATTATGAATGACGATCACACGGGTGCTGTCAAGTCAGCTTAAAAAGTTGTCATATGACAAAAAATAATATTTCCTTCTTTGAAATTTTAAATGCAAATGTTTGGTGTCATGATTGCACTTTGGATAGACCTCTCTGTGATGATGTTGCTGTGTCATGGAAAAAGGGGCCTTTGTGATTCAACAATTCATGTGACCACAATTTGTACATTCTATTGACAGATTTTATGAAACTTTCATTTAACATATAAAACCTCTTTGAAATGTCATTCAGTGTCATGGAAAAAAGGGACTTTTGTGAGAGATGAGACTTAAATTTTGTTCATTTCATGCCTTAACCAACCTCGGACATAGATGATTATCTATTTACAAATAAATTATTGCATAGGTTAATACCTTAAATGCAATTTTTTAATGAATTTTCATAAATCTGTGACTTTAAGTGCCAGTGGAGCAATACTGGCACTCTTGGGACTCTTGTTTTCAATGTTTTGTGGTCTTAGAATTCAATTATGTTTCCACCTGTAAAAGTACATACAGAATGAATTTAGAATTTAAAGCTTCTCTTTGTCAGTTTTTCATAGAAAAAATACAAAACTTGTTTTTAGATTTGGAAATGTGTGTATTTTTAGACGATTAAGAATGGCCTAATGGCATAAGCACTAAAAACAACATATTTCAATAATTTTGTAACTTATTTTTCAAAGTGGCAAGATCAGTAAGGGATCCAGTCTATTAATTTCTAGTCTATAAATTTCAAAACTGTTCTTTTCCATGAAAAATCTTTCATTTTTGCTTGTATTGATATGAACTTTCCAGCTGTCAAATACTCTTACCTTAATCGTTGACTGAATAAGACAAGCATGCGGAATGCACATGCATAAATAGTTGACTTGAAATTGAATAATTATTTTTTAGGCTTTAGTAGTTGCTTTATTTTTCAGAATGAATTTTACTAAATTCAGGAATATCAGTCTATCTTTCTGAGCATTTCTTGATTGCATCTTATTATTTAAAAGGCTTCAACAGAATAAGATTGTTACTTCTGATTGATTTTACGAAAAATTTCAAAAATTACATTTTCCAAATCTGTGAAAGAGCAGCTTTAATACTTTTGAAAAATAAACTTCAAAATGATGCCATATAATCACAAACAACCCTTCAAAGACACAGCAATTATCGACGGAACAGCTATAGTTATATGAAAGAAATTTTTGAATGTTAAATAACGGTTAATTAACATTTAACATTTGACAAGGTTTAGGGTATCAAATATGTTGGATTCCAATTGGTAGGCATTAGATATGGATACAAAAATTGAAAATATCAGATCTACCCCACAAAATATCAGTTGTCAACTTGTCACCCTGTTGAACCCAAATATAGTTGAGTGAAACTTGATCACTTGTTTCTAAAATGAGTATAAATATCTTTCACAGATTTTATGGCTTTCTGTACAGCAGATGTGGTAATTCAATCATAAAAGGAAAAAAATCCAACTGAAGATGACAATAAATTAGGTTTTCTAAATCTGGAATTAACTTGTGGGCTTTAATTGATCACAAAGCTTCTTTAAGGGCAATAGGGCTATTTGGTACAATTACAAACATGACAGAAAAATATCTGGGCGTTAGTTCACAACTATTGTATTAATGCATATATGATAAAACATTAAGCGGGAAAAGAGGTCTTTTAGTGGCTGGAATTTACACCACACAGTTCTTGGCCAGAGACCTGTGGTCTGCTTAATAAGATTATTAAGACGTCATGAGAAACAATTTTCAAAATTCGTGAAAATGTTTTGACATCGTCAAGGCTACTCGATTTAAGCCAATGCAAAACTGTCTTCCTTTCCTCAATAAGATATCTTATGATTCTTTTTTAGCGGCTTAAAAATCTTTATCTAAAGAACGCTACATCTTAAAAATCTTAATGAGATTCTTAAGAATCTTAATCTAAGAAACGCACCTCCCCTGATTTTAGGGAGCACTTGTTGTCACTCTTAAAGTTGCCATGTTGCAGGTCCCTCTGATCAGCCATGTTTTCAGGATGACAAAACAGTGCAAAATGTTTGCCAATGATATTATACCATTTTAAAATACACATGCATGCACTTGCATGCAAAGCAGGATATAATTTGCAAACAGATTTCATTGTTTTTCTCATTATGAACACAGTCCTTGGCCAAAGACCTGCTGGTTCTAGGGAGTACTGGTTGTCACTAAGTTGCCATGTTGCAGGTCCTTCTAATCAGCTGACATTGAGGATGACTTATGGTGCAAACTGTTTTCGAATTATATCCCACTTTGAACATGCACTTGGATGCAAAGCAGGGTATAATTTGAAAACACTTTTCATTGTTTTTCTAATCCTGAACACAGAGCTATATCCATTAGTCAAATTATTTCCAATTTGTCCAGTTTTGAAAAATAGTTGCCTTGCTCATACTTTATTTCATATTGGCTTAAAGTCCCCGTCTGTGTTCGTAAACAATTCTCAAACGAAAAACAATGATCTTAGACAATTATGTACACAAAAAGTAGTCTTATATTCTCAAAGATAAGCTTGAATTTATCATTACAATATTCAGTCATGCAAATTAATGCAAATGATTATGACGCGATGATCTAAATATAGGCCTTACTCAATGAATATTTATGACCTGCAACATTTCGGACTCCGACTTGAATACCACTCCTGCAGGTTGGTGTATTTCACATGACCAAAATCTCATTTACATATGTTACTTTATATGGCACATTAGTCGTTTTGCGAAAGAGCCCCATTTGTCTATTGATTTGTATTTTTATGTAACTTATCTTTCAGAAGACTAAATCAAGAAGATATTCACAGAATATTAAGGGAAGAGCGATTTTTTTACTCTAAACACAGACTGGGGCTTTAATGGAAACATTTGGTTGAAAAAGTTGAAACTGCTTACTTGCCAAAAGCAATTTCTTCTTTTCCATCACTGTTTTCCTTAAAATTTACTCATATACATTTGCAGCATCTGTTATTAATATGAAAGACCTGTATGAATTAGGACTAATAGCTGACCCTTAATGCGGATAGCATGACATTGTTGGTTATAAACCTGTTGTTTTGATTACAGAGTTCCGAGATAAATGGCCTGGAAGACCGAGAGATTTAACATCGAGGGAAATAGAAATTGATGATGGTCGGACCTCGGCAAGTTTTACCTGGAAACCTCCCTATGATGGTAAAGAAACATTTCAATATTAATATAAAAACTATACTCCACATGAACAGTCGTAAGTAGAACACATTTTTTTTTTCATCTGCTGAATGTCTTTTTAAAAAAATGATGAAGCAGGGTTATTACCTACAAACGTATATATTCTTTATTTCTCTGCCACAGGGGCAAGCTTTGAACAGAAAACAATGAACAAAATAATACAAATAATTAAATCGAACAGTAGCACTCATACATACACATCAACACACGCACGCACGAAGACACGAACACACCTAAATGCATCCTCACTCACCCACACACACTCACACGCACACAGAGATTCATACAAACATATGCATGTATGAAGTGAATAGAGTGATAGATAAGAATACAGTTATATGTTATCTTCGTTTGCCTTGGCTTTCACGAAGTGCATCCAGTGCTTTCAGTACATTTTGATGCAATACCATGTTATTTATTAAGCATGATAAGGGTTTACATGGATAAAACTCTGAGAGTTTCAGTCTGCATTAAATCTCCAATATGTCTAAAACAAAACATCTTCCCCAGCTAATGATTTGCACTTGTAGGGTTACATATTAAAAAGCTAGCACATCTCTCTTGCTGCTTGATCAATAGTATCATTATACTGCAAAAAAGCTATTTCTGATTTTTTGCTAGATGGCATAATCTTGCTGTTTACTGATTGAACCAGGGCTTGTGCTATAGTATTTCAAAATTCAGGGGTCCGGTAGACTGTAGTTTTAAGGGGTCAAACCTGCTGATGAAGAGATCAAAACAGTCAAAAGAGTGGATATAATAGTTTTTTAAGCTCACCTGAGCACAACGTGCTCAGGTGAGCTATTGTGATCACCTTTTGTCCAGCGTCCGGCCCTCGTCCGTCAACAATTTCTTTAAATGACATCTCCTCCTAAACTACTTGGCCAATTTTAACCAAACTTGGCAGAAATGTTCCTTAGGTAATCCCCTTTAAGAATAGCTAAAAGAATTGAAATCAGTGAAAAACTCTGGTTGCTATGGCAACCAAAGTTAAAAAAGTTAAAGAAAATCTTTAAAATTCTTCTCCTTCTGAACAAGCAGTCCTACAGCCTTGAAATTTGGCATGGATGATCAGCTCATAGACCTTAATAAAAATAGCTAAAATCATATCTGTTGGGCCACCAGGTGCGGAGCACCAGGGGGAGGGGGTAGTACCTTGGGTGAATTTTGTAATCTTTAACCTTTATCTACATCTGAACTCAAAGCCCTACAGCCTTAAAATTTTGCATGGATGATCAGCTTAAAGACCTGAATAAAAATAGCTAAAATCTTATCTGTAGGGCAACAAGGTGCGGAGCACAAGGGGGGTGGGGGTAGTACTTTTGTGAAAATTTTGTAATCTTTAACCTTCTTCTTCTACTGAACCAGGAGCCCGACAGATTTGAATATTGGCATGGATGATCAGCATATGGACCTTTATAAAAATAGCTAAAATCATGACTGTAGATTCACCAGGTGCGGAGCACCAGGGGGGAGAGGGTAGTACTTTTGTGAAAATTTTGTAATCTTTAACCTTCTTCTTCTTCTGAACCACAAGCCCTACAGACTTGAAAATTGGCATGGAGGATCAGCTCATAGACCTTAATAAAAATAGCTTAAATCATGACTGTAATGCCATCAGGCGCGGAGCACCAGGGGGGAGGGGGTAGTACAAAAATAGCTAAAATCATGACTGTAGGGTCACCAGATGCCGAGTGTCTTGGGGAGGGGGTTGTACTTTGGATCATTTTTTAAATCTTTGAACTTCTTCTAATGAACCAGGAGTCCTACAGACTTAAGAATTGGTATGGATGATCAGCATATCGACATTAATTGAATTAGCTAAAATCATGACTGTAGATTCACCAGGTGAAGAGCATGTTGGGGGAGGGGGGAGTGCTTTGTTGAGAATTTTGAATCCCTACAGCCTTTATATTTGACATGGATTGATCAACTCATTAAAGAAAATTTTAAAAGTCTCAGACTCAGCCTGTATATCTGGCATAGATTAGCTGATCACAGACCTTTTATGAAAAAAGCTTAAATAAATAATGACTGGGGAGGAGCAGAGGGGGGGGGAAGGATTATTTCAAATGTTATCTGATTGAATATTTTAGTGAAAATCTCTTTTTCTGTGATTGCATGGACATACCTAGGTAATGAATCTTTTTTCTCAGGTGAGGGACCCAGGGCCAACGGCCCTCTTGTTTTGTTTTGCTGATGAGGTTCTTCAATTACCTCCTTCATATCTTTTTAAGAGATTCATATGAAGATATGGAGACAATTAATTCCTATAAATTCACAATTTGCAGCAGTTTTGAGATGCAATACTGGAAATTCAAAGAGTCAAAATGTCCCCTCATGATAGAAAATTTAGGGGACAAAGTTATATATATTTTGTACATTTTTGAGGGTCAAAACCTTTGTTTAAAGGTCAAACACCTACCCTGGTTTTACCCATTCCCACACAATGCCACAAATTTGTCCTGCCAGAAGTATATGATATTGATACATTTGATATATTTTCAGATTTTTGAGGATTAAAGCTCCTTTACAGGCCAAACACAGCCTTGTCAATAAAAGAGATTGCCAACTAGCAATAAATTGATTTTTTATGTGCATTTGACAGCCTATTACTAAAGAGACCCTTTGAAATTTCCATCAAGGGGTCACAAGGACCCCTTGGGGGAAATTTCTAAGGGTCAAATTAAGATATCTTTAGACTTTTGGGGATCAAAACTCTGGTTTGAAACTGAGTCAAACATGATTCCGGTTAAAAGTGGATACCATTTTTCTAGAAATATATTGATTTTCAAATGTGCATTTGACAGCCTATTATTTCTGATATTTGATTGTTCTCTCTTTTTGAGTTTTCTGTTAGGTAATGATGTATATCATGTGAATTTGTAACATGGCATTGTTACCCTTGTCATGCTGAACCCAGATTATTCCTGCTTTGGCAGAAACTATAGACAAACATGTGCAGTCTGATGTAAGTCTACACCACCTGTTTCTCACTTTCAATCCAGAATTGTCAATAGATTTACCTTTTAAAATAAAAATTGACATACAGTTGGTACTTTCATTGCTTTTTGCCCTTTGATTTTGATGAGAATTTTTAGCCAAAATTTATTCAGCATTACAAGGGTTAATTATTTTAATAGAGCCTGTGTGTTACATTTCCAACAATTTCATATGTGTGAGATGTACTGACATTAAGCAGCTTAGTCAATCACATAGTGGATTGAATTTTATACTGGGTTGTGAATATGGGCTTGAACTCCAAAGCCATCTTCTGAGCATGAAGTGAGACTATGATCAGACTGTGTGACTACACAGGCTGACCATAGTCTTCACTTTGCACACATATGGAATTGTTGGAAATGTCGTGCACAGACTCAATATATTTTGCATCATTTAGCATGAATTTATTGCATTGTTACACATTTCCATATATTTTGCATCATTAAGCATAAATTTATTGCATTGTATTACACATTTTCAATATATTTTGCATCATTTAGCATAAAGTTATTGCATTGGTTACAAATTTTCCATATATTTTGCAACATTAAGCATAAATTTATTGCATTGTATTACAAATTTTCCATATATTTTGCATCATTTAGCATACAGTTATTGCATTGGTTACAAATTTTCCATATATTTTGGATCATTAAGCATGAATTTATTGCATTGTATTACAAATTTTCCATATATTTTGCATCATTTAGCATAAAGTTATTGCATTGTTACAAATTTTCCATATAATTTGTATCATTTAGCATAAAGTTATTGCATTTTTCCACATTTTCCATATATTTTACATCATTTAGCATACATTTATTGCATTGTGTTACACATTTTCCATATATTTTGCATCATTAAGCATAAATTTTTTGCATTGTTTCAAATTTTCCATATAATTTCCATCATTTAGCATAAATTTATTGCATTGATACACACATTCTATATGATTTCCATCATGTAGCATAAATTTATTGCATCGTTACACATTTTCCATACAATTTGCATCATTTAGCATAAATTTAATGCATTGTTTCAAATTTTCCATATAATTTCCATCATTTAGCATAAATTTATTGCATTGATACACACATTCTATATGATTTCCATCATGTAGCATAAATTTATTGCATCGTTACACATTTTCCATACAATTTGCATCATTTAGCATAAATTTAATGCATTGTTACACCTTTTCCATATATTTTCAGCATCAGTGGATTCATTGAGTGGATTTTTCTTGACAGTGAACATCAATATTCAACTACCCACAGGAATGGCCTCTCTTGGTCCGTTCTGTTTTCACGCCAATTTAAGCAGAACAGACTGGAAGGCAATACATAATCCTCATGTAAGTATATAAATAGAGATTATTGATTGAGTGGTCATGGAATACCGAATTTATTAAACGAGTCATCTAGAAATAGATAAAAACAAGGCTATGCCTAGTTTTTATCTGTTTTAGATGACAAGTTTAATTAATTTGGTATTTCATGAGCATAACTTTTATATTCTGTTTATGATAAGACCTGAATTTTTGCGAAGAATCGTCAAAATTCTTAAAATTCACCATTTTAATTTTCTGCGAAATTTAAAACATTGTTTGAAACTGACAACATAATTTATATATTATGACGTCATTTTAGCGGTTACAACACTATTGAGCTTATTTGCATATTTAAATCACTAGTGTAATAACACCCGTGTAATATCAAAAATATTCAATGGGGTTATTCCCCCCCAAATGTAGGTCATATTATAATAACCCTTGTCATGCTGAACCAGGAATACTAATGCTGTGGCAGGAGGTATAGACAAAGATCAGCCTGCATGTAAAAAACGTAATAAAACTTGGTCAGAATATTTTTCTGGTCACATTGAGGATGAATGCTTAAATACTTCAAAACTTAATGTTTATGTTAAAGTTTGGTTTATAGTCTTTTTAGCTCACCTGAGCACAAAGTGCTCATGTGAGCTATTGTGATCACCTTTCATCCGGCCTCCGTCCGTCGGTCGTCGGTCGTCGTCCGTCATCCGGCGTCCGTCAACAATTTCTTTAAACGACATCTCCTCCTAAACTACTAGGCCAATTAACACCAAATTTTACAGAAATGTTGCTTAGGTGGTCCCCTTCAAAAATAGCTAAAAGAATTGAAATCCATGAAAAACTCTGGTTGCTATGGCAACAAAAGGTGAAATTTTAAGAAAATCTTTAAAATTCTTCTTCTTCTCAACCAGTATTCCTACAGACTTAAAACTTGGCATGGATGAGGAGTTCATAGACCTGAATTAAAATAGCTAAAATCATATCTTTTGGGCCACCAGGTGCGGAGCACCAGGGGGGGGTAGTACTTTGGGTAAATTTTGTAATCTTAAAGCTTCTTCTTCTTCGGAACCAGGAGCCCTACAGACTTGAAAATTGGCATGGATGATCAGCTCATAGACCTTAATATAGATAGCTAAAATAATATCTGTTAGGCTGCCAGGTGCGGAGCACCAGGGGGGAGGGGGTAGTACTTTTGTGAAAATTTTGTAACTTTAACCTTCTTCTTCTTCTGAACCAGGAGCCTGACAGATTTGAAAATTGGCATGGATGGTCAGCATATGGACCTTTATATAAATAGCTAAAATCATGACTGTAGATTCACCAGGTGTGGAGCACCAGAGGGGAGAGGGTAGTACTTTTTTGAAAAATTTTTAATCTTTAACATTCTTCTTCTTCTGAACCACAAGCCCTACAGACTTGAAAATTGGCATGGATGATCAGCTCATAGACCTTAATAAAAATGGCTAAAATCATTACTGTAATGCCACCAGGTGCGGAGCACCAGGGGGGAGGGGGTAGTACTTTTGTGAAAATTTGGAACTTTAACCTTCATCTTCAAATGAACCAGGAGCCCCACAGACTTAAATATTGGCATGGATGATAAGCAGATGGATCTAAAATAAAATAGCTAAAATCATGACTGTAGGGCCACCAGATGCGGAGCATTAGGGGGGAGGGGGTAGTGCTTTGGATCAATTTTGAAATCTTTAACCTTATTCTTCTCCTGGATCAGGAACCCTACAGACTTGAAAATTGTCATGGGTGACCAATATATTGACATTAATAAAAATAGCTTAAATCATGACTGTAGGGTCACCAGGTGCTGAGTGTCTTGGGGAGGGGGTTGTACTTTGGGTCATTTTTGAAATCTTTAAACTTCTTCCAATGAACAAGGAGTCCTACAGACTTGAAAATTGGTATGGATGATCAGCATATGGACATTAATTGAATTAGCTAAAATCATGACTGTAGATTCACCAGGTGCAGAGCATCTTGGGGGAGGGGGGGGTGCTTTGTTGAGAATTTTGAATCCCTACAGCCTTTATATTTGGCATGGATTGATCAACTCATTAAAGAAAACTTTTAAAGTCTCAGACTCAGCCTGTATATGTGGCATAGATTAGCTGATCACAGACCTTTTATGAATAAAGCTTAAATAAATAATGACCAGGGGAGGAACAGAGGGGGGGGATTATTTCAAATGTTATCTGATTGAATAAGTGAAAATCTCTTTTTCTGTGGTTGCATGGACATACCTAGGTAATGAAGCTTTTTTCTCAGGTGAGCGACCCAGGGCCAACGGCCCTCTTGTTTTACGATATACATATTCACAGGATGTTACACTTTAACCCTGATCATCAAATTATAGGTCAGCTGTTTACACATGGCGCCTTCTAGGCCAAAGTCCTAGCTCATGTCAATTTCATAAAACTTGGTCAGAACATTTGTCCGGTCACAAAGATGAACCCTATTGAAAAGTTACATGTTCCATTGGATATCCCAGAAAAAAGGGCCTTTATGATAAAATCCTTGTTAGCACCCTAGAGGCCAAAGTATTGGCCTAATCTTCATGAAATGTAGTCAGAATGTTTGTCTTCTCACAAGGATGAACTCTATTGAAAATGGAAATTTTCCACTGCATATCAAGAAAAAAGGGATCTTTATGACAAAATCCTTTTCAGCTCTCTAGAGGCCACAATATTGGCCCAATCTTCATAAAACCTGGTCAGTATATATGTCTGATCACAAGGATAAAGCCTTTTGAAAATGGGAACATTCCATTGCATATCATAGGTAAAGGGGCCTTAATGACAAAATCCTTAACAAAAGCTAGAAAATAAGCATTCTAGGGGCCACAATATTGGCCAAATTTTCATGAAACTTAGTCAGAATGTTAGTCTGGTCATAATGATGAACCCTTTTGAAAATGAGAATATTCTGTTGGTAATCACTGGAAAAGGGGCCTTAGAAATTCTTGTTATCACTCTAGAGGCCACAATTTATGAACAATCTTCATGAAACTTGGTCATAATAATTATCTGGTCCAAAGGATGAACCTAATTGAATTTCTTCAATGCTTTTCGGTGGATTATCAAGAAATAAAGGTAGATTATCATTTGATAAATTCTTGCCAATCCAGTGAAATTATCAAAAAACGATACCCCGTTGGTAAAAGTGCCATAAAACCTAGTATTGGCCTGTGCTAGGTAAAAGGTCAAGGTGGAATTTCAGGGTCAAATGTTAGCTGTGTAAGGCTTGACAAGTGTTGTCCCTTGACAACCATTCTAATTTCCTTGTCCTACACATTTGGCGTGCTTGTATTCTTTGTGAAGTAGAATCGAGAGGGATTGAACTAAGTTGAAATAACTAATGTACCATATTCCATTAGAAATAGATAGGTATAAACCAGCTTAAATCAAGTATTACAATTAAGGGAAAGGAGCCTATCCATGTGTTTTGAAACAAGAGGAAAGGGTAAAAAAAACCCTGAAAATAATATCTCATTTAGAGTACAGATAATTTTCCAGTGGTATAAACAAGTCCCTAAAAGCATTTTCCGAGAAAAGTAAGTTGTCATTTCTTGGAAACATAGAAGAACCCAGGTAAATGAACTTAGCAGCAGACGAGAAAATTTAAAACTCCTCCAAATTGATAGTGATCTTTGATGGCATACCAAAATTGACAATATGGCATTAAAGATTAATGTTTGCCCATCTTGTTCAACTTGTATTTGATAGCTAGTATACAAGTAGATTTTCCTTGGTCATGTAACAAACTGAAAAAAAATTTAAGGGGTATATAAATGTCTTAACTACAGCTTTTGCATTTTGTTTGAAATATTGCTGCAAAATGGGCAACTTAAACTTATTTTGGAGACTTATTCTTTGAACTTTCTACAAACTGAGGCCAGTCATAATTTTCATAATTGTATATTACAGCTTTCCTTCATGTTTTGAAAACTTATCAAACTATTATGCAATTCTTTAATTGATTATTGCGAACAAAAGTTAAAACAAATTGATAATTGATTATAATTGATTAATCAGCTAAACAGATCACTTATTAAAAATGCTTCCAGGGATCGACACTAACTTCTCTGAGTAAGGAGTCCACTGGACTCCAAACTTACGAAATAAAGGTGTCAAAGCTCAAAATAAGGAGTGCTAATTTTCATAATTTGGAGATCATTGTGGAAATGTAGAAGATGTTTGATACAAGCAATTTCTTCTTTTTCACAATTTTTCCCCCCTGAAGAAGCTTACTTTCTTTCTAATTACTACTCCATAAAAGGAGATGCTATCTTAACCCTTTCCTGTTTTACAAAATTTTGGACCTGTCCAAATTCAAAGGTTTTGCAGACAAAAAGTGGATTTAATTTGAAAAATAACCATTCAGTAGGGTTGAAAATAGTGTGGAAAAAGAAGAAATTGCTTGTCAGAAGCAATTTCTTCTTTTTTCACAATGTTTTCTTGATCATGAAATCACAGGCACGTAAAAAGCGGGGATTAAACAGCATAGGGTTAAACAACTAAAGTTTAAAAGTTTTTTTGTTGAAATATTCTCAATGAACCTGGGAGTCCATAGGACTCATTACTTGCAAAATAAAGGAGTCCTAACTGGTAAATAAGGAGTCTTGGACTCTCGGATTCCCCTTAGTATTGAACCCTGGCTTCATTGTGGAGCTCTTAGTGATCACTTTAAAAAAAGATTTTTGTACTGCTTAACCCTTGTCATGCTGAATAAAAACAATAGCAAATTGCATTAAAAATCAAAGTGCTGGAAGCACTGGATGCACTAATTGGGAGTCCATGTTTTTTTTGAATATTTAATCTAAAAACTTTTATGGTTTAAAATATCAACTCTGGTGGTATAGATAGAGAGCAGACTGCACATAATTGCTTACTGATCTTTTTCTTTACCTACTACAAAAGCGGAATATTCCAGGTTCAGCATAACAAGAGTTTATTATAGGGATGAGTGTTTTTTTCACTGCGTTTATGGGGGTATAAAGTGCAATTGCCTTAGCATGTGGCAAATAACGCCAGTAGGGCGTTATGTTTAAGCCATGTGCTAAGGCAATTGCACTTGATACCCCAATAAACGCAGTGAAAAAGACACACGTCCCTTATAATTGCAATCATCTAGATCGAAGAAACTATTAAAATACTCGGCCAAACATTCAAGCTTTAAGTCTACTTTCCGCGCATATAGATTACACAATCTATTTTTAGATCGTGTATTTTTTATCTCGCTATCGAAGTGAAATGTCATAAAGTAAATCAAATGATACACAGATAAATGACAATTTTGAAATACCTAGAGGTACCTATGACAAAAAAATTGTTTCTGCAAAGTTAGTCTGTATTTTTAAACGAAAACGGCGTAATCGGTCTTAGTTGAGAGGATTGCTATAAATGGTTTTCGTCGACTCGCCGTTTTCAAAGTTTGCGTCGGCTCAGATCAGAACTGCATACTTGTAATCGTAAATTCTTTCGAGACTATCTTTATTTATAAAACATTAAATAGCAATGTTGTGTTGATGATCGGGAACTAGTTTAATTCGAGTTCCTACAACTTGCAGATCGGAAGTCAGGGGATTCCAGAAAGACCTATTGCATTTTATACAGAAATAAAGTGCAATGGATTTCCCAACGTGACGCGATTTAAACCAATCAGAATTCTATATTTTATTTGATTGCAATTATAAGAAGTGACAGTATTTAGCTGTTAATTTGGATCTATAATGATTTCAAATTTACAGCTTGGCTGTTTTCGGGGAAAACCTGAGGAATTGCTATAGCCTTAGCATCGTTGTTGTCATTGCCATGCAAAAACTCTGACATTTTGCAGTATCTCTGGTTCTATTGATGGAATTCACTGGAAACTTTGCGCATGTGTTAACCATCAAAAGAGCAACCTATACTATCCAGGGAGATAACACTAATTAATATACTGAGTTCCATAAGAAAGTGTGCACTTTCACTTTTGGCATATATCTAGATTTTACAAAATTGGAGGAAAATTATGAAGTAAATTTGATACCATACTTTAGTCAAGGCATTTTGAAATTAAAAGTCAAATCAGATTTGGATAAAGTATCGCATGCCGAAGGCAGAACTAATATTGTTGAGATTTGACCTCCTTACAACTTTTCTATGGTAATAGTTTTGTGTTGATGTTGCCTTATAGAGTTAAAGAAGCCATTCCAAGCCAGTTCGAAACAAAAGTTTTAATTTTTATGCAGATGTTACGAGTACGCTGATGTTAGACATTGCTACATTGTTAGTAGGCCAGTAAGTTGTTGTTGAATAGCGCTATGGGGTTCTATGACATCTCGATTTGCTTATTTAAGACCTTACAAAATGATGACCTCGATTTCTATTGGAACATGAATGCTCGATCAATTTTAATGACATTCTAAAACTGACAAGGTTTGATTTTATTCAACGACGTTTATTGGTAGCCAAACTACGCTGTAGTATCATGCACAATTGTATTGAAGATGTGATTTTATGCTGAGGAAAGTTGCAACTGAATGCATTTTCATACCAATTATTCAATTAATGCGCGTTTCACATGCAAGACATGAAAAATCAAATGTCTCAATTCAGCAGAAAATGTTTGCTAAATGCCTGATTTTTGTTTTCAAGCATCGTTTGTATATACAGTCAACTCTCGTTACAACGACCACGTTTGTTCCCGATAAAAATGTCCTTATAACGAAAATGTCGGTGTATTGAAAATCACCCATTTAAGTGGAAAGTTGATATCATTTATGTACAATATACACTGTACAGCAAAATGTATACTCATATTTTACCATTGAGTATCGATAAAATAACTCTACAAGACTTAAAACTGATTATTGAAACTTGATTATCATTACTTTTTCAAGAAACCTTTGATAAATTTCTGTCCTTGATTGTTCTCTACAGAATTATATTTTCCATGCACTCTCTAGGTTTTCATCGCGGTATTTGTTTCCCTGCTGTGTAAAATAGATTATAACTGTTTTGAAACATGATTTAGCTTAAAATCGAGAGACAGTAGAATAATCAGATTAGATTTTTGTGAATAAATTATGGAATCATATTGCTTCAATTTATCACTGATTGTCGATCAACCTATCTTGGTAGTCAACTCTTTTGAAAAGAAAATTCGACAAATGACCCTGTGTTTTATTTAAATGTGCATATTTGGATTCTTATATCATCTGTTTTTGATCAAACAAGAGTTGGGTTCGATGTCTCTTTGCTGGTGGCTCAGTCGTTTTTTTTTTATTTTGTTTTTCAAAATAGATCAACGTAAAATGTACAACCAAGATGTTTGCCTAACAATCAAAGTAAAATGACGACTTGCTATCTTCGCCAAGAAAACCCCGACTAGAATTGGTCAAATTGTACTCGTTGAATACAAAGTGGTGTAACTTTACCTTTTTTGTATGTAACTTACGACAATATCACCCTCAACCTACCCAAGATTAACAGACGAGACTATTGTGTTCTGGGTGGTATAATCGTCGCCAATCGCCGAAGGGGAAAACTTGTATTCGCACCTTAGCATAATTTGGTATACACGCGTACATTATTGATTAACACATTACCGTAAGGTGCTAAAAATAGCCGCTAGGAATTTTCCAGGTAAGTGTCGATGTATTGAATAACAAAATATAGAGATTTTGCACTTTCGTTTCCAGATATTTTGTGTCGATGTCGGAAAACGAGAATTCCGTTGTAACGGGAGAAAAATAAACTGTGCAAATCCGTTCCCAACAAATTAGTGTCGGTATACGAAAATGTCGATGTAACAGATGTCGATCAACGGGAGTTGACTGTACTTTTGGGGATAGTCATGCAACATTTCATGATGATAGATTGCAAAATTTCAGAGATATTGCAAATTCAAAAGTGCACACTTTCTTTTGGAACTAAGTATAGGAAAATTGGCACAAAATATTTTGCTTCTGTATGTCAGTCTGTCTAAAACCTTAAACTAATAACAATGCCAATTACTTTAAGAACAGTAAGGATACAATGCTCATATTTGTCATGATGAAAGATCTCATTGATGCACATCTTCAGATACCAAGGTCAAGGTCACGTGAAAAGGTTATCCATCAAGGTCAAAGTTTTGAAAAATATTTTGTTTCGGGGGGGGGGGCATCTGTTTCCCAAACACACCTTGTTTATTTTTCTCATTTTATAAAGGTTTCTGGAATCAATTGAAAGCTTCTTCTATCATATATCAAAGCAGAAAACCTTTATGAACTTGAATTATAGGTTCTTGTAGACCAACCTTATTGTATAATTTCTCTGTCTGGAAGAGATATTGTGTATAGTACTTTTGTGGTATTTACCTGTAGACTGACCACAATTGTTTTTGTGGGCAGTGCCATCACATGTGAAAATTTAAATCCATGTCATGCTGAACCTTTACTGGCCGCCAGACTCATCTTTACAGTAATTGTTCAAAGGGAATTAAATGCGATAAAGTCATAACAAAACATTCAATTATGACTTGTTATTATGAACTAAATGCATTAAAGAGGCTTGTTATAGAAAGATAACAAAAATAATTTCTGAAAATGCAATCAAAAACGACTGAGGCAAGTCTAGCTGAAACTGGAATATTCCTGCTTTGACAGGATGTATATAGACAAAGATCAGTCTGCAAGATCTGATCTTAGTGTATGCCACTTTATTTTCCTGTTCAAACCAGAAAAGTTTAAAGATTGCCTTTTCAAAATAAATACTTACCCACAATAAGCGCAGCACTTAACATTTATTGCTATTTTGCCAAGGTTGTTTATTCAGCATGACTAGGGTTAAATTAGCCATTTTCGGCAACTTGAAACCAGGCTGTATTGTTATATTCTTCAGGCAGCATCATTAGCGCTGTCGTGGATTTCATGGGTGTTGTTGTGTGAAAACTCTGATATATTACTCTGTTGTACACGTATTTCTTTGACTACTAGAGGCACCTTGAGCTTTGTCATGCTGAATTGAAAATTTTAGCAAAATTGAATCAAAATAAAAGTGCTCAAAGCTCTGCATGCCCTAATTTTGAATAAGCATTTCTTAAGAAACAACACTTTTTAAACTATTGCCAACTTTCAAACAAAAGGAGGTGGTAAAGACTTAGATCAGACTGCACATATGTGCAGGCTGATCTTTGTCAATAACACTTGCCAAAGCAGTAATATTCTTGGACCAGCATGACAAGGGTTAAATTACTTGATAAGTAGGGTAATAATTGTTGTTCTAAAATTCATAGGGAGTGGAATGAAAAAAGTAAGGGAACTCTTATTAATTAAAGCTGCTCTTTCACATTTTTTCACAGAAAAATACAAAAATTGTTCTTAGATTTGGAAATGTGTATATTTTAAGATGATTAAAAATGGCGCATGGGCATTGGCACTAAAAACAACATATTCTAATAATTTTGTATCTTATTTTTTCGAAGCAGCAAGATCAGTAAGGGATCCAGTCTATTTGTTTTGAGTCTATAAATTTCAAAATTCATAACTTTCCGCGAATAATCTTTCATTTTTGCTTGTAATGATATGAAGGTTCTAGCTGTCAAATACTTTTACCTTAGTCTTTGATCGAATAAGACAAACATGCTGAATGCACATGCGTAAATAGTTAGCTCGAAATAAAAGAATAATTTTTAAGGCGTTAGTAGTTGCATTTTTTTTCCAGAATGAATTTCACTAGATTCAGGAATATCAATCTATTTTTCCATGCATTATCAGATTGAATCTTATTATTTTGAAGGCTTCAACACGTTGAGGTCGTTATTTCTGATTGATTTTACGAAGATTTTCAAAAATCACATTTTCCCAATCTGTGAAAAAGCAGCTTTAAAAGAAGTTCTGTAAATTTTAACTGACTTCCAAAATGTTGGTTTCCCAATGTCAATATATGTATCATGTACTGTAAAACGTTTATAAAAGCAACCACTTACAAGACAACCAAAAAGTGGATGGTGCTAATTGTGCACCTTTTTTTAGCTCACCTAAACACAATGTTGTCAACAATCATTAATACTTCTTCTTCTCCTGAACCACTGGGCTGATATCAATGAAACTTTATACCAGAATGTTCCTTTGGTGAGCCTCTTCAAAAATTGTTCATGAAATTCTGAAAATTCTGATTTGCCCAAAAAATATGGGCTTGGTAGGGAGGGGCAATTTTTCACTTTGGAATCCTTGATGGACATCTCCTGTACCACCAGGCCGATTTCAATGAAACTTTACCAGGATGTTTCTTGGGTGATCCTCTTCAAAAATTGTTCATGAATTTTTGAATGGTCCATGAATATGGGTGTGGCAAGGCAGGGCTTATTTTGAGCTGAAAATCTTCAAACGACATCTCCTGAACCACTGGGCTGATTTCTATGAAAATTTACCAGAATGTTTCTTGGGTGACCCTCTTCAAAATTGTGAACTCAATAAAATTGTCTAATGGAGACAATTCTGATTTGTTTTGATGACAGGATTCATTTGCAATAATTTTTAGATCAATAATTTCTAATAATCAGATATTTTGGTTTTAAAAAGGGGATTTTGAAAACGGTTGCTAAATTAAAATGGTCCAATAGGCATGGATGCTTGAGCAAGTTCGACTGTATATATCATAAAGGTCATTATTTTCTCTTTGGAATCAATTTTGAAATGGCTAAGCCTCTACACCTTGGACACTCTTGTTGTAAATAATGGTTGTTAAAAAGTGCTAAATATCATAATTGGTCTAAATGCACTGAGAGACTGGATGTGTTTTATATCCTTGAAATGTTACTGATAAATTGTAGCTATTAATTAAAGGTGCTTATGTAAATAGTATTTTCATATAATTGGCTTGGCTGTTTTCGGAAAAAATCTGTGGTATTGTTATAGCCATGGTGTCCTCAATGGCATCATGGATGTTGGAGGCGGCAGCATGCAAAAACTTTGACACATCTCTGGTATTACTAAAGGCATTCATTTGAAACTTGGCACTTATGATCATTATCATAAGAGCAATTATTACTATTATGAAGGATAACTCCAGGTCCATTTTGTGTGAATTATACCCCTTTTTTCTTAAGATTTTTTATCTACAATACAGCGTCTAATGCCTAGCGTAGGTATCCTTTGGCAGTGCTCTTCTTTATATATAAATTGTTGTTATGCAACCAAATTTATGTACCAAGGTATCAACAGTTGGTACAAATCTTGAAAAGGGCTGAAGAAATGGCTTTGGGTTCCCAACCATTGATATCATGTTTTAATGTTCAAATGCCACAGAAGGTAGACGTATAGTGGTACCGTATAAGCTTGAAATGGTCGGTACTTCAAAGAAAAAAACAAAATATTTGTGTTGTAGTTATTTCAAAAATAATACAATAAAGCTCTTATAGAACCCCAGGGGTTTATTAGAATCATCATGTTTCTATTAGAATGGGGTGGGGATTTGTTAGTGGTTACAGTTGTTTAGACATGGAAAATGGCAAAAAATGCTTCTGCTTTGGTATTAAATACAGAATTTTTGAAAAATCAAGGGTATAGTACACTCCCAAAATCATTTATTTAATCATAGAATTAACATAAAAGCTTAAGTAATTAACATTTTAGGTTAAAGTTATATTTATCCTTTCTTGAAATCACTGTGTCATCAATTTTGGTGGGGATAGGGGCTTATTTGAGTGTTATGTGCGAAATGTCCTCAACTGAAGCATAGGGGAAAAATATTTGTCGTGAGCCAGCCTCGAACCCACGCGGACAAGTAATATTCTTATTTTTGGTTCCAAGTCCAATGCACTAACCAATGAGCCAAAGAACATCTTACAAATGAACTGTCCTTCATTTTTAAGGGGAAGTGTGTTATGGGAGACCACTCTCACCACTGTCCTGCATAGTTTGGTAGGTTTTAATACAATGTCTGACACCTGCGTCAGGGAAGATCTTCTTGTTTTAGGGAAGTGAAGGAGTCATAAGCTTGTCGTTTAGTCTGTTCCTCTGTATTTTTTTTCTTTGACAGGGAAATTTCTCAGCAAAAAATAAACCCTTTCCTGTTTTACAAAATTTTGGACCTGTCCAAATTCAAAGGTTTTGCAGACGAACATTTAAAGTGGATTTAATTTGAAAAATAACCATTCAGTAGGGTAGAAAATAGTGTGGAAAAAGAAGAAATTGCTTGTCAGAAGCAATTTCTTCTTTTTTCACAATGTTTTCTCAATCATAAAATCACAGGCACGTAAAAAGCAGGGATTAAACAGCAAAGGGTTAACTGATTTGATTGAAACTTCAAATAATTATATGATCTGTATCAAGCAGAGATCTGCAAGTTCAATTTTGATACATTCTGTTAATAAATGCATGAATATAATATATCAAGCATTTCTTTCAAATATAGTAAATATTGTTTGAGCGACTACTCCTTTTAAATGATCATCATAAAAAGTCCCTTTTGAAAGCAAAATCTCTGAAAAGAGGACATTCTTGCATAAAAAATTATCTAATTATTGTATCTTATGCTGTTGGAATGCATTAGAATTTACAATGAGACGATTCTAATTTGCTGGAACTCATCCTTTCCGACTATTTGTCTTCCACCAATGGTTCATGATTTAAGACCGAGCTAGCTAGCTTGAGGCTAAGAATTGATGTAATGGTAGTTCTGGTGTGAGAAATACCTGGAATCTATTATTTGGAGCTCCAGCCACTGCACCATAACTGAAAGATTGTTGAAAACAGTGTTAAAACCAATTCAAACAAAAAAATTGATGTCTTCTGTTCTGTGTGAGTGTTAAAATAGTCAGCTTATAAAACTGTATCATAGATATGGGACCAAAACCTTGTATTATAAACAGCACTTCTCAAGCTGTAGTCACAAGGTTTTAATTGCCTAACGACAGTGTAAAAGATTTGTTCCAGAAAATGTCCTCATAATAAACCTACTAATTGCGGCTATAAACTGGGCTTAATTCAAATCCTTGCCATGTTCAACTTAACCCTTTCCTATTTTACAAAATTTTGGACCTGTCCAAATTCAAAGGTTTTGCAGACGAAAATTAAAAGTGTGTTTAATTTGAAAAATAACCATTCCATAGGGTAGAAAATAGTGTGGAAAAAGAAGAAATTGCTTGTCAAAAGCAATTTCTTCTGCTTTCACAATGTTTTCTCAATCATAAAATCACAGGCACGTAAAAAGCAGGGATTAAACAGCAAAGGGTTAAAATATTCCTGCTTTTGCTGGAGGTATAGACAAAGATCAGCCTGCACATGGCAAAGGTTTTTATTCAGTATGATAAGGGTAAATGTAAAACATCTCCCTGTTGATCTAAGTGCAATTATAATGCAAGTCTGGTGTGGATATTATTTCAAAGAAATCAGTCTATGATCTTGCCAATTGCGAAAAAAGGCAAACTTATGGTTAGCGTTTTTCTCCAGCTTTTTAAGCCTTCATTTGATCTTTTTCCTTGTGTTTTAATTCTGCAATAAGACCTCCAAAACAATTAAATTTGAGACTTGCCTAATTATGTACTGACACAGTTTGTAAATAATTATTGTGCTGTAGTAAACAAGCCTCATTTCAGAATTACTACCAAGTTTTAATTTTTTGAATGACCTTTTGAAAGTTCCTTGTGCTGACAAAGTAAAATTATTGGCAGGTTATTAAATGCTGTATTTCTCCTAATAAACACTCCCCAGATCTATACATAACATGGTCAGGGAGCCTTTATTTAGTATGCATTTACTGATTTAGGAAAAGTTACATTGGACCTCTGTGAAATCAACATTGAATTGATTTAGTGGGGATGGGGTTTTATTAGAGGCTTCAAAATTTAAAGAAAAACATGCTAAAAAATGGGGTTAAATTAGAGCATGGGGCTCTATTAGGATATTTCTACTCTACGCCCCCTGTGGTGTCTGGGTTTTGGGTGGGCCGCGCCACGCCTACTTCTTTGTCTGGAGGATTACTCTGTCCCCTGGCGTCTGATTGACTTGAAACTAGGCAGTTATGATCCTCTCATGATTACAGAGTGCAGTGCGCAAGAACCATAACTCTACCTTGCTTTATCTTTGAGTTATATTTCCCTTCATTATTTTTCATACTCCGGCATCCAGCACTGCAACAGGCATAACTTTTGTCAGTTTGCCTACTTTTTAAAGTATAATTTTATGTTGAATATTAAATATTTGAAAGACAGATACAACTGTTTCAGAAGAGGTCATCTGTAACAGTTTTAGTTACTTTTTGAGAATTCTAGATCTATAATTATATTGTAACCCTTTATAATTTGATACCTATGATGCACACGGATGTAAGTTAACTTATGACATTTATTGATAATTGAATCATGATTAGAGGGGATTTTAGGACAAAGTCAGTCTTTTTAATATCCTCAAATTTCCTTCCTGAATTTGACAAAGAATGGCCAAAGACTGACAGATGTTCAACTAAAAATGAAGATTTTTATGCCCCCGTATCGAGAGATCGGGGGCATATTGTTTTACTCATGTCTGTCCGTCTTTCTGTCCATCCGTCCGTCTGTCTGTCCATCCCTATGTCTGTCTGTCCGTCCGTCTGTCCGAAGACTTGACCAAACTTATCCTTTGCCTTATCGAGAGATCGCTGTTACGGGGGCATTCGTGTTTCACAAACACATCTTGTTTTTTTTCACCATTTTATAAGTAACTTGCTAAGATTGAATTGATTCATAATTATCTAATGGTGGTCTTGTATTGTTTCAAATTTATAATTTGATTAAGAGATGAAGAGAGTCTTTGTTGATTTAATTGAATTATGAAACAAAACCTTATATCACACTAAATGAACACACGAGGCAGATTCATACATGAGTTGGACAAGGTTTTTAGTTTCATACCTCTGAGAAATCAACAAATATTTTCTTCATATCTTATAATTTTATTTCATGAAGCAAAAATGTAAAGATTTGTCAACAATGAGGCAGTTTTCTAATAAGACTACTTTTTGCAGAAGCTTGCAAAATAGCTGCATATCAAGATTAATTTCATTGAGGAATAAAAGCAATTTTTCAGCCAATCAGTTTGAGCAGAATCTGATGGAATCAACTAGATTTAAATTATTTATTAACGATTTATGAAAAGAAATGGTAACAACGTAAATGATTCTACAACAAACTTGATCACATACATGTTTGGTGTAAAGAAACATGGTAAAGAACCATGGTAAATCTCAGCATGTATCCTTGCTCTATCTCCCATACAACTAACCGCCTTCTGGCAGTGTGACACTAATATGAGCATTTTCTAAAAGCAACAATAAATAAATGAAAATATACATGCAGAAAGGTTCCTGAGGTGATCCGCAAAACTTGTTCTTTAAAATTGTGTCAAATATAGGCATATCAGGTTTAGGAATGTTTAAACTTTGAAATAAAACATTTCCTGCCTATAACCATTGGACCAATTGTAACGAAATTGGCACAATTGTTTCTTGGTTATTACATTTCAAAACTTGAATATTGCTTTTCTTTCATCTTACATTAGCCAGATGAGCAAAAGAGTAATTTTGGTCCTCTTGTTTCCTATTTACAAAATTAATGCTTTATCTCAGGAATCATCTTTGTATTATATCTTTATCTTCAACTAGATAATGAGATAAACTGAGTTATCATTGATAAAGCTATTTAGATCTGAATTAAAAAGGGAAGTGAAAAAATGAATTTGATACTTGTTTAAATAGATAACGACGTTATCAAGTGATGTAATATTTTGTTAAAATAGTATATCATGTGAAATTTTAAACATGAATTCAAAGTGGGAAGAAATAGGATTGTCCCTATTTCTGGTATGTATATGAATATCTCATTATTGAGTATAAATATTTTTGAGAAAATTAAGATTTTTTTTTCAAAATTCAAGAGGTTGTAGACAAAATTTAAAAGGCAAACTGATAAAACTAAGAAATACATAACTATTAAGGGTTTATAAATTTGTGAGATTTTAAAGAAGAAGCTTTTTATTACAAATACAGTAAAACTTGACTTAAGCAATCACTCAGGGGACCTCAAAAAAGTCTTTGCTTATGAAAATGGTAAATCACATCGGTCCTTTATGGCTCAGCGCAAAACAGCTGTGATTGCCTATGAACATATAGGCAGTTACAACTATTTCACACTGAGCCATTGGTATATGAATTGTCACATGATTCTTACTGTATCCTATGGTGTTGGAACCCAGTTGAATCGTCTTAATGTTCCAACATCACAAGGTTCAATATAAAAATAATCTTCCATTTAAGAATGTTCAATTTTTCAGAGATGGGACCTTTCATGATGGTCGCTTAAGAAAAGTGGTCGCTTTATAGAAAAGGTTGATCGAGCAAGGTTGACTGTATTTATGATACAATATCTCAAGAGTCACAAGACAAAATTTTGATGCAATGCATCAAAGTAGGCCGCAAATTATTTGGTTATCATCAATGAATAATGTATTTTTTTTATTAAAATATTTTTTTGCAAACAATACCTATCTAGATTTTTAAGATTTTAACAACAATAATGGCCCTACTTTAGCATGCACACCCAGCTTAAATACACTAAGGAGTACTTTATTTCAACATAGGCACAATGAATTACACATGATGGTAAAGTGATTGCCTTTTTTAGCTTGTCTGTTATCTAAGAAAACTTGAGGTATGGAGATTATTAGGGCGTTGGCATTTTTGTTGTTGACCTGTTGTTATTGAAGATATCTTCATAAAATTTAGCATGTATGTTCACTATCTCAAGAGCTATCCAGACAATTAAGGGGGACAACTCTTAAAAGGGTTTTTGTAAGAGTCCCTTTTTCCACTCAGCTTTTTGTATTATCCAGCACCTGCAGCCAAGCACAGCCAAGGGTTGCATCCATAGGCGGTGCTCTTGTTAGAATAATATATTCACTCAACCTTCATGCTGATGTATGCGAGGTTATCCGAAGAAATGAGCATAAAGAAAGAAAATACAGACTCAAAATAATAGCACAAACAATCTGAAATCAGAGCACGAGGCCAAAGATTCAAGTTACCATTCAATAGCTGTCATTCAAACTAGTACTAAGACTGCACCTATTTGAAGTAAAAGGACCTACTTCGGTTGTTCCAAAATAGTTTGGTTAGAAAAAGTGATATGCTTGTCGCATTGTTTTAATGCTTGAATAACAGTAACTGGCTTGAAATTATGTTATGCTAAGTGCCAGACAACTGCTACATATCACACACAGGATTAGATTAATTAAGGTAGAAACATTTATTCTCTAGACCAGAGCTTTGATATAAGTCATCACACACTTTTGTACCAAAAGGATTTCGAGTGACATTGTGCACAATGAAGTATTGTGTTGTTTTTTTAATCCGTAAAAATGCCATTTTTACTATATGTTTTACAAGACCAAAACAGACAGGAGTGTAACCATAGATGTATCTCCTGTGAGAATCACTTTGATGTAAAAAAAATTGCAGAAAACAGGGGGAAAGAAACTAAAAACTAGGTCAAACATGTCTGACTGATCAGTCATTTTAATGAAATGTGCAATATTTGTAAAATCAAGTTCATAACCAAAAACCATGATTTTATTGCTCAATAATTTTCATAACAAAAGAGTTTTTGAAAAACTGGTGTTTGATCCAGGCTGCATTATACGGTTTTCTATGTTTTGAATGAAAACATTGGACAGGTTTTATAATAATGTATCCCTAATCCCCCATGGTCATATTCAAAAAGCATTCATACTGGTAGGCCGCAGAAATCCAACTTTTTGATGTCACTGAAGAAAAAAAGGTTTGAAAAACATTGTAGAAAATTAAGAAGTTGCTTATTGTAACACATTACTTTATCAACTAAAATGTTTTCCTGCCCTAAAAGATGTTTAAAATGCATCAACTGTAAACTTTCATCCCATCTGCAAATTCTTAAAACTTGGACATGTACATAATTTTGTCCTCTGGGAATGGGTTAACTAATT
Source organism: Fragum whitleyi (assembly GCA_948146395.1). Taxonomy (NCBI): domain Eukaryota; kingdom Metazoa; phylum Mollusca; class Bivalvia; order Cardiida; family Cardiidae; genus Fragum; species Fragum whitleyi. Next base: position 47,757,978 of record OX411550.1, on the reverse strand, counting down.
TCATTTTCTTGTGTGCTGCCGTTATAGCGCTGTTAGAGGTTCCGGGTTGGATCCCCAACAGCGGCACTTATTCTTTCCAACTATTTGTCTCTCACCAATGGGTTGATAATCGTAGACATATGTGAGATAGCAGCTGGAGGCTAGGAAAGGATGTGGTGGTTGTACTGGTGAGAGAAATACCAGGAAACCAGTGTTAGGTGCTTCAGCCGTTGCGATATAACTGAAAAAATGTTGAAAGCGGCGTTAAACTCCATTCAATCAACCAATTCATTTTCTTGTGTTTCAGTCTGTCCTATTTCACTTTGATTGTGTGACATCAACCGCCAACAAAGAGATTCATGTGCGATTAGATGTAAGCAGCAGTCCGATGCCTAATAGAAACGCAGGATTTGAAGAGTCTGAGGTCACCATTGGAAGTTAGTATCTTCATTCAAAATGTCACAATAGCGGGCTCCTCATCACAGGCAATTGTTTCATAAACCAGTTTTGTCATATATGTTTTTATATAAGATTTATCTGATAATCTTTATGGCATGTCCAATAATAAATCAATTGACATAGTTCGACACTAAGGGGAGTCTGGGAGTCTGAGACTCCTTGTTTACCAGTAAGGACTCCCTCTATTTGCAAGTAAGGAGTCCAGTGGACTCCAAGGATCATATGAGAATATTTTGAGAAAAAATACACATGGCAAAATCCTTTTCATCCCTTGCCAGTATAATAGTCATAATAGAAAAGTTGTTGAAGAAAAGTTGTTGAAGAAAACATTTTCTTGCATCCCAAAGTATTTTGAAAAAAAAAAAACTATTTGAAATAACGTTGTTGAAAAGAAGAAATTGCTTATATCAAGCAATTTCTTCTTTTCCACAATGTTCTCCCATTATGAAAATTTGGACTTCTTACATAGAGCTTGGACTCCTTGATTTCAAGAGTTAGGAGTCCAATGGACTTGGACTCCTTATTCTCAGGAGATAGTGTCAACCCCTGATTGCCTTAGCTCTTTATATCCAAGGATCTGGGAAACCAGCATATGGCACAGAATGAGTAAGTAGAGAGATCAGTGTAAAATTATTTTAAGAGCTTAAATTATTCTTGAAGTAAGAAAACAACAAACTCAAAACTTGCGATGCTTATTAGAACTGATTGATATAAGTCGAATTCGCTATTTTGACTCGTCGATTATATACAAATGTACTGTAATCACAAGTCAAAATAGCGTATTTGAGTTTTACTCTACTATATTTCTTATTCTTATTAGTCATGATAAATTTCAGAGCTTTATAAACTAAGACAAAGGTACCAAAGAGCAATAATTGGTAGACAGCGTAAGTTAATTGGTTATAATTGGTCTGGTAATATGTACACTTGTAATAACACAGTTTTAGTTTTCTAATATAATTTCTATCAACCTTATTTACAATATATTTTCTTTCTTACTTTATTTCTAACAATATCAAATTATATGAGCGATAATTAGTAGTCACCGTAATTTAATTGATTATGATTGGTCCGGTTATACATACACTTGTAATAACACAGTTTTAGTTTTCTGACATAATTTCTAACAATCTTATTCACAATATCACTTTATTTCTAACAATATCATATTATACATGGTGTTGGGTTAATAGTAACACTATTGTGAGAAATCCAACCAAAGGCCTTTTTAAAAACAAAGACAAATATAACCTGTACATTTGATCAGAGTATTTTCAGTTGTAAACCCAAAACTATTATGAATGCATATAAATAAATAGGCATTTACCATAGTTTTGTGCTTACCTATTGCTTTTTTTGTGCTGTATCAAAAGTTTCAAGACTCTACTTCCTACATCTCTAACAATTTCTTGTGGATGTAGAGCCAGAAATATGTCAAAATGAATGGAAAGGTCAAAGGTTGGTTTCCCAAAAGCTTTTCCATTAAAAATAATGATTACCAAACTGGTTTAGAGATACACATGTTATGCGCTTGATGGTTTTCAGAGAAAACTCGTGGTTACTTGCAAAGCTTTGGATTTTGTCAACATCATTGTTGTGGTCGTCATTTTCATTTTCATGCAATATCTTTTATTTTACTATTGGTAATCACTTGAAACTTGGCACACACTTGTTCACTATCAAAAGGGCAACATATACTATTAAGATGCATATCGTGCAAATTATGCCCCCTTTTGTCTTGCATTTTATCCACTATCTAGCGCCCAACAGCCTAGCATAGGCAGCTGTAGGTAGTGCTCTGTTTTTTCTGTCTATCCTTATATTTGTCTCAATTGTATGCTATTTTAGTTTCAAAACATTGTTTGGGATTTAACTGTCCTATGTTCAGGATCACAAAACGGTGAAAACAGTTTTCCAATTATACCCCGCTTTGCACTAGCACTTGTATGCAAATTGGGATATCATTGGCAACTGTTTGCACCATTTGTCATCCTGAACACAGGGCAGGTCCCTAGTCTTCACTTAATTTGATTCCTACACATAAATGTTATACAGCTTTTCTAACTCAACTGATTGGAACACTAAAAGCCACCCTCAGGGACCCTAAATTCTAACTGATAAACCTAAGTCTTAGAAAAAAATATAAGCCCCATTAGCAAAATAATTGGCAAAGAACATTAAGAAAAGCAAATTTAAGTCATACTGAGAATTATTTTAGGTCATTGGCACCTGAATAAAGCCTTTGGGCCTAGGTTTCTTGGCCTGAGGTAATAAACCTTTTTTGTGCTCAACTGAAAATTTTCTCAAATTTAGAATTCATATGAATATGTGAACATAAAAGATAGTATTAATAAGTTGTTATTTATGTTCATACATTTATATTAGTATTCAAACAGAATTAAAGCTTTAATGTCAACTTAAAATTTGAGAAAATTTTGTGTTGAGAATTAGAAGTTTTTATAATCTCAGGCCCTGATGTTATTCATTATGATCATGTTATATTGTACATAGCTTTGATAGTTGCTTTTTAGCTCACTTGAGCACAAAGTCCTCAAGGTGAGTTATTGTGGTCACTCACCATCCACCCATCGTCCGTCCATCCATCAACAATTTCTTTAAACATTTTCTTCTCCTAAACCACTAGGTTTATCAAGCTGAAAATGGGCAGGTATATTCCTTGGGTGAAGTGCTTCAAAATTGGTTAAAAGAATTTTATTCTATAAAAAACTCTGGTTACTATGGTAACAGAAAAAAATAAAATTGCCAAAAATCAGAAAAAAAATCTTCTCCTCCTTAACCACTAGGCCAATCAAGCTGAAACTTGGCAGGGATGTTTTTAGGGTGAAGCTCTTCAAAAGTTGTGTGAAGAATTTATTCCATCAAAAATGTAATGAAAAAGCTGAAAATGGCCAAAAAAATGCTGAAAATCTTAGAAAAAATTCATCTTCTTCTAAAACACTGGAACAAATAAGCTGAAACTTGGTATTGATGTTCCTTGGATGAATCTCTACCAAAGTTCTAAAAAGAATTTCATCAATCTCAAACTCTTGTTTCCATAGTAACAGAAATGTAAAAAAAAATCCAAAAAAAAGGTTGTCTTCTCCTAAACCAGTGGGCCAATTAATTTTGAATTTGGCAGGGATGTATTAAAGGTGTATGTCTACTTGAGTTGTTAAGAGAATTCAACTCCCTTAATAACTTTGGTTGCCATGGTAACAGAATGGTTAAGAATCACATTGCAGTAGGACGAAATTAAAGTCTGTTTCTATCAAAACCACCCTAAATGCACATCAAACAATCTCTGGTTTTTATAACATGGTTGACAAGCTATGAGTTGACTTACTCAGGTGAGCGATGTAGGACCATCATGGTCCTCTTGTCTAACTTAAGTTAAAGCAGAAGATTTTTTAAAGTATTCAAATCTAAATCAAGGCTTGCTAAAAAATTGTCCTACTTTTAAATGAAACTTAACACCATTATTTCTGAAGCTTCTGCTGTCTAATTTCATATAGGAACCATAAGAGGTCAGCTGTATGTTTTTGTTTATTAACAATTGTATTGGATGGTGGAATAATCATTCTAGATAAAGAAAATCTTTAAATAATGAAAAAAATGCCTTTGTAAGACTGTGCAGGGTGGACATTTTTTTAATCCTCCAGATGATTCAGTTTTGCATAACTTTTTCTATGTATATTTCAGGGATGTCGGCCCAAAGGATGGAAGATTTAAAGATCAATTACACAGTGACTGGTACCACAGTGCACGTCGTGTTTGGTCCATTGGATAGGAAAGTCCAGTATTACAATCTGTGTCTGTCTCCTTGTAGTTCAGGATTTACTCAGTGTTTTATGCAAAAGAATGTCTCAGAGGTTCGTATCCTATCTATTTTGTTATTTTTTTATCAAAGCAAATGTTAATTCTATGCAGGAGGATTTGGGGATTACCCCCACTCTTTTCAAAGATCCCCAAAATTTTCTGGATTTGTGGGGGATTCATGACTACAACCAAAGAGCATGAATAATGACATTTCTCAATTGCATCAATTTTGTGCTGAAATCCCCCACATTTTTGAAATCCTAGAATAAACACTGAAAGCGCTAAATGGTCTGCAATCTTCTTGAGTTGTGTGTCGCCTTTGATTAGAAATTTAGTACTTCTCCATACAACTCAGGTTTCAGTCAAATTTTTATAGGGAAAAAATCTATGCAATTGGTATAGTATCTATTCTGTCATTTGTATATCAAAGTGCTGATAGAAGTGCAATATTTTTGTGTTGAGTTTGATTTGTTGGGTTATCAAGTCAAGTATTAGAATATGAGTCCCTCAAAATACAGTTCAGAATTTACTCAGTATTTTGTGCAAAAGCAAGGTTTATAAGGAATGCAGGTTTTGCGCACCTGAGATGCAGAAATAAGTAGCCAGGACCCTCAAAACTATGTAATGTGAGTTCCAAGGACCATCTGGGGATCAGCTTCGTAAAAGAATCGAAGACTGTTTAAAACAGTCTTCAATACTTTCCTGAAGTTGAGCCCCAAATGTTAATATACATCCATTGGTTTCTTAACCTTTACTAGGTTACAGCTCTAAATGTACATACTACAAGATTAAAGCCTGTAAAAAACTTCTTCCTTCTAAAACAGGGACTCCCAAAATTACAGAAATGACCCCTAAACCCAATTATCATGTCCTTTGGATCCAATTTTGTTAAACCCTGAAAAAAATGTCACGGAGCATTGTATCCCATCACTGATATGTGACCCAAAAGTTGAAAATACAATTCTGCAAAAATTACCAATCTTGTTCTGGCCAGCTTAGCAGGCTGACTAGGGTTGAAACTCTTTGCATAGCTCTATTATAGACATTTTGGTGACCAACTAAAGATATCTATTCTATTATTTTTTGACAAAGCATTGAAAGCACCAAAATGATCTTGAATTGTGTTTGGTTCTTTTGATTAGAAATTTAAGCACCTTATCCATGCAGTTATGAACAGGATTTACTCAATGTTTTATGCAAAAAAAAAGGTCTTGGGGGTTCATGGGTGGCCAAAATGTTTCTGATCAAATCAGTATATTTACCATATTTTGGTTGCTAAACTGAAGACAATTATTCTTATTTTCATATTCAAAGCACTAAAAGCATCGCAATTTGTTTGAGTTTTGTTTTGTGGTTTGGATAGGAGATTCAAGTGACTTCTTGCAGTTCAACATATTCCCATGAGTTTTATGGTAAAAATGACTTGCATGTTCATATCATATCTGTTGGCTATATGTGTTTAAGTAATTCTTATATGTTTATAACATGGTTTGTACAAAATGGAAAAGTTGCAGTGATCTTTGAAACTCCTCTTGTATGCTATTTAGTTTTAAAAGTATATCAGAAATGATAGAAGTGTTTAGAATAGAATGATTTTTTTCAGGAAGGTGTCAGGGAAGCTGTGTTTGAAAATGTTAAACCAGATAACTATACTATCATGGTATGTGTTTTATGTTAAAATCCTTGATAAACCAAATAGCTATACTATAAGGTGCGCAATTTATAAAATAATCCTCAATAAACCACATAACATAACTAGTCTATAAACTAGATAACTATACACTCACGTTGGGTAATCCTGTTCGTGGTCTAAAGCTATATGACATCATGTAAACTAAGGAAATGGCCACTAAACATAAAAGCAGACCAACTTATATTCATATTAAAAAAATGAGATCATTCAGTCATTTTAAACAAAAAAGATCTTTTGTGTAAAAAGATTCCTGTTTTTAGCTCTCCTGTGAGCTTTTGTGGTTGCATGATGTCTGTCGTCTGTCGTCAACATTTACCTTGTAGGCACTCTAGAGGCCACATTTTTTGCTAGATCAACCTGAAATTTTGGTCAGAATGATTGTCTTGATAAAATCTTGTACGAGTTTGAAATTGGGTCAAGTGAGGTCATAAATGAGGTCACAGGGTCAAATTTTGGAAATACCTTGTAGATATTCTAAAAGCCATATTTTTTGCTTAATCAACCTGAAAATTGGTCAGACTCAATTTGTGGATGAAATCTAGGTCAAGTTCAAATTTAGGTCAAGTGTGGTAAAAAATGAGGTTAAGGGGTCAAATCTCAGAAAAACCTTGTAGACACGCTAGAAACCATATTTTTTGCTCAATCATCCTGTTTATTGGTCAGAATGATTGGCTTGATGACATCTAGGTCAAGTTCAAATTTAGGTCAAGTGGGGTTAAAAATGAAGTCACAGGGTCAAATCTTAGATTAACCTTGTAGACACTCTAGAAGCCATATTTTTTGCTCAATCAACCTGAAAATTGGTATGAATGATTGTCTTGATGAAATCTTGGATGAGGGTGAAATTGGGTCAAGTGGGGTCAAAAATGGGATCACGGGGTCAAATATTGGAATGACTTTGTAGACATTCTAGAAGCCACAATATTTGCTCAATCAACCTGAAAATTGGTCAGAATGAATGTTATGATGAAATCTAGGTCCAGTGCAAATTTGGGTCAAGTAGGGTCTAAAATGAGGTCACTGGGTCAAATCTTAGAAAAAACATGTAGACACTCTAGACGCTATATTGATTGCTCAATCCACCTGAAAATTGGTCAAAATGATGGGCTTGATGAAATCGAGGTAAAAGGCTGAAATTGGGTCAAGTGGGGTCAAAAATTATTGGAAAAACCTTGTAGATACTCTTTAAGCCATATTTTTTGCCCAATCAACCTGAAAATTGGTCAGAATCAATGTCTTAATGAAATCTAGGTCAACTTTGAAATTGGGTCAAGTGGTGTCAAAAATGAGGTCACGGTGTTAAATCTTAGAAAAACCTTGTACACACTCTAGAGGTCATAATTTTGCCCTATCATCATTAGAATGAGTCAGTTTGATTGTCTTTATAAAATCTCAGTCTGGTTTGAATTTGGGTCAAGTGTGGTTTTAAACTAGGTTAAGAGGTCATATCTTAAGACCATTAACTCAGGTGAGCGATTTAGGGCCACTATGGCCCTCTTGTTGTCACAGTGGTTTTTAGTTTTAATTCTAACATTTACAGGCAATAAGTTAGGTTCTTTTCTGGACTGCGCAAGTTTAGCCAACAAAAACTGCGTCGATAAAACACGACAGTGCCTCTGTTCATCACCGGATTGTATCATTTAAGTGAGATCTAATTCTATAAAAAAATGTCTTCTACATAGCAAAATGGTTAATGAGTTCAGTCGTGTATTGATATTTGTGTACATTCGATATTTTTACACAAATTTTGTACTTGACTTTCTTAAGTGTGCAGGATTAGCTGACAGCACTGTACTATCATGGCCAGTGCTTCATGTAAACTCCTTGATAAATCAGATTCTGAGAAAGAAAATGATAAAGGATGCTCTGACAATATCCTGTTCGCTTTCAACTAGTGTAACTACAAGATTTTCAAATGGAATAAAACAAGAGTTCTTGCATTAAAACTGTCCTTGTATAAGTTAATTTAAGACATCTATGTTGTGAACTGCTGTAATGAGCATTTATAAAAGGTCTGTAAAAGTACCAACCAAGCCAGCACCCACTGCTTTTTGATCCCTGAAAAACTGGAAGAAATTCTTTAAGGATGTAATATAACAGTTTGTTTAATGATGTACATGATATATTAATCTTTTACAATTGTTAATACTTAAAATTTCTTTTGAGACTGACTATTTCAAGGACCATGCATCAGCTATTTGATCAGTCATTTATCCCTTTATTCATTTCAGATACAAAGGAATATAGAGCACACATTCTTTGTTTCAAAATGTTTCTCTGTTGGTAAGGCATTTTATCTTATAACTATACAAATATCCCATATCTCCGAAATCTATGAACAGCATCTCCTCCTGAACCACTGGGCCGATATCAATGAAACTTTACCAGAATGTTCCTTGGGTTACCCTTTTCAAAAATTGTTTGCGAATTATTGATTGGCCTATAAATATGGGCATGGCAGGGCAGGGTTATTTTGAGCATGTTCTTTGAATGACATCTCCTCCTGAACCACTGGGCCAGTTTCAATGAAACTTTACCATAATGTTCCTTTGATGACCCTCTACAAAAATTGCTCACAAAATTTTGTTTGGCCCATATTGAGGACAGGGCTTATTTTGGGTCTCCTCAGTAATGATTGGATGGGTAGGGTATATTATCAATTTAAATTCTTGGGAAAACATCTGCTCTTCAACAAATAGGCAAATATGAATGAAACTTTGAAATGAAAAAGTTACTTGGATGATATCCACTGGACCAATAAAATTCAGGTGAGCTGTTTAGGGCCATTTTGACCCTCTTGTCATAATCAACACTTCCCATATTCAGCTTGAATGTTTTCAGTGCCATAAACTTAACATATCTTTTCAAGCCATAATTCTCATATTTGGCATGATGATAGATGTCATTGATGCACATCTAAATTAACTAGGGTCAAGGTAATGTGACAATGTCATATGTCAAGGTCAAACTTTGTGTTTGAACAAACATATCTTGATTCTTACTCAAATATTTTATACTCAATTTTTTTATTCAAACCACTTTCTCCACTTGTCCCCAGACAAGTATGATTTTTTATTTGTCCAGGATCAACATTAATTTTCCTGATTATTACAGTCCCACCACCAGATCTAGATGAAAACAGTCCACTTATCCTCCTGCCTTGTCTGCAGGATGACAAAATGGATCAAACTATTTGCAAATTATACTCCGCTTTGCATGCAATACGGGTACAAAGCAGGGTATAACTTGCCAACAGTTTTCTCTTCTTTTTCATTCTGAATGAAAACAGTCCACTTATCCTCCTGCTTTGTGTGCAAGATGACAAAATGGAGCAAACTATTTGCAAATTATACTCCACTTTGCATGCAATACGGGTACAAAGAAGGGTATAACTTGCCAACAGTTTTCTCTTCTTTTTCATTCTGAATGAAAACAGTCCACTTGTCCTCTTGCCTTGTGTGCAAGATGACAAAATGGAGCAAACTATTTGCAAATTATACTCCACTTTGCATGCAATACGGGTACAAAGCAGGGTATAACTTGCCAACAGTTTTCTCTTCTTTTTCATTCTGAATGCAATTTTTATGCCCCCGTATCGAAAGATCGGGGGCATATTGTTTTACCGTTGTCCGTCTGTCCTTCTGTCTGTCCGTCAGTCTGTCTGTCTGCAAAAGTTAACCAAAAAGCTTAACATTGCCAATATCTTCAAGCTTATTCAGATACAAGGATATTTTGGCACGATGATAGATCTCAATGATCCGCATCTGCTGATACCAAAGTCAAGGTAATGTGCCAAGGTCAAGGTCATCAATCAAGGGTCAAATAAATCAAAAAGTAAACCAAAAAACTTAACATTGCCACTATTTTCAAGCTTATTCAAGATACAAGGCTCATATTTTGCATTATTAAAGATCTCAATAATCCACATCTGCTGATACCAAAGTTGAGGTCATGTGACATGGTCAAGGTCATCTGTCAAGGTCAAATAACTCCAAAAAACTTATCAATGCTAATATCTTCAGGCCTATTTAAGATACAAGGCTCATATTTGGCATGATGATAGATCTCAATGAGCTGCATCTACTTATACCAAAGTCAAGGTCATGTGACAAGGCCAAGGTCATCTGTCAAGGTCAAGCTTCTTAAAAACATAACAAAAAAACTTTCATTGTTCAGTTTATTAAAGCTTATTATAGATACCCTGTCTCATAGTTTGAATGATGAAAGATCTCAGTGATGTACATCTATAGGTATCAAGTTCAAGGTCATGCCAAAAGGTCAAGGTCATCAGTCAAGGTCAACATTTTGAAAAAAATGCTGTTATTGTGTGGGGCATTGTGTTTCACAAACACATCTTGTTTTTCATAGCATCTGTTGTTTACAACTGTCATGTATTTTCACATGAAAAAATATTAGTGAACTGTTGAATACAAACATGAATTTTCCCCATCATTTCAGACCCACCACGAGGTCAAGATGAAAACAGTCAATCCATTTATTCTCCTGATCATTAAACTGGGCTGCTGCTGTTGTACATGTTCTCATAGCTACTGCAGTTTGTTGCAATACAAACAACTTTCATGTTTTTTCAATTGAGCAAATATGATTGAACTATTGAATAAAAACATGAATTTTCCAAATCATTTCAGTTCCACCACAAGTACAAGATGAAAACAGTCCGCTTATCCTCCTGATCATTATACTGGGCTGTCTGCTGGCTGTTGTCATAGCAACAACTGTCATGTTCTTCTGCTTGAGAAAATGTGAGTAGATGAAATGAAAATTGTCAAATGACACTATTATGTTTTTCATATTATAAATTTTGCTTTCAGGATAAAGAAGAAGCACTCGTGAGAACCCTCTTCTCCAAATGGCTGTTAAAATTACACTTCAATAGTTATTTCAAGCAGCTCACACTCACTCCATTATAATTATGCGGCCCTTCGAAGAAGAGGAGTATATTTCTTGGCACTTGTCAGTTTGTCGGTTGGTTCGTCTGTAGAACATTTTATGCCCGGGGCATTTCTCACAAAGTATGCAAGCCAGGATCATGAAACTTCACAGGTGGATAGATCTCATTGAGGAGAAGTGCAGCGCGCAAGGGGACTTTGTTGAAAGTCATCCTTTGCCAGTGTATATTGGGATGTGACTCTTACACTCTTGTTTGTAAGAATTCTTATCTTTCTTACCAAAAGCTTAGCATCAGGATGTGCAGTTGTTTCAGTTTGTAGGCTTAAAATGGAAGCCTCACATGTATTTTATAAATGAGTCTATACATGACATTTGACAGGCAGTATTGTAATAAGAAGTTTGCCTCATTTTCTAAAGACACTTTTGGACCCTTTTTTTCTACAGTGCAAAAGTGAAGACCCTGGTCAGACTGTGCAGATGCACAGGCTGGTCAGAGTCTTTGCTTGGCCCATGTTATAAATTATTGTAAATGTCACACTCAGGCTCAAATGCAATTAAGAAAAAAAATATATGAGCCTGTGCATGACATTTCCAACAATTTCATGTGTGTGTGAAGGGCCTCCATCAAGCAACATGGCTGCCACGCAGTGTATAGAAATTATTCATTCATTGTCTATCGACACTTTGGGTCTATATCTATCTACACAGTGCACAGTGAAGACTTAGATCAGACTGTGCAAATGCACAGACTGATCTGAGTCTTACCTATGCTCACATGTGAAATTGTTGGAAATGTCAAGCACAGGCCTGTATGGAGGGACCAGCGCAATACTATTGTAAAAGCCTATATATTTTATGCACTTACATTAGTATTGCCCTGATCCCTCAATATATTAATCTTACCTTATTCTGTTGTTTAATGAAACTCCTTTTTTCTCCCCATCAGCAGATACAAGACGTTTCCCAGGCTGTATAGAGAAATGCAAGAGGTCAAACCAGTATGAACAAACCTTACAGAATATACCAAACAATACAGCAGATACCCCAGAAGGTAATGAACAAATTTTGTTATCATACCCTGAAACAATGTTTGCTGTACCCCTGCCACCCCCCCCCCCCCCCTCTCCAACATTTGTTTGTTATACCCCTACCCCCTCCCAAATTATGTTTGTTTTACCCCCCAAAAAAATTGTTTGTTAACAACACCCCTCTCTTCCAATACACTTAGTACAGTCTTGCAATGAGCCCTCAATTTAGGTCAGTCCATCCTTCTGTTGTTGGGTCCTTGTGAAGCTTTTTCGTGTCCGCTAAAATTCTCAGCAACTACTGGACAGATTTGATTCAAACTTCACAAATATCATCAGTACCAAGCAGCGATATGCCGGTCGTATTTTGGTTATAGTCCATGACTTCAGACATAATTATGGCCCTTCATGAAAATGTCAGTTATAATTTCATATACAGCTAGTCTATCAGTCGTTTGAAACAATTAAAAATTGAATGAAAATTTATTTTTTAAAAAGTGTCTGGTTTTTCAAAAATGTCCCTAACTTTTGAGCTAGCATGATACATTTGTCCCATACTTTTTTCTTCTTTATCAGAACACTGCTTGGATGTAAATAATTGTTATGGACAAGCGCTGATGGGGTGGTATTGGTCCACTGTATGACAAGTCTAGTTTCTTGTTGGGGGCGTCACATTCACAAAGGGTCGAGCTTTCATGGAGTCAAAAGGCAAAACTTAATTCATTTATCATTGGAAAATTCTTTTAAAAAGTTTCAATGCCTGTCGCAGAATATAACATATTGGTCTTATTCTTGCATCATCTACGGATACAGATAGAGGGAGTATTTTGTTTTTCAAATGTAAATAATTCATTATTTCTAACCTAAACCCAATGTTATTGGTACTCATTTGAACTGTCTCACTGAGATGATTCAAATGAGTACCCACAATTTAAGGTTTTATTGTGAAATAAGTTTTTTTTATCTGAATCCCTGTCATCCATGGTCAATCTTTTTCCTGATAAAAAAAATCTTTACTTACCCAAATCGAAACATGTTCTGTCTATAAAATGGGAGGGAAAAAAACACTGGACCAGAAGTTTCATTTTTATACGCCGCCGGAGACGGTTGTATATTGGCACTATCTTCTCAGTTTGTCTGTCCATCTGTCTGTCTGTATGTATGTCCACTTTTCTTGTGAGTACAACTCCTTCTAAGTTTCTGGTTGGGTCTTTTTTGAAACTTGGTCAATGTTGTCACCTCAATTTGTAGATGTGCATGTGTAAGGATTTTATGGTTCATTGATTTTTGCCTCAGTTATGTCCCCTTAAAACTTAGTCTTTGTGCTTATTGAAATTGCAGCCTTGTGAATGCAACTCCTCCTAAGTTTCTGGCTGGATCTAAATGAAACTTGGTGGATGTCATAACCTAACTTGGTAGATGTGCATGAATTAAGGACTTTATTGTTCATTAATTTTCCCCTGAATAATGCCCCCTTAAAACTTAGTATCTAGAGCTCCTCCTAACTTTTTGTCTTGATTTAAATGAAACTTGGTCAATGTCATCACCATAATTGGTAGGTGTACACGGTTCAAGGATTTTATGGTTCATTGATTTTTGTAAGAGTTATGCTCCTTGACACTTAGTCTCTGGGTTTTTGAGTGTTCATTGATTTTTCTCTGAATTATGCCCCCTTTAAAACTTAGTACCTGGTGCTTATTGAAATTGCAGCCTTGTGAAGGAAACTCCTCCTAACTTTTTGTTTTGATTTAAATGAAACTTGGTCAATGTCAACACTACAATTGGTAGGTGTACATGGATCAAGGATTTTATTTTTCATTAATTTCCCTGAATTATGCCTCCTTAAACCTTAGTCTCTGGGGCTATTGAAATTGCATCCTTGTGGGCGCAACTCCTCGTAACTTTTTAGTCTTGATTTAATTGTAATGCATAGCAATGGTTTCATTTGACTTTGAAAAAATAATCAGATAAATAAAAGACCCTGGTTAAGCTAATATCCTGGTTGGTATTTTTTTAAATATTATTAGCGTTGGATAAATGGTAATTATTTCTTCCGTCCAACACAAACAAAGGCATTGGTTTGAATTGCGATATAATAAAACAATATAATATGATAAATGCTTGACATATATTTTATATGGCTGCATTTTGAAATTTGAAACGATTCAGCTGTTACATGTGATAACCAGAGAATAACTTTGATACTACTAGAAAAAAAACCTAAGACATAATTGCTTTGTAATAAACAAGGAAAAATGTCAAAATATGTTGCCATAATTTGCCATTATTGATGAGAGGAAACAGACCAAATGGCATCTGTAGTCATAGGGAAAAAATGATAGTTTCCTTGGCTACATCATAGGTAATGGTAAGTTAGTAAGATTGTAACAAACAATTGTGTTAATAACAAATTCTTTCGATAATCTATGATTCAGAAGCTTTAGTAGTAGATCAAGAAGGGGGTGGGGGGTTAAACCAACACCCCCATCTGTAGCCTAATATTTTTCTTCTTTCGCATGGATTTTCAATCAAAATTGAATAATAATTAAAGAACATCCACCAATTCTTAAGTTTGAACCCATATGCGGATATCCTGAATCTGTGATAGGGCTTTGAAGCTTTGAGCAATGCATCTTCTCAGCAGTCTGAGCAGGCTCGAGCTGCTTGCATAAGAGGTTCCTCAAGCGAAACTTAAAATTATAAAATTATTGTCTTAAGTGATGATATCAAAAATTATTGCTCTGGGAAATTCCAAGATTTCACTGCCAGGAATGTAATCAAATTATCCTCAACATAAAAATTATTGTCAAATTCTCTACATGTTTAAAAAAATATTGTCAAATTCAACATTAAGGTTCATGAAAAGTATTTGAGACCAAATTCTAAGGGCACTTCATTTGCCAAGAAAAAGCAGTATGTCCAGGTATAGTATATGTCAAATTGAAGCTATTTATGAGCATAATCAATTTAGCAACCTAAGACTGCCATAGCTATAGCGGTATAGACGAAACATTGTGGAAAAAGGTTGTGGTTTATTTTATAAACACATATGTCATATATGTCTTTCTAATTTTGAAAACATGTACATATATAAAAGGTATGGTTATCAACTTATCACAACATAAATGGACATTAATAGTTTATATACCTGTAAGGTTCTCTTGCCTTACAACAACTTCTATTTGACAAAATGATAAAATTATAGTGAATAATAATAGATCATTGAATTCAAAGAAGTATAATTTGGAATAAATAGTAGAAAATATTTCACAAAATTAGCGTGTGATGTTGCACCATACCTAACATGTATTTCAAAAACAAACCAAACTAGTTTTACATGTATGTTGACAAAATAAATGGAAATTGATTGTTTCAAGAGCCTATTGAGACTGAGTTTTATATGTAAGGTTGTAGTAGTACCTAGTAGGAACATTTGTCTACATTCTGATCAAATGAAGTTGTAATGCCGTAATGAAGCTGTTGGTTTTGAACAAAAAAATCCCTTTTCCATAATGGTTTGGCTATTCTGTTATTAGATTGGGCCTCTAATGTTGTTCAACTGCTTGTGTTCATCTACAGCTTCAATTTGATATATTGTTTATCTGGGCAAACTGTCATTTATGTAAATAGAAGCAGCATTAAATTTCATTCAAAAACTCTATACATGAACCTTAATATCACTTCCTTATAAAGTTTTACATACCAGTAGGTTCAGCTGCCTTGAAATACGAGTATAATAAATGAAGTGCTAATTATGATATCTTTATAACACCTCTCTAGTTACTATGTTGCATGATTTTGACAAAATTCCCTCCATTTTCTCACTTACTTTGGGGAAAGTGCTGCATGATATTGTCAGTAAAAAGGTATTGTCAATGTATTTCTAAAACCTTGTAGCTACAGCTTGATCAAAGCTGTAGTTTCAAGGTTTTGGAATAACAACAACGATTTACTTCATTTATCCTAACAATTGATCACTGGAGCTTTACCAAACATGGACAGAGAGTTTTTATTTTGTAGATATTCTTTTTAGCATAAAAACCATCAGATAGGTGTTTAAGACTCACCTAAGCACAAAATGCTCATTGTGAGCCATTGTGATTTACCTGAGGCCAGCATCTGGGGTCTGTCATCCATTGTGTGTCAACATCTTTAGTGAACTCAAGAGGACATATTTTTGGCTGAAATGTGCTGCTGAAACTTGGTCAGAATATTTCGAGGGTTTGATGCAAGACTTTAGTAAGTGTATATACATTGTATAATTATACACTTACTACAGTCTTGCACCGAATCCACGATTTGTCATTATGATATCTGTGACAAATTCGAAATAGGGTCAAGTAAGTGGGGGATCAAGTGGAGCAAATCTTATGAAAACATTGTATGTGATTATTAGTAGCTACATTTTTTGCTCAAATGTCTTGATAGTTGGTCAGACTGCTTCTCTACATGATATATACGAGAAGTTTGAAATTGGCTCAAATGGTGTCAAAATCTAGGTAATAGAGGTAAATCTTAGAGAAATTTTGTGTGGACTCTTACTTATTCTTGGCTTCAGTCTTTTGAAACTTGCTCAATTTGAGGGTAAATGTATTAACCCTTCCCTGTTTTACAAAATTTTTGACCTGTCCAAATACAAAGGTTTTGCAGACGAAAATTTTAAGTGGATTTAATTTGAAAAATAACCATTCAGTAGGGTAGAAATAGTGTGGAAAAAGAAGAAATTGCTTGTCAGAAGCAATTTCTTCTTTTTTCACAATGTTTTCTCAATGATAAAATCACAGGCACAAAAAAGCAGGGATTAAACAGTAAAGGGTTAAATACCATGATTACATTGTTGGGGAAAGATAATTGAATTTGAAAAATTTATCAAGCACCCTTTTAACTGAAAACCAGGATGACACGTCACCATGATTCAAAATATCGTTATTGATGAGTACACTTCCTTGTTCGAATATACATCTGGGGTGGGGCAGATGTTTATTGGGATCAAGTTGCATAATTCATATCATCAATGGGTGACCAAGTTATTGTAACTTTAGTCCATTCTTTTCATGCAGAAATTAGATGCTGCAAGATGTTTATCACTGGTGCAAGGCCAAGGCTCGCTAAATAACATTATGATTCTAGACTCAGTTAAGATCAGCTTGTCGCAAATGAAAATCTCAAGACAGATCCTTTATTTATCTTATAACTATACAAATATCTGTGTGATAACATTCCCATATGATATTTTTTATAATATCACATGGATATTTTTAGAACATTTACATAATGCGGTTATTTTTAGAAACTGCATTTCTGTTAGAAACATTGACGAAAACAAGGCAAATAGGGGTTATAAGATAAATATGATACATACTTAAAGTATTGTATGAAAAAAATACCTAACTCAGTAGTGGGAATTGATAATTGTCTCAGCAGAGCCTAGACAATTATCAATTTCCCCAACCTTGTTAGATATTTTTTTTTCATACAAAACACTGTACAATATTTTTTATATATATCTAACGGTATATGTTTCTACATTCAGATGTGGATCAAGAGTTACTATTCCTGTTTTCAACTGAACATCAAAGTTTCATCACAGTTGCCAGAAAACTTGCCGACATGGTGAACCAGTGGACGCATTTCAAGGTCAACATAAATGAAACAATGTGTACAACTAGCGAAGAGGTGGAGACTAGAATCAGCCAATTTACGAATCAAAAAGTTGTCATTCTACTAACTGAAGGAACAAAACAGTTGCTTTTGGATGCCCAGAATGAATCATTTCCATCATCAGACAAGCCTCCTCAAGACACGTATTTATATCGTATTTTCAGCATTCTTTTATCACGTCAAAGACGTGGACAATGTTTGGTGAGTTTATGTTCTGTCACCTTCATCTCCAAAGTTTTCGAGGATCTTCAAACATTTTTTCTTGTGAATACTGAAAAAGGGATCCAAAATTTGAGCCTTGATGTCAAAGAATTTAAAGATTTTCTTAACTCCCTAGATCCAGGGGCAAATGAGGTACCTGATAATTTGAAAGAGAATGCAAGTGTTAGGGAATTTCTTGTGGCAGTTAGAGAGTACATGGAGGAAAGGAAGTCATTATCTGTCAGTTACCAATCGTCAAACATTTCATATGATTTAACAGCGTCAAGTGTACTGCCTTTGCATACAGGGTCTCATTTTCAAGCCCAGAATCCCCAGGTTGAGCGGGAAAAAGACATAAAACAGTGGGTAGAATCCCAGAGGCCACCAGTTCAGGCGTATGTTCATCCAGGAATGACCCAAAACTTTTCACCGGTTTATCAGCCGTCAAATTTTCAATGTTTTGAAAACAACCATGGCCATCAAAGATTTAGAAATCCAAAACAAGGTCAACATATGCCTCATTGTCAACAAAAAGGTTACAGTTACTTTGATCAGGCTAGGAGGCATTGTGCAATTTCACATTCGGACAATTTACATCAAAATGACGAATGGGAGGAGCCAGAATCGGACACAGAAAGTGTGACGATGTCGACAATCTTACAACAAACCAAGGAAGTAAACCAGGACTATATGGTTAGGATGAAGGAGAATATTGATCTTATAAATGGACACAAAGGCTGAATTAACGTAGTGGAATGGTAATGATTCTGCAACATTTCCATAAACATGATCTTTACAATGTTGATCAAGGTTTCCTAATGAAAACCATAGGAAACCTTGATTAACGATGTTTAAGATCATTGCTTCCAAAACATTGCAGAACTATAACAGGTCCGCTATCTTTATCGAGAAATTCAGTGCAATAATATCTTAAATGCCTATAGACATTTACAATAATTGTTGTGCTGAACCCTGGATTCCTGTGAAATCTTGTTTTATGTTTGTTAACATTTCAATGGATGTAGGGGGGGGGGAGGTCAAAAAGTAAGTAACTAGGGCATATCTTGGAAAAATCTTAATTTTGTTCTAGAGATCAAAATTTTCGCTTAACAATCAGACTTATCTTCAGGATATCTAGGTCATGTTTAGAAATAGGTCATGCTGGGCCAAAAAGTAGGTCGCTACAAAGCCTTTGTATTAATTTTGATTTTGTAAAATCATGTTGAAAATGGTCTAAAATGGGAATAGGGTTTTATTAGAGGATGGGGCTCTACTAGAATTTTTATGGTATTCCCTGAAATCAGTCTCGCCTGAACTCATAGATTAAGATACAAAGTACATCTTATGATATCCATGGAGTTAAGGAGACTCAGGTGAGCAATATAGTGCCATCATTTTGCTCTTGTGTTTATAGGCGGTTACAACTGAAGGGCATATCTCCTAATATGCAATTTACGCAAGTGCGTAAAAGAAATGACACTGTGTTGAAAAATATCATTGATGAATTATCATAGCATCGAAACTACAGCTTATTCAAGCTGTAGTTTTCAATGTTTTGATTATTCAACAACGCTCAAATCATAAAAAGGGAGGCGGACGGAGGGCAATCATTTTTGTCACAGTTCTCATATCGCCTTTATCCTATATTTATTCTTTGGTTGTCGCCTAAATGGGTATGAATTTAAAAGTCCTTGTAACGCCCATGCAACTGTTTCATGCTGAGTCATCAGTTTTTTTTCATTTCCCATCTTTTCATGTCATCCAAGAGGAAAATGTTTTGCTGATGATGGCATTATTTTGCCATAAAGTCATCTGCAAATGACATGCTTCAAGGGAGTCTGACCTAAATTGTTTATATTTCATCTCATTTTGATGGCTCAGTGTGAAACAGTTGTAACTGTCTATATGTTTATAGGCAGTTACAACTATTTTGACATAGCCATCCAATCATTGAATAATATTTTGTCATTTGTGTAAACTTGATAAATCATTCTGTTCATCGACAACAAAAGCGATATTTTGGTCCATGCATTGGTAAGATTGAGGACATATTGTTTTACTGTTGACCATTTATTTTTAGCTCCACTGGCTGAAAGCCACTGGGGCTATTGTCATGGCGTTGTGTCCGTCGTGCGTCTGTCCGTCCGTCGTGCGTCCGTCCGGTCGTAAACTTTTCTTTAAAAATCTTCTCCTCAGAAACTACTGGATGGATTTCAACCAAACTTCACAGGAATGATCCTTGGGTGACCCTCTTTCAAAGTTGTTCAAGAAATTTTGATCCAATGAAAAACATGGATTTTATGGGCGTGGCTAATTTCCAAATATGGTAAAAAGTGAGTTTTCTCAGATTCTAATCAATGGATACCAATTAAATTTTACATGAATGATCCTTGGGTGACCCTTTATCAGTCTACAAAAAAATTATTGTAATCGGATGGAAAATATGCATTTTATGGGCGGAGGTCATTTCTATATATGTTATATACTGGAAACTTTGAAAATCATTTTCTCAGAATGTAAGTGATGGATATCAACCAAATTTCACTGGAATGATCCTTGAGTGACCCTTTATCAGTCTACAAAAAATCATTGTGATCGGATGGAAAATATGCATTTTATGTGCAGAGGTCAATTCTCTATATGTTATATAGTGGAAACTTTGAAAATCATTTTCTCAGAATGTTACTGATGGATACCAACCAAATTTCACTTGAATGATCCTTGAGTGACCCTTTATCAGTCCACAAAAAATCATTGTGATCTGATGAAAAATATGCATTTTATGGGCGGAGGTCATTTCTCTAAATATTATATAGCGGAAAATTTGCAAATCATTTTCTCAGAATCTAATCATTGAATATCAACCAAATATCACTGGTATGATCCTTGAGTGACCCTTTATCAGTATACCAAAAATTATTTTGATTGGATGAAAAATATGCATTTTATGGGCAGAGGTCATTCCTCAATGTGTTATATAGTGGAAACTATGAAAATCATTTTCTCAGAATGTAACTGATGGAATCATTTTCAACATCAGTAGAACCCCAAATATCTAAAAATCTAGTCAAAACATTTATTTGCTTTTACAAGAATTTCAAGCCTGTGGAGCGACTCAAGCCATTCATGGCTTTCTAGTTCAAATCATCTGTTGGTCTGTCTGAAAATCTAAACAAAAAACTTAAAATTGCAATTTGTTTTAAGCCTATTCATAATACAATGCTCATATTTAGCATGATGATAGATCATATCATTACACATCTGCAGATAC
The DNA here is from genome assembly GCA_948146395.1 of Fragum whitleyi. NCBI lineage: Eukaryota > Metazoa > Mollusca > Bivalvia > Cardiida > Cardiidae > Fragum > Fragum whitleyi. The sequence goes on along the minus strand of OX411550.1, from coordinate 47,736,962 downwards.
CCATCATCGGAGCCCAGGCTTAAAGCATTACGTTACTCTCCATTTATTACCCCTGGGACAAAATGCTAGCAAACTGTTTTTTCCATGAATATTAAAGATAATTGTATATTGTTATGGGAAACCACTCTCGTTACTGTCCTGGGGCCTCTTTCAAGAAAGGTCCTACGATTGAAATTTGGTCGTATCGCAATCGTACGATAAAAGTTTGCTTTCAAGAAACATTTTGGCTTTCAAGAAAGGCGTCGTATCGTGAAATCTACAATAAAATATACGACACCTTCAGACTAGTCGTAAATTTTACGATATTGTCCCTATGAGCCTAAAATGTTCTCGGATTTCTTTCTTACTCTCGTTGATGTTAGAACGATAATTAAGCTATGCACATGCAAAATTTCCCAGAACAATAAAGTGTAATAAACGAGATATATTGAAAACAATTGATGCATCATCATTTCGATATTTGATTTTACTCTGTGATTATCGTAAGATTGTCGCAGAATGTTTATATAGTGGTATTAAATTGCTTATTTACCGTAAGAATCGACCCTTTCATGATCATGACTGAAAATGTTTGCTTAACCCTTCCTACTGACACAGTTAGTGGGAGATACCAAATCAATAGATTTTTTACACATATATAAGTAACTTACTTTTTTAAAACAAATTACTCCCACATTATGCAATATGGATACATGTGTTTTATGCTTCAAGAACTGCGATAATTAAAAGGAAAATTCCACAACCTAAAGTCAAAACCATACAATTCTTGATAAATAGGAGGATTCTTATAAGCAACAACAACAACTACATCACCAACAAAGCCACTGCACTTGCTATTTTTTCTCGCTCTTTTCGTCAAATATAAACTGAGCAAATAAAAAAGCAAATACAATAAGTGAACGGCGTAAATAAGCCAGATGAAACATGTCTACATATAACTGTTGTAGTTACACGGATACGACAAAGAGCAATGTACTAGAACTGAAGTTAGAGTTATCGGTAATTTTGTATGAAAGCGATGGAATATAATTTTCATCTAAAGTTCGTTTCAATACCATCCTTCTATAGTTCGTTTCAATACCTTCCACAGAGGCACAGAACTATACAGATTTGAAGAATTACAAAACAAATACATCGTACATGTACATATAAGAAAAACGGATGAGCCATATTTTTCATCTTACCTTTTTCACAATTTTATATTCTTATACATGCATATATTTCACCAGAAAACAACCAACCAAACAAACAACTTTGATAATGAAATAAAATGATAAAAAAGCCATACACCGAAAACTTGGTGGAGAGGTTCATTAAGTAGAACAAGTGCATTTTTACCATGCGGTCCAATGTTCGATTGCTTCAATTTCGGCGCGACAGCCGTTGTACTCTCATTGGAAAGGGAATCGACAGTGTAAGCTAAATTAACTATGCAATTATGAGCACTTGCATAATTGTCTTGACAAAGCCATTTAGATATCGATGAGAAACGTGTAGTTCGACGAATTTAGTTTAAAAAACCTCGTTAAATATGCATTTATATACAAGTAAATGGCTTTTCTACGGTCAGTTTGCTGATTTACCCTTTTGGTATTGTAAAAAGCGGACAATTTACCCACTAACGCAGAAGTATATATCATTTGATCAGCACGTGCAGATGTGAAAGATCAACTTTACGATAATCTTATGAGGTCGTATAGTCTGCGATTTACGACGTTATTTTTGTGAAAGCCGTTAACGACCGTCTTAAATATAATTGTACGATAATTATAAGATAAATGGTATGATATTTTTCTTGAAAGAGGCCCCTGCATAGCTTCGTAGGTTTAAATACAATATCTAGCACCTACGTCTTGTAAACCAAAATTTGAATATTGTTGTCTGCGTGGGATCGAGGCGGGCTCACGACAGATATTTTTCAGCTTTACTTTGGTTAAGGTCGGTAATATGGGGGCTCGTCTGAGATTGGCCATTAAGCCATTTATATCATCATTGTACAGAAAGCACATTACTGCCTAGGTAGGCCTATCGTCATTTATATATGATGACTCTTAAGGGGGAGTGTGTTATGGGAGACCACTCTCAACACTGTCCTGCATAGCTTCGTTGGTTTAAATACAATATCTGACACCTGTGTAAGGGAAGATCTTCTTTGGCTCAGTGGTTAGCACATTGGACTTGTAAAACCAAAAACTTGAATATTACTTGTCCACATGGGTTCGAGGCTGGCTCACGACTGATATTTTTTAGCTATGCTTAGGTTGAGGACAGTTTGTACATTACAATATACCTTGATAAGCCAATCAAAATGGCCATGACACAATGCTACTCTTCCAAAAGGAGATCGAACCGAGTGTTTCTAATGCTTTGAATTATACAGAAATTCCAGATGTTAAAACTATGTCATATACCAAGACTGTATGATATTTGCCATTTTGTTATAAGTATGTTACAAAATTACAAAATATAGCAAATATTGGTAAGATATACCACATAGACTAGATGTTTCGGAAGTTTTGAAAATATATCATTAAAAGCTCCAACAAACTTTGCCTTGCATAAAGAAAATGGGCTAGCAAAATATGTGTCCGATGACATAGGATATGACGTAGTTTCGATAGGGCAATTTAAATTTTGAATAAGTTTGAAAATAGAAAGGATGTGTAAAATAGATCAATTTTTCTCACAAAAAACTTCTGATCACCAATCAAAATGCTTCATGAATAATTCATGAGAACAAGAAAATTCTAGCAAGTTGTCCCGGGGTTAATAAATGTAGTTTATGGAATGGAGTGACACTGATTTACCGAGGATGCAGAATACCAAGGTCAAGGTTATGTGTCTAGGTCAAGTTCATCTATCCAGGGTAAAGAATTTTTTTTTAATAAAAAGACATTTCTTGAGCATTTGTTTTACAAATGTGACCTGTCATGTGTAAAGGGACCATCTCGGTAGTGTGTAAAGTGACGACCAAAGTCAGTCTTTGCTGGCTGCGCAGGCTGACTAGGATTGAAACTTTTCACGCTTTTCTGTGTCCAAAATTACCAGTCTACATTCCTGCAGAAGAATTTTCAGAACATGAGCACTGGTTGATCAACTGGAACAAATCTCTTTTAAGTGATTTTGTTTGACAGAGTTCCAAGATAATCCCTTTTTGCTTGACGGTCACAAATACATTTTGTTTCAAAAATATTCCATACTTTTGTTGTCAAGGAATGAAAGATTTATCAATTTTATGCTGAAACAAACTATATTTTATCATGTTCTATATATATTTAATTTCATAATTGTCCATAATGATAGTGTTCATATTTTTTCTGCAAAGTTTTCACTTTGGGAAAAAAGACTGTTAAGCTGCTCAATGTTTTGTTGCCTTCAAAATCAATTTTGTGATTTTAGTATAGTATTCTATATTTTGTTATGTCTTGTATGTGCAATTTTGAATATTACCGGGAGTATTTTTATGCCCCCGTATCGAGAGATCGGGGGCATATTGTTTTACTCATGTCCGTCTGTCTGTCTGTCTGTCTGTCCATCCGTCCGAAAACTTAACCCGAAAACTTAACCTTGCCAATATCTTCAAGCCTATTCGAGAAACAAAGCTAATATTTGGCATGATGATAGATCTCAATGATCCGCATCCGCTGGTACCAAAGTCAAGGTCATGTGACAAGGTCAAACTTTGAAAAAACTTAACCAGAAAACTTAACCTTGCCAATATCTTCAAGCCTATTCAAGATACAAAGCTAATATTTGGAATGATGATAGATCTCAATGATCAGCATCTGCTGGTACCAAAGTCAAGGTCATGTGACAAGGTCAAGGTCATCTGTCAAGGTCAAACTTTGAAAAAAAATGCTGTTACGGGGGCATTCGTGTTTCACAAACAAATCTTGTTAGTCCTGTTATTTCAAAGTTATTCAGCTCAGTTTACTTGTTCATCTTACAAGCTAAAGATAGACAACTTATCTTAATTTAAAAAAACTAACCCAACTCATGCAATTCATGACATTTTCCTACGGTGACCAAGGCTTTGGCAGCCAGTTTAGATCAAGATCAGCCTGCACAGATATGCATTCTGATCTTTATCTACACCGCCTGTTGATACTGAATAACTGTTACGAAAACTTAAGGAGGACAAAGAGAAATGGTCAAAAATGGAAAAATTGTATGAACAAATATTGATAAATTCAGCATGATAAAGCTTAAATCATCGATGAGTTGAAAAGGTTTAAGCTATGATAGTCTAATGAAGAAATTTGTTTGCTTCTTATACGCTCATTGAAAGACTGGATGTATTTCCTAATCACCAATGGCATCAGGTGGGCTGGCCACGTCCACTAATTTTGTCTGGAGCATAACTCTGTTATCTTACGTTAGATTGACAGTTATGTTCCTCTCATGATGACAGAGAGAAGTGCACAAGAACCCCACCTATTTTAAATTTTAGATTATTGCCCTTTTGTTGCTTTTCATACTTAGACAAACAGCAGTGTAACAGGCATATCTTGTGACAATTTTCCACTTTGATTTAACCCTTTCCTGTTTTACAAAATTTTAGACTTGTCCAAATTCAAAGGTTTTGCAGACGAAAATTTAAAATGGATTTAATTTGAAAAATAACCATTCAGTGGGGTAGAAAATGGTGTGAAAAAGAAGAAATTGTTTGTCAGAAGCAATTTCTTCTTTTTTCACTATGTTTTCTCAATCATAAAATCACAGGTAAATAAAAGCAGGAATTAAACAGCAAAGGGTTAAGCTTATTAATCTCAGCTTTTATGACATGGTTGTATACCGGTATATGCATTGACAATGATGACCAGCAAACTTTTGATAAAATAATTACTGTATTTCTCCTAATAAATGCTCCTGGGAGCTTAACATAACATGGTCAGGGAGCTTTTATTAAGTATTCATTTTCTGATTTTAAAAAATCATTAAAATTGATGTCTTTTAGGCCCTTATCCCTTTAATTTGAGGTGAATTTCCTCTAAACATTATTGTTTGGAGGAAATTCATCACAAATAAGAGAAGAAGTCTTAAAAAGTTCCTGAAATTTAGGCATTTAAAGTGGGTTTTCTTAGTGAAAAATGTAGGGGGCTACTCTTAGGGAGGGAGCTATTATTAGAGGAAACACAGTATATTGAAAAATAAACTTGTATTAAAATGTGTGATGTTATGATTAAGCCACAGCTAGTGCCTCCTAGGTGAAAAAAGTTGTTTTGCTGACTCCAGCATAAAGTGCTCTTGTTCTGTACATGATTTTGTGATATGAAAATCAATGTATTGATCTCCTATTGATCATATTCAATGTTGTGATTAAATGGTTAAAGTTTGAAATAATGTTTTTTTGTTGATGAATTCCCTCTCCCCCTGTTGAGATTTGTTAAACTTGCAAGAAGAATTGAAATTTTCGCTAAAATAGAAACTTTTACAAGTTGGTCATTTTTAGCTCCACTGGCTGAAGGCCAGAGAGCCTTTCCCATGGCGGAGTGTCCGTCTTGCCTCAGTGTGTGCATGCTAAAACCTTTTCTTAAACATCTTCTCCTCACAAACCAATCGGCGGATTTTAACTTAACTTGGTAGAAATGATCCTTGGTGACCCTCTTTTTAAATTGTTTCAGAAATTTTGGTTGACCAACGAATATGGGCCTGGCATGGTGGTAAATATTTTGACTTTAAAAACTTTAAAACTCTTCTCCACAACCATTGGGCCAATTTCAATGAAACTTGGCATGGATGTTCCTTGGGTGACATTTGCAGGGTGTGGCATTTTTATACGCCCGAAGGGTCGTATTATGTAATGGCCTCGGTCGTCTGTCTGTCTGTCCTTCCGTCTGTCCGTCCGTCTGTTAGCAACTTTTTGTGTGCGCAACTCCTCCTAAACTATCAATGGGAATGAGCTGAAACTTGGCACAATTACTCCCTATGATGTCTAGTTGTGCATAAGACCTTATGCCATAATGACTGTAGGTTGTCTATTTGTGCTTAGGACTAAATATATTTTCATATTTAAAGTAGTTCCTGATTTTTCTGCCCTTTACTTAACAAAATAGTTTAAATTTATAGATTTTTTGTGCGTGTGTGTGCACAACTCCAACAAATTTAATTGGATTGAAATGAATCTTGCCATAATGTAACCCTGATATTTGGTTATGCATAAGACTTCATAAATTCCAAAAGCTTTGGTCTTTCTTGTATTATCTGCCCTTGAATTGATTGAAATTCCCTATATTTCTTTTGTGAGCAACTCGTCACACTTTGAATTGGAATGAACTGAACCTTGCAAAATAACTGTTTGGCATAGTTGTGCATAAAATCATTTTCAATTTACACTCAAAAGGTCATACTATGTTATGGCACCAGTTGTCTGTCTGTCTGTTCGAAATATTTTTAGCTATCATCCAAGCTCATGTTACTGACAAGCCAAGCTTACTGACAAGCCCCATCGGGCGTATATGCGCCGCTCTGTGAAGCTCTTGTTTCACGTTAAAATCTTTAAAGATCTCGTTCCAAACCATTAAGCTGATTTCAACGAAACTTGGATGGATGTTCCTTGGGTGACCCTTTAATTAAATTGTTCAAGAAATTATGATTGACCCCCAAATATGGGTGTGGCAGGGCGGGGCATTTATTCAATGAAAAATTACCTTCCCCCGAACAATTAGGCTGATTCCAATGAAACTTGGTGTCCTCCAAAATTATGATTTCATGGAGTCCAAAATTCGAAGTGAGGAGTCTTAATTTTGATGTTTTGGGAGAAATTTTGTGGAAAAAATGATAATACATGTTATTCTTTTCAACAATAGTTCTCATGCGAGCAAATATTATCTGCAAAAGCTTTTGTATTGAACAGATCTATAATTCAACAGAGAATGATTGAAAAGGCAGCTTAGCCCTCCTCGTTTGTTTGTCAAAATGTTTTCATGTGATCAAGGAGACCATTGGACTAAATGAACTTGCTGAGAAAGGGAGTTCTGTCTTGAAAAAAATGACTATTGTATTTCTCCTAATAAAGGCTCCTGGGAGCTATACATAACATGGTCCTGGAGCTTTTTTTTAGTATGCATTTTCTAATTTTAAAAACCATTGAAATTGATGTATTTTAGTCCCATTTCCCTTTAATTTGAGGTGAATTTCCTCTAATCAATCATATAAATGATTGTTTAGAGGAAATTAATCTCAAATTAGAGAACAAGTTTCAAAAAAGTTCCTAAAATTTAGTCACTTGAAGCGGATTTTCTTAGTAAAAAATATAGGGGTACTACTATTTTGGAGGGGACTATTATTAGAGGAAATAAAGTATCTCAGACTCCCATAAGTGTTGAAAAGAACAATAGCTTACAATATCTATTATAGAAAAATAATGTAAGTTACGCAGTACAGAGTTAAGTAAATTTCAACCCAGCTAGAGGGAGGGGGCAGGGGACTTATAAGCAAAATGAGAAGAGAGGCAGTGGGTTCAATTTTTTTCTTTTTAGCTCATCTGAGAACCATGTGCTCAAGGTGAGCTATTGTGATCATTCAATGCCAGTTGTGAGTCGTGCGTCATCCACAATTTCTTTAAAAATCTTCTCCTCCTAAACCAGTGGGCCAATCTTGATGAAACTTGGCAGGGATGTTTCTTGGGTAAAGCTCTGACAAAATGTTGTTCAAATAAATGAAATCTCACTCTCCCTTTACCATTATAAAAAGGGGTAAAAACAACAAAAATCTTCTCTGAAACCAGAAGGCAGACAGCTTTCATATTTGGTATGTAGCATCATCTTGTGGTTCTCTACCAAGTTTGTTCATATCAAACCCCTTGGATCATATTTGGGCTCCATCCGGACACAACCCTTTTTATACTGAATCAAAGAGCCAAAATCTTCAAAATCTTCTCTGAAACCAGATGGCACACAGCTTTCATATTTGGTATGTAGCATCATCCAGTGAACCTCTAACAAGTTTGTTCATATCAAGACCCTGGGGTCATATTTGGGTTCCAGATGGGCACATCCCTGTTAAGCTGACCTGAGCACAAAGGGTGAAAATAGGAAATCTTCAAAAAAATCATCTTCTCTCAAACCAGAAGGCAGACAGCTTTCATATTTAGTATGTAGCATCGTCACAATGACCTCTACCAAGTTTGTTCATATCAAGACCCTGGGGTAATATTTGGGCTCCACCTGCGCACAACCTTTTTTACATAGAATCAAAAAGCGAAAATCTTCTTCTTTGAAACCTGAAGGCAGACAGCTTTTATTTTTTGGTATGTAGCATCATCTAGTGGGCCTCTACTAAGTTTGTTCATATTAAGACCCTGGAGTCCTACCCTATTTTACATGGACACAAAGGAGGATATCTTAAAAACTTGGTCTCTGAAACCAGAAGGCAGGGACTTTTAATAGTCTCATTTAATTGTATTTCAAGAAGTTTGTACATTGCATGCCCATATGTTCATGTAAGAGCTGTACCCAGGTGTATCCTTTTTAATCTGCCAGCTGAAAGCATTCCATGGTATTGATCAAGGCCTATAATAGATGGTGTACAGTCAACTCGGCTGATGAATAACTCGGCCCGTTAACTCGGCCCATCAACTCAGCCTGTTTATATATTATATAGGTACATGTATGACCATGCAATGTGAATATTTTGGCGACCTTATGTGTTTTTTTTAGATTAATAATCACTCGTTAAAAATGTTTTTTAATAATAATAATAATAATAATCTTATTTTACTTTCAGCATTTGTGCAAATGTGAGATAAAATAGACATAATTAAATACTTAATTCACATTTTATTCAAATTTATTTTTCAAAATTATTATTTTTTTTTTAGCACAAAAGAAGATGACAAGTTAGATGCGTATTAAATATGTAGATCGTAGATTTTAGTAATCAATTATGAATTTGCACCTCCTTTAGGTACATTGCACACATTGAGAAATTATCTGATAAGTGTGCTTATATACCTGTTAACTCATTAACTCGTTAGCTAAACACTACAGTATATAAGTTATACAGGTGATGTAAAACTAAATTGCCTTTTGTATGCCGATGACCTTGTTCTCCTATCAAACTCCAAACTGGCCTCCAAAATTCACTGAATTCATTGTACGATTATTGTGAAATGTTGGGTATTAAAGTTAATCAAGATAAAACTAAGTGCATTGTGTTTAGTAAGTCAAAACAGCGTGATAAGTCAAGATTCTTCTATGATAAATCGGAAGTTGAAAATGTTTTGTCTTACTTATACCTTGGTATAAAATTCCATGCGTCTGGATCATTTACAGAAGCTAAACGCAACCTTTACACGAGAGGACTAAAAGCATATTTTAAATTCAGTAAAACATTTAATGATATCAAACCAAATATTAAAACGTTTTTCCATGTTTTCGATCATACAGTGAAACCTGTTTTCCTTTATGGTAGTGAGGTTTGGGGCTTTATCCCAAATTATAAAAAACTACTATGTGGCACTGCTGAGAATTTCTTCTTTAAAGTATGCAATGAGTTAATGTTTGAGAAAATCCACTTTAAAGCCTGTAAAAACTTTCTGATAGTAAATAGGAGATCTACAAATCTGGCAGTGACTGGAGAGACTGGTCGTTACCCTTTTATGATCGAGATTATTATAAATATGCTGAAATATTATAAACGACTTAGCAGCTCAGATGACATTTTATTAAAAAATGCATACAAAGAGTCTTCATTGCTCCACGAACAGGATAAAAATTCATGGGTAGGATGTACCAAAACAATTCTTAGCTTTTTGAATCTCAACATCTCCTCATTGAGCAATACTAAACTTAAAAACGCTCTGCTACATAAATTGAAATCTATATATAATATTTGTTGGCATAAACAGTTATTTGATGATAATAGAAAACAGAAAAGTACTGGTAATAAACTGCGAACGTACAGAATTTTTAAATCCAATATAAAGCAGGAAAAATACCTTGATATTTTAGACTGGAAGAAAAGACAAGTATTATGTAAATTCCGAATATCGGCTCATAATTTAGAAATTGAAAAGGGGCGACATTACAAAACTGAAGTAGAAGAAAGAATATGTAGATTATGCCAATCTGAGGTAGAGGATGAAATTCACTTTCTCCTTAAATGCCCCATTCTTGAAGAAGAAAGGTCTTGTACACTCTCCAAAATATTTTCCAAATACAAAAACCTATCAAACCTTAATACATATGAACTTTTTATTTGGTTGATGAGCTCAGAAGACGTTTTTATACTAAGAAATATTAGTAACTTACTCATTAAACTCGTTGATAAAAGGAAAATAATTTTAGTATAGTTTTATTTATATATATTTTTATCCCTCTCTCCAAACCATTGTGTGTAGCTATCTGTGAGCCAACGGCAATGTGAACCTAAATGTGTTATCCGTTGACATGTTCATTTGTTTGATGTTTTGTTAAAGTTTATTGGTTGTAAAATTTTCTGCTCATACTTGGGCGCTTTCAATAGCAAATAAAGATTTTGTATTGTATTGTATTTGTATTGTACAGGCCGATTGACGGGCCGAGTTTTACACAGGCTGAGTTTTACGCAGGCCGAGTTAACAGGCTGAGTTGACAGGATACTATGAGACTAATTGCTCAAATTCTGTAAATCAGATATATCTTAACGGTATTTGAAAAAAATAAGTTACCTTGGTTAAAGCCTGGACTTTAAAATGCAAAGAACCCTTTTTCTTTGCAACTCAGAATTTTTATTGCATTTGTCCACTCAAATAAAGTAATTTGGTTACAGAAGGGGTATGTTTAAAATTTGCGTTTTTCTTGTCTACTGACCATTAATTAATTCATTTAAGCAACTGTGAGTGATGGGTATCAGTTTGTCGTCTGCACATCAAACAGGAACCGTAGAATAAACCACACAACAAAAATTCGGTAATTATACTAGAGTTCAAATTGGTGCAAAATTTCAAAATCTATCAATTCAGAATAAAAATCAAATCCAACAAATAATTTTCTGTGTTTTTCAACAAAAGATAGCTAATCATTTACCCTCAAAATATAACTGAAGAGGAAAAGTGATAAAAGAGGCAATTATGCAGAGAGTTTTCATTCCGATAAAGACTGGTCGAAAATATTATCAGCTGATCAATGTGCGAATGACAAACTTTTTAAAAACCTTTCAAGATTTTTGAAAATAAAATGGCATGTAGATTACACCTATCGAATTTTGTCAAAATGTTTACTTCGTCTTAATTTGAAATACTATATTTTTATTTTATTGTTGGTAAGTGTTTAGCATGTGAAGACGTTGTTTATTGGTTTGGGGTCGATTGATCCGCACCCAAATAACTTCGACCCGACCTTACATTTGCCAACTAGCAGCCGCGATTTAAGATTTTAGCTCATCTTCGTATTCATAAATAATTTTTTCATACTTTAAAGACTTAGGTTGCTGTGGGTTTTTTTTTATTTTAATTTTAAAGTCCATTTTTACTCTAGAGCAATTTTCAGTTTCCTAATTGACCCTTTTCCTGTTTAGCGCCACCTAGCGGATTTAAGGGTCAAAATGGCGACTTATGGTGACAATTTCCATGGTTCCCCGCTCTTATAGAAGCGTATTGTAAAACCGGAAACAAGTCTTATTATAACTTCCTGTTTCAACTTTCGGTTTGAGTTTCTTTGAAAAACGAGTTTGCAATACGCAATAAAACCAATTTAAGAAGTACACAGTTTAGAATCTACGTTATACCTAAACCAGAAGTCGTATTTTTACTTCATCAGAATCTGTACATACCACCTCATCTAGAAAGGTGAGCATATTAATGTATTTTTTGGGGGATATTTCTTTTCCCTTGTGTAAAAAGGGGGTGGGGTAAGGCTTTTTTTGTATATCTTCTAATCTTTACTTGAAAATCTTTTCTCAGACTTTGTGCATATATATAAATATGTTAGTGTGGTGATGAAATTTAAAGGGAAATTAATGTGGTTTTTAACAGTAAACCTTAACCAATAAAATAAAAAAAAAAAACTACATGAATATTGGGTGTTTTGCACATTGATCATACTGATACTCACTGTTGTTACTAATAGCTGAAGAGCTCCAGTCAAGACACTATGACTTTGTGTAAAAGCACTTGAACTCAGGCCAACCCCGGCTTAGTTAGTCCATGACATTTTGGGCTGTTGTTCATGAGTTAGAATCCCGGCTTGGCAAACTGTCTCCCAACATTTATCATACCTCATTGTGACAGGCATCATTTGTCTTAAGACCAAAAGCTTAATGATAAGTGCATGTACATGTAGTACATCTAAGTGAGACTAGCTGCTTGCTTGGATGAAATGTTGTGGTTGTACTGATGTTAGAAACAACAGGGATCCATGATTTTGTGCATCAGCTGCCACTTTCTAACTGTAATAATCTTGAAAGCGGTGTTAAACCCTAATCAATCTTGAAGTCGCATGTCCGATTGATCCTACTATATTTGTTTGACATGTTATAAACGTAGATTAATATTTATTTTTATCCACAGATGATGTCAAAGAAACGGAAGACTGATGATGGTACCAGCAGTCAATTCTGTGTTTGTTAACAGCCAAATGATGAGAGTTATATGATGATACGGTGTGATTTCTGTAATACCTGCTATCATCAAAGGTGTGTTGATGTGGACGAGGAAGAGGCAGAAGAACTGTCACGGTTGTGTTGAAGCCATGGAGCAGAATCTTTCTAGAAAATTTCAGTTTTCCAGACTTTTATTCTAAAACCTTTGGGATATTGAGCAGGTTTATATATGTCTGTTGAAAGACAGGGTGTACATTTAATGGGATTACCAATGATGTTCGACAGGCAAGCAATGTCCAATTCTTTGTCAGAGCATTATTTTGTCCTTTATGTCCTTATGTCCAATTGACTTTAAATTTGGCAGATATATGTCTGTCATGATTACAAAGTGCAGTGCGCTAGAACTGTAGCTTTATCGAGCTTAAGTTTTTTGTTACTTCTATTTCATGTTTTTCATACTTGGGCATCCAGCACTGCAATGGGCCTATCTTGTGACAATTAACAATCATGTTGGAACGTTGAGTCTGAATCAATGAGTTACAGCACATGTTTAAGTTGGTTCCATTCCATCTATTTTTTTTAGGAAGATACAGATGCAAGACTATTTTAACTTTTTTTTACAGCTGGTAGGGGACTTGGTATTGACATGCAATACTTCAGAATGCTGGTTTACATTTTCCCCAAACTTTGTAAAGTTTTATTTGGGAATCAATGGATTCATTTGAAGAATCATATTTGGATCAGGGTTCACAAAAACCCTCAAATGGGTTTTTTTCACCCCCAATTTGAATCTTGTATCCCTAATTTTTGCAAGTAGCCTTCTTTGTTTCATGTAAAAGGGGTACAAGTATACTGTTAATTGACTGTTTTCATCCCCAAATTTAAAAGTCAGTGGGAACCCTGTGGATGCCTGATTGAAAATATACAACACTGTGAAAAATCATTTTACTTGAAATAATTTTAACCCAATGTTGTTGGTACGCATTAGCATAAAGTATGTCATGCTGATGTTAACCAATGACTAAGAGTTAAACTGACAAAACTGTTATTCCAGATTAAGAATAATTGCCTTTCCTCACATAAAACAAATCTTAGATCTACTGAACAAAGGTCAGAATAATGATAATGAGGGCTTATTGACTGTCTGTCTGTCCATATAAAATTCTCAATTCCCAATATTTCCAGATATCCTTGATATGAGGGGTTAAATGTCACAGAAAACACAGGAAAGGGGGCCTTATGGAATTTAACTCAAAATATTACCCTTTCAGCATTGATATTTCTGGGCAAAATTTATGATGTACCATTGAAATGGGCCTATAGCCCATGTCCCATTCATTTACATTTTAAAATTTAGGAATTTGATGGGCCATCTGCATAGTTGATGGGCTATAAGGAAAAGGTTGCCAAAATAATCCTTAATTAATGCATACTTTATCCTAGAATAAACATCAGATTTGAATGGATTTTATATGGGGCGCATCCAAAAAGGACTGAGATAGTAGCTGGAGGCTAGGAAAGGATGTGGTGGTTGTACTGGTGAGAGAAACACCAGGAAACCATTGTTAGGTGCTCAAGCCCCGGCGATATAACTGAAAAAAATGTTGAGAGCATTCTTTGAAATCTCTTGTTCTTCTGAAGGAATTCACTTGAACTTGGCACACATGTTCACAATCAAAAGAGCAACCTATAATATGAAGGGGGATATCTCTAAATACATTTTGTGCAAATTATTCCTCTTTTTTGACATGTGCTGGTTGAAAGAATGTAAAAATTTAGAAAACATTGTTTTCTCTGAGTAAATGTTGAAACCCAACTTTTTCTTCATTAAAAAATAATGTTTTCTACACTAGTGCTACTTAAACATTAGTATAATCTATCTATATCCTAGAGCTATTTAGTTATTACCACTCAAAGAATAGCCCTAATATACACTTGTCCATGGACAAATGTTCCAGAAACTTTGTCCATGGACAAGTGATCTAGAAAACTGTACTTGTCTGTAATCACAAAATTCTGTGTCTGTGTCAGACAAATCAGGAATAGGAATTACACATGTCTTGTTATCTGTGTATGTGAAGGTGTTATTTTAGGCACAGGCGTTGTGGTCTACCTTGACATTATCTAAGCATTTTTGAAGATATTTGATTAAAACTTGGTATGTGTGTTCTCTAACACAAGAGTAACACATTCCTATCAAGTGGAATAGTAGTATTTTTGCAGAGCCCCATTGGCTCTTTGGTAACTAATTAAGCTATCAATTCTGGTGTCGTGATTAGAACTCCTGCTCTGCCAACTGTCATCCAATATTTGACAAAATTCAATGTCACACTTGTCATTTGTCTCCTACCAATGGATAAATAGTGTGCCCAAGTGGAATGAGCTGTATTTTTCTCTTGTATCCTTTTCAGTAAATTTGGGCAAGTGCAACAAATCAGATGTGTGAGAGCTTCTGGTTAGTTGAAAAAAGTTTAATAAATTTGTCATTTAGAGTAAAAAACATTGTGTACAATTCAAGAAATTGCTTGTTACATTACAATTTCTCCATTTTCACCAAATTTTTCTTAGCATTGAAAAGTGGAATTGTGTGGGAATGGGTGAATACTTGTCATGGTGAACTTGTCTATGCAGGAGGCATATAAAAAATATCACACAGCAGATTATAACCATGCAGTCTGATCTTGGGATACACCCCCTGTTTTTCGACTGTTCAGTCTAGGTTGTTTATTGGTTGAATTATCAAAGTATGAATATGTACCACCACAAACAACAAGTTTTATTGTGAGTTTTATTCAATTAATGAAAAGTATTTATTATAAATAGCATGAATTAACCCTTGTCATGCTGAATAAAAAACCCTGGAAAAATTATATATGTATCAAAGTGCTGAAACCTCTGTATTTCCTAATTGTGAGTCAGCATTTGATTTTGAAAATATGATTTCTGAAACTTTTCTGGTTTAAAAAGGAAAATCAGGTGGTATAGACAAAGATCAGATTGCACATATGTGCATACTGATGTTTGTCCATACCTCCTGCAAAAGCAGGAATATTCCAGGATCAGCATGACAAGGGTTAAGTTAGCATTGAATACACTGTACATATTACAGATTATGATGATAATAAAACAAAAGAAAAATTATCATGACTTACTTAATGACTTTTCCCGATGAATGTGGACATGAAAAAAGTTTGCCCTTGTCCAAATTCAGAGGAGTAATAACTAGTTTCCAAAATCTTTTGGTTACAAAGGGAGGGAAACAGTTGTGAAAAGATAAAAATTGCTTATTTCAAGTGATTTCTTGCCTTTCACAATGTTTCCTTACCTTTTAGGTGCTCTTCTTCCAACATACCAGTTATGTCTATTTACTTTCCTTAAAATCATAACTTTTCGTTACCCTTACCTTTTCCTTAAAAAAATGGTTTTATTCCCCCAGTATCGAAAGATCGGGTACTTATCATTACCAATACATGTATCTGTAAGTCTATCCAAGGCACGAGCCTTATAATAAGCATGATCAAACATCTCAGTTATGTAAATCTGGTCAAGGTCATGTTGCAAGGTCAAGTTCATCTGTCAAGGTCAACATTTTGAAAAAAAAATAATTTACGTGGGCATTTGCATTTCACAAACACATCTTGTATAGCTTTTGGTGACCCTTATTGATGTAGTTGTGGCTAATCACATGAAAATATAATGTATTCTGATTGGCTGGAAAATTGCATACTTCCATGAAAACAATTTTGAGTATGCAAAAACTTTGCTCACTATGTAGTCCTATAAGAAATCTAGTTATGTTAGAATCTTTATGCTTGATGATAATCAAATTGACTATAAGAGTTGAAGAGAATATTTTTGAATTCATGATGGTATGAAAATTTAAATCTAATCACACATCTCTATGAATCTACTCTGTGTAATCATACTGTGTGATTGGTTTTTAGTTTCATGCCTCAATGTACATGTATTCAAAAGATTTTCTCTTCATCTCTTGAATTAAAAATGTCCCAGAGTTCCAAGTTTTAATCCTGACCAGCCCCTGTAAGCTCTGCAGTCTGACCACTAGTGTCAGACTGTCAATCTAGACGTCCTGGGTTTCTCAACATCAGCACTCATTCTTTCCAACTTCTTGTCTCTCACCAATGGGTTGATAATTTTAGACCTATGTGAGATAGAAGATGGAGGCTAGGAAAGGATTTGATAGTGGTACATGTGCTGGTGTTAGAAATACCAGGAATCCATTATTAGGTGCTGCAGACAATGCCGGGGAGGGATTATGTCCATCCTTTTATTAACACGAAGGGGATATTGTCCAGGAACCATTGTCCGCTGTGTTAATTTGAGAAAGGGGATAATGTCCACCTTTTCGAAAAACATAGACAGGAAAAATGTCCAAAGGTGCTAATTAGTCTGGTTCCACATTTCGGTGTACCGACAAAAGCCCCCTAGGACAAAAGCCCCCTCTGACATAAGCCCCCTGGACAAAAGTCCCATGCCCTTAACTTAAAAGTGGATAAATGCCCCATGGTTATGAAAAACAGGTATTTTGTGGGGTTTTTTTTAAATCTAAAGAAATTAAGAATTTTATACCCAGCATGTTAAAGAACCATGGCGGATCTCAACAGTAGTTTTTTCATTAATCCACGCACCATCCCCAGTAACAACTAACCGTCTTCTGGGGGCGTCACTCATAATGGCATGTGCTACGGTAGAGACGATAAATAAACGGAAATACATACACGCAACAATTTAAAATTTAATCCAAAATGAGACGGATTTATGACTTCTTTGTGAGAAACTTGTAAAATAGATGTTTACTCAAAACTGTTTTTATAAGAGGATGAAACTAATTTTTTTCAGCCAATCCTACTGCACAGTAATTGATATAATCAACCAAAAATGATTTATTTATGAGATTAAAAAGTATTTAGTTGTATGTGACCCACAATGTTTTTAGAATTTTGAGAGAAAAGGATAGGTTAATGACATACAGTAAAGCTCTCATTTAATATCAATTTCCAGTTATAAAAGATGATTCTAAAATTCATTTTGAGTCAGGATCTTAAGAATGATGAACTTTTAATAATGTACAAGTAGGTTGAAAAAAAAGGAATATGTTTGAAATAAGCATTTTGAACAGTTTTATTTTTAGACAGAATAAATGAATGAATAAAAAATATTAAATAATCATGAAATTTCTAATTAGTAAAGAGAAATTCTAAATACATTAAAAAGTAGATGACTCATTTGTCTCAATCCTCATAGTCTTTATTCATAAAGATTAACATGGTACAAAGTATTCTTTTTGGAAAAAAAATAAGATAATTTATAATAATAATGTAATCAATGAAAAATTCAAAATGAAATATACAAAATTTGAAATTTATTTTGACAATTATTTAAGTTATGTGTTTAAATTAATTAGAAATTGATAACATGTAAATGGTCAAAATCTAACTTTCGTTATGCAAAGGGTGCTTCCAAAAATCAATATGCAAATTTGGGGATTAAAATTTCAATAGATCAACAGTTTTATTGCCCTTAATTGGATGCAGCTGTTGTTTAAGCTCCTGTATACAACTTGCAAGGTCTTTGACAACATTGATCAAACATTAGTATTGTCTTTGATCTACCAGACTGGATAAACACTATTGTGTAAGATGCATTTATTGATGTTTAAAAAATAAACGATTCTTAATCTTTGGGAATTTTTTTTTAAAAATCCTAAATATATTTTTCTCATTTTACACAATCCAACTCAAACAAAATTAAAACAATTATTGACCTGCCTCAATAAAATTAAAAAAAAAAAGATAAAAAGGCTTAAAAATGTTGTTTTGCTTATCCATGTCCTTCTTATACAGATTTCAGTAAGAGCTAGATTTATTAAAAGGTATTATCTTCAGATTATTTCAACAAGTCAAAAATGTTGAATTCTGATAATTGATAAAGAAAAGCACAGTGGTTTAAAGAAAGTAATTTATGATTAAAAATGTAGATATTCATTAAAAGTAAAGGGGTGGGGGGAACTATTCTAAAGATCTAGATCAGTCATCATCAATAGAAACAACCTTATAAAACGAAGTTTAAATCTAGAGAAAGAAATGAACTCTTGGGTAACAAAGGATTTTAAAGTGCATTCCAAAACACGCGCATGGTGAACACACCCGAGATCTGTTTGCCATCTAGGCCTAGATCCATCTATTCATAAAAGCTTTAAGTTTTCAAATGTACAGGGTTTTTTTTTTTTTTTTTTTTTTTTCAATTTCTTTTTAAATATCTGGGAAAAGGATATAGATAAATGAATTTGATTATAAAAAATGCCACTGGACGAAATAAAAAGGTCCTTACTAGATCTACAGCTCAATTTTAGCTGTATTTACACGGTTTTTTCCCCGAATGATGGACTTGATCTATTTATTGCATGCATTGCATTAAAACATGTGCAACTTTTAATTCTAGGTGAATCTTGTCCATCATTTACGTTTTCAATAATTGAAGTGGAGAAATAATTACACTAAACTGTTGCATATTTCATCGCATAGCAACTGTTACGTATACGAATCGGCTATTTTCGGGAATTTCCGGTCTCAAACCGGATGTACAGAGGGGGTTTCCCAAGTTAGTGGCAGTGATCTCCCCTGAAATTTTCACCATAAGTCGGGATTCCCTATAGGTGGCGCTAAACAGGAAAGTGGTGAATTCTGTTTGCAGTTCTTTAGAGGGATACAAGTTTTAAGGTGGAAGAGGACAAAAGCGTTTTTAAGTCGCTTGCGCTCGCGCTGCGACTTATTGTGGCCGTACGAAGTTTTCTGAAGTCTTAATTTCCTTAATTCTTATACTCAAAGTCTTTATACTTTGACGGAAATTGAATGTGTCTGCCTGATCTTGTTGTCATTAAATGTTCATTTGAGTTATTGAATGAATCATTGGTAATTTGAACATTATCATCTGAGAAGTCTTGATCAGCATCAAAGTCTTGTTTGGTTTGGTTTGCTTGAGTTGGTCGTATGTGTTTCCGGTTTCGTCGGAATTTGGTACCATTTGTTTGTTCGAGAATATAGGACCTAGGTGAATTGTGCTTAGCCACAACTTTTGCTGGTTCCCACTTCGAATCTTGCCTCATAACAACTTGATCTCCAGATTTTAATGTTGGTAGTTCTTTACCACAATGTTTATCAAAGTAATGTTTCTGCTTAACTTGTGAAAGTTCCCTTTTTGACCTTAGGATATGATCATCATGTTGTTTTTGCTTAAGTAGTGGAGTAGTTACTGGTAAGTTAGTTTTGATCCTTCTTCCCAGAAACATTTGGGCTGGTGACAGTCCAGTACTTTCTATTATAGTGTCTCTGTATATCATTAGTGATTTATAAGGATCTGTGGCTTTTTTCAACAACGATTTAACTGTTTGCACACCACGTTCAGCAAGTCCATTAGATTGTGCGTAAGTTAACTCTGCTTTCTTTGATTCTGATATCGGTAAGTAAGTCAACAAATTTACTGACAAATCCTCGGAGTTCAGATCTTCCACGGTTTCATCCAAGTAAGCGCGACTTAATCAATCTGGTATGTACATTTCTTTACCTGGCTTATACCTTACTTTCAGATCATATCTTTGTAAACTCAATAGGATTCTTTGTAATCTAGCTGGTGCTTGATATAATGGTTTCTGAGAAATAGCTTGAAGTGGTTTATGGTCTGATTCTACATTCACTTCTTTGCCGAATAGATATGTGTGAAATTTGGTACAGCCATAGAGAATGGCTAAAGCTTCTTTCTCTATCTGTGCGTAATTTCTCTGTGCACTAGTTAAAGCTCTAGATCCATATGCAACAGGTTGCTCATTCTGAAGAATCACTGCGCCTAATCCAGTTGACGACGCATCCACCGACAATGTTACAGCTTCTTTCGCGTCATAGTACTTCAGTACAGGTGCTTCAATAACACTGGACTTCAAGCTTTCAAATGCTTCATCATGTATCTTGTCCCAATGCCAATGAATGTCTTTCTGTAACAATTTTCTCAGTGGCTCAGTCCTTTCAGATAAATTCTTGATGAACTTACCAAGATAATTTATGAAACCTAAGAATGTCATCAATTCTTTTGTATTTTCAGGTTTTTTCATTTCTTTCACAGCCCTGACTTTTTCTTCATCTGGCTTTAACCCTTGGCTAGTTAAAACATGACCTACATAGCTGATTTCAGTTTTTCTGAATTCACATTTGTCCTTATTTAACTTCAAGTTGTTGTCATCCAACCTTTTCAGGACTTTATACAGTCTATCATCATGCTCCTGTTCATCTTTACCCCATATAATGATGTCGTCCACAATTGACTCAGACCCATCTATGTCCTGTATGAGCTCCGAAATTAGTTTTTGGTACACTTCCGGGGCTGATTTTACCCCATATGGTAGCCTCTTGAAGCTATAACGCCCAAAGGGAGTGTTCATAGTGCATAACTCTTGCGAATCTTTATCTAAGGCACACTGCCAAAATCCACAACTTGCATCTAGCTTACTAAATAACTTTGCATTTGCCATTGACGGTAGTATTTCCTCAATTGTCCGCATCGGATAGTGTTCTCTCTTTATGGCTTTATTAAGATCTTTAGGATCCATACAAATCCTTAGCTTACCCGATGGTTTGATTACCGTAACCATAGAATTTACCCATTCAGTCGGTTTGTTTTGTTTATAGATTACACCTTGTTTCTCCATTGAATTCAGTTCTTGGCGTACACTTTCTTTCAGTGCTACTGGTATTTTCCTTGGCGGATGTACAACTGGTGTAACGGTACTGTCGATTGTTAACTTATGTTCACCTGGTAGTTTACCTAGTCCTGTGAACAAATTTGGAAATTGTTTTTCAACTTCATCTTTGTCTCTCAGTATGGTATTAACTCTCTTTACCAAATTAAGACTTTCACATGTTTCATATCCAAGTATTGTTTCAGCTTGTTGTTCTACTATGTGAAATTTTACATTGTAATTTTGCTTTTTTATTTTACAGTTAATTGTCTGTGTGCCTAAAACTGGAATCTTGTGACCACTGTATGACTTCAATGTTTTAGGATTTTCCACTTTCTGCATGTTTCTGCCTTTAATACCTGCATGGTGAAGTGTATCAAGTGACATAACGTTACAGTGAGCTCCTGTGTCTAATTGCATTTTGATATTTTTCCCGTTTACCTCGGTATCAACTACCCATTTGCTATTTGTAGATGAGTGAATAACACCAATAAAGAATTCATCACTGTCAGTGTCAGTATCACTTTGTACTCTATTTACCCTTCTACCTTTTTTCTTTTGCTTCCTATACTTTGGTGTGTCTATTACTGTCTTACACATGAGAGCAAAATGGTTGTATTTTTTACATTTTGAGCATGTTTGCCCAATCGCCGGACATTTCTCATCTTGTGAGTGATGTTTTCCGCATCGTGAACATTGTTTCCTGTTTATTTTTGGTTTTGAGTCTACTTTCTCTTTTGGACGTGCACCTTTGTTCACAAAATTTACTTTGTCTCGTTCGGATTCGAGATCCATTGTCTTACTTTGATTCTTTGATATTTCGTAAGCACGAGCTATTTCAAGAGTTCTCTCTAATGTCAAATCAGAACCAACATTTATGAATTTCTCGCGGATTTTACTATTTCTGACCCCAAAGACTACTCTATCTCGTACCATTTCATCTGGTTTGTCATAATTACAATCCTTTACCAAAATCTGTAATTCTGTGACGAATTGATCAAATGGTTCTTCCTCTTGTTGGGTTCTACTGCCAAATTTATATCTATTGTATACAATATTTGACCTCGGTTTGACATACTTCTCAAAATTATCTGTGTACGATTTGAGAACTTTCTTAGCTTCATCTGATAATTCCCAAGTCTGATATATTTTGCGACCTTTCTCTCCGACCCAGATCATCAGGTAATTACATTTGACTTCTTCGGACTTTCCTTTTAAGGGTCCATTAAAAACAAAATTCGCATGTTCAATAAATCGCTTCCATGCCGACTCTAAATCAGCGGCCTCCCAGTCTATACTAGGCGGTGATACTCCTAAACCATCCATATTTATTTCTTCTTACAAAATAATTCAGATGGTGTGGAAATGGGCTCGTATTTGAGAAAGTTCTGACACCATGTTATGTTTTACAACAAAAGACGTCCATTTTGGAACCATACACTTTATTCAATGAGCGTCTGCTCAATCAAGCTTTTACAAGATCATGGCAGGGTATAATATTTTACCAAATAGATTGACATAGTCGTCTCATATATTACAGACAGGTCAAAGGTCAAAGACAGACCTCTTAACGTCTTCTGTATTTCTGTTTTGAGACAAAGTAGATCTCTGATTTCTTGTCCGCACTTTATGGTAATAAACATAACGAAATAATGCCACATTTTGCGATCGTATGAAAGTTGTAGAAGAAATATACATCATATTTCTTAAACGCCATATGAGGCAGAGAAAGAATTTCAAAAAACAAAAACTAACAAACAAAAACACCGTAACCACACCTGTTTAATATGCAGTTACGGGTTTTTTCGTAAACCATTGAAAAAATAGTGCACTACGCGCAGTAATACAGACGCGTTTCAGAAAAAGAATAGCATCGGTTTTCAACGAAAAACTCGTAACCACAATTTGTTTTCATATACAGTTAAGGGGTTTTCGTTGAAAGCAGGGCTCGGGGAAACGACAGTAGTGTCGTCTGAGACGACAACTTTTCTCAGCGGACGACAAAAAATGCTATTTATGACATTTTCAGCGACAAGTTTTTCTAAGGCACGCGTCCCGACTTATAACCTCTCGGCTGTGTATGTATTTGATTGTTTACGTAAGTTAGGCTAACTGTCGCGTGAAAAATCGATAATAGCCATATCTGAAGTCCGACAGATGGGCGCGGTAGGCGTGGCGTTAATTGACGCCAACAGCCAATCGTAATCGGTTATTCGTAGACCTTGTAGGCGGAGCCTGACTATCAATGAATTGAATCTAGACTCTGCCCGACAATGTGTTTTGGCGATTGTTAGGCATAAACGAAACACGTGAACTATTAATATATTGATCGAAGCAGTTGATTCACTTATTATATACCGGTAATTGAATTCGAGCAGGGCCCCAATTTAGACGAAGACAATCGTAAGACAACATAATTGACCTGATTTGTTCGTAACAAGTAAATGATTAGTCCGTGTCCTTCGAACTGTCCCGAATCTCTTTTACCTTTTTTAAAATCGGTATTTTGACTTAAAACAATTATTTAATTAAGAAATGTTCCCCCCCCCCCCAAAAAAAAAAAAAAAAAACGAAACGAATTACCACTACCGGTGAATCTCTGAAACGCCGTGCATGTGCTTAATTCCGTCGGATAACGTATTTCGAAAATGGAAAGCTCCGGATCAGCCTACTGATCAGACACGTGTTGAAACGAAAAAAAAAAAAAATGAACACAAATCAAGAGACAAGTGGTTCGGAAAGTTTAATTATTCAGGGTTCGACATTAACTTTTTTTACCACTAGACCAGTGGTCTAGTTGCTCATAATTTTTACTAGACCACCAGCAAAGTCTACTAGACCAACGATTAAAAACCAAACAATTTCTATTGCTTTTCCCAACAATACGAGATATGTGGAATAAAGCTATGATTGTTAGAACTCCATCGTCATATCAAAAATATTTCTCAAAAATAAAATAATATTTCAATAACAGTTCTGGATTCCTACTTTCAAAACCAAAAATGAGTATGGACCAATGTTTTGACTGTTGTGGTGACAGGTGGAAATAGGCAATGATCATTGAAATTTAACATTTTATACTTGAAAATATTATTAAATAAGACCAATCTGTTTGACCTGTCAAACAGCATCTGCTACCTTGATAATATCATCAGATATGGCCCATTTTCGGTTTATTTAGAATTTTATTTCATATTTGAATATTTTATAAATTTTGGACAATGTAACAAGATCAGAGAGTAGTCTAGGAAAAATAAAAAGACGAATCTTGCTATATAATGAAATATTGCGAACATCAGCCCAGTGTTGCATCTAAGAGTCTCAATTTGCCCCCCCCCCCCCCCCCCCCCTTATTTTTATTAGGTTCATAAAACGTTTTTGGGTGCAGTATAATTTGGTAAGTATTTACTAATTAGAGTTTAAAAAAAAACAAAAAAACAAAAAACAACAACAACAAACAAAAGTTACTTGAACACTTCTCTCCGTTTTTACAAAAATAAATAGGAAATTAATTTGTGTGAAGGGTTCCTACTAGCACAAAAAAGGCATAACATGATAAGGGTATTTGTGACCGGGAAACTAGGTCAAATCTCAGAGAGACGCCACGCTATTTCAGTAGGTCAAGCACCGAGAGTGCAGACTGGCGCTGTCAGCTGTCGTTATCAAAGGACCCTTTCACAACTTTATAGGATAGGCTATCTTTTATCAACGAGAAATAATAAGATATTTGGATTTTCTTAAATAGTTGAGAAGTAGAGAAGTCTATCAAAATATTCATTCCCGATGTCAAAATATTCATTCCCGATCTTTGTTTGTCATATGGATCTTTGCAACTGGAGTTGTATGAATTTATAAATGAGTCAACAGATGGGCACTTTTAACTGACTTGTACAATTTGATCTGCAATTCTCAGAGTAAAAAGGTTGTAAACACTGTCTACATATTAATCCGGTAGAGTAATATATTATTTTGTTGCACCATTCTGGCACGACGCGACGATTTTTTCCCGACTGACATAATCTAAATACTCTTCAAGTCTAGTTTCGGTTTCTATCCCCACTGCGCATGTCCGTCTATTTGATTCCTGTTTAAAAAAATCCTACTTTCACTATGTCCTCGCCGATTTCTTTAAATTCTTGCAGCTTTTATGGATATAGACCATCGTCGTTAGTGACCAGACAAGTTTTAAATTCAAAATGAAAGTGAACTATTTTTTAGTTCTTGAGATATTTCCACTAGACCAGTCGGGCAAGCTCGACGTGGATTTTACTAGCCCGAACAGACAATTTACTAGACAATGTCGTTCGGACGTGCCTTAATGTCGAACCCTGTTATTTCAATCTAAAAAGAAAAGAAAAAGAGAGAGATAACCAATGCAGTTCAAACATACAATCTTTTGTAATGAAAATGAATTCTGAATTTTTTCTCTCAATTGGTAACATCTGCAAAGAGAAACATCGCATTGACTTATATGTTTAGATTTTTTAAAGTCTAAGTAAATACAATAACATTTTTTGACCTCTTTTTAACTTCTGACAAAAAGAAGATTTGACTGTTTCAAAGACTTGCTTCTGTATTGGTTTTATATGGTTTTAAACTGAACCGGGAAAAGTTTTGTCATCTACTTTTTGTCCATCTCCAAAAATGAATAAAAAAATGTAAAAATCATTGGGATAAAAGAAGAAAATGTTTTTTACAAGCAATTCCTTCTTTTCAATCAATGTTTTCCTTAAGATAACCATTCTGGTGACTAAAACATTGGATTGTGTAGTAAAAGGTTAATAAATTGTTGTTTCAATATCATAGTTTTGCATGGTACAAAATCAACCCTCATAATGATGGAATCTAACTTTTTTGTGTTGGATCCAACTTTTTCTGAAGTTGGATTCCTCGAATCCTACTTTCAAAACCCTAGTGAGAGCCCTGGAAAGCATTGAAAAAATAGTTCACGCATGCGCAGTAATTCAGACACGCTCTCATATAGATCCAGTCGCCATTTTCTCATCTGATTTAGGACCAAATAAAATTAGATATTCTTAAAAATTTATCTATCAACATTTCTAGTCAATGGATAAAGAAGCATTATTCTCGAAAGAAGAATTTGATTCTATGGAATATTTCCCAGATATGAACAAATTTTCCACAAAATATTCCACCCACCAATGTTAAAATCCATCAAAGTCAAAATAAGGAGATATGGTGAAACTTGTGTATTTTTTTTAAATACTTGAACCAGAATAGTGGTAACATTTTCATCTTTTTCACTTTGAAAATTATTATTCTGTTCAATGAAAACCGATGCTAATTCATCCCATCTCAAAATGTCATTTGTGACAGAAAATAATAGGCCGGTTAGAAGTTTTGACAAGTATGTTTTATTATACCCCAGCAAAACTTTTTGTAGCTCCACTAAAAGAATGTCACCCATATCGTGAACCTATGTAGAGGAATAGCAGGAGGCTCGGTTAGGGTATTGTGAAAGTACTGGTATGAAAAAAACTAGAATCCATGGTTTGGTGCTCCAGTCGCTGCGGTATGACCATAGCAGTTATAAACGGCGTAAAACCCCAATAAACCATACCCCCGCAAAACGATCGACTCCGTGTTCTCCCCAGCCCAATAAGCTGTATCAGCCCCACTACAGCTTCATCTAAAACAGTGTTATGCCCAGGCTGTCCAGCGTCCCTAAAATTCCTAAAAAATCCTAATTTTTTTCAGTTTGGCTAAAATTCCTAAAAAAATGAAGAAAACAAGGCAAATTCCTAAAAAAGCCCTATTTTTTTCTTGAAATTCCTAATTTTCCATGTCATTTTTTAACGGTCAACCGTCTGTCTGGAAGACTACGTGTTGATAAAAAAGTTTCTCTTTGTTCAATCCTTTCTAAAAACTTTAACTGTGTTAAATATATGAAATCTGTTTGAATCTTTATACCTCTGCAGATCAACATTGTCATTGAGGTCAGTCATGTTGAGGTTTACCACTTCATAAAGCACAATAATCTGAAACCGTAGCATGGACTGACAAGCACCCTTACATTCTTTTCTATATATATATAAAAAAAAAATGTCTAATTGATTATTTCTATACATGTTTAGTTCAATTTTTTTCAACCTCAGAATGTCAAATTATGATCAAACAGAACATTTGCTATTGAACCTAATATTTTGAAAAATTAAATTTCCTTTCAACCTGTCTGCTGGGCAAAATTTTGGCTTAACATTTCTCTGACTTAATGAAAATGGTTTTGTCATGGTGAGGACACTTTCTTGTGTAAGCATTTTAAGAACCTTAGTGACAAGATGTATTTATCCATTTTCAAGATCAAAATTTGGCTTAAATTCTGCCTGAGAAATAATGCTTATATACATGCAAAGATTATACAGAATATGTCCATATGCTGTTCATTCTAGCAAAAAGAGGTCTCAAGTATAATTTCCTCATTACCATTTTACAGACAACAATTTTGGCTCAGTCTTTCTCAAACTAGCTTGATAGTTGTATGATTTTGGTGAAGTCTACTGATTATGGTGGTATTTTGTATTGTTAAAATACGAGAGGACTCCTTTTGGAATGGTATTTTTTATTCATTCAAAGGGCCACAAATTTGACTATTTTTTTTCGCAGTAAATAGTCTTGGCATTGAAAAAGGTCTTATATGATTTAATAATGTTATTTCTGTCTTTCAAGTTGAGACAGTGAGAGCCTTTGTGATGTCTTTCATATTTTTCTCTATAGACAGTATTAAGCTAAAAAGGCTATAAACAAAATGACAAAGTGTCTTTCAGTCCGAATCATTATTTTCTGTTTTCCAAGGGTTATCCATGATAATATCTATTTGTCCACAATGATGCTTACAGGCCTCTTTTATGTCTTAATATTCAAAAGCAATTCTGAAATTCTTTTACAATGCATGTATATTGATCAGAGCTGTGCTGTGTCTCCATAGACATGAAGATTGGAAGTGGTAAGTGAGCTTTAATGCCATCATCAAATTTTGTTTTAAATAAATTGAACATTTTATAGGACATTTCAAATAGTTTTACCCCAGTTTTTACCATAACTATTATTATGTAGAGAGCTTGGTGTGGGCTTAGATCAAACTGTTTGTCTGTGGAGGAAGTCTTTATTGTCTGCCTTTGCTTACAATAGGATACGTCTTGAACAGTATGATAAGGGTTAACTTTAAGTCAAATGAAAGACAAAAAAATAGAAGATGTCTTTAGCTTTAGTTGGTAAGCTTCACCAGAATATACATAATTTATATTGTCTTTGTCAAATTCAACAGAATACCTGAATCAATGATACTGCTTTATTCTTTTATTGTAATAATATTATATCTTGTGAGATTTCTCCTGTGAATCATGCAATATCAAGTTAATTTTGATGTTTAAAGTTCCCTCATTTATCATTGTAATTCCTAATTTTAGCCCTAAATAAGCCCTAATTTTTTCGACTTTTGTCCATAAAATTAGCCCTAATTTTTCAACAAGAGGTGCTGGACAGCCTGTATGCCCCTACAGCTTTAAAACTACCCCATCGCTTAATTTCTTCAAAATGGTCATCAAATAGAGAAATTTTAGTTATCTTATGTCAAAAACTGATGAAATAAGGTAAAACTGATGAATTAAGGCATTTTGTACAATAAATATGCATAAAAACATTATTGGAAAAGAAGAAATTGCTCAACATGAGCAATTTATTCTTTTCCTAAATGCTTTTTTTCGCATAATCACAATTACTTGCATTAACACTGTATTGTAAGCTTCCAACGATGCTGCCACTACAGCTTCCAATTATTCTTAGGAGAACCCTGATCGTTTTAGGGGTTATACTGGCATCAGCCTGTCTGTCAGTCCATGTTCAAATCTTGTTTTGCACATAGCTCAAATATTGATCAAAGTACATGTATAGTTGTGACCTATCACACTCAAAGGGACCTTATGGCATGTGTGAAAAATATTGACCCTAGTCAGTCTGTACTGTCCGCGCAGCCAGACTAGGGCCGACGCTTTTCACTTTTATGTAATTTTCTAAATCTGGGGTATTTACCCTATCTAACTCTGTATTCACTTTTCGCATATGGGATCTGGTTAACCTGCGCTGGGTCTGACAAGTTTGTCAAAATTTGGATTTTTGGAGTTCGGATAAGGTCCCATTTAGCGTGACAGGTCACAATTTTGAAAATTCAAAGGTGCATAGAATTTATTGTGGAGAGGTTCAATAGATCTAATTTTTAAGAGATAAACATCTCTTGTTATATACAATTCAATATTTCATTTCCTTCAATACTTTTAAAACCTTCTCTGATAAGGTCATAAAAAGCAAGTCTTGTTTAACTAATACATCTGTTGAAGCGACTTTCAGGCCCTTCAGGGCTTTGATTTAAATAAGTGAATACATTTTGGTATATATAAAAACTCTGAGTTAGTGTGATCTCAACAGCGTATATTTTTCTATTTTTAATTTGGAATATGTTACCATGATGTTAAAATGACTATTTGGCGCACTTTCTACAAACTACCCCTCATCCATTTAAATGCGCAGTATGATTTAATACAAGGCGTTTTCTTTCCAAAATTGTACAAAGTGAAGATAAATGAATGGTCATAACTCAGATGCTATATCAAAGACTTTGTAAATGAATATATAGACATATGAATTAGTTGAACTCTATATTCACATTTTCTACAGTTCCAAAAATCTCACATTTGAGAAGATTTTATAAAATTAGCCTGATGATTTTTTTTCACATTTTGACATTTATTTCTAAAATTCTAGTTTTATGACCAGGAAAAGTTTTGAAAACTTTTTCTGTTCAGATTTTTAATAATCTGGATTTAAAGCTTGTCACTTTGATGTTAAAACTACGACGCTAATGTTCAGATTACGCCTCAGTGACACTGTCACCTAATATTTTCCTATGTTTATTTGAATTCTTTTGCGATCTATTGGAATAAATGAATAAAATATTACAGACCTATTAAAAAATCTTTAAGGAAAGGGCCCTCAAAATTTCATTCAAATACACCGAGATACACATTGAATTTACCTTTCGCAAGTGTTGTTGATTGATGACTTCAACAAATTTTATGTCGATGTCGCTATAAATGAAAATTTATTTTTTAAGTTTATTTCACAAGTTCTTAGGGGTGACTATTGAGTTCAAAATTAGTATCACGATAGTATTGCGATAGTATAGGTGCTATTGGAATAGTATTGCAATAGTCAGAAAACTATTGCAATACTATCCCAATAGTTGTTCTTACAGAAAAAATAGATAAAAATCAACGTTAAAGCGTCCACCTTTTAATAGACAGTAACTTTATATTAGTCTTGTAAGATGCTGTTTACCTTGTCAATGGCCAGTAAATGATCAAATCAGTCAATTAATGATATTCCCTTAAAAAGAATTGGATTTGACCTCATTCTCTGATAAAAACATGCAGAAAAGCAGCATTGTTACTACATTTAGTTCTACTTTCATTTTCAAAAATAACTATTGTAAACTATCAATAGTCAGAGGAGCTATTGCGATATTCATTGACTTGAAAAAATGCTCTCGACCTATTGCTATTGCAAGGTGAACTATCACGATACAGTGATTGTTCGACCTATTGTTACACCCCTACAAGTTCTAGGTTATGGCGTTACCATTAATAGGCACGTTCAAAGACTATTTGGGGGTGCAGTGATAACATTTCAAATAAAATGCGAAAACCTCGACACATGTATGTTTTTGAAAATCACTAAAAGCTTACCCTGATCGTATGTAAGGTGTTGAATTCAATGGATTACCGCAAAATGAAGTTGAATGAATTGGGAACATTGACATGACATTGTCATATTTAAAGATAGATACTCAAGATTGGATTAAAGTTAAATTTTCAAATTTTTGCAGCGGGGAAAAAAACCTTTAATTTTTTTTTTTTTTTTTCAAAAAATTGGCCGCATGAAAAGTGTTTGAAATTTGATAGTTGAGTTTGATTGTCCATCTTCCGTTCTATATCCTCGCATCTTTTCATTGCACTAACACGTTTCATAGATACCAATATCTATGCACTTATCTCAAAAAACGCTATTGTACTCTTCTACCTTAACTGAGAATTTAATAGCTAATTCTAATACTCATTACTGACACTACAAATTGTTTATGTATCAATGGATCAGTGCTAAACAGTTGCAACCGGTTGGC
Organism: Fragum whitleyi; assembly: GCA_948146395.1. NCBI lineage: Eukaryota > Metazoa > Mollusca > Bivalvia > Cardiida > Cardiidae > Fragum > Fragum whitleyi. Next base: position 47,705,499 of record OX411550.1, on the reverse strand, counting down.
CAAAAAATACAAAATGGAGCATACACCAAGAAATGGAGCTTGTCACGGCAAAATGGACTTTTATTTATGTAATAGACTAAAAAAAAAAACAACATTTTGCTAATCCTATTCCTATATCTATAATATTGGATGTTTTATTAATTGGTTTATTGCTTATTGGTTGCACTTAGATTGTTTTCTTTCAAATGTTGAAGCCTATTTCTTCAATTCCTTTCAATGTTTGATTCTTTATGCGGTCATACTTAACTATAGATGCCCTATGGAGAAAGTTTGTCCCACCATACCACTAAGTATAAAGCAAGAAATTTGGACAAAGATAAACAGCTTTTGAAAACTAATCAATTTCTTTAGTGCAACTGTTGTTCACTGAAGTCTGAAGCTTAAATTTTATTACTGACAGAAGATATCTGCTGCATGATATTAACCAAGTCAAGAATAACCTTCATTTCAAAAGCCAAAATGACCATTTTGTGCACACTATTTAACGGCTATTATCATAAATACAACTTTCATAGATGTCAGAAAATTATCTTATTACTTTATTGAAGTATGCATAATAATAAAAAAACAAGGTATATAAGGTTGATATAAGTCTAAATGAAGAAAATTGTTTAAAGTATTGCATTAAGAAGTCTGTTTCGCAGAGGAAGGGTCTTCTTAGTCATCAGTCAATGTCAGTATTCAAAAGGTAACAAAATGCACACATCTCTCCATTCATAATAGTAATACATAGTGAAATGATCTATAAAGCATTGAACTGGTTCATAAAAGTATTTTAGGCCAATCTGTTGTAACTGCTTGTAAACATAATGGCAGTTACAACTGTTTTGTGCTTAGCCTTTGATGAGTGTCTACATAAACATCATTGTGCATTTTTTGTATGTTAGCTGTAGTGGATCCAGAGACAGTTAGCACCCACATAATTAGTTATAACATTTTGAAAGCAAAGTCACCCAATCAGAAGCTCTTTATTCTTTCAGTAGGGTTTTGGTTAAAAAATTAGGTGACCGGGTACTGTGAGCCCAAGATGTTTTCAATGGTACGAGATGTCATTGAAGTTGGAAGAATCGGTATTGTGTGCATAGCTGCAGGTATTACATTTAGAGACCATGTGGGGACGGTACAAAGTGTCGGGGGCATATCCATGCAGGTAAGTTTAAATATGGCTCAACTAGTGATACTTGAGGGATTGGAGCCAATTTTGAAAGGAACGGTCTTTGTGATGGTACACTCATTTCATGAAATGATAGTTGAATTCTAAGAATGGGTGCTTTTGGAATAAGATGAGGAATACAAATCTGACTTCTCGTACGAGTATATATGAAGTTTCCCAGACTTCACGAAATACCCATATTTTTTTTACAAGACAGTGGGTCTGGTAAACTTAAAATTTTTACCAGACCAAACTAAATTTCAGCAGACGGAACAATAGCACAAATTGAGTAAGTAGATAGATTTAACCGGTCTGTTTGTCATGTATCAGACCTGCATGACTTTTACCAGACATTCAGTGGGACACAAGACCCTCCGCGGTAAAATCATATATCAATATTAATATTTGGTATCTTTGGTTTCACCTTCTAATAAACGTTTTCAAACTGAAAGGGAAACATGTTTGATTTTTTGAAATTTTCTTCTTGGTTATCTAGGGCTATTTTGATGTTCCCGAAATTCTCAAAGCGAGATGGCAGCCAGAAATTTATACAAATACGCCATATTTATTTAGCTCGGTATAGGAATACTCTCAAATTGCGACCGAAAATGTCCGCCAAATTAAGTAAATGTAAAAGAATCCGAAACAATTCACCAGTTTTGCTTATTTCAATATCTTAAATTCTTGAAGGGCTCAGCAGTGCTTATCCCTACGTAGCTGATACATTTAGAAATTCACATATCAATTTGTTTAGGACGTTTTACTTAGCATTAATTAATTTATTTAAAAAAAAACAAACTTGGCCGCCATATCACCATATGGAAGTTTTTCTATATTAACTTTTACAAAAATTTTAATATATCTTTATCGTTGTATGGAAATGTAAATCTGGATTTATCTGTTTTAAATTAAAAACATGCGCCCTGTTTGACACAATAAACGCCTCACTAAAACATTCTTAGAACGAATGACTCCTTTTTTGTGACGCAGCATTATATATGGACAAACGTTTAATGTACGCTCATATTCATATCATGAAGAACTCCCTTAAAGACAGTGACTATATAGCATGGACAATTATGTGCTATGATTGTCCAATGATCAGGAACATTATGTGCAACCTTCTTACAAATCCATCAATAGTTTGATGAAATCCATGCACTGATGTAGAAGGAGTAACATTTACAAGACAATTTCTAATTGTGCAGCTTTTGCGTGATTTGGAATAATGTCATCCAACGGAGTTGATAAGCACACATAGTCACACGATGAGGAACATTCTTAGAAAGTTTCGCACAAACCCATCAATAAATGCAAGACGAATGTGTGGACAAGATGTTTTACATCAAGTTCCCTTTTTCCGTTACTCGGCATTATATCAGCAATCATCAGCAAAAAGAGTTTTGTTATATTGTGTGAAAGTTTCAAGAAAGTATGTCTATAACTGAAGTAAATATTTTGCTGTAAAAAACATTATGTACTTGACACTAAGTCCAGTCAAAACCATTATTTATTATTTAATCAGCGTTCCATTCATGGCATTTTTGAATCACTAACTCTAAGTGTCCCAAAATCATTAAAAAACGTTGAATCAACCAATTTTAACCGCTCCGAAATCATTCAAAATTTTCCAATCATTCAATAATTCCATTAGCTTGAGTGGATTTGGAAGCTTCTGATTGGTCCTGAAGACAAACATATCATCTAATAGAACAATATGTCATTATATTGTATAATTATGCTCAAGTTCGATAAAAATGAACAAATTCAAATCTTTCAAAATTCGCTTATGCTACTTACCCTTGTCAATTCCATAATGTTCTTAATCGAAACAAGAAATGAACTAACCTATGTATAAACACGCGGACTGAGAGATGGAGAAAATGATACCAATATGCATCCTTCTTCGACAGAAACATGTACACATAAAGATGTTTTTACAGAAATAAGATGAATTCAAATTATGACCTGACCGTCATCTCATAATTTCAGATTTCATTTTATCATGTATTTTTTCTGAGTCAATTTAAAACTACCCTTATCCGTCAGATGGGACGAAAGAGAGAAAATATTGATATCAAGGATATATGGTGAACAACTTGATACATCCCCCCTTCCACAGGAGTGACATGCCCACCGACTATTTTCAGAGACTATTACAGTTTAGTAAGCAAAATTACGTATTTAACATTGGCTGCCATCTTCATTTCAGTATGTTTGGTTTTTAGATAAGACACTAAATTGAAGAAATAATAAGAGCTGCGCTATACTTAGGTGATTTGGTCCTGAAAATAAGATTAAAAATAGACCAATGCTAGCAAAGGGATTCTTATATAATCTATACTTTTTCTTGGCTGCCATCTAGAAAGGCAGTCGGAACACCAAAAACATCGATTGATACTGTTTTGCTTCTCACTGAGTAATATTGGTTAAACTTTTCCTTTGTCCTTTCAGAGATAACTTTTAAACTTTTATGATGATGATGAACTGAAAAAAAAGACAAATTTCATATTCAAAACTGGCTGCCATCTACCATTCAGGATGATTGATCTTCAAAAAGACATTAGCTATTTAAGCATGTAGCACGAATACTAGATATTTATGTTTTTGTCATTAAAGATAATAAAAAAACATAGGTTGCTCATTTATAAGTTGTTCGAATTTATTTACTTGTATTTGCATTGGCTGCCATCTAGAAAAACATCCCAAATAAGCAGTTGGGACTCAAAACATCTACTGTAAACAACTTGATTCAACCTTTGGAATGTTGAAGTAACAATTTTGTGGTACAATCAGAGAGGATTGATCGGCAAAGTACACGGTCACCCTTCATCTTTCACAGATTACAGCAAAAATAGCAAAATCCTTGTCTTAAACTGGCTGCCATCTCTAATAGAGCATATTTGGATATCCAATTTAACATTGCCTTATAGATATTTTACCAAGAACGTAAAAAATACACGTTTTGATCCTTAAATATGATTTGAAATCAAGTGATATCCGTTAAGTGTCTCCTATTTTATTAGTATTTTTAGTGGCTACCATTTAGAAAAACACCGAGAAAGGCAGTCAGACCTATAATATTGACTGTTAACAGCTTGATTTGAACTTGGGAAGGTCATATCAACAATATCATAGCACTTTGCAGTATGATCTATGGTGTAGTACATGGTAAACACTTTTATCTCATTGCATTCATAAAAAAAATAGCAAAAATCTTATCTAGAACTGGCTGCCATCTCCCATTTCGGAAGTTGGAATCTTTACAATTATTTTAAATAATTAAGTGTTTTACCAGAGCGCAAAATATACATGTTTTAGACTCGCATAAAATATTTAAAATGAACAAAATCCCTCTATAGTGTATCAAAGGTAAAATGAATTTATTCTTGGCTGCCATCTAGAAAACCACTTGGAATGGCAGTCGGGACCCAAATTACCAGCTGTTAACATCGTGATTCTCACTCAGGGAGGTCCTATGAACATTTCCATACCACTCTCAGAGAGCCCTTAGGGGGGTGCACGGTGACCCCTCCTGGCCCACGGACTAATTGATGACTGTCTCGTAGTACCTTTTTAGCTTGGCTGTTTTTGGAGAAAACCAGAGGTATTGCTATAACCTTGGTGTCATCATTGTTGTCATCGTTATTGTTGTTGTCGTTGTTGTGTGACCACTGACATTTTGTGATATCTCTAGTTCTACTGAAAAAATTCAATTAAAACTTGGCACGCATGTTCACCATCAAAATAGTAACCTATACCTATACTGTCAAGGGGGATAACTCTAGATTCATTTTTACAAATTTTGCCCCTTTTTTACTTAAATTTTTTTTTTACACAATCCAGCACTCAAAAGCCGAGGCGTTGGCACCCATAGGCAGTGCTCTTGTTATAACCTTGCCCTTGACTTTTTACTAATTCTTAATTTACGACTGTCTCTAAATACCTTTGTATTACATCATCATTTTCTGTACAGAACTACTATCAGGTCATAGGTTTTTGCAGGGTGTTGGAAGAGCTTCCCTGTACCTCAAGTATCTCTTGCGTTATTTTCAGCCTGCACTTAACCCAGATGGCAGACGCCAGACAGATTATGTGTTTGCAAATAGGTATGCAGCGCGAAACTACAGCTTTAAGAGAGGGGAAATTGTGACATTCATGTGAGTACTGTGATTTAATGTAATTGTCGATATATTTATAGGCAGTTGTTATATTTCCTACAAATGTGGCACATCATGCGAAAAGGGACCATCTGGGTAGTGCAGAAAGTATCAACCCTAGTCAGACTGCTCAGAATTGACCTGCTAATTTTCTGAATCTAGAATGATTAATCTATCTTCCTGTGAAAGAATTTTTGAAATGCGATCTTTTGTTTCTCTATGCTAGACCAAATATCTTTTTCAAATATTCATTTAACAAGGTTCCCAGATGGTCCCTTTTCAGGTGACGGGTCACAAGTATATAGGGTCTTTGAACGTTGTGCAAAACCTTTGTATTTGCCTATTAATATATAGGCACTTACAAAAGTGTTGCTTTAACCCTCTACTTAAATGTTTCACAAAAAAGCATCAGTATGCAATATTATCATAGAAATAAAAGATTGCCTGAATAAGGGGAAAAGGGAGGTAATAGTAGCAGAAAGGTAGAATAATGAGTAACAGGTTATATCCCTTTCTTATGAAAAGGCCTCTATCATGCTATTTCAAAATGTTTGATAGAACCCTTGTTCTAAATTCTTTTAGGAAATTTGAACTAAGAAATGAAGAGAATGAATGTAAATGTGACTTATAATGTGAAAAGGAGCTATCTAGGAAATGTTTAAATTTAATGTTTGAAAGAGGGGTTGGATCAAGCTGGGGTCAATCAGAAGGTCAATACTGGATTAAGGTAGTATTAAAAGTACATCTGCTTGTGACAGTACATCCATTTTTGTCCTATCATTTAAAATAAGGAATTGAAGGGAAAAGAATGTACTGTAATATGTTAGAAATCTTTCAAATGCTGATTGATATCCTGTATAATTTCAACCAATCTGAGATTATTGGGATTTTAACTCTATGATGACATATTTATTCTGGGAGAAACCTTATAACAGATCATTGTTTTTGAACTACTGAAGTTACAACCCTTAAGCTTGAACTTGGCATGGCTGTTTTGAACAGGATTTACATCCTTGTTTTGGCTGTGTTCTTGTTAAAGTAAAGTCGGACTGTCAATCCAGAGGTAACAGGTTCGATCCCGGACAGCGGCACTCATTCTTTCCGACTATTTGTCTCTCATCAATGGGTTGACAATCTTAGACCTATGTGAGATAGCAGCTGGAGGCTAGGAAAGGATGTGGTGATTGTACTGGTGAGAGAAATACCAGGAAACCATTGTTAGGTGCTCCAGCTGCCGCAATATAACTGGGAAAATGTTGAAAGCGGCGTAAAACTCCATTCAATCAATCAATCAATTGTTAAAGTAAAACTTAAGTATTGATCTTTAAACCTGGTGGCACCATCTGCACCATAATTGTTTGAAAAACCCGACACATTGATAAGGCCCTGGTGTCATGGTTTTTGTCATCATTCTTGTACGAAAACTTTGACATTTTGTCATTTCTTTGGTATCACTATAGGAATTCCCTTGAAACTTGGCTCACTTTTTCAAAAAAGAATTATCTACTACCTAGGGAGATAACCGTAGAAGAATTTTGTGGGAATTATGCCTCTTTTTATGCCCCTGCTTTGATAGATGGGTGTCATATTGGTTAACTGTGACCCTCTGTCTATCTCTTTGTATGTCCATTCGTCTGTCTGCTAAAACCTAATTCGCGAACTAAGCAGTATTGGAGGGACAATGCTTATATTTGTCATGAAGGTTCCTCTCATCAATACATATCATTAAATGTAGAGCTAAAGGTCATCCATCAAGGTCAAACTTCTAAAATTTGCCATTTTGGAGGAATAAGTGTTTTCCTAACACATCTTGTTTGACCGAATTTTTTTTCAACTATCCAGCATTTCAATTTTTTTTATATTGAGAGAACAAATGATACCACTTTCACATACTTTTAAGTATCTTTTTCTATGCCCCGTATCGAGAGATCGGGGGCATATTTTGCCCCGTATCGAGAGATCGGGGGCATATTTTGCCCCGTATCCAGAGATCGGGGGCATATTATTTTACTCATGTCCGTCTGTCTGTCTGTCTGTCCGTCCGTCTGTCTGTCCGTCCGTCTGTCAGAAAACTTAACCCGAAAACTAAACCTTGCCAATATCTTCAAGCCTATTCAAGATACAAAGCTAATATTTGTCATGATGAAAGATCTCAATGATCCGCATCCGCTGGTACCAAAGTCAAGGTCATGTGACAATGTCAAGGTCATCTGTCAAGGTCAAACTTTGAAAAAACTTAACCGGAAAACTTAACCTTGCCAATATCTTCAAGCCTATTCAAGATACAAAGCTAATATTTGTCATGATGATAGATCTCAATGATCCGCATCCGCTGTTACCAAAGTCAAGGTCATGTGACAAGATCAAGGTCATCTGTCAAGGTCAAACTTTGAAAAAAAATGCTGTGTTGGGGGCATTCGTGTTTTACAAACACATCTTGTTTTTTCTCAATTTTTTGCAACAAATTTTGATGGAAGTACTCAACTAGTTAAATGTAAATGTGGACCCATCCAGTAAAAATTGACCTTTTAGGTATCGAGTAAAGTGCTAGTCTGACTGAATAGATTATGAAGGTTGAAAAGGCTTGAAACGTTTCACAGTTGACTGAATTTCAGAATTCAGAATGATCATTCTACCTTACAGTTTAAGCATTTTTAGCTCCACTGGCTGAAAGCCACTAGGGCTATTGTCATGGCGTTGTGTCCGTAGTGCGTCCGTCCGTCCATGCGTGCATGCGTGCGTCTGATCGTAAACTTTTCTTTAAAAATCTTCTCATCAGAAACTACTGGATGGATTTCAACCAAACTTCCTAGGAATGATCCTTGGGTGACCCTCTTTCAAATTTGTTCAAGAAATTTTGATCCAATGAAAAACATGGATTTAATGGGCGTGGCTAATTTCCAAATATGGTAAAAAATGAGTTTTCTCAGATTCTAATCAATTGATTACATGAATTTTACATGAAAGATCCTTAGATGACCCTTTATCAGTCCACAAAAATTAATTGTGATCAGATGGAAAATATGCATTTTATGGGCTGAGGTCATTTCTCTACATGTAATATAGTGGCAACTTTCAAAATCATTTTCTCAGAATGCAACTGATGGATATCAACCAAATTTCATTGGAATGATCCTTGAGTGACCCTTTATCAGTCTACAAAAAATCATTGTGATCGGATGGAAAATATGCATTTTATGGGCCGAGGTCATTTCTCTATATGTTATAAAGTGGAAAATTTGAAAATCATTTTCTCAGAATCTAATTTTGGATATCAACCAAATTTCACTAGAATGATCACTTGAGTGACCCTTTATCAGGGAACCCAAAATTATTTTGATTGGATGAAAAATATGCATTTTATGGGTGGAGGTAATTTCTCAGTGAGTTAAATAGTGGAAACTGTGAAAATTATTTTCTCAGAATGTAACTGATGGATATCAATCAAAAATTTTTGGTATGATCTTTGGGTGACCCATTATCATGCAGCCAAAAATCATTTTGATTTAATGAAAAGTACGTCTTTTAAGAGCAGAGGTCATTTCTCTATCTGTTATAGATAGATAGTTCAAACTTTGAAAATCATTTTCAACATCAGTAGAACCCCAAATATCTAAAAATCAAGTCAAAACATTTATTTGCTTTTACAAGAATTTCAAGCCTGTGGAGCGACTCAAGCCATTCATGGCTTTCTAGTTGAGATTTGATCAGTAGACCTCTGCTGGATACAATATATTTTTCACATATTTATTTCACACTTTTGTTTCTTATTTAAGTAATTCATCAGATACATATCAACAAGAAAATGTTGTTGTCTAAAAGTCGTTAGTTGAGTCATGATTCCATTGTTTTAAAAAAAAAAAAGCTTACACTATGAAAATAGAAATCAAATATTGTATTAACCCTTTGTTGCTGAATTAAATTTTTTGTTTGTATAAATTGCCAATTTTTTGGACATTTCAACAAGTCTGGCTTAAGGTTTTACCCAGTTGAAAGCAGGCAGTGTAGGCTAAGATCAGCCTGCACATCTGTGTAGGCTGATCTTGGTCTACACTGCCTGCCAGAGCTTATTGTGCAATGGTAATAATTATGCCATGAATAGCAGGAGGAGGGTTGGAATAAATTTAGAGAAGAAATTCCTTGAAATAAGTTTCAGAGAAGAATATAAGTGACTGATTGATATTCTGGCCTTGCCTGGCTTTTCACACTCAATTGTACCTCCTTAAATCTGAATTTACTTTAGTATTTCAGAATCTAATTGTCTTCCCCAACTGTGATATGCATACATGGATCCTCATTTGGTTTCATTTAATTCCTGAGTTTGTCCTCTCTTTATGTATTATCAGAGCTTAAGGAAAAGGGAATGTTTTTGTCTTTTGATATTTTGTTATTTATTACTCAAGTACTATGTTGTTTTGAGTACTGGTCTTGTCAATGAAAAAAGAACATTGCTAACTTATTCAAGAATTTTAATCAAAAAAAATTAAGATACAAGGTTCATACTAAGCATGCTGATAAATCTCAATTAATCATATCTGTTGAAATCAGGGCCAAGGTCATCTAACAAAGTTACTATCATTTATCTAGGTCAAAATTTGTCAAAACTTAACCCCAAATGTGATATTGCCAACTACTTTAATACTGTTCAAGATCCAAGCCTCATATTTGTTACGATGGTAGATCTGAGTTTAATGTAAGGAAATTAAATTGTCGGGCTAAACATGTTTATTCAAATAGGGTTGGAATATACCCAGAATTATTTTCATTGACTGACAATCATATCTTGTAGTATGAAATGTTTTTACCTACTAGACATATTTGTAAGAACCTTATTTCATTTACACCAATAAACAGTCAAAAACAATAGAATTAATTTTAATTACATATCGTCGGTGTTCTGTTAAAATCTTGTGACTACAGCTTGTTAAAGCTGTAGTTACAAGATTTCGGTAGATAATTGATAATATGAAACACATTTTATAAAACACAGTTTGGAAGATGCCCTAAAAATTTACATTGACAAGTTTGGAAGATACATACCATCATTTACAAGTTTGGGAAATATTATTGCATTTTCACCAATGGACAAAAACTAGTAGAGAGAAAAAGTAATTACTTATAAGAAAAAAGTTTAAAGACAAGGTTGAAAAAAAGCCCTTCGCATTTACATCTGTTGACAATCAAAAGCTATGGGTAGAAAATTTAAAATTTCTGACAAGACAAGTTTATTGAAACAATGTTGAAGGATACCCTGAAATATAAACATGGATGGACAATAACGTACTAGACACCTTTGTAAATTAAGTTGGAAAATATATACTGTAATTGCATTAACACCAATGGTAAGTCTAAACAAGTAGAAAGAAATTTAATTACTTTCTAGACAGGGTTTCAAATACAAGGTTGGAATATACCTTTTAGCGTTATGTCAATTGACAGTAAAGAAATGGGAGAAAAAAATAAAATTTCTGGCTTGACATGTTTGTTACTACAGGGTTTGAAGATACCCTTACATATACATCACCTGACAATTGAAACTTGTAAAAAGATATATTATTACGTACTGGACATATATGTTAAATAAGGTTGGAAAATACCTTATTATATTAACACCAACTGACAGATATAACTAGTAAAAAGGATTGTGATTCAAGGTTGGAATCTACCTTTAAGCTATGTCAATAGACAGAATAGAAATCAGAGGAAAAAAGTAAAATTTCTGGCTAGACATATTTGTTAAAACAGGGTAGGAAGATACCCTTATGAATTTACATTGACTGACAGTCAAAACTTAAAGAAAAAAATGTCATTACTTACTAGACATATTTGTAAATCTAGGTTGGAAAATACCTAATTGCATTTACACCAATGGACAATCAAAACTAGTAGAAAAAATTTTGATAACTTACTAGACAAATTTTTACTACGAGGTTGGAAAAAGCCTTCAAGCTTCAGGTCAAAATACAGTTGAGAAGTAGGAGAAACAATTGAAATTTCTGGCTAGACATGTTTGTTAAAACAGGGTTCAAATTACCCTAAAATATATTTATCCTGTCACTAGCTATATTGCCTGATAAAAGGGGATATGATAAACTTGTTGATATCAAGTCATATGATCACGAGACAGCTTTAATATGTCACTTGGTCACATGGCCTGTGGGATTTTCTTTTTGTGGCTATTAGATCTGAAAACAGTCCTTTCTTACTTAATATGAATGTATATTTCTGATAAAAAATATTTCATTCGATTCTCCTATGTTCTTAAAATCATATAGACCATATCGATGACGTAGTACATGACTGATGACGTAATCTATAAAATTGTGATGAAGCTTATCTCGGTGTTTACATTCAACCTCAAAAACTGTCAGGATTTTAAAACATTTATCTGAATGGTTTAAACACAGATTTATTGGTCCCAGGAGGATTTCAGAGATTGTAGCTTTGCATCTGATCTCAATCTATGTCCATCCTCTGATTAAGAGCAAGGAAGGCATTGACTTGAGATTTGGTTTTAGCTACATGACCACAAAAAGAAAAAAAGGACATTTGAGTCTTCGAAAAACATCAGATTCATATCTTCTTAACCGTTAAGGTATGTACGCATTATTCAAGTTTTCTTGCTACAGCATCAGAAATCCTTGTGATTATTGAGTTTTTTGGCGTAAGCGATCACCCCACCTCATCCACCCTTTCACCCTCGTCGAGTCTCGGAGTTGTAAATCAGGATCAGATTAAATTTTCATATATAAATGACGAATAGACTTTAAAAAAAAGATTGTAAAAGAATAAATGGAATAGATGGTTGGTGACTTGAGATGGAAAAGTTTATCGGGCTCGGCTGCGGAATTTATCCGGTTAGCCTCTGGCTCACCAGATAAATTCCTACGCCTTGCCTGATAAACTTTTCCACCTCAAGTCACCAACAATCTATTCTTTATAAATTTGACTGGCAATCAAAATTTGTAGAAAGATATATTTTCACCTACTGGACATATTTGTAAAACAAGGTTGGAAAATACCTTGTTGCATTTACACCAATGGACAGTTATCACTAGTAAAAAGAATTGTAAGTACTTTTAAGACAAGATGAAAAATACAAGGTTGAAAAAGACCCTTTAGGATTTAATTTTTAGATGGTAAAGAAATACGAGAAAAAAGTGGAATTTCTGTTAGACATGTTTGATAAAACAGGGTTGGAAGATATCCTTGAATGTTTATATTGACTGAAAAAAAAAAAAAAAAACCCTTGTAGAAAGAAATGAAATTTCTTATTCAACATATTTGTTACACAAGGTTGAATAATACCTTATTTCATCTACACCAATGGACAGTAAAAAACTAGAAGAAAGAAAGGTGATGAACAATTAGAAAAGTTTGCTAATACAAGGTTGAAAAAGCCATGGCTAGACATGTTTGTTAAAACAGGGTTGGAAGATACCCTGAAAAATTAAATTGACTGACAGTCAAAACTTGTAGAACAAAATGTAATTACTTACTAGACATATTTGTAAAACAAGATTGGAAAACAGGCTATTGCATTTACACCAATGGACAGTCAAAACTTGTAGAAAAAATTTTGATAACTTACTAGCAAAGATTTTTACTAGGAGGTTGGAAAATGCCTTTTAGCTTCAGATCAAAAGACAGTTAAGAAATAGGAGAAACAATTAAAATTTCTGGTTAGACATGTTTGTTAAAACAGGGTTCAAATTACCCTAAAATATATTTATCCTGTCACTAGCTATAAATATTGCCTGATAAAAGGGGATATGATAAACTTGTTGATATCAGATCATATGATCTTGAGACAGCTTTAATATGTCACTTGGTCACATGGCCTTTGGGATTTTCTTTTTGCGGCTATTAGGTCTGAAAACAGTCCTTTCTTACATAATATGAGTGTCTATTTCTGATAGAAAATATTTCATTCGATTCTCCTATGTTTTTAAAATCATATCAACCATATTGATGACGTAGTACATGACTGATGACATAATCTATAAAATTGTGACGAAGCTTATCTCGGTGTTTACATTCCACCTCAAAAACTGTCAGGATTTTAAAACATTTATCTGAATGGTTTAAACACAGATTCATTCGTCCCAGAAGGATTTCGGAGAAAGTAGCTTTGCATCTGATCTCAATCTATGTCCGTCCTCTGATTAAGAGCAAGGAAGGCATTGACTTGAGATTTGGTTTTAGCTGCCTGAGGACAAAAAGAAAAAAAGGACGTTTAAGACTTCGAAAACATCAGATTAATAACTTCTTAACCGTTAAGGTATGTACGCATTATTCAAGTTTTCTTGCTACAGCATCAGAAATCCTTGCGATTATTGAGTTTTTAAGCCATTAGCGATCACCCCACTTCATCCATCCATTCACCCTCGTCGAGTCTCGGAGTTGTAAATCAGGATCAGATTAAATTTTCGTATATTAATGACGAATAGACTTTAAATAAAAGATTGTAGCAGGATAAATGGAATAGATGGTTGGTGACTTGAGATGGAAAAGTTTATCAGGCTTGGCTGCGGAATTTATCTGGTTAGCCTCTGGCTCACCAAATAAATTCCTACGCCTTGCCTGATAAACTTTTCCATCTCAAGTCACCAACAATCTATTCTCTATAAATTGACTGGCAATCAAAATTTGTAGAAAGATATTTTTTCACCTACTGGACATATTTGTAAAACAAGGTTGGAAAATACCTTGTTGCATTTACACCAATGGACAGTTATCACTAGTAAAAAGAATTGTAAGTACTTTTAAGACAAGATGAAAAATACAAGGTTGAAAAAGACCCTTTAGGATTTAATTTTTAGATGGTAAAGAAATACGAGAAAAAAGTGGAATTTCTGTTAGACATGCTTGATAAAACAGGGTTGGAAGATATCCTTGAATGTTTATATTGACTGAAAAAAAAAAAACCTTGTAGAAAGAAATGAAATTTCTTATTCAACATATTTGTTACACAAGGTTGAATAATACCTTATTTCATCTACACCAATGGACAGTAAAAAACTAGAAGAAAGAAAGGTGATGAACAATTAGAAAAGTTTGCTAATACAAGGTTGAAAAAGCCATGGCTAGACATGTTTGTTAAAACAGGGTTGGAAGATACCCTGAAAAATTAAATTGACTGACAGTCAAAACTTGTAGAACAAAATGTAATTACTTACTAGACATATTTGTAAAACAAGATTGGAAAATAGGCTATTGCATTTACACCAATGGACAGTCAAAACTTGTAGAAAAAAAAATGATTACTTACCAGACAAGATTTTAAATACAGGGTTAGAATCTACCTTTAAGATTTCTTTCAATAGACGGGAAAGAAAATGAAGAAAAAAATTCTGGCTAGACATATTTGTTAAAACAGGATTTGTAGATACCCCTAAATATTTACATTATGACTGATAATCAAGACTTGTAGAACAAAATGTAATTACTCACTAGACATATTTGTAAAACAACGTTTGAAAATACCTTATTGCATTTACACCAATGGACAGTCAAAACTAGTTGAAAAAATTCTGATAACTTACTAGCCAAGATTTTTACTAGAAGGTTGGAAAATGCCTTTTAGCTTCAGATCAAAAGACAGTTAAGAAATAGGAGAAACAATTAAATTTTCTGGTTAGACATGTTTGTTAAAACAGGGTTCAAATTACCCTTAAATATATTTATCCTGTCACTAGCTATAAATATTGCCTGATAAAAGGGGGTATGATAAACCTGTTGATATCAGATCATATGATCACAAGACAGCTTTAATATGTCACTTGGTCACATGGCCTGTGTGATTTTCTTTTTGCGGCTATTAGGTCTGAAAACAGTTCTTTCTTACATAATATGAGTGTCTATTTCTGATTAAAAATATTTCATTTGATTCTCCTATGTTTTTTAAATCATATCGACCATATTGATGACATAGAACATGACTGATGACATAATCTATAAAATTGTGACGAAGCTTATCTCCATGTTTACATTCAACCTTAAAAACTGTCAGGATTTTAAAACATTTATCTGAATGGTTTAAACACAGATTTATTCGTCCGAGGAGGATTTTGGAAATAGTAGCTTTGCATCTGATCTCAATCTATGTCCGTCCTCTGATTAAGAGCAAGGAAGGCATTGACTTGAGATTTGGTTTTAGCTGCATGACGACATAAAGAAAAAAAGGACGTTTGAGACTTCGAAAACATCAGATTCATATCTTCTTAACCGTTAAGGTATGTACGCATTATTCAAGTTTTCTTGCTACAGCATCAAAAATCCTTGTGATTATTGAGTTTTTTAGCCGTAAGCAATCACCCCACCTCATCCACCCATTCACCCTCGTCGAGTCTCGGAGTTGTAAATCAGGATCAGATTAAATTTTCGTATATAAATGACGAAAAGACTTTAAAAAAAAGATTGTAACAGGATAAATGGAATAGATGGTTGGTGACTTGAGATGAAAAAGTTTATCGTGCTCGGCTGCTGAATTTATCCGGTTAGCCTCTGGCTCACCAGATAAATTCCTACGCCTTGCCTGATAAACTTTTCCATCTCAAGTCACCAACAATCTATTCTCTATAAATTGACTGGCAATCAAAATTTGTAGTAAGATAAATTTTCACATTCTGGACATATTTGTAAAACAAGGTTTGAAAATACCTTATTGCATTTACACCAATTGACAGTCAAAACTAGTTAAAACAAGTGATAACTTACTAGCCAAGATTTTTATTAGAAGGTTGGAAAATGCCTTTTAGCTTCAGATCAAAAGACAGTTAAGAAATAGGAGAAACAATTAAATTTTCTGGTTAGACATGTTTGTTAAAACAGGGTTCAAATTACCCTTAAATATATTTATCCTGTCACTAGCTATAAATATTGCCTGATAAAAGGGGGTATGATAAACCTGTTGATATCAGATCATATGATCACAAGACAGCTTTAATATGTCACTTGGTCACATGGCCTGTGTGATTTTCTTTTTGCGGCTATTAGGTCTGAAAACAGTCCTTCTTACATAATATGAGTGTCTATTTCTGATGAAAAATATTTCATTCAATTCTCCTATGTTTTTTGAAATCATATCGACCATATTGATGACATAGTACATGACTTATGACATAATCAATTAAATTGTGACGAAGCTTATCTCGGTGTTTACATTCAACCTTAAAAACTGTCAGGATTTTAAAACATTTATCTGAATGGTTTAAGCACAGATATAAGTCCCAGGAGGATTTCGGAGATAGTAGCTTTGCATCTGATCTCAATCTATGTCCGTCCTCTGATTAAGAGCAAGGAAGGCATTGACTTGTTATTTGGTTTTAGCTGCATGACGACATAAAAAAAAAGGACGTTTTGAGACTTTGAAAAACATCAGATTCATATCTTCTTAACCGTTGAGGTATGAACGCTTTATTCAAGTTTTCTTTCTACAGCATCAGAAATCCTTGTGATTATTGAGTTTTTTAGCCGTAAGCGATCACCCCACCTCATCCACCCATTCACCCTCGTCGAGTCTCGGAGTTGTAAATCAGGATCAGATTAAATTTTCGTATATAAATGAGGAATAGTCTTTAAAACAAAGATTGTAACAGGATAAATGGAATAGATGGTTGGTGACTTGAGATGGAAAAGTTTATTGGGCTCGGCTGCTTAATTTATCCGGTTAGCCTCTGGCTCACCAGATAAATTCCTACGCCTTGACTGATAAACTTTTCCATCTCAAGTCACCAACAATCTATTCTCTATAAATTGACTGGCAATTAAAATTTGTAGAAAGATATATTTTCACCTTCTGGACATATTTGTAAAACAAGGTTGGAAAATACCTTATTGCATTTACACCAATGGACAGTTATAACTAGGAAAAACAAGTTATAACTTACTAGCCAAGTTTTTACTACGAGGTTGGAAAATGCCTTTTAGCTTCAGATCAAAAGACAGTTAAGAAATAGGAGAAACAATTAAATTTTCTGGTTAGACATGTTTGTTAAAACAGGGTTCAAAATACCCTTAAATATATCTATCCTGTCACTAGCTATAAATATTGCCTGATAAAAGGGGATATGATAAACCTGTTGATATCAGATCATATGATCAAGAGACAGCTTTAATATGTCACTTGGTCACATGGCCTGTATGATTTTCTTTTTGTGGCTATTAGGTCTGAAAACAGTCCTTTCTTACATAATATGAGTGTCTATTTCTGATAAAAAATATTTCATTTGATTCTCCTATGTTTTTAAATTCATATCGACCATATTGATGATATAGTACATGACTTATGACATAATCAATTAAATTGTGACGAAGCTAATCTCGGTGTTTACATTCAACCTTTAAAACTGTCAGGATTTTAAAACATTTATCTAAATGGTTTAAGCACAGATTTATTCGTCCCAGGGGGATTTCGGAGATAGTAGCTTTGCATCTGATCTCAATCTATGTCCGTCCTCTGATTAAGAGCAAGGAAGGCATTGACTTGAGATTTGGTTTTAGCTGCATGACGACATAAAGAAAAAAAGGATGTTTGAGACTTCGAAAAACATCAGATTCATATCTTCTTAACCGTTGAGGTATGTACCCTTTATTCAAGTTTTCTTGCTACAGCATCAGAAATCCTTGCGGTAATTGAGTTTTTTAGCCGTAAGCGATCATCCCACCTCATCCACCCATTCACCCTAATCGAGTCTCTGAGTTGTAAATCAGGATCAGATTAAATTTTCGTATATAAATGAGGAATAGTCTTTAAAAAAAAGATTGTAACAGGATAAATGGAATAGATGGTTGGTGACTTGAGATGGAAAAGTTTATTGGGCTCGGCTGCTGAATTTATTCAGTTAGCCTCTGGCTCACCAGATAAATTCCTACGCCTTGACTGATAAACTTTTCCATCTCAAGTCACCAACAATCTATTCTCTATAAATTGACTGGCAATCAAAATTTGTAGAAAGATATATTTTCACCTACTGGACATATTTGTAAAACAAGGTTGGAAAATACCTTGTTGCATTTACACCAATGGACAGTTATAACTAGTAAAAAGAATTAAAAGTACTTTTAAGACAAGATTAAAAATACATGTTGAAAAAGACCCTTTAGGATTTAATTTTTAGATGGTAAAGAAATACTAGAAAAAAGTGGATTTTCTGTTAGACATGTTTGATAAAACAGGGTTGGAAGATATCCTTGAATATTTATATTGACTGAAAAAAAACCAAAAACCCTTGTAGAAAGAAATGAAATTTCTTATTCAACATATTTGTTACACAAGGTTGAATTATACCTTATTTCATCTACACCAATAGACAGTCAAAAACTAGAAGAAAGAAAGGTGATGAACAATTAGAAAAGTTTGCTAATTCAAGGTTGAAAAAAATAGACATGTTTGTTAAAACAGGGTTGGAAGATACCCTGAAAAATTTAAAAAATTAATTGACTGACAGTCAAAACTTGTAGAACAAAATGTAATTACTTACTAGACATATTTGTAAAACAAGATTGGAAAAAAGGCTATTGCATTAACACCAATGGACAGTCAAAACTTGTAGAAAAAAAAATTGATAACTTACCAGACAAGATTTTAAATACAGGGTTAGAATCTACCTTTAAGATTTCTTTTAATAGAGGGGAATGAAAATGGAGAAAAAAATTCTGGCTAGACATATTTGTTAAAACAGGATTTGTAGATACCCCTAAATATTTACATTATGACTGACAGTCAAGACTTGTAGAACAAAATGTAATTACTCACTAGACATATTTGTAAAACAACGTTTGAAAATACCTTATTGCATTTACACCAATGGACAGTCAAAACTAGTTGAAAAAATTCTGATAACTTACTAGCCAAGATTTTTACTAGAAGGTTGGAAAATGCCTTTTAGCTTCAGATCAAAAGACAGTTAAGAAATAGGAGAAACAATTAAAATTTCTGGTTAGACATGTTTGTTAAAACAGGGTTCAAATTACCCTTAAATATATTTTTCCTGTCAATAGCTATGAATATTGCCTGATAAAAGGAGATATGATAAACTTGTTGATATCAGATCATATGATCATGAGACAGCTTTAATATGTCACTTGGTCACAAGGCCTGTGGGATTTTCTTTTTGCGGCTATTAGGTCTGAAAACAGTCCTTTCTTACATAATTTGAGTGTCTATTTCTGATAAAAAATATTTCATTCGATTCTTCTATGTTTTTAAAATCATATTGACCATATCGATGACGTAGTACATGACTGATGACATAATCTTTAAAATTGTGATGAAGCTTATCTCTGTGTTTACATTCAACCTCAAAATTTGTCAGGATTTTAAAACATTTATCTGAATGGTTTAAACACAGATTTATTCCTCCGAGGGGGATTTTGGAAATAGTAGCTTTGCATCTGATCTCAATCTATGTCCGTCCTCTGATTAAGAGCAAGGATTCATTGACTTGAGATTTTCTTTTTGCTGCTTGACAAAAAAAAAAAAAGGACGTTTGAGACTTCGAAAAACATCAGATTCATATCTTCTTAACCGTTAAGGTATGTATGCATTATACAAGTTTTCTTGCTACAGCATCAGAAATCCTTGCGATAATTGAGTTTTTTAGTCGTAAGCCATGACCCCACCTCATCCACCCATTCACCCTTGTCGAGTCTCAGAGTTGTAAATCAGGATCAGATTAAATTTTTGTATATAAATGAGAAATAGTCTTTAAAAAAAGATTGTAACAGGATAAATGGAATAGATGGTTGGTGACTTGAGATGGAAAAGTTTATGGGCTCGGCTGCGGAATTTATACGGTTATTCTCTGGCTCACCAGATCAATTCCTATGCCTTGCCTGATAAACTTTTCCATCTCAAGTCACCAACAATCTATTCTCTATAAATTGACTGGCAATCAAAATTTGTAGAAAGATATATTTTCACCTACTGGACATATTTGTAAAACAAGGTTGGAAAATACCTTGTTGCATTTACACCAATGGACAGTTATAACTAGTAAAAAGAATTGTAAGTACTTTTAAGGCAAGATTACAAATACAAGGTTGGAAAAGACCCTTTAGGATTTAATTTTTAGATGGTAAAGAAATACTAGAAAAAAGTGGAATTTCTGTTAGACATGTTTGATAAAACAGGGTTGGAACAGTGTCTGATCCAGGATTTGAAAAACATGGGGGAAATTCCCCCATTATTTTTGAAAACATGGGGGATCTGTAATTACTATGGGGGACTTCAAGTTAGCTTAACCAAACAAAAAAAATTGACAGGTCCGTACTGAAAGAAGTAAAGACATATTTTCAAAGTTCAGTGTATATTCTAACAATAATTACATTCTAGATCTATGATGAGTAAGAATAATTCTGAGAAAATAAAACAATGCTTATTAAAAGCAATCTGTACTTTTTATCACAATGTTTCCTTCAATTTTAATTCAAGGTTATAGTAAAAGTTGGGATTATTGAAATTAGGTGTGAAGGGGTTGAATCTGCGATGGAGTCGTCAATTTGTGACTCTGATTCTAGCGCCGTTTCAAATAAATTGGTCGACGTATTTTTGTCAACCACATTTGATTCACGGCGAAAGAAATCGGTAAAACGCCGTTTTTTCCCTGTCTTATCCCTTGTTTGTCGAAGAGAATGCAGCCGATTCGATCATTTCTTTGACAGCAAACGTTAAATTAAATTGTTCCCGTTAACGAAAACGATTTTTAAAATTTTCTTTGTAAGAAATTCACCTCGAAAAACTAAGTCTATATCTATTTTTTCGAAAAAGAAAATATTTTTTTTATTGACAATGTTTTTCTCGCATAATGAAAATATAAATGAACCTATTCAAATTTACGTTTAAAAAGATTCATAAAAATCATCGGTCGACTTCGACTGCTACTTTCAGGAATACTATAGTAAGTAGAACTATAGTTACAAACGTACAATATTAGTTGCGATCGAAGTCAACCATAAGGGAAGTCACTCTTATGATACCACTCGAAGAAAATGGTAAACAGTTCGACGCGACTTGCTGTCAAAGGCTAGATTTATTGAAATTCCCTTTTTATTTTTTTGCGCGACCATCCCGCGCTTGATAGAAAAACATGTGTGATCTTTAAGAAATGCCGGGGATTCTCGCAATCGCGCGCCCTAGATCAGACACTGGGGTGGAAGATAGCCTTGAATATTTATATTGACTGAAAAAAAAAAACCTTGTAGAAAGAAATGAAATTTCTTATTCAACATATTTGTTCCACAAGGTTGAATAATACCTTATTTCATCTACACCAATAGACAGTCAAAAACTAGAAGAAAGAAAGGTGATGAACAATTAGAAAAGTTTGCTAATACAAGGTTGAAAAAGCCATGGCTAGACATGTTTGTTAAAACAGGGTTGGAAGATACCCTGAAAAATTTAATTGACTGCCAGTCAAAACTTGTAGAACAAAATGTAATTACTTACTAGACATATTTGTAAAACAAGATTGGGAAATACCGAATTGTATTTACACCAATGGACAGTCAAAACTTGTAGAAAAAAAATTGATTACTTACCAGACAAGATTTTAAATACAGGGTTAGAATCTACCTTTAAGATTTCTTTCAATAGACAGGGAAAGAAAATGGAGAAAAAAATTCTGGCTAGACATATTTTGTTAAAACAGGATTTGTAGATACCCCTTAATATTTACATTATGACTGACAGTCAAGACTTGTAGAACAAAATGTAATTTCACTTCCCATAAACCCTTGATGGGCCCCACAGAGAGAGATAACGCAGCAATCCAGCAGCCAGTAATCAGAACGAGGCGTCCTTCAGCCAGCATCAACACGTGTTTTTTGTGGATCAGGAAATTAATAATTATAGATTACGGACTTAGCAATTTCTGCTGTCGTAAGTATGATTAAATTCTCACGCGAAGATTTAAATTTCACGGCGTTTTTTTTTTTTTTTTTTTTTTTTTTTTTTTTTTAAGACGAATTAATAGCGCAATTTATTCAATTTATTAAAAATTAAGATTTAAAATTAAGCTGGATCCCTTCTTCGGAGTACCTACAATGCGGTCGCGATTAATAGATAGAGAAATAGCTGGACATCTACTGCATTAAGATTTAAAACGGTCGAGAAAATCGGAACAGGATTGCTTTATGTTGGGATGACGGAGAAAGTACAAATCATTACGGTCACGGTCTCTGACATAAAATAGGGTACCCCATAAAATGTCCAGGGGGATGATGCGTTATCCCCTGGGGTCTTGGAAGTGTTGCGGGGCAATATTTCCAAAATAGCCAATGGTGCAAAACCGAGAAATTCGGGTTTTAAGCGCATGCCAATGATATGATTCTTTGAGACCATCGTCGCTACAACGGTAGTTAGCAATAGAAGAATCGGCCGAAAGGCCAATGATATGGTTCTTTGTGACCGTCGTCACTACATCGGTAGTGAGAAATTGAATAATCGGCCGACAAGCCACTGATATGATTCTTTGAGACCGTCGTCACTACATCGGTAGTGAACAATTGAAGAATCTGACAGGCCACTGATATGATTCTTTGTGACCGTCGTCACAACATCGGCGTCGGAAATCATTATTTAAGAATCGGCCGACAGGCCACTGATATGATTCTGTTTGACTGCCTTCACTACATCGGTAGCGAAAAACATGAAAAGCGACAAAGAAAACACGGATATAATTCTTCGGATCGTCGTGGCTACATTGGTAGTGTGAAATTCTCAGTTTGCGCGGATTGCGCAGAATCGACACAAACTACTAATATGATTATTTGTAACTTGGTCGTTCGGAAACCGTTCAAAATACGGAACCGCTTGTCTTTTACAAAGGAAGACCTGGCTTTGTCATTTAATATGGCATATGACTTATATCCGGACTTTGTAGATTTAAAGTTAAAAACTTGCTCGGAAGGTAGCTTTCGGTCCGCCACGTAGTTGACTACCTGTCGAATTTTTCTACAGTTCCCATGGGAAGATGGACTAAAGAACCATCATTATCATAAACAAATCAAGATAATATCGAGATTCCGAGGGATGGCAGGTCCCTGTTTACTTAACTTATTGATTTCTCATGGGAAAGTTTTGGTTATGCAGTACACCTGTCCAGGGCCGCTGGGTTTTTTGGGATCCCGACTAACTCTTCGCGCGTGTTCTCGATAACAAAGAAATTGTGTTTATAATATCGATTGTTTTTTATAGAATTTTAAATACTCTGTGTAATGGATAACACGTTTCGGGAAAAATAGGATATTGAACAATAAGGGTGAGTAAAGTATATTGTTATTTCGATTTTATTACAGAATCATGAGTTCTGAGAAAAACGAAATCCCCGCTTTGAGCCCCGTGGAAAAGATGGTGAAGAGGGGTGAGGCTATTTTTAGCCAGCTGGAAAAGCGAATGACCGAGTTTTCCGGCATTGCCAAAACAGTCGGGGAGTTGTCATGTGAAATGAAAGGCCTCAAATCGGAGGTAAACAAAATGAAGGCGACCGAAAATATGCCAAGCACGTCTAAAAGAAAGCGACAGGAAAGCGTGTCCGACGACGACGAGGAAACAAACGATAACGAAGGATGGATCGACATTGACACCTACGTGGCCCCGGACAACAATTCACTGACTAAGTCAGATAATTCTGAATTCAATGATTTTGACGAGTTCTTCACCGAAGAACAAGAAGTGGGTCCAGAAATTGACTCCAAACTGGCAGACGTTGTCAATAAAACGGTCCGATTCAAAGGATCCGCTGATAAAATAAAGGACCTTAAACAGACACACAAACGGCCTGTCAACGCTGAATGGCTTCAGGTGGCCAAAATTGAAGAATGCATCTGGCGTCAATTACCTCCTCAAACAAAATTTTCTGATCTTGCTGCACAAAAGTCCCTTGGTATTTTGACACAAGTAGCTGTTCCTCTGGTAAAAGCTTTAGGAATGGCACAAAAAGCAGATCCAAAGTTGAGAGTATTGATCACGGACACCTTCAAACTACTCGCCGACGGAATCCAAACTACCAATCAGACCAGACGAGAAAAAGTGAAAAGAGATTTGGATAACCGTTTTAAGTCTTTGGCAGATAGGGAGATGTCAGCCAACAAGTTATTTGGGGAGAATCTGCCGGAAGCAGTGAAATCTCTCACAGATTCAAAACTCCCAATAGTAACCAGTCCAAGAAACAACAACAGCAAAAGCTACAAGAAGCCTTTTTTAGCCAAAAAGGTGGGGGGTTGGCAAAATTACAGGGGGAAGAAGACAACAAGCAGACAACAATTGAAAACAATGCACAACCCAGGAACCAGGAGGCCACAAAATCAGGTAACCAAATATCTCAAACGACGATAAGTGTAAGTAATAACACTTACACATTAAAAAACACCAAAGAAAATTTTGTAGCAGGAAAAACAAAACTAAACTTAGAAAAATGGCAAGAATTAACATCAGATCAATGGATTTTAAAAACAATTTGTGGTTACGAAATAGAAACAATAGACACTCCCAAACAAATAAAGATTCCTAGCTCATATTACTTTAACCTACAAGAAAACAATCAAATTAATTTAGAAATTAACAAATTCTTAGAATCAAAAATAATTGAACCAGTGGAAAATCATAGTGAGCAGAACGAATATATATCTAACATTTTTTACAGAGAAAAGAGTAATGGAAATATTCGACTTATTTTAAATCTTAAAAGTTTTAATGAACAATTTATTTCTCCTATTCATTTCAAAATGGAAACTTTGCAATCAGCTGTATCTTCTATGAGGAAAAATTGTTGGTTTGCATCTGTTGATTTGACAGATGCATATTATTCTATACCAGTAGCAAAGGAAGATCGAAAATATCTCAGGTTCTGGTATGAGGGTAAAAAATATGAATACTGCGCACTCGTGATGGGTTTAAGTTCAAGTCCTCGGGTTTTCTCAAAAATTCTTAAACCAGTATTTGCAACCCTAAGATCACAAGGTCATGTAAGTTCGGCCTATATAGATGATTCATGTTTACAAAGCTCAACATATGAAAAATGCGAACAAAATATTTTAGATACTGTAAAACTACTAGATTCTTTGGGATTGACAATAAACTTAGAAAAATCAGTGCTTATACCCTGCCAAAAAATAATATTTCTTGGTTTTGTCCTTTGCTCTATTTCAATGACAATATCCCTTACAGAGGAGAGAAAAATAGAACTGGTCTCTCTTTGTAAAAAGTTTATACTAAAAAGAAGAACAACAATTCGACTGTTCTCAAAATTAGTCGGCAAACTAGTGGCTGCAGAACCAGGGGTTGAATATGCCACTTTGAATATACGGCCCCTTGAGAAAGAGAGAGACAAATACTTGAAAGTCAATAAAGGAAATTTTGATAGTTACATGAAAATTAATCAGTCATGTCACCTTTCTTTAAATTGGTGGATAAAAAATGTTCAGGACAGCTACA
Organism: Fragum whitleyi; assembly: GCA_948146395.1. NCBI lineage: Eukaryota > Metazoa > Mollusca > Bivalvia > Cardiida > Cardiidae > Fragum > Fragum whitleyi. Next base: position 47,679,749 of record OX411550.1, on the reverse strand, counting down.
AATTGATCTCACATGGAAAACCAAAATTGGTAATTTACACTGATTCCTCAATGGTAGGTTGGGGGGGCTATTGTGAGACTGATGGTAGGAAAACTAGAGGAAAATGGTCAATAGAAGAACAGGATTCTCACATAAACATTTTAGAATTAAAGGCATGTCAATTGACTTTAATGGCATTGTGTCAGAATACCAGTAAAACTCATATCAAGGTCTATATGGACAATACAACTAGTGTTTCTTACATATCAAAATTTGGGGGAAAAAAGATGGAATTAAATAATATTGCCCGATCAATTTGGAACTGGTGCATTGAAAGACAAATTCATCTGACAGCTGCTCATGTGGCTGGGTCCTGCAATAAAGAAGCCGACCGGCTTTCGCGGAAATGCAATGATGATCTGGAATGGTCCCTAGATAAGTCAATTTTTGTCAAGATAAAAAACATTTATCCTTACATGACTGTGGATCTTTTTGCTTCTAGAATAAACAACAAAATTGATAAATACTGCACAAGGTACCCTAATTTTCAAGCATGGAAGATTGATGCATTTAGTTTTTGTTGGGACAAAATTTTTTTTCTATATGTTCCCTCCTTTCAGTCTGATTACAAGAATTCTACAAAAAGTGGAAGAAGACCAAGCCACAGGAGTACTCATAGCCCCTCTGTGGCCAACTCAGTGTTGGTGGCCCAGCCTTCTACATCTTATATGGGGACCATGCCACCTACTCCCACCAACACAGACAATCCTGTCATTGCCTCACAAACCTCATCTACAACATCCCCTCAAAAAATTGAGGCTAGGTGTTTTTCCTATATCGGGAAGGCACTCAAGGCACAAGGAGTACCTACAAAAGCTCGGGAACTTATCCTTCAATCTTGGCAAAAATCAACAAAGTTGCAATACAACCGATATGTTGAACAATGGATACATTTCTGTGGGAAATGCCATGATCCCACTCGAGCAAATATAAACCTAATTCTAAAATTTCTTTCACAATTGTTTGAAAAGGGGACTCGTTATAGTGCTCTGAATACAGCTAGATCTGCTCTTAGTACTTTTATTAAACTTTGTAGTATTACAGATATCCATGATAATGGACACATTTCAAGATTTATGAAAGGATGCTTTAAGTTAAGACCAACTTTACCCAAATATACAGTTATTTGGGATGTTGACATTGTACTACGATTTTTTCGACAACAAAATTGTGTCACACTATTACAACTATCACAAAAATTATGTATGTTGTACTTATTGGTAACAGCTCAACGCTGTCAAACTTTACACTTGTTAAATTTGAATGATGTAAAATTTAATTATGATAAGAATCAAGTGACGATTCAAAATAGTTCCGTTCTGAAACAATCAAGACCAGGTTTTCAGCTACAAACAGTCAATTTAGTTAAATTCTCTGAGGAAAAGTTATGTTTTGTTAAGTGTTTAGAGGAATATTTACTAAGGACAGAACCTCTAAGACAAAGCGAGAGGTTAATTATTAGTACAATGAGCCCTCATAAAGGGGTTTCTCGCAGTACAATTAGTTGCTGGATAAAATCTGTTATGCAAAAAGCTGGATTAGGGAATAACTATGCTCCTCACAGTACTAGAGCTGCCGCTACATCAAGGGCAAAACAAACAGGGGTGGATCTGGGTACCATCATAAAGACTGCAGGCTGGTCAAATGCTAAAACATTCGCCCTCTTTTATGACAAAGTCATTGAAAACCCAGCAACAGTTCAAAAAGCAATAATGGCGGGAAATTAATGGAATGTGATTGTTGTACATATGTATGTTTCTTTTACATGATTTCTACTGATGATGCTGTCTAAAGCTTGTGTAAATAAATATTTAAAACATCATTGGTTAGTTAAAATTGTAATTTCAAAATACAAGCTCTCAAATCTCTGTGGGGCCCATCAAGGGTTTATGGGAAGTGAAATTGAAAAATTAACCAAGACTTACCTTCGAAGATGGGAAGTTGAAGGTTGATTCCAATTTCACTGACCATAAACTCCTTGAGGGCTCACACACCCTCCCTAAACCCACCCAATGGGGAAAGTATTTCAAAATTATCAATAAATGTAATTACTTCTAAGCTCTATAAGTGAAATTATCAATATATAAAATAATGACAACCAAGTTTGATAATAATATTGCGGAACTGGGATTCGTTTATCTCTAAAACCTGATTACTGGCTGCTGGATTGCTGCGTTATCTCTCTCTGTGTGAGCCCTCAAGGAGTTTATGGTCAGTGAAATTGGAATCAACCTTCAACTTCCCATCTTCGAAGGTAAGTCTTGGTTAATTTTTCAATTACTCACTAGACATATTTGTAAGACAAGGTTTGAAAATACCTTATTGCATTTACACCAATGGACAGTCAAAACAAGTAGAAAAAATTCTGATAACTTACCAGCCAAGATTTTTACTAGAAGGTTGGAAAATGCCTTTTAGCTTCAGATCAAAAGACAGTTAAGAAATAGGAGAAACAATTAAAATTTCTGGTTAGACATGTTTGTTAAAACAGGGTTCAAATTACCCTAAAATATATTTATCCTGTCAATAGCTATAAATATTGCCTGATATAAGGGGATATGATAAACTTGTTGATATCAGATCATATGATCATGAGACAGCTTTAATATGTCACTTGGTCATATGGCCTGTGTGATTTTCATTTTGCTGCTTTTAGGTCTGAAAACAGTCCTTTCTTACAGAATATGAGTGTCTATTTCTGATAAAAAATATTTCATTCGATTCTTCTATGTTTTTAAAATCATATTGACCATATGGATGACGTAGTACATGACTGATGACATAATCTTTAAAATTGTGATGAAGCTTATCTCTGTGTTTACATTCAACCTCAAATTTGTCAGGATTTTAAAACATTTATCTGAATGGTTTAAACACAGATTTATTCGTCCCAGGAGGATTTCAGAGATTGTAGCTTTGCATCTGATCTCAATCTATGTCCGTCCTAAAATTAAGAGCAAGGAAGGCATTGACTTGAGATTTGGTTTTAGCTGCATGACGACAAAAAGAAAAAAAGGACGTTTGAGACTTCGAAAATCATCAGATTCATATCTTCTTAACCATTAAGGTATGTACGCATTATTCAAGTTTTCTTGCTACAGCATTAGAAATCCTTGTGATTATTGTGTTTTTTAGCCGTAAGCGATCACCCCACCTCATCCGACCATTCACCCTCGTCGTGTCTCGGAGTTGTAAATCAGGATCAGATTAAATTTTCGTATATAAATGACGAATGGACTTTAAGGAAAAGATTGTAACAGGATAAATGGAATAGATGGTTGGTGACTTGAGATGGAAAAGTTTATCGACTCGGCTGCCGAATTTATCCGGTTAGCCTCTGGCTCACCAGATAAATTCCTACACCTTGCCTGATAAACTTTTCCATCTCAAGTCACCAACAATCTATTCTCTATAAATTGACTGGCAATCAAAATTTGTAGAAAGATATATTTTCACCTACTGGACATATTTGTAAAACAAGGTTGGAAAATACCTTGTTGCATTTACACCAATGGACAGTTATAACTAGTAAAAAGAATTGTAAGTACTTGTAAGACAAGATTAAAAATACAAGGTTGAAAACGGCCATTAGGATTTAATTTTTAGATGGGAAAGAAATACGAGAAAAAAGTGGAATTTCTGTTAGAGATGTTTGATAAAACAGGGTTGGAAGATATCCTTGAATATTTATATTGACTGAAAAAAAAAGAAAAAAAAAACCCTTGTAGAAAGAAATGAAATTTCTTATTCAACATATTTGTTACACAAGGTTGAATAATACCTTATTTCATCTACACCAATGGACAGTAAAAAACTAGAAGAAAGAAAGGTTATGAACATTTAGAAAAGTTTGCTTATACAAGGTTGAAAAAGCCATGGCTAGACATGTTTGTTAAAACAGGGTTGGAAGATACCCTGAAAAATATAATTGACTGACAGTCAAAACTTGTAGAACAAAATGTAATTACTTACTAGACATATTTGTAAAACAAGGTTGGAAAATACCTTATTGCATTTACACCAATGGACAGTCAAAACAAGTAGAAAATTTTTTGATAACTTACTAGCCAAGATTTTTACTAGGAGGTTGGAAAATGCCTTTTAGCTTCAGGTCAAAAGACAGTTCAGATATAGGAGAAACAATTAAAATTTTTGGTTAGACATGTTTGTTAAAACAGGGTTCAAAGTACCCTAAAATATATTTATCCTGTCACTAGCTATAAATATTGCCTGATAAAAGGGGATATGATAATCTTGTTGATATCAGATCATATGATCACGAGACAGCTTTAATATTTCACTTGGTCACATGGCCTGTGGGATTTTCTTTTTGCGGCTATTAGGTCTGATAACAGTCCTCTCTTATATAATATGAGTGTATATTTCTGATAATAAATATTTCACTCGATTCTCCTATGTTTTTAAAATCAAATCGATGCCATCTTGATGACCTAGTACATGACTGATGACATAATCTATTAAATTGTGAGGTAGCTTATCTCGGTGTTTACATTCAACCTCAAAAACTGTCAGGATTTTAAAACATTTTTCTGAATGGTTTAAACACAGATTTATTCGTTCCTGAAGGATTTTGGAGATAGTAGCTTTGCATCTGATCTCAATCTTTGTCCATCCTCTGATTAAGCGCAAGGAAGGCATGGAATTGAGATTTGGTTTTAGCTGCATGACGACATAGGGACGTTTGAGACTTCGAAATCATCTGATTCATATCTTCTTAACCGTTAAGGTATGTACGCACTATTCAAGTTTTCTTGCTACAGCATTAAAAATCCTTACAATTATCGAGTTTTTTTTGGCTGTAAGCGATCACCCCACCTCATCCACTCATTTACCCTCGTCGAGTCTGGGAGTTGTACATCGGGATCTGATTGAATTTTCATATATAAATAACGAATAGACTTTAAAAAAAAAGATTGTAACAGGATAAATGGAATAAATGGTTGGTGACTTGAGATGAAAAAGTTTATCAGGCTCAGCTGCAGAATTTATCCGGTTTGCCTCCAGCTCACCTGATAAATTCCTACGCCTTGCCAGATAAACTTTTCCTTCTCAAGTCACCAACAACCTATTCTCTATAAATTGACTGGCAATCAAAATTTGTAGAAAGATATATTTTTACCTACTGGACATATTTGTAAAACAAGGTTGGAAAATACCTTATCGCATTTACACCAATGGACAGTTATAACTAGTGAAAAGAATTGTTAGTACTTTTAAGACAAGATTAAAAATACAAGGTTGAAAAAGACCATTTAGGATTAAGTTTTTAGATGGTAAAGAAATACTAGAAAAAGTGGAATTTCTGTTAGACATGTTTGATAAAACGGGGTTGGAAGATACCCTTGAATATTTATATTAACTGAAAAAAAAAAAAAAAACTTGTAGAAAGAAATGACAAGATTTTAAATACAAGGTTAGAATGTACCTTTAAGATTCATTTTAATAGAGAGGAGAGAAAATGGAGAAAAAAAAATCTGGCTAGACATATTTGTTAAAACAGGATTTGTAGATACCCCTTAATATTTTCATTATGACTGACAGTCAAAACTTGTAGAACAAAATGTAATTACTCACTTAAATAGACATATTTGTAAAACTAGGTTGGAAAATACCTTATTGCATTTACACCAATGGACAGACAAAACTAGTAGAAACAATTTTAATAACTTACTAGCCAAGATTTTTACTACAAGGTTGGAAAATGCCTTTTAGCTTCAGGTCAAAAGACAGTTCAGAAATAGGAGAAACAATTAAAATTTGTTGGCTCACCAGATAAATTCCTACGCCTTGCCTGATAAACTTTTCCATCTCAAGTCACCAACAATCTATTCTCTATAAATTGACTGGCAATCAAAATTTGTAGAAAGATTTATTTTCACCTACTGGACATATTTGAAAACAAGGTTGGAAAATACCTTGTTGCATTTACACCAATGGACAGTTATAATTAGTAAAAAGAATTGTAAGTACTTGTAAGACAAGATTAAAAATACAAGGTTGAACGGCCTTTTAGGATTAAGTTTTTAGATGGTAAAGAAATACGAGACAAAAGTGGAATTTCTGTTAGACATGTTTTATAAAACAGGGTTGGAAGATACCCTTGAATATTTATATTAACTGAAAAAAAAAACCTTGTAGAAAGAAATGAAATTTCTAATTCAACATATTTGTTACACAAGGTTGAAAAATACCTTATTTCATTAACACCAACAGACAGTCAAAAACTAGAAGAAAGAAAGGTTATGAACAATTAGAAAAGTTTAATAATACACGGTTGAAAAAGCCATGGCTAGACATGTTTGTTAAAACAGGGTTGGAAGATACCCTGAAAAATTTAATTGACTGCCAGTCAAAACTTGTAGAACAAAATGTATTCACTTACTAAGCATATTTGTAAAACAAGATTGGAAAATACCTTATTGCATAAACACCAATGGACAGTCAAAACTTGTAGAAAAAAAATGATTTCTTACCAGACAAGATTTTAAATACAAGGTTAGAATGTACCTTTAAGATTCATTTAAATAGAGAGGAAAGAAAATGGAGAAAAAAAATCTGGCTAGACATATAATATTAAAATAGGATTTGTAGATACCCCTAAATATTTTCATTATGACTGACAGTCAAAACTTGTAGAACAAAATGTAATTACTCACTAGACATATTGGTAAAACAAGGTTGGAGAATACCTTATTGCATTAACACCAATGGACAGTCAAAACTAGTAGAAAATTTTTTTATAACTTACTAGCCAAGATTTTTACTACAAGGTTGGAAAATGCCTTTTAGCTTCAGGTCAAAAGACAGTTAAGAAAAAGGTGAAACAATTAAAATTTGTGGCTAGACATGTTTGTTAAAACAGAGTTCAAAGTACCCTAAAATATATTTATCCTGTCACTAGCTATAAAGCCTGATAAAAGGGGGTATGATAAACTTGTTGATATCAGGTCATATGATCATGTGACAACTTTAATATGTCACCTAGTCACATGGCCTGCGGGATTTTCTTTTTGCGGCTTCTAGGTCTGAAAACAGTCCTCTCTTACATAATATGAGTGCTTATTTCTGATAAAAAATATTTCACTCGATTCTCCTATGTTTTTAAAATCAAATCGAGACCATATCGATGACCTAGTACATGACTTATGACTATCATCTTGAAACTTTATGGGTGGATAGATATCATGGAGGAGAAGTGCAGTGCACAAGAACTGCAACTCTTGCTTGCATAATTTTGGAGTTATTGCCTTTTGTTATTTTTAGGACTAAGATTTTGTAGGGGTTCAATCTCTTCAAGTACAAAAGTATCCTTAATCTATTAGGCTTGAGTTTACTATCAAGCTTTCACAGTATGGGATGGCCATGTCAGACATGGCTCTTCTTGCATTTACACCAATGGACAGTCATAACTAGAAAAAAGAATTGTCATTACTTATTAGTCAAGATTGCACGTACAAGGTTGGAAAAAACCCTTTAGCATTTACATGTATTGACAGTAAAGAAATAAAAAAAAAAAAGTGGAATTTCTGTTAGGCTTTGAAGATACCCTGAACTATTTATATTGACTGACAATAAAAATTGTAGAAAAAAAAAGAAATTACTTATTAAACATATTTGTTAAACAAGGTTTACCTTACTGCTTTTACAGCAATGGAAAGTCAAATTAAGAAGATAAAAAAAGTTTTACTTACCAGACATGACTTAAAAACAAGGTTTGAAAATGAGTTTTACTTCATGTTCATAGACAGCTAAGGGAAATAGGAAAGAAAAATGAATTCTGGCAAGACTTGTTTGTTAAACAAGGTTGGAAAATCCCCCCCCCCCCTAATTATTAACAATGACTGACTGTCAAAACTCACTGTAGAACAAAATGTAATTACTTACAAGACATATTTGTAAAATAAGGTTGGAAAATACCTTATTGCATTTACAGCAATGGTCAGTCATAACTAGTACCAAAAAATGTTGTGAACAATTAGACAAGTTGGCAGATGCAAGGTTGGAAAAAGCAATGGCTAGAAATGTGTGTTAAAACAGGGTTGGAAAATACCCTTATAAATATACATCGATTGACAGTCAAAACTGAAACCAAAAATGTAATAACTAACTAGACATAGGTGTAAAACAAGGTTGGAAAATACCTTATTGTATTAACAGCAATGGACAGTCAAAACTAGTAGAGAAAAAAGATAATTTACCAGACAAGATTTTGAATACAAGGTTGGAAAATACCCTAAAGCTTCATGTCAATAGACAGTAAAGAAATAAAAAAAAAAAAAAAAATAAAAACTTTTTGGCTTGACATATTTGTTAAAACAGGGTCGGAAGATACCCCTAAATATTTACAATGGCTGACAGTGGAAACTTTTAGAAAGAAGTGTAATTACTTACTAGACACGGTTGTAAAACAAGGTTGGAAAATACCTACAAGATCTTGTCTAGTAAGTTATCAAATATTAGCTTTGCTGTTTTCGAAAAAAAAACAAGGTATTATGATCACCTTGGCGTAGTTGTTGGCATTGGTGTTGGCGTGACGAACTATTAACCTTGCCGTTGGTCTTAACTTTTGAATGGTTAGTCATAGAGTCTTCATATTTCACATGATCATTGCTTGGGACAAGACCTTTATGTATGTTTCAAGGTCAAGAGTCAAGGTCAAGGTCATTTTTCAAGGTCAAATTTCTTTAAAGAATTTAACCTCGCTCATATCAGCCTTCATATTTCACATGATCATTGCTTGGGAGAAGATCTTTCTGTAGGTACCAAGTTCAAGGTCAACAGTCAAAGTCAAGATCATTTTTATGCCCCAGTATCGAGAGATCGGGGGCATATTGTTTTACTCATGTCTGTCCGTCTGTCTATCCGTCTGTCCATCCATCTGTCCGTCCGTCTGTCCGAAAACTTAACCTTTGCCTTTTCGCCAAAATTATTTGACATACAAAGCTGTACACCAAAGTCAAGGTCATGTGACAAGGTCAAGGTCATCTGTCAAGGTCAAACTTTAAAAAAAAATGCTGTTCTGGGGGCATTCGTGTTTCACAAACACATCTTGTTCAAGGTCAAATTTCTTTAAAAAATTTAACATTGGTTATTCCTTTTGAATGGTAAGTCAGAGAGCCTTCATATTTTACATGATTATTGCTTGGGACAAGACCTTTCTGTAGGTACCAAGTTCAAGGTCTTGGTCATTTTTAAAGGTCAAATTTGTTTGGAAAATTTTAACTTTGGTCATAATTTTGGAATGGTAAGTCAAAGAGCCTTCATATTTCACATGATCATAGCTTGGTACAAGACCTTTCTGTAGATACCAAATTCATATATTTGCACTTGCCTAAGAAATAATAAACAGCCGAAAGTTGGCATCAGCTTGCAGTGCTCTTGTTTTCTATTAGTTTTGACTGTCCATTGATGTTAATGCAATAAGGTATTTTTATGCTCTCCGAAGGGGGAGCCAGAGCTTTGTCTGTCCGTCCGTCCGTAATTCCGTCTGTCCATCCGTCCGTCTGTCCGTCCCCACCTATTTCTCCATAACCTTTGGGCGAAATTGAATGAAACTTTACATGTTAACTTCCTATGATATAGTGTTGATGCATCTGTGACGGTTTTTGGATTTCAGGCCTCGTCACGGGAAAAGGGGACTTAGGGTAAAAAAAATTTTTCCCAAATTTCTCCTAGTCTAACAGTCAGAATTTAGTGAAATTTCATATTTGAGTAGCAAATCAGATGCCCTTTACTATAAATAATTTGAAATTAACGTAAAAAAAAAATATCATGGAAAAAGGGGGCTTAATGTTTGTTTCCTTAACGTTAGCCTGTAAAATACAGTTATTCTGTCCGTCCGTCCCCACCTATTGCTCCATAATCCTTGGGCCAAATTGAATGAAACTTTACATGTGATCTTCCTATGATATAGTGTTGATGGATCTGTGACAGTTTTTGGATTTCAGGCCTCGTCACGGGAAAAGGGGACTTAGGGTAAAAAACAGTTTTTCCCAAATTTCTCCTAGTCTAACTGTCAGAATTTAGTGAAATTTCATATTTGAGTTGCAAATCAGATGCTCTTTACTATAAATAATTTGAAATTAACTTAAAAAAAAAATATCATGGAAAAAGGGGGCTTAATGTTTGTTTCCTTAACGTTAGCGTGTAAAATACAGTTATTCTGTCCGTCCGTCCCCACCTATTTCTCCACAACCCTTGGGCCAAATTGAATGAAACTTAACATGTGAACTTCCTATGATATAGTGTTGATGCATCTGTGACGGTTTTTGGATTTCTGGCCTCGTCACGGGAAAAGGGGACTTAGGGTAAAAAACAGTTTTTCCCAAATTTCTCCTAGTCTAACTGTCAGAATTTGATGAAATTTCACATTTGAGTAGCAAATCAGATGCCCTTTACCATAAACTATTGAAATTTGTGTCTAAAAATATGTCATGCAAAAAGGGGGTTTAATGTTTGTTACCTTTATGTTAGCTGTATAAGTAAACATCTTATTTGAGTCCTTGCAATCTGACCACAGAGCATATCTCCCAAAGTATAATAGCTATCAACTTGAAACTTTATTGGCGGATAGATCTTATGGAGGACAAGTGCAGTGCACAAGAACTACAACTCTTGCTTGCATAATATTGGAGTTATTGCCTTTTGTTATTTTTGATACTTAGATTATGCCTGGAGCATATCTCCTAAAGTATAATAGCTAACAACTTGAAACTTAATGGGTGGAAAGATATTATGCAGGAGAAGTGCAGTGCACAAGAACTACAACTCTTACTTGCATAATTTTGGAGTTATTGCCCTTTGTTATTTTTGATACTTAGATTTTGTCTGGAGCATAACTCCTTAAGTATAATAGCTATCAACTTGAATTTTTATGGGTGGATAGATCTCATGGAGGACAAGTGCAGTGCACAAGAACTACAACTCTTGCTTGCATAATTTTGGAGTTATTGCCCTTTATTATTTTTAATACTTATGTTTTAGGTAAATCTCTGACAGTACAAAAGAATTTTTAATCTATTAGGCTTCAGTTTATTTTCAAGCTTTAGTGGCAGGGGATGTCCATGTCAAACATGGCTCTTGTTTTTTTGACAATGCCTTACTGGGGGAGCATAATCCGTCTCCAACTGCTCTTGTCCAAGCTTGTTTTACAACTACCGATTTTATTCTTATAATTGCCCATATTCTAATAATCGCTCATCCCCCAAAGCACTGCTCAAAATTGGCCATTTGAAGACCAATTTTCAGGAAAAGTTGATAACTCTAATAATTGCCCATCCCCCGATTTAAGAAAAAATGCCCAAACTATCTCGAATGTAAACCTCCATTTTTTTTTTCAACATATAGTTTAAAATTCATGCAACACCTTCGACAAATACCAAAAATTACGATGATTTGGGGATTTGGATGAACTAGGATTCATTTTCGAGATTTAATGAAAATCTGGAAATGCTTGTATCCTTTTTATGTTTTATATGGTCGTGACTACACAATTTACTCAGATTGAAATGACACTGCTTCTATGTTTTATCTAAACGTTGATTTTCAAAAGTATTTTCTGAATCGGATGTAAAAGAAAGAACACGCGTATCATGTCAGGTCAGTTGTCACTACATTGTTTTTAGCTCCCACTGACGGATAAATGAATACTTTCTTATCCAAAATATGGTTGCCGTCTTTTTATCCAAAATTATGATATTCTTAAGAAACAATTCAATAGAAGGCATTTATTGATTTTCAATGGTAACATCCAAAATTAAATCCCTGTACCAATCTGGTCATTAAAGGCAAAATGAATTAATAGTTATATCTCGACAAGGTAAAGGACGCGGAACAGTTTATTTCACGCAGAGGGTGAATAGATTATCAAAGATGCCGACGGGTAACTTTGGAAGAGTTTCCAAGGCTTGCACGAGTCTAACATTTGTCCCGGGAGATGCCAAACCCTTTTAGAATTATTATTTAGCCGTCTCTTTTTGTCTTTGTTACGGATATTAAAATTGAGGAAAACAGGAATCTTAATTTTATTTTTGCAACAAGTAGGCGATATAACTGTGCCTAATTTCCTATTACGGCTTAATTTATCTATTGTCCCTTCGCGAAAAATATACGAGAAGCTAAACAATCGAATAGAATTATAATGCAAAATGTATATGAAATTGAATGTGTGCAACAGCTATGATTGGATGTATTTACGATCCTTTGCAGTCATGACAGCGATAGTTGGTATTTTTAATCTACAAAAACGAAGAATAATACAATTTTCTGAAACACAAGAATCATTTATTGAAAACTTCAAAGAAGCATTATCAAGTAATTTCAGTCTTCTGGACCGGAAATCTGTGTTAGGCCATCTGAAAAAAACACAAAAAAACTTCGGATGAGTAAACTGATGGAGATTTAAATACTATCGTCTGGCATACGTTTCTTGCTCGAATAGAACATATACAAAACAGCAGCTTGAGGTCATAGATGTTTTTACTTGCCGAAATCGACATTTTTTCAAACACCGTATCAGAAAGGGGATTGTTTTGCTATTTAATGATGAAGTTACTTTACACGTATTTCAGAAATTGCTTTATAGTAGAATATAAATATATTCGCAAGAATCTCTTAGTATCATAGCGAGTTGAGAATAACCAATTGGCAAGTCTGAGAAGTGTCAGTATTTTGCGTCTTTGTTCCTCATTTGTGGAAATTCATTTTGTATTTACCAGATGCGTACATATTGTTACTTTTTTGGGACATTATAGGTCCGTATTTAGAAGTTTGAGTTTTTTCCCATCAGTTTACCTCTAATAATGCCCATCCCCAACTGCGTCAATCATGACTTTTCTAATAAACGCCCGGGCGATTATTAGAATAAATACGGTATGTCTAGTAAGTAATTACATTTCTTTCTACAAGTTTTGACTGTCAGTAATTGTAAATATTTAAGGGTATCTTCCAACCCTGTTTTTTCAAACATGTCTAGCCATGGCTTTTTCCAACCTTGTTTTTAGAATCTTGTATGGAAAATACCTTGTTGCATTTTCACCAATGGACAGTCATAACTAGTAAAGAAATTGTAAGTACTTATTAGACATGATTTTAAATACAAGGTTGGAACAAGAGGACCCTGAGGGCCCTAAATCGCTCACCTGATATTTCAAGTAAATTATCATTAAGACTCCATTTCCTATGATATGGCATGAACCTTCCAATTTTCAACAGAGTTCATTTTTGTGACCTGGCAAACATTTTGATCAAGTTTCATGAAGATTGGACTATATTTGTGGCGTTTGGAGCTCTTACGAGAAAATTTCATTAAGGCCCCTATTCCCGTTTTCAAATGAGTTCATCCTCATGACATAACAAACATTCTGACAAAGTTTCATGATGATTGGACCATATTTGTGGCTTCTAGAGAGTAAACAAAAAAATTGTCATTAAGATGCCTTTTCCTGTGATATGGCACCGATCCTTCCCATTTTCAATAGACTTCATCCTCATGACCTAACAAACATTCTGACAAAGTTTCATGAAAATTGGACCATATTTGTGGCTTCTAGAGTCTAAACAAGAAATTTGTCATAAAGGCCCCTTTTCCCGTGATATGGCACAGATCCTTTCCATTTGAGCAATTTTCATAAGGGACAACCCAAGGAATATTTCTGCCAAGTTTGGTTGATTTTGACCCATAAGTTTAGGAGGAGATGTCGTTTAAAGATATTGTTGACAAAATTGTCATTAAAGCGCCTTTTTCCGTGATATGGCATGGATCCTTCCCATTTTCAATAGGCTTCATCCTCATGACCTAACAAATATTCTGACCAAGTTTCATGAAGATTGGACTATATTTGTGGCTTCTAGAGTGAAAACAAGAAATTTGTCATTAAGGCTCCTTTTCCTGTGATATGGCATGGATCCTTTTCATTTGAGCAATTTTCATAAGGGACCACCCAAGGAATATTTCTGCAAAGTTTGGTTGATTTTGACCCATAACATTAGGAGATGTCGTTTAAAGATATTGTTGACAAAATTATCATTAAGGCGCCTTTTTCCGTGATATGGCATGGATCCTTCCGATTTTCGATAGACTCCATCCTCATGACCTAACAAACATTCTGACTAAGTTTCATGAAGATTGGACCATATTTGTGGCTTCTAGAGTGAAAAAAAGAAATTTGTCATTAAGGCCCCTTTTCCTGTGATATGGCACGGATCCTTTCCATTTGAGCAATTTTCATAAGGGACCACCCAAGGAATATTTCTGCCAAGTTTGGTTGATTTTAACCAATAAGTTTAGGAGGAGATGTCGTTTAAAGATATTGTTGACAAAATTGTCATTAAGGCGGCTTTTTCTGTGAAATGGCACGGATCCTTCCCATTTTCAATAGACTTCATCCTCATGACCTAACAAATATTCTGACCAAGTTTCATGAAGATTGGACTACATTTGTGGCTTTTAGAGTGGAAACAAGAAATTTGTCATTAAGGCTCCTTTTCCCCTGATATGGCACGGATCCTTTCCATTTGAGCAATTTTCATAAGGGACCACCCAAGGAATATTTCTGCAAAGTTTGGTTGATTTTAACCAATAAGTTTAGGAGGAGATGTCGTTTAAAGATATTGTTGACAAAATTGTCATTAAGGCGGCTTTTTCTGTGAAATGGCACGGATCCTTCTCATTTTCAATAGACTTCATCCTCATGACCTAACAAACATTCTGACCAAGTTTCATGAAGATTGGACCGTATTTGTGGCTTCTAGAGTGAAAACAAGAAATTTGTCATTAAGGCCCCTTTTCCGGTGATATGGCACAGATCCTTTCCATTTGAGCAATTTTCATAAGGGACCACCCAAGGAATATTTCTGCCAAGTTTGGTTGATTTTGACCTATAAGTTTAGGAGGAGATGTCGTTTAAAGATATTGTTGACAAAATTGTCATTAAGGCGGCTTTTTCTGTGAAATGGCACGGATCCTTCCCATTTTCAATAGACTTCATCCTCATGACCTAACAAATATTCTGACCAAGTTTCATGAAGATTGGACCATATTTGTGGCTTCTAGAGTGAAAACAAGAAATTTGTCATTAAGGCCCCTTTTCCCATGATATGGCACGGATCCTTTCCATTTGAGCAATTTTCATAAGGGACCACCCAAGGAATATTTCTGCCAAGTTTGGTTGATTTTGACCCATAAGTTTAGGAGGAGATGTCGTTTAAAGATATTGTTGACAAAATTGTCATTAAGGCGGCTTTTTCTGTGAAATGGCACGGATCCTTCCCATTTTCAATAGACTTCATCCTCATGACCTAACAAATATTCTGACCAAGTTTCATGAAGATTGGACCATATTTGTGGCTTCTAGAGTGAAAACAAGAAATTTGTCATTAAGGCCCCTTTTCCCGTGATATGGCACGGATCCTTTCCATTTGAGCAATTGTCATAAGGGACCACCCAAGGAATATTTCTGCCAAGTTTGGTTGATTTTGACCCATAAGTTTAGGAGGAGATGTCGTTTAAAGAAAAAGTTGACGCCGTGACGGACAGACGGACAGATGGACAGACGGACGCCGGACAACGATCGATCACAATAGCTCCCTTGAGCACTTCGTGCTCAGGTGAGCTAAAAAAACCTTGTAGCATTTACATGTATAGACAGTAAAGAAAAAAGAGAAAAAAAATGAATTTCTGTTAGACATAATTGTTAAAACTGGCTTTGAAAATACCCTTTAATATTTATATTGACTGACAATCAAAACTTGTGGAAAGAAATGAAATTACTAATTAAACATATTTGTTTAACAAGGTGGTAAAATACCTTATTTCATTTACATCAATAGACAATCAAAAACTTGTAGAAAGAAATGTAATGACTTATTAGAAAAGTTTTTAAATACAAGGTTGGAAAAAGCCATGGCTAGACATTTTTGAAAAACAGGGTTGGAAAGCGCTATATAGAGATCTTAATCATTGGGCAGTCAAAAACTAGATGGAAGAAATGTTAGAAAGCTGAAGACATTTGAAATTGGAACAGAATCTAAGACTGTCATTTGGTCATGGGTTTAAACAAAAATGTAACCAATTTATGAAATAAATAAATACAAGGATTGATATGGTTGATGATTTCAAAGGATACTCATCAACTCATGAGCTGTAGCCTAATTCAAACTATCACTCTCATGATTCACCATCACACTAAAGGGGCTTTCATTTTATTAATAACCCTTTTGGCAGCGTATCTTGTGTCAACCACACTGCTATTTTAAATTTGACAATCTTGAATTTTTTCATCTGGTAGTGGGTTAAAAAGAAAATGTGAGCAATTTCTTTTATAAATGTTAATGACAGTACAATGGTGCACCATCAAATCCATTGTAAAGGAAAGGCGTTTCTCTGAAAGCCTGGTCTGCAATTGTATTGTCAAATTACAGACTGTAATAACCTGCCAAACTCTCCCTGCTTAATTTGGAAATTGCCTTATTTGGCTGTGATTGTGTGCCTACTAGTCATCTGTCTTCCCACCATTTCTTCCAACCACATAGAATGAAAGAGAAAGAGACTGTGTGTGATATTCCAACAATTTCAAATATGTGCAGAGCAATGACTCTGACCAGCATGTGCATCTTCACTATGCATTTAGTTATCAGATTAGGTCTCAAAGTATCTGTAGGCCATCAGGTAACTTTATATTTATGTTTGTGGCTATCAACCCTATTCAATGCTTGCACCTCATGAACATTTCAAATTGTTGAAATTTCACGCACAGGCTCAGTAACAAAAATAATCACTTTACAAATGTATTGATAGATTGGTGATACATGAATTTTGTCCTAAATATGTTAAGTCATCAGTAAGACAAAAATATGTCATAAGTGTTTTGGTGAAACCGGCCCTAGAGCCCTCTAATTATGACATACCGTATTAATCCTAATAAACTCTACCTGGAGCTATACATAACATGGTCAGGGAGAGCTTTTATGGAGCTTTTATCTAGTATGCATTTTCAGATTTAAAAACTCCTTAAAATTGATGTCTTGAAGGCCCTTTTCCCTTTAATTTGAGGTGAATTTCCTTAAAAAAAATCATATGAATGATTACATGTTATAGGAATTTAATCTTAAATTAGAAAAGAAGTCTCAAAAAGCTCCTAAAATATACACATTTGAAGTGGGTTTTCTTAGTAAAACATGTAGGGGTGCTACTTTTAGGGAGGGTGCTATTATTAGAGAAAATACGGTAATCCAGGGATGTGGAATTCAAATGCCGACTTGTCAAACTTGATCGAGCTTTTGTACATTTTTCTAAGCCACTTGTCTGAGGACTAGTAACTAGAAAGCCATGAATGGCTTGTGTCGCTCCACAGGCTTGAATTTCTTGTAGTAGCAAATCTAAGTTTTGACTAGATTTTAAGATATTTTGGGTTATACTGATGTTGAAATGATTTTCAAAGTTTTCACAATTATAACATATAGAGAAATGACCTCCGTCCATAAAATACATATTTTTCATCCGATCACAATAATTGTTGGTAGACTGATAAAGGGTCACCCAAGGATCATTCATGTAAAATTTGGTTGATATCTATCAATTAGATTCAGAGAAAATAATTTTCAAAGTTTTCACAATTATAACATATAGAGAAATGACCTCCGTCCATAAAATACATGTTTTTCATCCGATCACAATAATTGTTGGTAGACTTTTAAAGGGTCACCCAAAGATCATTCATATAAAATTTGGTTGATATCTATCACTTAGATTCTGAGAAAATGGTTATCAAAGTTTCCACTATATAACATATAGAGAAATGACCTCCGCCCATAAAATACATATTTTTCATCCGATCACAATAATTGTAGGTAGACTGACAAGGGGTCACCCAAGGATCATTCATATAAAATTTGGTTGATATCTATCAATTAGATTCTGAGAAAATGGTTATCAAAGTTTCCACTATATAACATATAGTGAAATGACCTCCGCCCATAAAATACATATTTTCCATCTGATCATAATAATCTTTTGTAGACTGATAAAGGGTCACCCAAGCATCATTCATGTAAAATGTAATTGGTATCCATCAATTAGAACCTGAGAAAAGTTACTTTTTACCATATTTGGAAATTAGCCACGCCCATAAAATCCATGTTTTTCATTGGATCAAAATTTCTTGAACAACTTTGAAAGAGGGTCACCCAAGGATCATTCCTGTGAAGTTTGGTTGAAATCCATCCAGTAGTTTCTGAGGAGAAGATTTTTAAAGAAAAAGTTTACGACCTGACGCTCGGACGCATGGACGGACGGACGCACGACGGACACAACGCCATGACAATAGCCCCAGTGGCTTTCAGCCAGTGGAGCTAAAAATCAGGGCAAATCTTGGAATGTTTAAAGAAATTTACTTAAATGTTTATATCATAGCGTAGAAAAGAATGTTTTTAAAGAAGAAAATGCTGTGTTCCAGCATTTTTGTCATCACAAAGCAATGTTTTCTCAAATTGATCTATTCACTCTTATGCGGACAATTTCATTTTGATCTGGGGCAAGTAGAAAATCCGCTTTTCCTTGTCCAGGGACAAACTGGAGACAACTTGTATTTCCACACCCCTGATACAATAGTTATTTCATAACAATACATTGTTGGGGAACTTATTTAGAAGGTATTGAAAGGATTGGACAGAAATCTAAGTTGAAGCAATAGTTGCAAAACGGCTGAAAGCTTCTAATATCCAACTCATAAAGGAGCAAGCTAGACAGGTTTATCCTGAGGCATCCAGTCTATTGACACAATAAATGGTCTGTGAGTTTTATAGACTTGCCAAAGGAAAGGAAGAAAAAGAGGACAATTTTTGTTCTGGTTTAACAAGATAGATTAACCTTTCATTGAGTGAACAACAAAAACAATATTCATGTATCAAAATATTGCTTTTGTTGTTCACAAAATAAAAGATCTATCTTATTATCTATAGAAAGATTATTCTCTTTCTTAAATGCAAAAATGGGCCTAAATTTGAATCTTTTCGAAAGATTTCTCTTAAATCCAGACATTTTGCAGGTGAGTCAAGGTCATAAAATCATGTGTAGAATGGGCCCTGCTTAGATAATGGCAAATAGGGAGAATTGAAGGAAAGTAGGGTATAATCTTTTGGGATTTATTTATCAATAGTTTTTGCAGTGAAATAACCAAATGAAAATGAAAATCTACTGATTTTTGTAGATAATATATCCTAGAAAGCATTAAAGATAAATTGGGAACAAGAGAATGATTATGTGAGACTGTTTCTCATATTACAGTTTTCACACTTTCCTATTCACAGAAGAATATTAATAATTGATTAATACTCTCACATTTATGGTAAATAGTTGGGAAATTGGCATTAACTTAATTTCAAATGTGTGGTATTTGGCTGGGAATTACACCCTAGATTTTGTTATGCAAGAACAATTGGACCTTAGCCCATTGCTGGTTGCTAGGGTTTTAGGGTAAGGCTATAAGGCTATTCCATGAAAATCTCAAAAAAATTCAAGTCAGCAGCTTTCAACCATTGTATGTATATCATATATATAATATAACGACTTTTACTATTTTTTCTCTAATACCTCTATATATACAAATGTGTATTAAACCCTTCCTAACTCAAACCACCTTTTGGATGCCAATAAAGTAAAAGACTATTCAGAAAACATTGAGAGAAAAAAACAAGCAATTTCTCTATTTTTCACATTGTTTTTTTAGCTCACCTGAGCACGAAGTGCTCAAGGTGAGCTATTGTGATGGGCTGCTGTCCGGCGTCCGTCATCCATCGTCCATCGTCCGTCGTCCGTCGTCAAACTTTACCTTGTGTGCACTCTAGAGGCCACATTTTTGGCCCAAATGTCTTGAAACTTGGTCAGAATGTTTGTCTCCATCAAATCTCGGTCAAGTTCGAAATTGGGTCAAGTGGGGTCAAAAATGGGGTCAAGGGGGTCAAATTTTAGAAAAACCTTGTGTGCACTCTAGAGCCCATATTTGTGTCCCAAATGTCTTGAAACTTGGTCAGAATGTTTGTCTCCATCAAATCTCGGTCAAGTTTGAAATTGGGTCAAGTTGGGTCCAAAATGGGGTCAAGGGGTCAAATCTTAGGAAAACCTTGTGTGCGCTCTAGAGGCCATATTTTTGGTCCAAATGTCTTGAAACTTGGTCAGAATGTTTGTCTCCATCAAATCTCGGCCAAGTTCGAAATTGGGTCAAGTGGGGTCAAAAATGGGGTCAAGGGGTCAAATCTTAAAAAAACCTTGTGTGCGCTCTAGAGGCCATATTTTTGGTCCAAACGTCTTGAAACTTGGTCAGAATGTTTGTCTCTGTCAAATCTCGGTCAAGTTCGAAATTGGGTCAAGTGGGGTCAAAAATGGGGTCAAGGGGTCAAATCTTAGATAAACCGTGTGTGCACTCTAATGGCCATACTTTTGGTCCAAATGTCTTGAAACTTGGTCACAATAATTGTCTCCATCAAATCTCGGTTAAGTTTAAAAATGGGTCAAGTGGGGTCAAGAATGGGGTCAAAGGGTCAAATCTAAGAAAAACCTTGTGTGCACTCTAGAGGCCATATGTTTGGTCCAATGTCTTGAAACTTGGTCAGAATGTTTGTCTCCATCAAATCTCGTTCAAGTTTGAAATTGGGTAAAGTGGGGTCAAAAATGGGGCCAAGGGGTCAAATCTTGAAAAACCTTGTGTGCGCTCTAGAAGCCATATTTTTTGGTCCATATGTCTTGAAACTTGGTCAGAATTTTTGTCTCCATCAAATCTCGGTCAAGTTCGAAATTGGGTCAAGTGGGGTCAAAAATGGGGTCAAGGGGTCAAATCTTAGATAGACCGTGTGTGCACTCTAATGGCCATACTTTTGGTCCAAATGTCTTGAAACTTGGTCATAATAATTGTCTCCATCAAATCTCGGTTAAGTTTAAAAATGGGTCAAGTGGGGTCAAGAATGGGGTCAAAGGGTCAAATCTAACAAACCTTGTGTGCACTCTAGAGGCCATATGTTTGGTCCAATGTCTTGAAACTTGGTCAGAATGTTTGTCTCCATCAAATCTCGGTCAAGTTTGAAATTGGGTAAAGTGGGGTCAAAAATGGGGCCAAGGGGTCAAATCTTGAAAAACCTTGTGTGCGCTCTAGAGGCCATATTTTTTGGTCCATATGTCTTGAAACTTGGTCAGAATTTTTGTCTCCATCAAATCTCAGCCAGGTTTGAAATTAGGTCAAGTGGGGTCAAAAATGGGGTCAAGGGGTCAAATCTTAGAACAACATTTTCGCTCTTTAGAGGCCACATTATTGGCCCAAATGTCTTGAAACATGGTCACAATATTTGTCTCCATCAAATCTCGGTCAATTTCAAAATTGGGTCAAGTGGGTCAAAAATGGGGTCAAGGGGTCAAATCTTAGAAAAACCTTGTATGCACTCTAGAGGACATATTTTTGACTCAAATGTATTGAAACTTGGTCAGAATGTATATCTCCATCAAATCTCGGTCAAGTTCAAATTGGGTCAAGTGGGGTCAAAAAAGGGGTCAAGGGTTCAAATCTTGGAAAAACCTTGTGTGTACTCTAAAGGTCATATATTTGGTCCAAATGTCTTGAAACTTGGTCAGAATGTTTGTCTCCTTCAATTCTCGGTCATGTTCAAAATTGGGTCAAGTGGGGTCAAAAATGGGGTCACTGGGTCAAATCTTAGAAAAACATTGTGTGCACTCCTGAGGCCACATCTTTGGTCCAAATGTCTTGAAACATGTTTGTCTCCATCAAATGTCAGTCATGTTCAAAATTGGGTCAAGTGGGGTCAAAATTGGGGTCAAATCTTAAAAATAAGAAAACATGTTTACTCAAATATCTTGAAACTTGGTCAATATGTTTGTATGAAACCTAGGTCAAGCTTGAAATTGCCTTGAAATCTTACACAAGTTTGATAGAGGGTCAAAAACCTTTTTTAGTACTTTAGAGGCAACATTTTTAACTGAAATGTTTTCTTCTTGATCTCTTTGACTTTTGTTTAGCCATGCATCAGGTGAGCGCTTTAGGGCCAATGGCCCTCTTGTTTTCCTACAAGAATTTTATATGCTGCCAAAATATGATGCATGTTGATTGGTACATGTTCTATCATCTCAATGTGTCCATCTGTAAAGCCCACTGAATGTCCACTCTTGTTGAACCTATAATACTGGGTCATGGAAAAAGGGGTCATCATGTC
The DNA here is from genome assembly GCA_948146395.1 of Fragum whitleyi. Lineage (NCBI taxonomy): Eukaryota > Metazoa > Mollusca > Bivalvia > Cardiida > Cardiidae > Fragum > Fragum whitleyi. The sequence continues at coordinate 47,657,477 of OX411550.1, read as the reverse complement.
AAATTTCTTGTGAACACAATCTTTCTTACATTAATTCATGGACTTGCATGAAACTTATTACAATATCCTCATTAAGGTCAATTGGTCAGACCTTATGCATGCTGTTAGGGTTTGATAATCATCTGCTGTGTCACTGAAAAAGGGGCCTTTTTGGAAAGTATTCCTGTGGTGGGGTTAATTGATGACAGCACTAATGTTCTAGTCTGAAGCTTCCTTGAAGGGTTTTATTGAGCCATCTCTTTAACAGCCATCAGAATGTTGTCATTTGAATGAGGTCTGTTTTTTTTTTATCCTTTCTTCATTTACTCATAGAAACTACTGCATGGATTTCAACCAAATTTTAAAAGTATGTTTCTTGGTTAACTCTTCATAAGATTCCTCCAGAATATTTAAACAGGATTGAAAATCAAGGCACTGAAAGTACTGATGGTGAACAAACCTGATAGCTTTCTAAAGTGATATATTGAATTGAAGAGAAATTATAAATGCAAAAAATAATTAAGGGAAAGTGTCTCGCAATATCTCCGCAATTCTTCAATTTCACTGTAAATTCAAAGAGAGAGAAAGAGAGGAAAAGAAAGAGACAGACAAAGGCGGACAGATAGACAAAGAAAGACGAAGAAACAGAGAGGGACAGAGAAAAGAAAAAAGGCAACTTTAGTGTCATCTTCGCAAGCCAAGGGTTCTAACTCCACCATGTTCCTTACGAACCCTTGGCCGCTCGCCTCTGTAGAAATCGATAAGACCGCCGCTCCACCTATCGGCGATTAAGAGTTGCGTAACCTTTGTTGTTATTATTTCTGACCAATCAAAACGCTCGTAATAAAAGTCCTTAGGCAATGTAGTAAATATGGCTGCGCAATTCGACTCGCAGAGGGAAACGAAGGAAAACTATTCAATAATATGTGAAAGATTTCAAATAGATTCGCTTACAGAGGATCAAATGAGTGCGCTAGACAATATCAGAAGAGGTAATGATGTGTTTCTGTGTCTACGTACCGGAGGAGGAAAGTCGTTGACTTACGAGAGCTACCCTTTGTTGTTTCCGAATAAGAGTGTCATTGTGATAGCTCCGCTTATAACAATCATGGACGAACAGTGCAAGAAATTGAATAAATTCGGGTTAAAAGCAACGTACATTGGCCAGGATCGCAATGAAGATGAGCAAATTACATCAGGGGGGTTCCAGTTTGTTTTTGGCAGTCCTGAACATTTTTTACATGGACGTTACAGGGAAATGCTACGATCAAGTAAATACAAGAGTGAACTTGGTTTAATTGTGGTAGACGAGGCACACACTGTGATTCAATGGTAAGAAGCTCAATTTATTTTTTTCACGATGATTTGTGTACATTTCTTCTGAAAATTTTATAGTAGTGGGTTGAACTCCAACCCATTTTCAAACATTGCATGTGGATGGCAAGGTATCCCAGTGGTAGAATACCTTGTAAACAATTGTACCATAAGCTGATGACCAGGGTTTTTGAAAGTGGAAAGTCTAAATAATGTATTTTTTTTTTCTCCTTTGATCATGGCTCTTATGACAGAGAATTCACAAGTTTGAAGTAATTAACTTTAATAGAAGCAGTTTAGAAAGAACTACATGGTTTAATTGGTTCACAGTCAACTCGGCCTGTGAATAACTAGTCCTGTAAACTTGTCCTGCCAAATCGGCCTGTAATAATATAGATACATGTATAAAGATAAAAGTTTAACGTATTTTTGAGCCTGTGAATCTTTTTTTTATGAATAAAGATGTTATGAAGTGTCATTATTAATGATCTTATTAGGAAAGAACTTATTTTGAGAAAAAATGGTTTTAAGGCATAACATTCCATTAAATTATTTGTGCAAATATGAAATAAAATTATTTGCTATAAAACATTTTATTCATTCATACTGTAAATTTAATTTTCAAATCATTTTTTTTCTGGGCACGAAAGAAGATGAATGTTTAAGATATAAAACAGATTGTATGTTTTGTAACAATAGATTGTCAATTTCACTTCCCATAAACCCTTGATGGGCCCCACAGAGAGAGATAACGCAGCAATCCAGCAGCCAGTAATCAGAACGAGGCGTCCTTCAGCCAGCATCAACACGTGTTTTTTGTGGATCAGGAAATTAATAATTAATTATAGATTACGGACTTAGCAATTTCTGCTGTCGTAAGTACGATTAAATTCTCACGCGAAGATTTAAATTTCACGGCGTTTTTTAAGACGAATTAATAGCGCAATTTATTCAATTTATTAAAAATTAAGATTTAAAATTAAGCTGGATCCCTTCTTCGGAGTACCTACAATGCGGTCGCGATTAATAGATAGAGAAATAGCTGGACATCTACTGCATTAAGATTTAAAACGGTCGAGAAAATCGGAACAGGATTGCTTTATGTCGGGATGACGGAGAAAGTACAAATCATTACGGTCACGGTCTCGGACATAAAATGGGGTACCCCATAAAATGTCCAGGGGGGTGATGCGTTATCCCCTGGGGTCTTGGAAGTGTTGCGGTGCAATATTTCCAAAATAGCCAATGGTGCAAAACCGAGAAATTCGGGTTTTAAGACCATTTATGAAGAATAGGCGCACGCCAATGATATGATTCTTTGAGACCATCGTCGCTACAACGGTAGTTAGCAATAGAAGAATCGGCCGAAAGGCCAATGATATGGTTCTTTGTGACCGTCGTCACTACATCGGTAGTGAGAAATTGAAGAATCGGCCGACAAGCCACTGATATGATTCTTTGTGACCGTCGTCACTACATCGGTAGTGAAAAATTGAAGAATCGGCCGACAGGCCACTGATATGATTCTTTGTGACCGTCGTCACAACATCGGCGTCGAAAATCATTATTTAAGAATCGGCCGACAGGCCACTGATATGATTCTGTTTGACTGCCTTCACTACATCGGTAGCGAAAAACATGAAAAGCGACCAAGAAAACACGGATATAATTCGTCGGATCGTCGTGGCTACATTGGTAGTGTGAAATTCTCAGTTTGCGCGGATTGCGCAGAATCGACACAAACTACTAATATGATTATTTGTAACTTGGTCGTTCGGAAACCGTTCAAAATACGGAACCGCTTGTCTTTTACAAAGGAAGACCTGGCTTTGTCATTTAATATGCCATATGACTTATATCCGGACTTTGTAGATTTAAAGTTAAAAACTTGCTCGGAAGGTAGCTTTCGGTCCGCCACGTAGTTGACTACCTGTCGAATTTTTCTACAGTTCCCATGGGAAGATGGACTAAAGAACCATCATTATCATAAACAAATCAAGATAATATCGAGATTCCGAGGGATGGCAGGTCCCTGTTTACTTAACTTATTGATTTCTCATGGGAAAGTTTTGGTTATGCAGTACACCTGTCCAGGGCCGCTGGGTTTTTTGGGATCCCGACTAACTCTTCGCGCGTGTTCTCGATAACAAAGAAATTGTGTTTATAATATCGATTGTTTTTTATAGAATTTTAAATTCTCTGTGTAATGGATAACACGTTTCGGGAAAAATAGGATATTGAACAATAAGGGTGAGTAAAGTATATTGTTATTTCGATTTTATTACAGAATCATGAGTTCTGAGAAAAACGAAATCCCCGCTTTGAGCCCCGTGGAAAAGATGGTGAAGAGGGGCGAGGCTATTTTTAGCCAGCTGGAAAAGCGAATGACCGAGTTTTCCGGCATTGCCAAAACAGTCGGGGAGTTGTCATGTGAAATGAAAGGCCTCAAATCGGAGGTAAACAACATGAAGGCGACCGAAAATAAGCCAGGCACGTCTAAAAGAAAGCGACAGGAAAGCGTGTCCGACGACGACGAGGAAACAAACGATAACGAAGGATGGATCGACATTGACACCTACGTGGCCCCGGACAACAATTCACTGACTGAGCCAGATAATTCTGAATTCAATGATTTTGACGAGTTCTTCACCGAAGAACAAGAAGTGGGTCCAGAAATTGACTCCAAACTGGCAGACGTTGTCAATAAAACGGTCCGATTCAAAGGATCCGCTGATAAAATAAAGGACCTTAAACAGACACACAAACGGCCTGTCAACGCTCAATGGCTTCAGGTGGCCAAAATTGAAGAATGCATCTGGCGTCAATTACCTCCTCAAACAAAATTTTCTGATCTTGCTGCACAAAAGTCCCTTGGTATTTTGACACAAGTAGCTGTTCCTCTGGTAAAAGCTTTAGGAATGGCACAAAAAGCAGATCCAAAGTTGAGAGTATTGATCACGGACACCTTCAAACTACTCGCCGACGGAATCCAAACTACCAATCAGACCAGACGAGAAAAAGTGAAAAGAGATTTGGATAACCGTTTTAAGTCTTTGGCAGATAGGGAGATGTCAGCCAACAAGTTATTTGGGGAGAATCTGCCAGAAGCAGTGAAATCTCTCACAGATTCAAAACTCCCAATAGTAACCAGTCCAAGAAACAACAACAGCAAAAGCTACAAGAAGCCTTTTTTAGCCAAAAAGGTGGGGGGTTGGCAAAATTACAGGGGGAAGAAGACAACAAGCAGACAACAATTGAAAACAATGCACAACCCAGGAACCAGGAGGCCACAAAATCAGGGAACCAAATATCTCAAACGACGATAAGTGTAAGTAATAACACTTACACATTAAAAAACACCAAAGAAAATTTTGTAGCAGGAAAAACAAAACTAAACTTAGAAAAATGGCAAGAATTAACATCAGATCAATGGATTTTAAAAACAATTTGTGGTTACAAAATAGAAACAATAGACACTCCCAAACAAATAAAGATTCCTAGCTCATATTACTTTAACCTACAAGAAAACAATCAAATTAATTTAGAAATTAACAAATTCTTAGAATCAAAAATAATTGAACCAGTGGAAAATCATAGTGAGCAGAACGAATATATATCTAACATTTTTTACAGAGAAAAGAGTAATGGAAATATTCGACTTATTTTAAATCTTAAAAGTTTTAATGAACAATTTATTTCTCCTATTCATTTCAAAATGGAAACTTTGCAATCAGCTGTATCTTCTATGAGGAAAAATTGTTGGTTTGCATCTGTTGATTTGACAGATGCATATTATTCTATACCAGTAGCAAAGGAAGATCGAAAATATCTCAGGTTCTGGTATGAGGGTAAAAAATATGAATACTGCGCACTCGTGATGGGTTTAAGTTCAAGTCCTCGGGTTTTCTCAAAAATTCTTAAACCAGTATTTGCAACCCTAAGATCACAAGGTCATGTAAGTTCGGCCTATATAGATGATTCATGTTTACAAAGCTCAACATATGAAAAATGCGAACAAAATATTTTAGATACTGTAAAACTACTAGATTCTTTGGGATTGACAATAAACTTAGAAAAATCAGTGCTTATACCCTGCCAAAAAATAATATTTCTTGGTTTTGTCCTTTGCTCTATTTCAATGACAATATCCCTTACAGAGGAGAGAAAAATAGAACTTGTCTCTCTTTGTAAAAAGTTTATACTAAAAAGAAGAACAACAATTCGACTGTTCTCAAAATTAGTCGGCAAACTAGTGGCTGCAGAACCAGGGGTTGAGTATGCCACTTTAAATATACGGCCCCTTGAGAAAGAGAGAGACAAATACTTGAAAGTCAATAAAGGAAATTTTGATAGTTACATGAAAATTAATCAGTCATGTCACCTTTCTTTAAATTGGTGGATAAAAAATGTTCAGGACAGCTACAAATTGATCTCACATGGAAAACCGAAATTGGTAATTTACACTGATTCCTCAATGGAAGGTTGGGGGGGCTATTGTGAGACTGATGGTAGGAAAACTAGAGGAAAATGGTCAATAGAAGAACAGGATTCTCACATAAACATTTTAGAATTAAAGGCATGTCAATTGACTTTAATGGCATTGTGTCAGAATACCAGTAAAACTCATATCAAGGTCTATATGGACAATACAACTAGTGTTTCATACATATCAAAATTTGGGGGAAAAAAGATGGAATTAAATAATATTGCCCGATCAATTTGGAACTGGTGCATTGAAAGACAAATTCATCTGACAGCTGCTCATGTGGCTGGGTCCTGCAATAAAGAAGCCGACCGGCTTTCGCGCAAATGCAATGATGATCTGGAATGGTCCCTAGATAAGTCAATTTTTGTCAAGATAAAAAACATTTATCCTTACATGACTGTGGATCTTTTTGCTTCTAGAATAAACAACAAAATTGATAAATACTGCACAAGGTACCCTGATTTTCAAGCATGGAAGATTGATGCATTTAGTTTTTGTTGGGACAAAATTTTTTTCTATATGTTCCCTCCTTTCAGTCTGATTACAAGAATTCTACAAAAAGTGGAAGAAGACCAAGCCACAGGAGTACTCATAGCCCCTCTGTGGCCAACTCAGTGTTGGTGGCCCAGCCTTCTACATCTTATATGGGGACCATGCCACCTACTCCCACCAACACAGACAATCCTGTCATTGCCTCACAAACCTCATCTACAACATCCCCTCAAAAAATTGAGGCTAGGTGTTTTTCCTATATCGGGAAGGCACTCAAGGCACAAGGAGTACCTACAAAAGCTCGGGAACTTATCCTTCAATCTTGGCAAAAATCAACAAAGTTGCAATACAACCGATATGTTGAACAATGGATACATTTCTGTGGGAAATGCCATGATCCCACTCGAGCAAATATAAACCTAATTCTAAAATTTCTTTCACAATTGTTTGAAAAGGGGACTCGTTATAGTGCTCTGAATACAGCTAGATCTGCTCTTAGTACTTTTATTAAACTTTGTAGTAATACAGATATCCATGATAATGGACACATTTCAAGATTTATGAAAGGATGCTTTAAGTTAAGACCAACTTTACCCAAATATACAGTTATTTGGGATGTTGACATTGTACTACGATTTTTTCGACAACAAAATTGTGTCACACTATTACAACTATCACAAAAATTATGTATGTTGTACTTATTGGTAACAGCTCAACGCTGTCAAACTTTACACTTGTTAAATTTGAATGATGTAAAATTTAATTATGATAAGAATCAAGTGACGATTCAAAATAGTTCCGTTCTGAAACAATCAAGACCAGGTTTTCAGCTACAAACAGTCAATTTAGTTAAATTCTCTGAGGAAAAGTTATGTTTTGTTAAGTGTTTAGAGGAATATTTACTAAGGACAGAACCTCTAAGACAAAGCGAGAGGTTAATTATTAGTACAATGAGCCCTCATAAAGGGGTTTCTCGCAGTACAATTAGTCGCTGGATAAAATCTGTTATGCAAAAAGCTGGATTAGGGAATAACTATGCTCCTCACAGTACTAGAGCTGCCGCTACATCAAGGGCAAAACAAACAGGGGTGGATCTGGGTACCATCATAAAGACTGCAGGCTGGTCAAATGCTAAAACATTCGCCCGCTTTTATGACAAAGTCATTGAAAACCCAGCAACAGTTCAAAAAGCAATAATGGCGGGAAATTAATGGAATGTGATTGTTGTACATATGTATGTTTCTTTTACATGATTTCTACTGATGATGCTGTCTAAAGCTTGTGTAAATAAATATTTAAAACATCATTGGTTAGTTAAAATTGTAATTTCAAAATACAAGCTCTCAAATCTCTGTGGGGCCCATCAAGGGTTTATGGGAAGTGAAATTGAAAAATTAACCAAGACTTACCTTCGAAGATGGGAAGTTGAAGGTTGATTCCAATTTCACTGACCATAAACTCCTTGAGGGCTCACACACCCTCCCTAAACCCACCCAATGGGGAAAGTATTTCGAAATTATCAATAAATGTAATTACTTCTAAGCTCTATAAGTGAAATTATCAATATATAAAATAATGACATCCAAGTTTGATAATAATATTGCGGAACTCGGATTCGTTTATCTCTAAAACCTGATTACTGGCTGCTGGATTGCTGCGTTATCTCTCTCTGTGTGAGCCCTCAAGGAGTTTATGGTCAGTGAAATTGGAATCAACCTTCAACTTCCCATCTTCGAAGGTAAGTCTTGGTTAATTTTTCAATTTTGCACCTCCTTTGAGTTCACAATAAGTGTGCCATAATATTTTTTTTACTATACACTATATAACCTATATACAGGCAGAGTTGGAGCTTTTTTGGTTTCAAAAATGGAAAAACAGGTGGTATAGACAAAGATCAGTCTTCTTATATGTGCAGGGCTGCTGGCTGATTTTTGTTTATTCCTCTTGCAAAAGCAGGAATATTCCGGGTTCAGCATTACAAGGGTTAGATATGAAGAAATTGCAGGTTAATACAAATCTCTTAATTACAGGCATGTTTTTAACCAAAACAAAAAGAACTAGGATTTAATGATCTTAAGATTTCATGCTCTCTTTTCAAATTAAGTGACTGAAATCCGCATATATATCTTCTTGGTAATTTAATTTCAGATTTTACTTTAAAGTCTTTATATACATGGCCTAACACAAAGTTTTGAATACTCAATAAAGTTTTCTCATTCACTGAAAGCTCATGATGTGCATATAATTTGCCCCCCCACCTACCCCTGGAACTGCCACTTTAAAAACATAGCTAGAGCTCTTGTCGTGCATAGATGTCATATCTGTAGACTGATATATTAACCCATGTCATGCTGAACCCGGAATATTCCTGCATTGACAGGAGGTACAGATAAAGATCACCCTGCACATATGTGCAGTCTGATCTTAGTTCATACCACCTGAATTTCATTTTTAAACCAGGAAGGTGTAAAACAATGCATTTCCGAAATCAATTCTCACTCACATTTGGTAACTTCCATGGTTTTAGCGCTTTGATTTTGCATTTATTTTGCTAAGATTTTTATTTAGCATGACAAGGGTAAAAGTAAAATATTTGGTAACCAGAGTTAAAATAGTACAGAAAAACAGTTTTTAAAGTATTTGTTAAGTTTTGTAAAATTATATTTCAGGGGCGAGGCATCTAGGGAAGAAATACCATTCAGAGAATCGTTTTCAAAAATTGGTGAGCTACGATCCTTATGTCCAGACGCACAGATTCTTGCGTTAACTGCGACTGCCGGGCCTACACAGCGACGTAAAATTATGAAGAGCTTGTGTTTCAAGAAAAATGCCACAATTATTAATGAAAGTGCAGATAGACAAAATATAAAAATTTCTTCAATGTGCATATCAAACATGGAACCAATTGAAATAACATTTAAATGGCTTCTTCATGATCTATGTGAAAGTGGACTAAGCCTTCCACGGCATGTGATTTTTTGTGAATCTATAAGTGATGTTTCTAAAATCTACTCATCATTCACAAAGGCACTTGGTCAGAAATCCTTGCAGAAGCATGTTGAAATGTACCATAGTAAAACAAATGATATTGTGAAAGACAAAATCCGCAGTGATATGGCCACAAATGGTAACATCCGTGTCCTCATTTGTACCAATGCTGCAGGTATGGGCGTCAACTTTTGGGGAGTTTATCACATCATCCATTACGGATTACCAAGGTTGATGGACACATTTGTTCAACAGATGGGAAGAGCTGGACGGGATGGAAGCTTTTCACAGGAACTCATTATTTTTAAGCCGCACAAAGGTCACTTGAGTAAAGTTGAGACAGAACTTGTGAAATTGGCTAAGGACACCCAATCCTGTAGGCATCAAGTGCTTTGTGACTCTTACTTAAACAGCAGAGTCCCAATAAACCCGAGACACAATTGCTGTGATGTATGTGATAAAACATGTGAGTGTGGTACCAGCCAGTGCCCCAATCAACACAGGGCATTTGTAAAAGCCACTGATTCACCCGACCCGGAAGATTTAATGGAAAGACCAGTCTCAGATAGAGAGAGAAAACATTTAAAGCAAAAACTGTGTTCCCTGAAATATGCTCTAACAGAGGAAGCTAGCAGTTCATACATAGAAGCTGATCTTCATAGCTTTTCAGAAGGTGTCATTAATGATATTGTGGAAAAATGCAACCAAATCTTTACAGTTAGTGATGTAATGAGAATGTTCCCCATTTGGTCATATAACATAGCAAGACAGCTTTTCAGTATCATAAATGAAGTATTTGGTGACTCAGATATGTATGCACTTTCAGACCCTGAATCATCAGAGAGTGATTCTTAGATTAGCATATCCACGTGTAATAGAACTTTTGATAATTCTCACAATTTTGCATTTCTACAAATATTAAAACTTGTGCTCAGGGATCACTTGGGGGACCACTAAAAAAGTCGCTTATTTGATTGGTTGCTATAAAAAATATTTCATAATGATTTAGCAATGTTTACTAGCACTTATCGATTATTGCATAATTCTAACTTAATCCTATTGTATTTGAATCCATTACAATAATCTCTTTGAGATGATTTTAATGGGTTCTAATAACATGGGATTCAATGAGAAACATTTTTTTGTTTAACAATGTCCATGTTTTTAGAGTTTGTTTTCATGGTGACGTTTTGTATCGATAAACAGAAAAATATGTTTATAGCAATATTTTTCATTAAAATTCTACTTAAGTTTCATGACATTCCGCCCAACTTTGAAGAAAAACCTGATTGTTCACAAATTGCCTATGATTAAGGCACCTATTCTGTGATGCCTGATAATATTATGGAATGGTGACAATGTGAACATGGTGATTTGAGAATATTATGTGATTTTTTTTCACGCGTATCCATTGAAAATAAAAAAAAAAATGCTACAAGAAAGGGATTATGGTATAATTATGACAAAGTTACAACTTGAGTTTAGAAAATCCATTTTTAATGAACAACCCACAGTATATACAGCAAACATTATCAGATAAGGTGTAGCTGCTTGCATCTTCGCAAGCTAAGGGTTCTAACTCCACTATGTTCCTTACAAACGTTCGTAAGGAACATAGTGGAGTTAGAACCCTTGGCTTGCGAAGATGAGCTGCTTGTAAAAAGGAATTTTTACTTTTCTGACCATATTTTCTACTTCGATTTTTGAGTGTCACAAGGATATTTATTGATTTATTATTATTGCGTATTGATTTGTGACCCGTCACACAAAAAGGGACCATCTGGGTAGTGTGTAAAGTGTCGACCCTAGTCAGACTACGCAGTTTGCGCAGACTGACTGGGGTAGAAATTTTTTGCAATGTGCTTATTTTCTGAATCTAGAATGTTCAATCTACCTTCTAGTGAAAGAATTTTTGAAATGCGACCCTTGATTGACCAATGCTGAAAACCATATCTTTTTTAAATATTCATTTTTCAGAGTTCCCAGATGATCCCTTTTTGCATGTTGGGTCACATTTATAAAAGATACAAAATATTCAAATCTTGCTGACTTGTAGACCAAGGACATTTTCCCCATCAACTGATAAATGGTTGTTACTTTGGAAGAAATAAAAAACTAAAATGCTTGTTAATTTCTAATAAAGTAGTAAATCAATCACATGTTTGATAAGTAGCCTGCTGTTCACGACAAAGTACTGCTATACAAGCCTTGGCAGACAATAGAGACCAAGATCAGCTTGCACAAACATGCAGTTTGATCTAAGCTGACACTGCCTTCTTTTTTAATTCAGACTGTTTGAAATTTCTAAACATAATCAATATGTTTGAAATATAACTAAAATCTAGCAGGATAAGAAGAAAATTTAATAATCGGAATCAAATTCTGCTCATTAAAACAAATATTTGATTTTCATAAAAATTCATGCATTTTGATTGGCTGAAAAATTTCTTTCATTTCCTAATGAAACTAATTTTGAGTAGGCAGCAATATTGTAAGCTTCCGCACAAAATAGTCCTGAAAGAAATCTGTCCCATTTGGAAAATCATTTATACTTTTGATCCATTTTATCAAATTTTAAGATATGTAGAGAGCTTTTGTTGATTTCGTTAAGTTATAAAACTAAAAATATTATCACACTCATGTATGAAACGAAAAATTTAATCACACACATGTATGAATCAGCTTGGCATATTCATACAATCTGATTAGCTTTTGAGTTTCATACCTCCATGAAATAAAAAAACTCTCTATATCTCTTAATTACTACACTGGTTTTAACATTGAAAGGTAATAAAAATAATTTGGCTATAGCAGCAGATAAAATAATCACTTTTATTGAACAAAGACTATCAAAATTCCCTTCTAAAAGCATGCTTGTAAATGGTGGGCTTTCTTGCTGGAAGAAATGTCTCTTTCTCTATCCTTTATTGTTTAAAATCATAATTTTTAAGAGACAATTCATCTGAGTTTTGACAGGATTGATTGTTATAATGCTATAGTTAATTTATGCAGTAAAATTCATCCTTTTCCTGTTCAACATTTCAATTTTTTTATGAATATCATTTTTAATGACTCAAAAAATTCACATTTACTTAATAAGTAAAAGTGTATCTTTTGATCAAGTGGAATTCCCATACCCAACTTGTCTGACTCAGTATTTCTATCGTGTAGATCTTCACAACAGACAAAAATAGAAAATTCTGACAACTAAATCTTACAATTGGACAAAATTTCAATGTAAATTTGGCCAAGGACAGAAGAAAATTGTATCACCTTTTCAGAGGGTTGTCAAATTTCTATCTAACACGATACCTGGTGACAAATTTGTAGACTGGTCCAAAATGTTATTCTGCAAATTGAGCTTTACCAAATAACAAAATTAACAAATGGTCCACATACAATTAACCCTTGTTGTAATGAATGAAAAAACTTAGTAAATTTGCATTAAAATCAAAAAGCTGAAAGCACTGGATGTAATAATTCTGAATACTTATTTATTTGTCAAATAAGATTTTTTTAAAATTTTCTGGTTTGAGAAGTTATATCAGGTGGTATAACCAAAGATCAGACTGTACATATTTGCAGGTCTGATCTTTGTCTTTACCTCCTGTAAAAGCAGGCATATTCTGTGTTCAGCATGACAACATTGAAAAAGACATTGCCTAACTCATCAAGAATGTATAATAAAACAATATATTATGTTGGTAAAACACAAAAAACCCAGAATCAGCAATTATTTCAAAGTTTTGTCCTTCAGAGATGATGACCTTGTAAAATGCAGGTGCATATTCAGGGCTCTTGTTATTGTTTGATATTGGGGAGTCATTGGCTCATCGCCTAAGGAATTCTTGGGGTCAAATCTGAATTTAAAGGGGTCAAAATGAAAGAAAAAAGAAAATGATAAGTAGAAATTTGCATATTTAAGAGTCAGTAAGTTTCTTGTTATGGTGAGAAATAATTAATTTGTAGAACTTTAGATGGTAATTTGTGAAAATATTAGGTATAAAACGATATTTTGGCCCTTATTAATTCCTCTCAAGTGACCCCCTTGGGAGAAATTTCTAGTGGTCAAATTAAGATATTTTCATTTTTTGTGTCAAAACTCTGGTCTTAGAGTCAAACACAAGCCCTGATATCAATGATATCTCATCAACATGCCAAATATGAGCATTGTATTTTGAATAGCATTTAACTTACTGCAGACAGACGGATAACTGTAAAAATATCAATTTTTGGTCTAAAAAAGATAAGGAGTGTACTTATTTGCAATGAAAAGATATTTCCTTTTCTTCTTTAATCATATGCACACTGAATTAATGTTTAGGAATAAAGTTTAGATAATAAATATATATATTTCTAACAATAAATTTTCTTTACTCAACAAAATGTTTTCCTTGTTATTTATTAATACACCAATGAAATCAGAAACCAGAGAATTAACCTTAGAATTTAGTCGTATGTTTCTAATTAGTTGAATACCACTTTCAATATTATTGAAGTGATAATTGTGGCACCTGCTACACCTATCCATGACTTTCTCTTGATTGTCACAGCAGTACGATTTAAAAAAAAAATTAATTCCTTTCACCTTCCAGAATAAGAATACTACAAGTATTTGCATCCAAAAGGTGCATCACATCTTGTCAAATATCAAACAGAGGTCGCAGAGCCAGGTATCAAATCATTATTTCATGCATAAGGGTACCCACAGAGATAACAGGGTGTTACAGAAACCCTGCATCTTCGCAAGGGAAGGGTTCCAGCTCCACTATGTTCCTTACGAACCTAAGGAACATAGTCTGGCTAGTACCCTCAGCTTGGGAAGATAGAAACCCTGAAACATGGATTCAGTTGACTGTTTCATTAGGGATCTGAATCGGGTACTCATTTAGAGCCCCAATAAATTCTATTTCCCACATTTCAGTTTCTTTCAACTAGAATGCTTGGAAAGTGTTGTGGGCCCTGCAGATGTCTGAAGATACATATTTCATAAAAAGGCAGTTCTTATTCTGTCTGTTTGCCAGATCAGCTTTTTAGCTCCAAAAGTCAAAGGCCATTGGGACTATTATCATGGTGTTGTGGCCAATATTATGAACAAAGTCAATTTCTCAGCAGAATAAGGGATACACATGCTCGACAACATAATATACGCAGGCCAACTTTTCTAACTCCACTCTTTTCTTGACAGGTTTGTAAGGAACAGGGTGGAGTTGGAACACTTGCACTTCAAAATTTGAGTGTCGAAATTTGACACAGAATTTTCTCGCAAGGGGCTAAAATGACCTCCTTGGGAGAAATTTCTATAGATCATAAAAGGATATTCTCAAAATTCTTGACGGTCAAACCCTGATTTTAGGGTCAAACACAAGTCTTTGGCAAGGCTTTTAACCGAACACAATCCATCATTCAGAGCAATTTAATAAAAATGGGAAAAAATTGTAAAAAATAATACAATAATATTGAGACACACACTCTCATTTTCCCACGTTGTTCTTCAAACTTACACTAATTTTAAATCGAGGGGTCAGCGCAACACTATTGTAAGTTCCTATAAATATATAGGCACTTACAATAGTGTTGCGCTGACCCCTGGAAATTGTCTGAGACTTATAACATTTTGGACTAGTCAAATTATTGTCTTTTTAAGTAGACAAAAGATGACCCTTGGTTTTGATTTGCTCTTGAATCTCTAAATTAATTCATGGGAGGCTCTTTCTTTCTGGTCAGTAAGCCAGTTACAAAGTTGGTCCGTTTTTACATAGGAAAAAATATCTTGAATTGATGGAAAGCCTTCAAATTGCCTTCCAGGTTGATAATCAAACACACATGATTTAAATAGTTCAGTAATAATTAATCTTATGTCACTGTCTTTGCTGACCATTGGCCGTTTTCTACTTTGAGACTTAACATCACACTGGCCAGATAAGTTATCACCAATTGAGTCTTGAACCTGGGTGCTCATGGCAGCTTTTCGAGCACTCTGGAAAGTTGCATTGGCCCCTTGCTGATTAATTTTCTTCTTTATGGATTGTACCTGGATTTCCACAAGATTGTCATTGGGGATATTTTTGTCCAACCCACCAGTCAAGTTCGAAGTGCAGTTCCACAAATACTCCATAGACTGCCTTCTACTGAGAAGGGCAGTGCAGTAAGCGACAAACCTAAACAACCAAAGGCGGTATTTAGTATGTTTTCCAACATCTGCACACAACATTTCAAATTTGGAGTTTCTTAATATTCTGTCTCCATCTCCGTACTTGAATGCGTCATTAGTGTCTCTTAAAATGAGGGCACATTTCATAAAGGATGATCTGTATATCGCTATGTGGTCGGTTTTAGACTTGTCTGAAACTGTCGCCACAGTGAAATTCCAATCATGCTCAGACACCAGATGTTTTTTTAACCATCCATCAGTTTTGTACTTCTTTCCACAACTACATATATAAACATTTCCATCACTGTCATACATCTCTTCCATCTTGTGCCTGAGTTGATCTACCTCCTTGGTTCTTTCTTGAATTGCTGATATATCTAGAAATAATAAAACATAACAATCCTTTAAATGGTTATAAATGTTTTAACAGAGCCCCAAGCTGGTGAACAAACATGCTAAGTTTCATGCAGATATCAACAGAGATAACAACAGAGATATGGCAAAGGTCAAAGTTTTCCATGCCAAAGTCAACAGCATTGTCAACCCAAATGACACCACTGTGATATCAATACCTCGGGATTTCTCCAAAAACAACTGGCCTCCAGAGTGTCTCTAGAAAATTGTCTGTAAAAAATTGACCATTTTTGTGTGTTTGCTAAAGGAATTTCAAAAGAGTTCATCTTTGTATTTGTTTTTTTTTAATGGGTTTCATGTCGCTTTCAACAATTTTGCAGTTATATCATGGCGGCCAGAACACCTAACAATGGATTCCTGGTATTTCTTTCACATGTACTAGCATTACACCCTTTCCTAGCCTCCGACTGCTATCTCACAGGTTTACGATTATATACCCATTGGTGAGAGACAAACGTCGGAAAGGGTATTTGCCGCCATCGAGGATCATACCCACAACTTTCAGATTGGAAGTCTTATGCATAACCAACATAACCGCTATGGTAGCGGCTGTTCATCTTTGTAACCTAACAAACATTTGGAGTAAGTTGCAAGAAGATTTGACCTCTTTGAGTGTCAACAAGAAAAAAAATCCTTGAGACCCCTGTGTGATTTCACATGGATCTGTACCAAATTCAATATGGTTCTCCATTGTGATTTAAAACAATCTAAGATTCTTGAAGATTGGGCATTACTTGTGGCTTCTTGAGTATAAATAATTAAAATTATTGAGATTGGATAATAGACTATGTGAACCTGACGGCACACATCAAACATTCAATTACAAAAGAACATTTTAAGCATTTTGTGCTAAGGTCCAATATCAAGGCTGATAATTTCAAATTAATGGCAGATGGATATCAAAAAAGGCTGATACCTTCACTGATTTTGACATATTTGTCCAAGATGTTTCTGGAAATATCATTTATGTAGCTGTATTTGTCTTCTTTACATAGAAAAGGTTTGTGTGGTGGGTCACTGTCTATGGTCTCCATTCCAAGTAAATGCATACAGGCACCTACTATGTATCCATCAAGACAATCTTCTATAAAGGAGTAGTGTGATCTAAAATAGAGGTATTGCAAAATCTTAGTGCCACCCCATTGGTTTATTAGAATCATCACAGTTCTAATAGAAGGAGGTATATTTAAATCAGGCTGCAGATTTGCCAAGTACAACAAATACAGGAGATCTCATATGAAAAAGAAGTTTTTTGGTTCATTTTTCAGGAAGCAGAATCCAGAGGGGTTAATCTAAGTTGTGAGAACTTGTTCCCCAATCAATGTAAAATGAATAGATTTAAACAAAACAAGATGTGTTACACGATGCCGCAAAACAGCCAATTTGATATCTACCACTACTTTGATATAGGCCAATGCCTAACTCAAACAAGAGTACCGCCTCGGCTTCATGTGCTGGACAATGCTAAAAATTTTAACCAAAAAAGGGAAAATACTCTTACAAAAATGCTTTCAGAGTTATCCCCCTTGATGTTCAGGATAACTCTTTTTGATGGTGAACACACCAGCAAAGTTTCATGAAGATAATTTAAATAAAACATAGATATGACCAAGGTTAAAGTTTGTCATGCCAACAACAACAACAACGCCAAGCAAATGACACGAAGGTGATCACAATACCTCTGCTTTTCTACAAAAATAGCCAAGTAAATAAATGGCAATGTAAAGTATTTTGACTAGGTTGTGTAATCAAACAAAAAAAAAAAAAAAAAGAATGACAAAGGAACAAGTTTTTGGGCATAATAAAAGCTACAGCCTAGTAACCATTTACCTGTATGATGAAACTACGTCATCTGGCCCTTTAACATCTACTCTCCCTATTACGTTTCTCAGTTGATACAGAGTACCAGGATCCACAGCTGAGGTGGGCTTGTAAAATCTCTGGTAAATGAACTGAAAGAATTCAGACATATTTAAATAAAAAAGGAACTTAATGCCAATTTATATGCCACATACACATAATTTCAAAAAAAAAATAAGAGAGACTGTTTGATAACCAAAAGCAATTAAATTGCAGTTGCACTTTTTGTCCTTTTTGCCGAATTGTGATTTTCAAGTAAAAATCAGTATTAATCAAATCTGTTTTGGATGCATCATTTGTGACCCTTCACTCAAAAAGTAAACTTGAGATGTTTAAAAAGTATTGATCCTGTTTAGACTGTGCAGGCTGTTCAAACACAGTAGAAACTTAGCTTCAAATAGAATTTTCTTAATGAAATACCTCCTTGTACATTATTTATTCTTTAACAAATTCTGGTTGTCCTAAGCTGGATCTTATCCCTTTTGCAAACATTTCAAGAAATCAACCATAGGCCATCGTTTCATAATGGATAAAAAATTTGAATTACATAAAAGTGTTTTGCCTTGAAAAAGTGCACTGACAGCGAAGCAAACTACAAATTATTTGCCAGATCAATAATGAGAATGATGTCTTTGTTGTTCAGATTATCTATCTTAGACAAAAACAAGTAATAATTATTTTTCTTTATGAAAAATGACACAAAAGGAAAAAAAACCTCTTAACATTGTACATTTTTGCATATGAAAGACATTCTAATAGGAGATCAGTGATCTTTTAAAAAGCTCCACATAGTAAATGTCAAATAAACTTGAAAAAAGTAGGTCGAAAGCAACTGAAACAGTAATATACCATTGTGATGAAATTGAATGATTAATTTAAGCAATAATAATAGATTTCTATAACTTTCTGATAGGAATGGTTCAATTAAGTAATTAATAAGAACACCTGTAAGGGTATTAATGACAACTGTACATGCTGGATAATTAAACAATCTAAATCAAAAAGGGCACTGTGCTTATGAAAAAGTATTTCAGTTATTCCCCTTGACAGTAAAGGTAGCTCTTGTAATGTTCAACACACATACCAAGTTTCAAAAAGATATGCTCAATAAAAACAGTTATGACTAAGATTGAATTTTTTCACACATATTTACACACCAAATCAATGCCAATTATGACAAGGTGATGACAATACATTTTTTCCAAAACAGTCAACCTAAAAACGTCTTCTCTTGTGAATACATCAAACTGTTATATTGACAAATATATCTAAATCAATGAACAGGGTCAACAAAAAGAAATAATATCATCACCAAAATAAAATGAAAAACAAATGAAAAAAAAACATGCAGCAAATAAATAGAAAGCTAGCATGCATATAATTAAAATTTAAAATTAAAGGTCTGATTATATAAACTAATGCAAAATAATTGAAATAAAGATAAAATCCAATCATATCATTAATTTGACATTTTAACATACCGTTTGTAAAAAAAAAGTCTGCTATGTATTTTGGTTGTTTGAAAATTAAAAGGTACATATGGTCTGAAAGTTAATGAAAAGCGCTTAAAAAAAGAATTGGTAGAAAATATACAACTTTATAAAAGAAAAAAGAAGAAATTAGATCACAAATGTAAGGCTGAATGGCACTAGATTGTTACATAAAAAAGGCAAAAGGGGTATAATTTTCACAAAAATTCCTGGGTTCAGGTGCACATCATATTTAGTTTTTTGGTACCAAACAGCACTATTTAGATTAGATTTTATCTTTATTTCCCAGTAACTTTTAAAAATAATTTTTGAAACATGCTAAACAAAGGCTGACCACAATTTAAGCTAAATCCTCTCTCCATATTCTATCAATTCATCATAATCAATAAATTCATCATTTCATAGGAAAGTAATTGATAAGAACCTTTACTTTTCAAAATCCCCCCCCCCCCCCTCCCCCTCTGTAGTTTTGTTTGTACCTTCTTTGCCATACTGGAGTGTGTTCAGCCAGTAAACATCAAACTTAAATTCATAACTTCATAACTGTGTAACAAGTATACCAATAAGAAGTTCATCATTCTATGAAGTCCCTCTGGTCTATGGATGACCCCTTTCAATTTAGTGTAATTGGTGGGACTATTCAGCATTGCCAACTGGGCTGTATATGCCCTCTCATTGGTCAAGACATCCCCTCCGAACACCTTCTTTTTGATGACAGAGGGACACTCATCATCAGTGTGAGCTATGTAATTTTCATGTATGTGCTCTAGTATGCTGATCATATCATCAGATTTATTTTCACTCTTGTCTAGTAAATCCAATATAGCATAGTCTGATTTTTTTGAAGTGTAACTCATGTAGGGGTGAGCAATATTATTAGGAACCAGTGCCTGAAATTGTCTGAAAGAAGGAATGTACTTCACAAGTACTTTCATGATATGATATGATAAATGTTCATCTAGATTTAGACACTCTTCGATGCTGGGTACAAATGCCTTGTTTTCTAAAGTTGAAATATCTGCTTGAGGGTGTTCATCTGGTAAATAAGGAAATGTCAATCTATTCCCAACACCAACAAGGAGAAACCAATGCCAACTTTTTCTCTGACGTTCTTTGCTCATCTTGGATGGGTTTCTTGTTATATCCAAGTTGTCACCAATTATCTGAGATGAATTTGTGATATATAAAGGGTCAGCTTGCAACTTACCAGAATCAGATGATTCCTTTTGTGCCAGATTTAAATTCTGCACTTCATTCAAAACCAAGTTCTTGATGTGGTCTTCCTGGCTTTCTTTAAGCTGAGACTTTTTCTTGGCTGAGGCTTTTGCACCTACACACAACCCCAACTTGTTCATGATGTTTATAGTCTGAAAAGGATAACATGAATTAACAAGATGTGTTTGTGAAACAAGAATGCCCCCGTAACAGCATTTTTTTCAAAGTTTGACCTTGACAGATGACCTTGACCTTGTCATATGACCTCGACTTTGGTACTAGTAGATGCGGATCATTGAGATCTATCATCATGCCAAATATGAGCCTTGTATCTTGAAAAGGCTTGAAGATATTAGCAATGTTAAGGTTTTTTGGTTAACTTTTTGAGATATTTGACCTTGACAGATGACCTTGACCTTGTCACATGACCTTGACTTTGGTACCAGCGGATGCGGATCATTGAGATCTATCATCATGCCAAATATTAGCCTTGTATCTTGAATAGGCTTGAAGATATTGGCAATGTTAAGTTTTTTGGTTAACTTTTGCAGACAGACAGATAGACGAACAGATGGACGAACGGACAGACAGACGGACAACGGTAAAACAATATGCGGCTGATCTATCGATGTGGTGGCATAAAAATTTGCAACCGTATCAGATTGATAAACATTAAAATAAGGATCATGAAAAAAAAAATTATCAATAACTTCTGATAAAAAATATCTAACAGTTTTCATAATATCAAATATGGTAATGGTATCTTACCTTGTTTTTCATACAATTAAATTATTATTTTAAGACAAATAAAGGGTCACATAATGATCATAGCAGTGCAGTTTGTTGAAATTCCTTATTTATTTACTCAGAAAATAATACTAATATTAAGTTTTGACTGATATATTATACTTCATCCTTTGATAGCATGAATAACTCTACTGACAAGATATTAATTAAGCTTATCAATCTGACCAGGTTTGATGACAAGATGACATGTTTTCTTAAATGTTTTCATACCTCATCTGTAGCTCCTCCATGGTCCAGAATTTGTGAAACAATGTGATGTAGCCTAGACAGCTGGATGTTCCGGCATCTTAACAAACATGAGAATATGACACCATCCAAAATTTCATTCTCTCTGGTAAGGGTGTGTATAATGTGGAATAGAAATGGGGCATTTATCATTGATTGAGTATTTAACTGCTGAAAGTTGAAATTGTTTAAGTCTCTACTGGAGCACTTCAAAAGTAGCGATACTTTACTCAGTTTTTTGCATTCTAAGTCGAGCTTTTTAACAACAGCTGCTTGGATTGAGTCTGACAGCTTAGACTGTAGCAACTTTTTTCCAATTACTTTAAGTGAATTCCCACGAGCTAATCCTTTTATGATTTCCTTTAGGTCTGATTCTTTGACTACTTTTGATTGGACATCCTTGCCTTCGTTTCTGTATACAACCTGAAATAAGAAACAAGAGCAACACCTATGGGTGCCTATGCTCGGCTGTTGAGTGCTGGATGGTGGGAAAAAATCTAAGTCAAAAAAGGGGCATAATTTGTTCAAATTGCATCTAGAGTTATCCCCCTTGATAGTGTACGTTGCTCTTTTGATGGTGAACATGTTTGCCAAGTTTCAAGTAAATGCTTTCAGTAGAACCAGAGATATCACAACATGTCAAAGTTTTAGCACGACAACGACGACAACATGGAGGCTATAGCAATACCTCGGGTTTTCTCCGAAAAACAGCCGAGCTAAAATTAAAAAAATAACTTGAATAACAATACAAATCCTAATGGTAGCTCCCTCTAATAAATTTAATAAAAATCCCCATTTCAGCAGATAGAAGTCAAAATCCATTTGTAACTGTGAGCAACGCAAACATTGTTACTACAGATTAACTTAAACTGTAGTTGCAAGGTCTTTGGTTGCCCATCAACATATTTCTGTTAAACCCTAAACAAAAGACATAAATCTAGTTTTGGCAAATTGAGAAAAATCAATGTAAAAAGCAATTTCTTTATTTTTCTGACTCTCTTTAAGTGAAGTCAAACAGTGTAACTTATGTTTAAACAACAATCATCTAGTAGTTATTTATAGTATGGTACGGGTAAAGGTGAAAGTACCTTAATTTTTTCTCTAAATGACGATTCAAAATATCTTTTTTCATTGAAATGAAATATCAAATAATCTTTTTATAAGCCTGTACCCCTCTATATAAGACAAAAAATGCTGCTTGCACCCCATTTGAAAACTCTTGTTTGCCAGTTGGAGAGTTATATACTTAAAAATCACATGCATAAATTACCAGTTGAAGTTTCAAAGTTGTGAATGAATTTTATTTTGGTTTTAGGTATAGAGCTGTGCCTTGTTCCAACATACATGCCGCATGTATGTAAAAATCTTGGATTAGAAATTTAACATTTAATCTAACAAAAATTTTACCTTCACTTTACCAGGTGTGAATTCTTTCTGCTTTTTTCCTGATCCTGGCAAGTGTAGTCTTTTTCTGGTTTTGCTATTTTCCTCGGTCTGTGTCTGTTCCGGTCGAATTTTTATTTTCCTTGGAGTTGGAGAGTGCATGATAACTCGTTTTGTAATCTTTCTCGGAGTCACTGCAGACGATTTAGGGGCTTTATTCTGGAGATATTTTTCTCTCAACTCTGCGACAAGTTTATTTTTTTGGCAGTTCAGCTGTGACATTTTATGCGTGATATCGAATTCAATTTTGTTTAATTTGTTTAATTTATTGAAACAACCTGAACACACATACGGCGATTCACCGTCAAGAGAACTCGGTATCCTGCCGATTATTTCAATGAGCTGCTCCCGTACACTAAATAACTCCGAAAATATCAATCGTCTACTCTTTTTCGGCAGAATTTCGTCGCACAGACGACAACATTCTGTGGTCATGGGAGTCGCCATTTCTACTTTCGTTTTCTCGGAAGAAATGTGTTACGGGCGCTTCGATTGGACGCGATGGGTTTTGCTCGCAACCAATGAAAACGCGCAGCGGTCTTATCGATTTCTACAGAGGCGAGCGGCCAAGGGTTCGTAAGGAACATAGTGGAGTTAGAACCCTTGGCTTGCGAAGATGCTTTAGTGTCTAGACTAATAATTCTTTTCTTAACACAAAAAATAGCAGTCAGAGAGGTAATTCAATTTCTACATGCGGAACCCATATTTTACCAAATCAAACTGCAGTCTTTCTGCATTTTGACTATTAAACGTAATCCGCTATGACTCTGGAACTTTAACGACCTGAATGGGATCCCCCATCCTCGTATTAAAAGACCGCTGTTTTGTCTTCAACCAATTATTAATTATGGTAATTACATGGTTTTGGTCTCTTTCGGTAGTATGTTTGTGAAAGAATGATTATCTAATGCAATTGGGTAAACAAGAGGACCCTGAGGGCCCTAAATCGCTCACCTGATATTTCAAGTAAATTATCATTAAGACTCCATTTCCTATGATATGGCATGAACCTTCCCATTTTCAACAGAGTTCATTCTTGTGACCTGGCAAACATTTTGATCAAGTTTCATGAAGATTGGACTATATTTGTGGCGTTTGGAGCTCTTACAAGATGTCATTAAGGCCCCTTTTCCCGTGATATGGCATGTATACTTCCCATTTTCAATAGACTCCATCCTTATGACCTAAAAAACATTCTGACCAAGTTTCATGAAGATTGGGCCATATTTGTGGCTTCTAGAGAGTAGACAAAAAAATTGTCATTAAGACACCTTTTCCTGTGATATGGCACCGATCCTTCCCATTTTCAATAGACTTCATCCTCATGCTCATGACCTAACAAACATTCTGACCAAGTTTCATGAAGATTGGACCATATTTGTGGCTTCTAGAGTGAAAACAAGAAATTTGTCATTAAGGCCCCTTTTCCCGTGATATGGCACAGATCCTTTCCATTTGAGCAATTTTCATAAGGGACCACCCAAGGAATATTTCTGCCAAGTTTGGTTGATTTTGACCCATAAGTTTAGGAGGAGATTTCGTTTAAAGATATTGTTGACAAAATTGTCATTAAGGCCCCTTTTTCTGTGATATGGCACGGATCCTTCCCATTTTCAATATATTCATCCTCATGACCTAACAAACATTCTGACCAAGTTTCATGAAGATTGGACCATATTTGTGGCTTCTAGAGTGAAAACAAGAAATTTGTCATTAAGGCCCCTTTTCCTGTGATATGGCACAGACCCTTTCCATTTGAGCAATTTTCATAAGGGACCACCCAAGGAATATTTCTGCCAAGTTTGGTTGATTTTGACCCATAAGTTTAGGAGGAGATGTAGTTTAAAGATATTGTTGACAAAATTGTCATTTAGGCGCCTTTTTCTGTCAAATGGCACGGATCCTTCCCATTTTCAATAGACTTCATCCTCATGACCTAACAAACATTCTGACCAAGTTTCATGAAGTTTGGACCATATTTGTGGCTTCTAGAGTGAAAATAAGAAATTTGTCATTAAGGCCCCTTTTCCCGTGATATGGCACAGACCCTTTCCATTTGAGCAATTTTCATTAGGGACCACCCAAGGAATATTTCTGCCAAGTTTGGTTGATTTTGACCCATAAGTTTAGGAGGAGATGTTGTTAAAAGATATTGTTGACAAAATTGTCATTAAGGCCTCTTTTTCTGTGAAATGGCACCGATCCTTCCCATTTTCAATAGACTTCATCCTCATGACCTAACAAACATTCTGACCAAGTTTCATGAAGATTGGACATTATTTGTGGCTTCTAGAGTGAAAACAAGAAATTTGTCATTAAGGCCCCTTTTCCCGTGATATGGCACGAATCCTTTCCATTTGAGCAATTTTCATAAGGGACCACCCAAGGAATATTTCTGTCAAGTTTGGTTGATTTTGACCCATAAGTTTAGGAGGAGATGTCGTTTAAAGATATTGTTGACAAAATTGTCATTAAGGCCCCTTTTTCTGTGAAATGGCACGGATCCTTCCCATTTTCAATAGACTTCATCCTCATGATCTAACAAACATTCTGACCAAGTTTCATGAAGATTGGACCATATTTGTGGCTTCTAGAGTGAAAACAAGAAATTTGTCATTAAGGCCCCTTTTCCCGTGATATGGCACAGATCCTTTCCATTTGAGCAATTTTCATAAGGGACCACCCAAGGAATATTTCTGCCTAGTTTGGTTGATTTTGACCCATAAGTTTAGGAGGAGATGTCGTTTTAAGAAAAAGTTGTCGCCGTGACAGACAGACGGAGAGATGGACAGACGGACGCCGGACAACGATCGATCACAATAGCTCCCTTGAGCACTTCGTGCTCAGGTGAGCTAAAAAGAATTCTAAAAAAAAAGATATGATTTATGTAGGTAGGTATTTTGTACAGCTAATGGATTGTCCAAATATAGTCGTAAATTAATTTCTATTGCTCCTACCAATCGATTGATAATCTTAAACCTAAGAGGGTAGTAGATGGCAGCTATGTTAGGATGTAATTTAATTATAGTTCTGGTGCTAGAAATACCAGATTCCATGTTTAGATGCTACAGTCCACAGGCGATTGATTCACAATCCAACTTTGGTCTTAAAGGCTATTATAATTAACATATATGGCAAAACTCAGATTATGTAAAGATCAACTGTGCTTCAGCCACTGCGATTTTACAAAAAATGTAAATAGTGGCATTCATCCCTATTCAAACAAAAGGTACAAGAAAGGTTGTACATTTAAAACACGGGTCAAAAAATTCTTAAAACCCGTCTAAAGACTGTCGCGTGTTGAAAAGTTATGTAAAACCCGATTGTATAAACCACAGATGTCACTAGACTGGTTAACGTTTCTAATGCTATAAGGTGTGTAGATGTGTATGGTAAAAATCAAGTTCAGGAGGTCACGACCTAAATAAACACATATTTTGGGCAAATTACTACAAGTTTCAATAGCGAATGCTTAGATCAAAAACATAGCATCTATCTATAAAGTGTATAGATACAAGCTTTGTTTTTGCTCTAAACCCTTTACAAGCTTATGTGGATCATCAATTCCCCTTATTTAATATTTCACTTCATTTTGTGTTTTTAAAGGGGAATTATCATTATCTTCACTTGATGACAAATTGTAGTATCACGCCATTAATGAAATAAACAGTGATATTGCAGAGAGAAGTCTTGAGAGATACTAAATTGAAACTTAAAAGATCCTACAGGGTGTTCCTAATATAGTAACACTGGTGAACAAAAACTTCGTTAACCAAAAATGCTGTTGGCATAAATGACTGTTAACTTCTTTATTGATAAGTGGTAAAACCTTTAGAAACCTTCTCTGAAACAATTTAATGGATTTCAAAGAAATTTCAAAGAAATTATCCGTTTTCAATCCTGTAAAGTTTTTTACATGTGCCGCATATTCCTTCTGTAATCAAAACTATGGCATACAGTGAAGACAAAAATCAGCCCGCAGACTGATCTTAGCCCATCCTTTGTAAGCTTTCTACTTAATTCTTGTGTGGAAAATTTGAGCTTGACTGTTGAAATGTCCCAAAAATTGGCAATTTATTTGTAATAAAACTGAAATTCAGGAGATTTATATGATCAGTCTAGGGTCTATGTTCATATATTCTGCCTTTTCAGTTTAAGATATAACAAAGACTCAATTTTCTTTAGATTTATTGAATTTATTTAGAAATTATTTGATTCTTCCTGGGGACCAATTTCTCTTGCATTATCCACTCAATTGTGCAAATGTAATCTAATGGTACATTTGCATGTTTCGGATATTTTAATCTAATAAAAGAATCTAGTTGCTGTCATTTGCTTTCAAGAATAACAAGAATTGTGTCTATAATGCATGTCACAAACACAATATATTCTACTTTGTCATTTCTAGGAAATTCTCATGGCCTGCCTCAGGGAACAACGATAAAATAATTTGAGACAGCAAATGAATATAGTCATACCAGAATAATTGTACAGTGAAACTTGTGTTAAGCAACCACTAAGGGGAAGTTGATTATTATCCTCGGCTGTTTTGGCAAAGGGGATATAGTAATGGTTTCTGTCTGTCATTCTGTCACTAAATTTCACTTGTCCGGAGCATATCTCTAAAAGTATAAAAGATATCAAATTGAAACTTAATAGGTGGATAGATCTCATGGAGAAGTGCAGTGTACAAGAACTACAACTCTTGCTTGCATAATTTTGAAGTTATTGCCCTTTGATTAGGCTTCAGTTTACTGTCAAGCTTTGATGGCGGGGGATGGCCATGTCCAACATGGCACTTGTTGGACTAGTTGCTAGATACATTTTTTCATGATAAAGAAGATAGATTATTTTGATAGCATATATAGATTGTCGCATAATTCTTACTGCACCCTATGATGTTCAAACCCTTTAGAATCATCACAAGCAATTTCTTCTTTTCCCACAATGTTCTTCCGAAAGATTCTTCATACATTGTTCAATTTGTTCATCAGTCAATGTAGATTTCATGGAGGACCTGTTTTTATGAGGGAAGACCTGAAAGATTTAAGATTTTAGGTCTTGCAGGCTGGTGGTTAAAAGGAGTAAGTGTAGAACCCTTCTGCTTAAATAAATAATGACCAGGGGAGGAGCAGAGGGGGGGGGGGGGGGGGGGAAGGATCATTTCAAATGTTATCTGATTGAATAAGTAAAAAATCTTTTTTTCTGTGGTTGCATGGACACACCTAGGTAATGAAGCTTTTTTCTCAGTTGAGCGACCCAGGGCCAACAGCACTCTTGTTATGAGGGAGGACCTGAAAGATTTAAGATTTTAGGTTCTGCAGGCTGGTGGTAAAAAGGCGTTAGTGTAGAACCCTACTGGTTAGAGACCAATTCTCGCTGAGGACCAGTTCTGGCCAACCACCTGAGTTCACAGTAAAGATGAAAAGGAAACCCTTCTAACTTACAAGTTATGTCGACAACAACTTCTTCTTTTCAGAAAATAGTTTAATTTACATGAATATTGCGTCTTTACTGTGAAAATGGTCAGTTGTCGAGAATTAGTACACTGCGAGAATTGGTCTCCAACCAGTTCACCTCTCCTGAACACATAAGATTTTCTAATTCTATTTTTAAATCGGACTGCGAAGCAGTTCGCATTTATATATACCGTTTTCCAGAAATCCAGTCTGTTTGACCCACTACATTTTTACCATTATCTTATTAGCAATGTGTTAAAGCCAAATTATGTGTTTTCAAACACCAAAGAAACTGCCTTTTCAGTCACAATCTACAAACTTTGTTTTTATCTTATTTACATTTCGACAAATAGAGAAGAGGCTAATACAAAATTTGATGTAATTTTCGCTTTTAGTAATTACCAGTTAGTATTTTCAGTGTTTATAACAAGATTTTCGGTTGAGTAAAGGAGTTGAAACGTACAATAGGTTAACTGTGTAATAAATTTGTAGCACTTACAATATTACTGCCCTGATTTTTTCTCGAACGGTCATTTACCAGGTGTAGGGCTGACAACCAATCAAATTCTGTTATGATTATCACTCGGTCAAAACCCACGCGTAAATTCAGACCACGTGGTAGATGCAAATGGACATCGTCTGCTCGAAATGTGTCAATTAAATTGTTTGTCATTGGTCAATGGTCGTCTGCACTCGGACAGGGAGCGTGGGAAGTTTACTTTTTGTTCGCGTGGAGGAATGAGTACTGTTGACTTTGTGTTAACAAATAGAAATAATTTTGTAATTTTGAAATATTTGATTTCAATGAGCACTCTGATCACGCTCCAATCCTATTTTCTATAAATTCAAATTTGAGTATGAAGAAAAATTATTCAACAACAAATAAACCGACAAAAACATATGATAGACTGATATAGGATAGCAGTAAAAGCGATCAATTTTTAGAACAACTCATGAATAATCATAGAGTGTTGCTAGATTCAATCGATTGGTCAGAAACCAAAGATATAAATAGCATAGTTGGCGATTTCACATGTTTCTTGAGGGAAAATGCATTTAATAGTATTTGGGAAAACCCAATGCTTGAAATACAAACATGTTGGTTATCAAAATTGTAAATAGTTTAATGGAAAATGTTTTGTTGCCAAACAGGCTTTTAAACTCTATAGAGAGAGGAATAATATTAACAGACAAGCTTTTAGCTCGGCGCTTGCTCATTATAACAACGTAAAAAATCTGCTAAGAAATAATTTAGACTAGCAGAGGGCTATCGAATCAGCAAACTTTCAAAATCGGACCCACGATGTTGGATGAGCTGGCGATGTCCTCGAAAAGATGGAGTGTTAAGACAAAAAACTCACAAATTGGGCAAATATTTTACCAACTTTTATTGTCCAAATTTGAGCCCTTTTGATTGGCAAACTTTTGCACTATCCAAGCCTCTCAATGATGTCCGATTTACAGTGCTGACAGCACTTTGATTTTATGATGCCATTCATGATTTCTTGAAGAAGTTTCTTTTTGTCCAAAGAAGCTAGCCTTTTAGCAGGAATGTTAACTAGATCATGCTCAATTAGTTATTAGATGGAATCTATTTCCTTGAAAGCTCTGCCTTGTGTTAAGAATACAAAAATAGTTGAAATCTTTTGAATATTTGCTTTTGTACACAAGTCCACCAAAAATCAAAGGACTGAAAGCACTGGAAATCGGTTGGTTGTTGTTTCATTTGATAGATAGAGAAAAAACAGAAGGTGCAGACTAAGATCAGACTGCACATTATGTGCAGACTGTTCTTTGTCTTTACCATCTGCCAAAACAGCCATACTCCAGCTAAATGAAATGACAAATGTCAACATAAAACTAATACAGTAATTTGAGCTGTGGTGTCTGAATATAGACCAATCAACAATTTTCTGTCTCATAAAAAGGTTAATCTCCAATCCACTTAAGGCTGTGACTTTTCATGTTCAATATGAAAATTACACAGTGATTGAAACGCTTGATTTTGTCTGATTCCGGTCCCTAGTGATTTCTTATGGTTGGGAAAATATATAGTGTCAGTATGATTTATTGCCTTTTCTCATTAAGGTAATCCAAAAAATTTAGATTGGTTTGTCATGTGAAAATGGCAATAGGACTTCTGGAAGGCTTGATGTATATTATAACATGATTGCGTAAAATATATGAGATATATTACTTCTTATATATATATATGAAAATATATCCAGCAATTTCAAAAGTGCACCAAGCAAAGACTCTGGCCAGTCAATTTGCATCCGCACAGTCTGACCAGAGTCTTCACTGTTGGCTCTGTAGAAAGAGAATGTCTCAAGTTATCTTTAGACAGCCAGGTGACCTAAAAATTGCATTGTGTTGCTGTCTGAGCTGGTCAATATTTATGTGTAATACACAATGTCAAATTGTTGGAAATTTCGCACACAGGCTTATATGAAATAAGAAGAAATTACATAGAACTTTATTCGCAATAATATTCACATGTAATGTGGTTTACCGTGTACACATGCAGATAGTTCTGACCATTTAGCATACTCAAGGTCATCTTTAGCAGGAAAGTTGATGCTTTTGACGTCATATGACCTACATGCTACATGGGAGGAGGAGTTATATGCAAAGCTAAATTCTCAGGCTCCGCCCTCAGATTTTAACTTTTGCATAACTCCTCCCTCAAACACATCAACAGGAAAATGAAATTGAGTCTGTGTGTGACATTTCCAACAATTTGAAATGTGCATGAGGTGCAAACATTAAGCAGCATAGACAGCCACCTACAGTAAATAAAATGTAACCTGATGTTGTACAAGTACTTTGAGTTAGGTGCTCCAGTTGTCGCGATATAACTGAGAGATTGTTGAAAGCGACGTAAAACCCCAATTCAAATCAAACTTTGAGGCCTTATCTATCTACTCAACACATAGTGAAGACTCTGGGAAGACTGTGCGGATGCACAGGCTGGTCAGAGTCTTCGCTATGTACATATATGAAATTATTGGAAATCTCAGGCACAGTCCAATTATTTAATAAACAAATATTATTTGGCCTGGCTGCAATATGGAAATTGTGCAGGCCCTGGTCTCTCAGCCTCAAGCATATTTTGACTCCATTAAAATTGTTTGCTTAACTTAAATGTCATGATGAAACCAGAATATATTTTCTTTTGCAGGAAATATAGACAAAGATCAGGCTTTTCCTTTGTGAGTCTGGACTAAGTCTATATTCCACCTAATTTTCCTTTTAAACCAGAAAAGTTTAGAAATTGCAATTCCGACACACTAGTAAATACTCACTTTGAGTGCATCCGGTGCTCTCCGGACTTTGATTTTGATGTAATTTTGTCAAAGATTTTATTCAGCACGATCTAGGCCTAATGGTATTACTTTATTACTTTACTGTATATACTTTAAATGGTTTTGCATCAATCCCTTAAAATAGGCTTAAATCACTAACATTTGTTCCAAGAATTAAAGTTTTATGACTTGGGGTGAAAGAAAGCTGATCAGATCCCAAAGTAACAGTTTTGTCTTTAATGCATAAAATTGTCTGCTCAAGCTTTAATGTTAAAGCAATAGAGAACCAATTTATTTCAGTAACAAGCTATATAAGGCAAAGAAAACTACATTAATAAATCAAAATGGAGGGTTATTTCTGTGAGAAAAGTTTGTGTTTTTATGGAAGATGTTGAATCATTGATGTCAATAATTGATCCAAAAACAATAAATCATGGCAGGTTCTCTAAATCATTAATTCTATTCTTGTTCAATTTATGTACTTGAAGGATAATACAATATACAATATTACAATATATCTATTGTATCTTTTAGCAAGAGCCTGCTTGCAGTAAGCAAAGCAAAAGTTGCCTCTATGACAAGTCAGTGTATGGGCATAAGTATTTTCATCCTTCCAAATTTGTCTGTACCATTACTCCTACACTTTTGGTTGGATTTTCAAATAACGTAGAACAATTGAGCCTGTTTGTGGCATTTCTATCAATTTCAACTGTGCGCCAAGCAAAGACTCTGGCCAGCCTGTGCATCAGCACAATCTGACCAAGGTCTTTACATTGCGCTTTGTAGAAAGGCTGGCAAATTTATATATACTACATGGCAATCAAGGCTGGTTAATGTTGGCCCTTCAAGCACATGTCAAATTGTTGGAAAATACTACACACAAGCACAATTATTCTCCATCATGTGCCTCTTGGAGGGAAAACCTAGGTCAAGGTCACAGCTGAAGGTCAATCATTATTTTGCAGACTGGACACCATTTATCACGGGACAATTCCACTTAGTTTAATTAATGGGAACATTGGAACCAGACTGGTTGAAATATCACAGATATTAGCAATTCATTTGTAAGAAAATTAACCCATATCATGCCTAACTCCAAATATTTCTGCTCTGGTAGGACATATAAACAAAGATCAGCCTGCTCAAATGTGCAGTCTGATCTTAGTAAAAAACACCTGTTTACCACCTTTCAAGGCAGAGTTGGTAATGAAATTAATTTTCAAAAAAGAGCAATTTCCATTCATCCTGAAATTCTAGAGCTTTTAGTGCTTTGATATTATTGCATTCTAAAAACAAGAGCTTCGCAGAGCGGCGCATATACGCCCGATGGAGCTTGTCAGTAACCTTGGCTTGTCAGTAACATGAGCTTGAATGATAGCTAAAAATATTTCAAACAGACAGATAAACAACTGGTGCCATAACATAGTATGACCTTTTCCTTGTAAATTGAAAATGATTTTATGCACAACTATATGCCAAACAGTTACTTTGCAAGTTTCAGTTCATTCCAATTGAAAGTGTGACGAGTTGCTCACAAAAGAAATATAGTGAATTTCAATCAATTCAAGGGCAGATAATACAAGAAAGACCCAAGCTTTTTGAATTTCTGAAGTCTTATGCTTAACAAAATATCAGGGTTACATTATGACAAGATTCATTTCAATTCAATTAAATTTGTAGGAGTTGTGCACACACACGCACAAAAAAAATCTGTAAATTTAAACTATTTTGTGAAGTAAAGGGCAGATAAATCAGGAACTACTTTAAATATGAAAATATATTTAGTCCTAAGCACAAATAGACAACCTACAGTCATTATGGCAAGTTTCCTTTCATTCCCATTCAAAATGTAGAAGAAAATGAGCTGAAAAGAAATTTTGTTTTTCATCAACTCAAGGGCAGATAATCCAAGATAACTCAAGAATGACTGGAGCATTTTAAATTGAAAAGTCTTATGCAAAACTAGACATCATAGAGAGTAATTGTGTCTAGTATCAGCTCATTTATTTGATAGTTGAGGAGGAGTTGCACAAAAATTATAGTGATTTTCGTTTAATTCAAGATTTCTCAAGTGTGACTGGAGTGATTTGAATTTCAAAGGTCTTATGCACAAATAGACATCATAGGAAGTAATTGTGCCTAGTTTCAGCTCATTCCCATTGATAGTTAAGGAGGACTTGCGCACACCAAAAATAGTGATTTTTGTTAAATCAAGGGCAGATAATTCAAGATTTCTCAGGAATGACAGGAGCGATTTGAATTTCAAAGGTCTTATGCACAACCAGACATCATAGAGAGTAACTGTGAGTAGTTTCAGCTCATTCCCATTGATAGTTTAGGATGAGTTGCGCACACAAAAAACAGTGATTTTGGTTATATTCAAGGGCAGATAATTAAAGATTTCTCAGGAATGACTGAAGCAATTTGAATTTCAAAGGTCTTATGCACAACTAGACATCATAGTGAGTAACTGTGCCAAGTTTCAGCTAATTGCTAACAGACGAACAGACGACCAGGGCCATAACATAATACGACCCTTTGGGCGTATAAAAAAAATCAATTGAGCATAACAAAGGTTAAAATTCAGTAAATTCTAGCAAATTACATCCCTGAATTTCACAAAACTCTAAAATTCTTTGAGCATCTGGAAATTTTTATTTATATGGTACCAGCATGTGGCATTCATGATGAAACAAAATTCTCACATTTTAAATGTTATTGGAATTAATATTTAATGGTACCTGCATTGGATTCATGTGAAAACCGTTACAGACATTTTTAAGATTGTATCTAATAAATCAACAATGATTGTTTGGCTGATAATGGGATTCAATTTATAAAGCACTCTGAGCTAAAGGTATGGGACCCGTAAAATTTCCCCAACCTTTCAGAAGTCATGATCTTTAAGAGTGTAAACTGTGGTTTCCTAATGATTTCATTAGGGAGTCTTGGTTAACATTTTGAAGAATCGTGAGTTCCGAAATGTTGCGGAACTATTACAGGTCCACTGCCTTAAAATAAACCTTGTAATTATTTCAGGCAGAGTAATTAATTGTTAGCATAGACAGAACAACTGGATTTACATGATGGTTCTCATGCAGCCCATATGTGGGCAATTTTACTGGCAATAATATTGACATTTGCATCAATTTTCAATATCACCCATATATATTCAGTAGTATTGTCAAACTAGTAGCTTGACAATATTGCTAGTCATGTATGGGACATGTTGAAGATTTGTTAATGTATTGATTCAAAATTATTGGCAATAAAATTTATATCTACATCAATACTCAATATCACCCATATATTCAGTAATATTGTCAATCTATAATATAGACAATATTACTAGTCATGTATGGGATATATTTAAGATTGATCAATGTATTGATTCAATAAAATTGTCAATAATATTGATATTTGTATTAATTTTTAAATAACCCATACATGATCAGTTATTTTGTCAATCAAGTATATTTACAATATTAATAGTCATGTTTAGGATATATTTAAGATTGATCAATGCATATCCTCAATATAATTGTCACTAATATCGACATTTGTAATAATTTTCAATATTGCATATATATTCGGTAATATTGTCGATCTGTTATATTGACAAGATACCTAGTCATGTATGGGATATATTTAATATTGATCAATGTATTGACTCATTGTTATTGTCACTAATTTTGACATTTGTAACAATATTGATCAATGTATTGATTCATTTTTTTTTTTGAATTATAAATTATTATTGATTCTCTTTAGAATGTCCTTAATTTATTTGTACCAATGTAATTTGAAAAATGCAATTAAATTTAGTTGTTTTCTTTTGGATGTAAAAAATTACAATATGATTCTATCCATTCTATTGATTTTGACTTTTTTGCTATATTTACAGACAAAATGATAAATCAAGATGAAGCCAAGAGGACTGTTGGGTTAGGGGAACATGTTTAATTCGTTGCTGCATGAATAACAAATTCATAGACTAACCCAAATTATTTAATTGCAAACAATTATTAAAATCATAGTCTAAACTAAGGATGTTAAAAAGCCAAATATGTCAGAAAGTTTTCAAGGAATATCAGACATTGCTAGTTATTAGCAATGCTCTTTGTTCCGTTTTTTTCACAATCTTTTTGGCCTTTTTAACATCCAGTACCCTGAAATTCTTGATTATGTGGTATTGAGTTAGCCCTTTTCTTACGACAGCACTCATTCTTTCCGACTATTTGTCTCCGACCAATCATCGGGATCGATAATTGAAGAACTAGAAGGGGGCATTGGGGAAGAAAAAGCAAGATACAGTAGCAAGATTGTACCATGGAAATTGTTTCCCAATGAGAAATTTTAATTTTTGTCTCACTTTTGACAAGATCGGCAATACGAATGACCTTGGGTAAAATTGAAAATTGATTAAAAATTATAGTTAATAATAATGATCATGTATGGATCTCCTGGACTTCTTTTAGGTGGGCTATATGTCATAATTTTATAATTATTTCTTTTTAAGTTGTCTACTTAGTGGATGATTATGACTGATTTCATTGTCAATGTTTTTCCTTGTCATGCTGAGCCTGGTATATTCTGGCTTAGGTAGGAGGTATACATAAAGATCAGGCTGCACATAACATGTGCAACCTAATCTTAGTCAATACCATTGGATTTTCCTTTCTTAATCAGAAAAATAAAGATTTGTTTTTCCAAAATAATTACAGTCTCTCAATTAGCACTACCAGTGCTTCCAGTACTTTGATAGTAATTCTTTTTTTGACAAAAAAATACTCAGCATGACAAGGGTTAAATATGTCTTATTTTCCTTCTTAATTTTTCCTGATGTTCAAATTCCTGGAAGAAATCCCAGTATTTATAAGTTTATTTCCAATAGTGTTTTAAAAAGCTGCTTTATTTCTGTATTTAAAGCATTAATAAACAATTTTACTGTGCTATTGAATACATAAAAAATCATCAATAATAAAATAAATGCTTAATATTCATCAAAAGAAGTTTTGCTAGTCGTCACTTTTAACAGTGATGTCCTGGAAGAACACATTGAAGTACTTAACGGCTGGTAGACATTTTCTAATGGAATGTTGATTGACTCGTCACTATCGTAGGGTGGATCATAATCCTTGTGAAATTTGAATTTCTTGACGATAGTCACCATACATGCAAGGAACATGATCAGACCAAGAGCGGTGCATACTCCAGCTATTATCTTTTCACTTATAATCTTTCTGATTGCACTTGTATGACTATCTAAACTTTTAGTTTTGACTTTTACACAATGCACCTTGTATAATTCCGTTTCATACACATAAACCATGCAAAATTCATACAAAGTGCTTGCATTTAGATTTGGAATTGTGTAGCTATAGTGATAAGGTTGGAGGGAGATAACTCTAAATGAATCTGAATTGTTGATGGTTCCTGGCTCAACTGGTCTGTACTGTAATTGATAATCAGATATCATTGACCTGTGCTTGGTACCATTCCATGACAAAGCAACATAGTCAGTGGAAATACTGTTGACAATAAGTCTCACTGGTTTGTTATTCACTGTAATTTTGGTAGAACTTATATCAAATCCAACACCATTGTCTGATTTACATCCATATGTTCCACTGTCACTCATTTTGAGGTACCGTAATATAAACAGACATGAATCTTCTATTTCTATCCGGTCTATGTGTGTTGAATTTGTTAGCTCTGACCCATCAGGTAACATCCACACAAGTTTTGGTTGCGGAACACCGTATGTATGACACTCTAATCGAAGTTCTTCTCCAACACTTAGTGTATAGTTGTTACTGAATGATGGCAAGGTAGTTGGCGCACACACTCTACTAAACGATGATTCATCCACTTCATTGATTGAATGCCCTGTCAAATTTAGTGGGTAATCACATTTAATTGAGTCTGAATCATTAAAAAATGGCTTACTGTAGTTTTTGGTCTCGGCTTCTATTAATAACTCCTTAATCCAGAATGCATTGCAGTCACATCGCGCTGGATTTTCATAAAAGTGGATTTCTCGCAAATTTGGAATGTTCTCTAAAATACCTGGTGAAAGAGCAGTGAGGTGGTTGTTATGGATATACAATGTTTGTAACTTTGGCACAAGCTGGAAAGCATTACTGTCTATGAAAATAAGCCTAGGATTGTCATGAGCATGAACTGTTGTGAGCTGGGAAAGGTTATAAAATGCTAAACTTTCTATATAAGCTAACTTTGTCATGTAACTAATGGATATAGAAGACACATTCATGTCACTAAAGTCATATTTTTGAAGCTTTCTGATTGGATTACTGTCAAGTGATAACTTTTTCAGTGATTTTGCCATTTGACATGGTTTGGTTGGGACTCTGGTCATCTGGTTGTTTTCTAATTGAAGAATCAGTAAATTTGACAATTTTTTAAAAGTATAATTTTCAATAATCCTTAACAAATTGTTTGATAAATTCAACAAGTTCAAATCACTTAAAGCATAGAAATCCTTATTTCTGATTATTCTCAATAAATTATGTGAAAGATCAAGTTGTCTTAAATTGAACACATCTTGGAACCAAGCATAATCCAGGTTTCGCAATAAATTTCCATGTAAATCTAATTTTAATAGATGATTCAGATTTGCAAATGCATTTGGCGAAATGTCTTCAATGTTATTTAGACTTAAATCAAGATGAGTCAACCCTTGCATTCCTGTGAAGCTTGCCTGAGCTAGGTGGTTGATCTTGTTATATCTCAGGGATAAATACTGTAGGTTTTTAAAATGAGCAAATAAGAAGAAATTATCCAGAAACCTGATAGAGCAGTTTGACAGATCTATATATAACAGCCCTGGTATGTATGGCAGCTTTCTCAGTTCTGTAAAATTGTTGTTATTCATTAACAGAGCCTCAGCATCCAATGGCATTTTTCTTGGAGGGATTTCAAACCCTCCATTTGAGCAATTGATAATCTTCATGTGTCCTTGTAGATTAAAGTAAGATGAAGTAAAGTCTTGTGGTAATAACCCTTTATAACAATTGCACCTATTTGGACATTTGACTGCCCAAGTGATATTTGGCTGTATGTCCATTTCACCATTATTAGTCAGTGTAGAATTTCCTCCTTCTGTGAAAGATACACCCGAGCATAGCATAACCATTGACATAATGTACAAGATGATGATATATACTCTCTTTGCCATTCTTCAATAACTCATGATTAACTTGATAAATTTACTTGACATTGTAAATCCCAGTCGGCATGTCCTAGAATAATTGCTTTTCACATTTTCTGGAAGAAATCACATTTTCCAAAAGAGAATGATTATACTGAATGAACCACCAGAATGTTTTTTGTGGAATGAATCATTCATCTGTGGCTGATTGAATCAGTGCTCAATTTACTCTGAAGTGAACTTGATTAGATTCACAAAACAGCACAATCATTCCCTTACTTTTTTTCGCCATATTAGATTACCTCCCTGATCTGGAGAGCTTTCTCTTGCGTCCTGTAATTATAAATACAAAGAAATTAAGTTTATTTCCACCCAATCCCATTTTTGTGACACCCAGAGAGGATAAAAATCATGAAAACATTGTGGAAAGTGAAGTAATTGCTTGTTACATGCAATCTCTTCATATTTCACTATGTTTGCTTCTCCAAAAGAAAAATAATTTCCAAATTTCATCACCAGATATTTATTGTCTGCAATTTCTTTGAAGCTGACAAGGTATACTTATCTATCAAGGTCAAACTTAATAAAACAAACAAACCACAAAGCAAGAAAAAGAAAGAAATAAACATCTTCAATTTATACTAATCATTAACTATAATTTCATGATAAAAACCTTATATCTGATATGTGGACAGTTCTTATTAACATGCATTTGCAGATTCTAAGTCTAAGATCATCTGCAGGTAGGGTCAAAGTCTTGGGAGGGTCAAACTCACCAAGCATTTACCGAAAAGTTAACATTATGAATTAAATGTAAGCAGCATATTCAAGATGCAACACTTAAATTTGGCATGGCCAAGATCTCATTTATAACCATCTGTAGATACCAAATGAAGTTCATCTGCTAAGCTTAAAGTCATTTTTACAGGACAAATACAGACAAACTCAGCCAGAAATCTAAACATTTGAGTCTGTGTGTGAGATTTTTAAACAATTTCAAATACATGTATGCGCAAAGCAAAGACTCTAACCAGTCTGTGCATGCGCACAGTCTGCCCAGAGTTTTCATTATGTGTTCAGTAGATAGGTAAAGTCTCAAAGTATAAGTAGATCAACAGGTAACTTTATATTAACAGTTCGTGGCTTTCTACACAACTCAATGTTTGTACCCCATGAAAATTTCAAATTGTTGGAAACATTATGCACAGGCTCATTTGATTGTACTTAAAGCCTTTCAAGAGACTACACTTACGTGATGATGCATCTTATTGATATGTGTCTCCAGATATCAATTTCAAGGTTGCCATAGAATGTCAATGTCATCTTTCAAGACACAACTTCTGATTGATAACAGAATGTTTCAGGGACATTAGGGTTTCATAAACATGTTTTATTTGTCCATAAAACTACTCGTCTACTGTTAGCCCCTAGCATGAGTTATTTATTGTAGTTCAATATATATGAAGCCACAATCATTCCTTACAATACTTTTAGCCCTTTGATATGAAAGCAACTCTGACAAAGGATTCTTTAAAACAGGTTTTAAAAGGAAATTATGTTTAATTTAAATAAATGATTGAATTAAAATACATGTCTACAAAACAAGGAGGCATAAACCATTTTTCAGCTGAAAGTACCTGTTTAAACTTTGATCATTTTGAAGAATTTTTGTTCTGTTTAGTTTTCTTACATAAAATAAATATTAAGATTATTTCAATTTCAAACAGATTTATTCTTAGATCTGAATACAGTAATCATTTGGATGTTCAAAAATGTAATTTCAAACACAAAAGACAGCTAGGATGCAGGTGCTGAATTCTTAGATTAATTCCTCTAAATTTAATTATCTAACTGGCTCTTTGTCGAATTCCTTTTATAAAATTTACTTGGTTCTTGACAAATCTTTTACCAAGAAGTTTTTGAAATATCATACAACAAAATGATTCACACTTTTTTGGCTTGTGGCACAGAGAGGCCTAGCTATCTTGGAGTTGCAAGATGTCTTTGTTAACCCAACATTAAACCAAGTTTAAGAAACAGTGAAATAGAGAATAACATGTTAGTGTCTAAAAATATCAATGTAATCTTGTCAAGGTTAGAAATGAAGAGGCTTTGCTGAGTCATGATAATTTCTCACAGCCGAGATCAGATAACATTGATATTAAAAACATTGATTAAAACACTTACATGTAAATCTATTTATCATGCAATCATTTTCCAGCGCTTAATTATATGAACCCTCAAAAATCGAAGAAATTCATATGAAAGTTTATGCAAATTGTTCTAAACATAGACTCCCTGATATCATGTTATGTTATCAGAGAGGCGATATCAGATTAATACAGGCTTCATTGCATGATGAAATAGGATCATAATGCAGAAATTCAATTGACATGTTTGAAGAAAGTGTTATTTAAGCTCATCTGAGCACAAAGAGCTCATTGTGAGCTTTTGTAATCTAGCTGTGTCTGGTGTATTACTTACTATTGTGCTTGTCTGTCGTGCGCCATGCATGTATCAACATCTTGTTTGCACTCTCTATAGAAACCACATATTGTGTCAAATGTCTTAAAACTTGGTCAGCATGTTTGTCTCTATGAGATCAATGTCAAAAAGGTCAAGTAGGGTAAAAAACTAGGTCACAGGGTCAAAATTTAGAAAAAACTTGTATGCACTCTAGAAGCCACATTTTTTACTCAAATGTCTGGAAACCTGATCCAAGTGTATGTCTACATGGTATCTAAGAAGAGATTGAAAATGGGTCAAATGTTAAAAAACATGGTCAAATCTTGGAAAAACCTTGCATCCACTCTAGAGGTCTAATTTTTTACTTAAATGTTGTGAATAATGGTCAGAATGTTTGTCTCTGTGAGAACTATTTCTAGTTTGAACTCCGGGTCAAGTAGAGTGAAAATCTAATACACAGGGTCTCATCTCAGAAAAACTTTGTATTAGAGTCCACAACTTTGGCACAAATTGCCAATAATGTTTGTCTTTGTGAGGTCTGGGTCAAGTTTAAACCGTATCAAGTGATGTCAAAACCTAGGTCAAAGGTCAATTTTAGAAAAACCCTATATGTCCTCTAGTGGCCACATTGAAGTGTCAAATGTCCTTATAATTTGACCAGATTGTTTGCCTCCATGATTTCTTGGAGATGGCTGAATTAAGGATTTAGTGGGTCAAAGCTTGTCGGTCGGTTGGTCCATCTGCTTGTTCCGTCCCTCTGAACCTTTTTTTTGTCTGGTAGTTTTTCAACAACTAATGGGATGATTTCATTGAAACTTTACAGATGTGATCAGTATCTGACAAATATGTGCAATTTATGCTTTGTTTACAATCTAAAGACTTTTGACAAGAGTTATGGCTTTTCATTATTGACAAGTACTTGTAATACAATTGAGTTAAAATATAAAACATATTTGATTAAATGTTTTTGTTATGTTTTTAAACAATTGAAAGATAAAAATTTTCTTCTTTACAATGTTTGTGCAATGCTATATGTATTGATGAAGGTTTGTTTGTATAGCTGCTATTACTGATAGCATATAAGAGCAATTTATCTGTCAACCATTGTTTTATAATCAAGATAATTCACAAGTGCTCAGTAAATATCATGTGAAGGCTTTGCAATAATATTAACAATTCAAAAATACAAATAAACTGAAAACCAACTGGTTTCCATGGAATTTTGAAATAGGCAAATTTAGGGGTCATCTATAACTACTATATTTGCCTACATATTTTTAGGCCCTTAATAGTACTTAGTGCTTGAAATGAAAAAAATTAATGAATACAGTTGATATTATTGGAGCGACCATGTCCTTTAGGCAACCAATTTTATTAAGCGACCACCATAAAAAGTCCCTCTAACGTAAGCAAAATCTCTGAAAAAGAGGACATTCCTAAAAAAAAATTGCTTATTGTTGAATATTATCTTGTTCGAATCCATTTAGAATCGTCTCAATAAGACGATTCTAATGGGTTCGAACATCATAAGATTCAGTACGACTTGACCGACAATCTATAGAGGGTATCAAAATGAACTGTCAAATTTATCATAGTACTTTGTATTAAGGGACCATTCCCATATACGACCTCTCTTTGGTGGTCCCTTAAGTGGTCGCTTAACACAAGTTTTACTGTAGTTGTTAGGCTCATCATATTGTATGTTAATTTCTTATCTTTGTGCAAATTAAAGTGCATTAAAGACATGGTAAGTGGCCTAATTCAGCTACTTAACAAACAACAAAGCTTTTCCACTTGATATTTAACCTAAAAGACAAACAATTACTATAAAAGATTTTGCTTTAAGGTCACCGTTTTCAAACTTAAAATCTTTCAAAATTTAAATCGAGGTTTCCCTAATGAAATCATTAGGAAACCAAGTTTAAACACTGTTGAAATTCATGGCTTCCAAAATGTTGCAAAACTATTATGGGTTCACTACATTGAATTCAAAGAACAATTTTACACACTTAATAATTTCTTACTTTTCTTTTCTTTCAAAACACTTGAACAGAAACATGTCAAACAACTGTAAAAGCGATGAAATTCTGCCATAAACAAGCAACACACCTGAGAAAGTAATTTGTTTGTTTTTTGTAATATACAGAATACAAGACAAAAACTGTCTCAGGATGTGAATGGCGCATGTAATGTTCCTATTTTCTGTTAGTTCTGGACCATTTCCATCTCATTCTCACATAACTCATTAACTGAAAGAGGGGAACTGGTAAAGTGTGAATGAATGCTGTAAGCTTTTTCATCTGATTGATTTTAAAACTTTAAATCCAAATGGATGTTTAAAAAATCCAAGATTTTATTGAGCTCATGTGTTAAAATATTTCTATTTTCTGTTAGTTCTGGACCATTTCTATCTCGTTCTCACATAACTCATTAACTGAGGAGGGGAGCTGGTAAAGTATTTATTCATACTGGTATAGTGTGAATGAATGCTTAGGCTTTTCAATCTGATTGATTTTAAAACTTTGAATCCTAAATTCTATATAAAAAAAATCAAAAGATTTAATTGAGCTCATGTGTTAAAATATTCCTATTTTCTGTTAGTTCAGGATTTCCCTCTATGACTAATCTCCTAAAGTATAAAAGCTGTCAACTTGAAACTTTAACCATAACTCTTGCTCTTATAATTTTTGAGTTATTGCCCTTTGCTATTTTAAAGACTTAGATTTTTTAGGGGTTAAATCTCTTAAAGATCAGAATCCTTAATCTATTAGGCTTCAGCTTACAATCAAGCTTTCACGGCAGGGATCGCTTTGTATGGCTCTTGTTACTAAGAAAACCCACTACAAATGCCTAAATTTAAAGACTTTTTTTTAGACTTCTTCTCAAATTTGAGATGAATTTCCTCTAAACCATCAGGTTTATGATTGTTTAGAGGAAAT
This sequence comes from Fragum whitleyi, assembly GCA_948146395.1. NCBI lineage: Eukaryota > Metazoa > Mollusca > Bivalvia > Cardiida > Cardiidae > Fragum > Fragum whitleyi. The sequence goes on along the minus strand of OX411550.1, from coordinate 47,613,270 downwards.
TCACCTCAAATTTAAGGGAAAAGGGCCTAAAAGACTTCAATGTTAATGATTTTTTAAATAAGAAAATGAGTGCTAAATAAAAGCTCCCTGACCATGTTATGTTTAGCTCCCAAGAACTTCTATTAGGAGAAATATGGTATATAAATTATAACATAGTTTGTCAATGAAAAAAAAATGATAAGAGGATGTTAAATTGTGTAATAAAAAAACATCTTTATTTCATTAAAGAATCAATTTGTAGAAAAAATAATTAGTTTAAACAAAAGTAAAGGTCTTTCATTTCATACCTCCATAGAATCAACAAATACTCTTTTCATATCTCATAATTTGATATCATGATTAAGCCAAAAAAAGAAAGCTCTATTTCAAAAACAAGACAGATTTTTATGGGACTATTCTTTTGGGTAAGATGAAAAAAAGTTGGATACTCAAAATTGTTTGATTTGATATATGAAACCAATATTTTATCAAATCAGAATACACAAATCCTCATAAACGCAACTAAAATTGAATTATAAATTGATATAAAAAATAAGTAAGATTGGAGGCTAGGAAAAGGTTTAAAAGTATTAAAATAAAGAATAATTAATAAGAAAAATGAAAAGGTAAAATAAACACACTAAGCTGAATTATATCTAGATAGTGATTGGTATATATACCAATCTGTAATTGTTTTAACTGTCTTAATCCTTAAACTGCTGAATTTTATTTTGGTTCAAACAAATTGATTTTGAGACATATCTCAATCAGTCCTGCATGTTTGCGTGTTTTCCCACAAAAATTATTAAAAATAAAGAGCTGGCAGTGGAGGCTAAGATCAGACTGCACATCTGTGCAGGCTGATCTTAGTCTATACTGTCTGCCAAAGCTTTGTGTATAACAGGAATATATGGTGTGAACAGTCTGAAAAGAGTTAAGGAAAAGAATGTAGAAAAAAGTGAAACAGATAAAAATGATAATTAAAATCTTTGGAAAGTTATTTTGAGAACATAACAAAATTAGATATAAGAGATTTTAAGAAAAAAATATATAATAAATTTTAGCTGTGGAAAAAGGTGAGAAATAATGATTAAAAAAAAAATGAAATAAAAAATTGGCAAAAAAGGGCAGAATAGAAAAAGTTTATAAAAACTAGACAAGAAAAATAAATGAAATAAAAAAATCACAAACCTGAATTATATCCAGATAGAGACTGGCACCCATCTGTGTTAGTATTTGTTTTAACTGTTTTAAGTGACTGTTCCCATCAGCAAACTGAGTCCAGTCCAAAATGTTATCAGCTTCCAGGTTATTGATTACATCACGAGGGAAACCAGCCTACCAGAACTGGGGGGATTTCTCAGGAAACTCTGGTCTATGAATTTTCCACCTATTTAATCTGACTTTTATTACAAAAATATAAGCATAAGGTATCACTTGTATCATGAAATTATATTGAAATGATTAATACTAAAAGCTTAAATTTTTCTGTTGAATTTAATTCTATATCAAATAATAGTTGTGGTGTTTTTTCCAAACTGGTTTCTTGCAATCATCTTTCAATATTCTTTCAAAAACTTATTTTGTTTTTAATTGTTTGTAATTTAACAATTGATGAAATTTTAGGAGGAGGAGAAGGGGGGGGGGGGGGGGCAGGGGGAGCTTGTTCTTTTTTTTTGCCTTTTTGGGTAGAAAACATTTTTGTAAGTGAAGAAATTACTTTTTATAAGCAATAATTAGAGTATATTGAATAAATGATGATTGAATACTGAATTTATTAAGCGGGTCATCTATAATCAGATAAAACAAGGCTCTGCAGAGTATTTTTCTGCTTTAGATGACGATTTTAATAAATTCAGTATTAAATGAGCACAAATTTGATATTTCATTTACAATATGACATCAAAATCATAACAAAAATATAACATTGCTCACTTCCTTCTTAGCTCATTGGCACAGTTATTAAAAACACTTAGTGTAATAACACCTGTGAAATATCAAAAATATTCAACAGGGTTATATTTCACTCCCTTGATGTTGGTCATGTAATAAATCTTCATTTTACACCATGTTTTCCTGTCTACTTGTGAGATATCATATTTAGGATTTTGTATGACATTTAAGACCCCTCTTGGTAGCCAAGCTATTAATTTATTGGTATTTTAATACAGTAGCTTACCAAACAGCTTTGGAAAATATTAAAGCTTGACAGAAGTGTTAGGAAATATTAGTTATTCTATGGATTCTTATTTCAAAATTGATTTGTATTCTGGTAATAGGGCAGTCTATTCATCTTCCTGTATTATTATTGTGGTTCACCTATAAATGGGCCTACATTTTGACATAGTTGTGCTGTTAGAGAGAAATAAAAGCTACATAGGTGTTTGTCATATTATTTTGGCTGTATTCGGAGAAAACCCGAGGTGATGCTGTAGCCTTGATGTCATTGTTGTCCTGCGAAAACTTCAACATTTTGTGATATCTCTGGTTCTACTGTAGGCATTCACTTGAAATTTGGCATACATTAATATTTTCACAATCAAAAGAGCAACCTGCATTATGAAGAAGGCTTACTCTAGATGCATATTATTCAAATTATGCCCCTTTTTGGACTCGGATTTTAATCCAGCATTCAACAGCTGAGCATAGGCACCTGTAAGTGGTGCTCTTGTTTTCCCTTGCAACTTCTCTAAAGATGGCTGCAAAATATTATTTGAGCCCATGCTGGACAAAGAAATGAAATAATATGCTTCATGATACAATGATGGAATTAAAGCAGCAGAAAGATGGAAATAAAAGTTTGTGTATAATGAGGTCAGTGCAACCATATTGTAAGTGCCAAATATATAGCCACTTACAATAGTGTTGCACTGACCCCTCAATTTGGGCTTATCTCACATAGTTATACCCCCCACCTACAAAGAAGAGGGAGGTATATTGGTTTCATCATGTCTGTCCATCTGTCCATCCATCCTTAGACCTTTTTGTTTTGGGACTCTAACTCGTGAAACAAGTGACCTAGAATCATGAAACTTCATACAAATGCTGCTTACTACCCAAGGAAGTGACCTTTTATTTTTGAGTCTAATAGGTCAGGAGTCAAGGTCACAGTCAGCTTTTGTTCATTTTTGGACTCTAACTCGAGAAGCAAGCTACCTAGAATCATGAAACTTCATGCAATTGCTGCTTTTGACCTCGACATTTGTTACAAACCATCTTGCACTAATAGTACTTACATTTTGACAAAGCGCTGGTGGAGGGTATAAGTCCGCTTTGCAACAGTTCTAGTTACTTTTGTCTTTCATGGTGAACAGCTATCAGAGATATCCTTGTCTTACACATGTGTAAAGTCAAATTCTAAGTGATGTCATTATGACATCATCTATTGTTACACACATTTTCGTCGTATTCTTGTAATCCGAGTGTTTAAAAAATGCCTTTTAACATACAAATTGTTGTTTTTCTGAGATAAAGATGCTGTTACTCAATTGTATTTGAGAGAAGCTGATCTTTACCTCATCTAGAATAGAAAAGTTATTTAGCTTGCTCAATAACTTTTCATTTCCAAAATGGGTAAAATTGCATGACGGATCCTATAGATACAAAATGAGTTTGAGATATTAGAGATATGTGGTATTAACTCTGTCTGAGGTCTTGCATTTAATTGTCTTTTTGTAGTAAAACTTATGTTGAGATAAGGTTGTCATTGTTCATAAATATATTGTTGAAAGAACATCAATTCTCATAATGTTGGTGAGCTACAATAGTTTCACTTAAAACCCGACAAGGCTGGACTTACAAGGTTTGTGGGTGCCCTCTACATTGATCAACATTGCACTTTGACTTTTGGACATAGCACTTGCACTCATTTGTTATATTTATTTTAGCAAAAAGTATTTTATTGATAAAATATTATATAATTCCCCATTCTTACATGAGGCGGGGACCTCTTTTGTATGTAATATGGGTTGCCTGGGGCCTGCATATGAATGTAGCAAGTAGATTAATGTTCTTTTGAAGTTTCTTCCTGGTAAACTGGAGAGGAATCTTGTCTGCCTTGGGTTTATTTGCTTCAATAAATGTTTCATCATTATAATAAAGTCATGGGGATGTACAACTCATCTGGCTGTTACTGTTTCTAGGATATGGGTATTAGATGATCAATGAGTGAACAAGAAAAGCTATATTTTCACAAGTGGCAGAGCCACTAGTGAAAACAAAGCTTTTGTTATTTACGAAATGAAATGGGTATTAGATGATTTGGGCATAGATAGAGGATAATAATTTGTTTCAGTATAAAATCAATCATATTTCATTGAGTGAACAACAAAAGCTATGTTGTCCTTATTGATCCAGAACTCGTGAAAATATATCTTTTGTTGTTCACTCAATAAAATATATATTAATCTATTACTTGTTAAACAATTGATTATACTATTTCTTTGCATAAATGAGACAAAAGGTGAAATTATAGGACAAATGATCTCAAAGCCCGTCATTTTGCATGTGATAGCTATGCAACGTTGATCATGAAGAAGTTACATTTTTAGCCCTGCTGAGATAATGTCAAATAGGGTGAAATGAACTAAAGCAGGGTATAAGTTTTGTCCTTGTCTGTTTGTCAGTCTGCAAAAATTAATGAAAAACTTGTCAGTGCTGATTACTTCAAGTATATTCAATATACAATGCCCATATTTGGCATGATGACCTTTCTCATTGATATGCATCTGCAGACATAAAGGTTAAGGTCATGTGACATAAGGTCAAGGTCATCTGACATTGGGTCAAAGTCATCTGAAGGTATTTGCTATTTCTTGGGCATTTATGTGTTATACAAAAGAAATCTTTTTGAAAATATTTCAGAAAGTAGAGGAAGAGCTAAGAGAGTTTTATATATTCTAGTGACCAAGCATGCGCATTCTGCAAAAAAAGGGTCACCAGTTAAGGGTCCCTCAGTCAAATCTTAGAAAACCTTATTACTTAAAAGACACTGTAGAGGGTTTCATTTCTTCTCAATTAACCAGAATTGTGGTCAGAAATATTGTTTTGATAAAAGTTATTCAAGTTTGAAAATGGGGCAGATAGATAAATTAAGAAACTTAAATCACTAATTCAAACTTAAGAAGAATGTGGTTGATCCTTATGATTAGCCCTATTTTTGGTCCACTCAATTCTAACATCAATGAGATTGGCAATGGAAGACCGTACTTGCCTTAAATTGAGCCTGTTTAAAAATATAACAATTTTTCAAAGAGTAGAAGGTTATATAATGAGTTGACTACAAAATGTAATGTAACCTAACAGTAATAATGATCATTGCTCAGGAGCATGCATGCAGAGCTGGTATCCCGTGAAATGCTTTGTAATTACAAAATTTCATTACACCGAACCATCAAAATTACATTTTCTGAAGAGGAAGACGCTAATGGACTTGTTCCAAGTTAACCGTATTTATTACTGCTCCGAGATTAAGTCATGGGCGGAGTTAATTGGAAAAGTAATTAGAAGCAAATCGTTTACTGAAACTCGAAATTGAAATTCTCTGTTTAGAATTCAATTAAAGCTTTTTGTTCTATTTACTTTGAAATCCCATACATAGAAAATTGAGTTTTCAACTCCTTCATATTCCAAACATAGTGGTTATAATAGAATTTTATAAAATTATTCTGTTCAAGTTTCAATCCTTGTAATAGAATTCTTGAAGTATGTTGGATTATGATGGTTCAGTTACAAAACAGTTGTGACTGTCTATAAATATATAGGTAGTAACAAGCCTATTCAAGATACAAAGCTAATATTTTGCATGATGATAGATATCAATGATCCGCATCCGCTAGTACCAAAGTCAAGGTCATGTGACAAGGTCAAGGACATCTGTCAAGGTCAAACTTTGAAAAAAATGACGTTACTGGGGCATTCGTGTTTCATTTTGTTTATTCATCCATGATGACATGATGATGCACATATACATTCATAAGATAATATCAATATAAAGAATCTTAACACCTAGTTTGTATGCAAACAGATATTTTTTATCAAGCTGAGTGTCATGAGAAATCATGAGAATTGATATTTTATTGTTTGTTGTGGTATGACTTGATCTGATCTTACGTTTTTGCCTTTCATACTAAGGCCAATTTTTCCAAATGTGATTGTTTTTTAATTTTAAAAGAGGACTATCGGTCCTTTTGACAGATGTGATTTTAAGTATGTGAAATGTTTCAAACGCACTTCATTTTATTATTTGGCATTAAATACGGCAGCAGTATATAAATAACTAAGATTTTTGCATGCCAATCAGCTTGATAATTCAAACAAACCTTAGTATATGCTTACTTTATATTTATCATGGATAAATAATTAGTTACATAGAAAATTAAGGTATTAAAAACTAAATAAAATGCTATTTGATGAACCTTAAAATTGACAAAACTCTTATAGAGGTAATTTGGTTTAAGCTGAGGTATACAGTCTGAATTTTTTATTTCTCGATAGGTGGAGGCTAGGAAAGGATGTGATGGTAGTAATGGTGAGAGAAATACCAGGAATCCATTGTTAGGTGCTCAAGCTGCTGAGATATAAATGAAAATTTGTAGAAAGCAACCTAAAACCCCATTCAAACAAATTGTCTGTTACACATCTTCATATTGATGGATCAGCCCTAACAGTTGTAGCTGCCCTTATAAATATAGGCAGTTACAACTGTTTGGCTCTGAGCAATCAATATATAACTCCTGCCTCAAGTTCCATTAAAGGATTGAGCAGCATTGATTTTACCTTATAAAGATCATTGAGATGGTCTTCAAATATTTTCTTTGCTTCAAGAGTGTTGACTCAGTGTTGGTGCAACATAGTGAGTAAACAAATGGTTTTGTTCTGAGGGCATGTTCCATTGTTTTATTGAACTGAATTTGTCTCAAATGGCTGGCTATATCATGTTGTTTCGATACAGAATTTGGAACTTTCTTGACTTTAATTGTGATAATTTATAGAAAAAAAAACAAAACCAACCCTGCTTTTTTTACTACTAATTCTTCCTTTTAGAAAACATTTCAAAATGGTTTTATTCTTACAGCTTGTTTCATTGTTTTATGGAAATGAATTTGTCTCAAATGAACAAGAGGTCCATGATGGTCCTTTATTGCTCACCGTCGTTACTTTGACAACTCCCTTAACAAATTAAATTGGATCCTTTCCATTTAAACATTCTGACAAAGTTTTGAGAAGATTTTGCCATATTTGTGTTCTCTAGAGTTGGAACAAGAACATTGTCATTAAGGCCGTTTTCCAGTGATATGGCATGGACCCTTCCCATTTTTAAAAGGATTCTTCCTTGTGACTTAAGGTAGCAATGGACACATGGCGTCCTCTTTTTTCGACCAATGATTTTTTAGCTCACCTGAGCACGAAGTGCTCAAGGTGAGCTTTTGTGGTCCCATGATGTCCGGCGTCCGTCGTCCGTCGTGTGTCGTGTGTCGTTCGTCGTGCGTCATGCGTCGTCAACATTTACCTTGTAGACACTCTAGAAGCCATATTGTTTGCCCAATCAACCTGAAAATCGGTCAGAATGATTGTCTTGATGAAATCTCGGTCAAGTTCGAAATTGGGTCAAGTGGGGTCAAAAATGAGGTCACAGGGTCAAATATTAGAAAAACCTTGTAGACACTCTAGAAGCCATATTTTTTGCTCCATCAACCTGAAAATTGGTCAGAATGATTGTCTTGATGAAATCTCGGACAAGTTCAAAATTGGGTCAAGTGGGGTCAAAAATGAGGTCACAGGGTCAAATATTAGAAAAACCTTGTAGACACTCTAGAAGCCATATTTTTTGCACAATCAACCTGAAAATCGGTCAGAATGATTGTCTTGATGAAATCTCGGTCAAGTTCGAAATTGGGTCAAGTGGGGTCAAAAATGAGGTCACAGGGTCAAATATTAGAAAAACCTTGTAGACACTCTAGAAGCCATATTTTTTGCTCAATCAACCTGAAAATTGGTCAGAATGATTGTCTTGATGAAATCTGGGACAAGTTCAAAATTGGGTCAAGTGGGGTCAAAAATGAGGTCATGAGGTCAAATATTAGAAAAACCTTGTAGACACTCTAGAAGCCATATTTTTTGCTCAATCAACCTTAAAATTGGTCAGAATGATTGTCTTGATGAAATCTGGGACAAGTTCAAAATTGGGTCATATGGGGTCAAAAATGAGGTCACAGGGTCAAATATTAGAAAAACCTTGTAGACACTCTAGAAGCCATATTTTTTGCTCAATCAACCTGAAAATTGGTCAGAATGATTGTCTTGATGAAATCTCGGACAAGTTCAAAATTGGGTCAAGTGGGGTCAAAAATGAGGTCACGAGGTCAAATATTAGAAAAACCTTGTAGACACTCTAGAAGCCATATTTTTTGCTCAATCAACCTGAAAATTGGTCAGAATGATTGTCTTGATGAAATCTTGGACAAGTTCCAAATTGGGTCAAGTTGGGTCAAAAATGAGGTCATGAGGTCAAATATTAGAAAAACCTTGTAGACACTCTAGAAGCCATATTTTTTGCTCAATCAACCTAAAAATTGGTCAGAATGATTGTCTTGATAAAATCTTGGACTAGTTCAAAATTCGGTCAGGTGGGGTCAAAAATGAGGTCACAGGGTCAAATATTAGAAAAACTTTGTAGACACTCTATAAGCCATATTTTTTGCTCAATCAATCTGAAAATTGGTCAGAATGATTGTTTTGATGAAGTCTAGGTAAAGTTTGAATTATGGTCAAATGGGAATAAAAATAAGGACACAGGTTCAAGTTTTAGAAAAACCTCGTAGACACTCTCTCTTTAAGCTATAATTTTGCTCAATCAACTTGAAAATTGGTCAGAATGACTTTCTTGATGAACTTGGGTCAAGTGGGGTCACAAACGAGGTCACAGGGTCAAATCTTAGAAAATCCTTGTAGACACTCTAGAGGCCATAAGTTTTGCCCTATCATCCAGAGAATTAGCCAGATTGAAATTGTCTTCAAACATCTGTCTGGTTTGAATTTGGGTCAAGTGTGGTTAAAAACTAGGTTAAGAGGTCAGATCTTAAGACTGTTAACTCAGGTGAGCGCTTTAGGGCCACTATGGCCCTCTTGTTTCTTGTTCACACATGTTGTAGATTAAAACTTGTATAGACATTATATCAAAATTTGAAGGCACCTTTCCATACTCGTTTCATGGTAGAGTTAGCTGCCCATGAATGGTACTTGCCATTTTCTAGTAAAATGTCTATACTTTCGGTTTAGTTTAGGCTTTTCGGATAATACCTGCTGATAGTTATAAACACATATCTATCAATTGACCTTAAACATATATACAATGACCGTAACCAAACAAATTTCTCTTTGATGAATTACATTTAAAGAACATACATTGAAAAGCTGAAATTCAAAAGCTCAAATTTTGCTACCTTCGAAAATATTCAGACCAAGTTTCATGTTGTTTGAGCAAATATTGTGGCCTCTATAGAGTGTAACAATAAAATTGTCATTATGGCTCCTTTTCCTGCATAATATGGTTCCTTCTTATTTTCAATGGGTTCATCCTTGTTACCTGATAAACATTTTGACCAAGTTTCATGTTGATTGAGCAATAATTTGGCCTCTTGAGTGTAAACACATAAATTGTTGACATCTGATGATGGACGACACACAATGGTCTACAGACATTCAATGATCACAAAAGCTAACTGTGAGCATGTTGTGCTCTGGTGAGCTAAAAATCCTTTATTTCTCTTCTAGTATATCACAAATGTATATTAAAAAACATGTATTATATTGTGACTATTCTTTTTATTATTACAATATCTTCACTATGCACATATTTTTAAAAAGCAATAATAATGTTGATAATTTAAAGAACTATCTGTTATACCTAATTCTTCTTTTCGCAAAACATTTTTAAGAAATTAATTCATTTTACTATTGATCTATTTTATTCATCTATCAAGCTTAAGAAAAAACCCTCAGAATTTGACAGTTTAATTTGCTTACTCAGTTCAAGCAAAATGCAACCACTGCCCGATGTTAGTAATAATGCATTGTATAGCAATTAAATGTTATGATGTAATAAAACCAGCACACAAGAACATGCAATAATCAGATAACATAGGATTGCATGTTATATAAGGTTTTAGTACATGAAGAATCCTTCTACCATAAATCCCTCTTTTTAGGAACGAAAGATCTTACTATCTTTTTTCTCTATGCATGTATTTTTAGCTCGAATATTCGAAGAAAAGGGGGGGCTATTCAAATGAATGCATGGTCACCCAAGGTCAAGATCATGGTCATCTTTCAAGATCAAACTTTAGAAAAAATGACATTTTGGTGGTATTCTTGTTTTAAAAACATATGCACACATCTTATTATCAAGGTAATATGCAGTGTTACAGACACTATACTCTTTAAGGTAGTTGACCAGTAATAGTTCCACAACGTTTTGGAAGTAATGAATTTTAACAGTGTTAACAGAGGTTTCCTATGGAAACCTCGGTCAACAGGGTGAAAGATCATGAGTTCCGAAATGTTGCGGAACTATTACGGGTCCATGTAACCTTAAGATGCATATGTTTTGTCTGGGTTTAGTCATTGGGTTTGTCAAACTATTATTCTTTTTGTTTGCTTGGAAAACATTTTTATGCCCCCCGTATCGAGAGATCGGGGGCATATTGTTTTAGTCATGTCCGTCTGTCTGTCTGTCCGTCTGTCTGTCCGAAAACTTAACCCGAAAACTTAACCTTGCCAATATCTTCAAAGATACAAAGCTAATATTTGGCATGATGATAGATCTCAATGATCTGCATCCGCTGGTACCAAAGTCAAGGTCATGTGACAAGGTCAAGGTCATCTGTCAAGGTCAAACTTCGAAAAAAAAATGACGTTACGGGGGCATTCATGTTTCACAAACACGTCTTGTTTATTGCATTTATTTCAGTGTTAAGCTTGCATACATTATACAGTTGTGTTGATGTTTAAATTGCAGATTTTAAGATGAATAGGAAGGGATGTAATGGTAGAACTGGTGTGCGAATTATAAGGAATCCATTGTTTGGTGCCTGTGCCTCTGCAATATTACTGAAATATTGTTGAATTTTAGGGGCGTTAAATCCCATTCAAACAAACAAATAAAACATCTCTTCATGTAACTTCATATAACTTCATGAAGCATAAGCATGTATAATCACCATCACAAGAGTTTTCCAAGACTATCAAGGGGGTGTAACTTTGAAATCATTTTTGTAAAGTTATGCAATTTTTTCAACATAGTAATTTTTTTCACTATCCAGCACTGCAGCAAAGTATTGGTACCTGTAGACAGTGCTCTGTTCTTAATCTGAGATTAAATGAAGAGAAAACAGGACCACATTTAGACACACAAACAATAAAAAGCGATCATTATATAGCTATTAGACATTTATGGTACATGTAGTTGTTTTGGTCTGTAAAGCCATTGGGACATCTAGGACCACTAGGATCCTCTTGTTTGTCTTGATCTTAGGATAATATTAAGAGAGATCAGAACCACTTTCAGACTCAGACAGTGAAAAGTTATCAAAGACTATCATAATATAACTATCAGACATTTATGGTATGTGTAGTGATTTTGGTCAGTGAAGCCAGGGATGCCCTTTGGCCATCTTGGACCACTAGGATCCTCATATTTGTCTTGATCTTGGATTTGAATTAACACTTTCCTGTTTTACAAAATTTTGGACCTGTCCAAATTCAAAGGTTTTGCAGACGAAAATTTAAAGTGGATTTAATTTGAAAAATGACCACTTTGAAGGGTTGAAAATAGTGTGGAAAAAGAAGAAATTGCTTGTTAGAAGCAATTTCTTCTTTTTTCACATTATTTTCTCAATCATAAAACCACAGGCAAGTAAAAAGCAGGGATTAAACAGCAAAGGGTTAAGAGAGAACAGGACCACTTTCAGACACAAAGACAGTGAAAAGCTATCATTATATAGCTATCAGACATTTATGATAGGTATAGTGATTGTGGTCAATGAACCCAGGGATGCCCTTGGGCCATCTTGGACCACTAGGATCCTCTTGTTTATGTTGATCATGGGATTGAATTAACCCTTGTCATACTGAATAAATTTTGGCTAAAAATTTTCATCAAAATCAAAGGGCAAAAAGCACTGAAAGTACCAACTGTAGGTCAATTTTTATTTGAAAAACTAAATATATTGTCAATTCTGGTTTGAAAGTGAGAAACAGGTGGTGAAGACTAGCATCAGACTGCACATAATATGTGCAGGCTGATGTTTGTCTATAGCTCCTGCCAAAGCAGGAATATTCTTGGTTCAACATGACAAGGGTTAAGAGAGAACAGGACCACTTTCAGACTCACGATAGTGAAAAGCTATCAAAGACTATCATAATATACCTATCAGACATTTATGGTACATGTAGTGTTTTTGGTCTGTAAAGCCAGGGATGCCGATGGGCCATCAAGGACCACTAGAATTACATTGTTTGTCTCGTTGTGGGATTTAAATTAAGAGAGAACAGGACCAGTTTGAGACACACAGTCAGTGAAAAGCTATCATTATATAGCTATTAGACATTTATGGTACATGTAGTTGTTTTGGTCTGTGAAGCCATTGGGCCATCTAGGACCACTAGGATCCTGTTGTTTGTCTTGATCTTAGGATAATATTAAGAGAGATCAGAACCACTTTCAGACTCAGACAGTGAAAAGTTATCAAAGACTTTTATTATATTAACCTATCAGACATTTATGGTATGTAAAGTGATTGTGGTCAGTGAAACCAGGGATGCCCTTGGGCTTTCTTGGACCACTAGGATCCTCTTGTTTGTCTTGATCTTGGGATTAAATTAGGAGAGAACAGGACCACTTTCAGACACACAGACAGTAAACAGCTTCCATTATATAGCAATCAGACATATATGGTATGTGTAGTGATTTTGGTCTGTGAAGCCAGGGATGCCAATGGGCCATCTAGGACCACAATGATCCTCTGATTTGTCTTATCTTGGGATTAAATTAGGAGAGAACAGAATTACTTTCAGACACAGACGGTGAAAAGCTATCAAAGCCTATCATTGTTTAGCTAACAGACATTTATAGTACATGTAGTCTTGGTCTGTTTAGCTAGGGTGCCTATTGGCATTCTAAGACCACAAGGATCCTCATATTTGTCTTGATCTTGCGATAAAATTAGGAGAGAACAGGATCACTTTCAGACACAGTGAAAAGCTTTCATTGTATAGCTATCAGACATTTATGGTATGTGTAGTGGTTTTGGTCTTTTATGCCAGGGATGTTGATGGGCCATCTAGAACCACTAGGATCCTCTTGTTTGTGTTGATCTGGGGATTAAAATAAGAGAGCACAGGACCACTTTCAGACAAAAAGACAGTGAAAAGCTATCATTATATAGCTATCAGACATTTATGGTATGTGTAGTGATTTTGGTCAGTGAACCCGGGATGCCCTTAGGCCATCTTGGACCACTAGGATCCTCTTGTTTGTCTTGATCTTGGATTTGAATTATGAGAAAACAGGACCAGTTTGAGACACATAAATAGTGAAAAGCTATCATTATATACCTATCAGACATTTACGGTACATGTAGTTGTTTTAGTCATTGAAGCCAGGGATGCTGGTGGGCCTTCTTGGACCACTAGGATCCTCTTATTTGTTTTGATCTGGGATTTGAATTAAGAGAGAACAGGACCTCTTTCAGACACACAGACAGTGAAAAGCTATCATTATATAGCTATCAGACATTGATGACGCCTATAATGAATGTTGTCTGTGTTGAGAAAGACATTTTGCAGCCCAATATGAATCAGATCCACACTGCAATATTTCAATCTTGGATTTACTCATTACCAGACAGCACAATTTTTTGGAAATTTTGCCATTGGGAAAGAAAACATTGCCAACATGAAAGAAATTGCTTGTAACAAGCATTTTCTTCATTTTCAAAAATGTTTTTATGCCCCCGATAGGGAGGCATCATAAATTTGACTTGTCCGTCTGTCCGTCCGTCCGTCCGTCCGTCCGTCTGTCCGTCCGTCCGTCATTCCGTCCAAAAACTTTAACATTGGCCATAACTTCTAAATCAAAGCGGTGTCGGGGGCATTGTCATCTTACAGTGACAGCTCTTGTTTGAAGATTTTTTTCTACAGGGTCATCAAAAAATGTGATTGAGTGGAAATAGGTTAAAAGCCTGGCCGTTAGTCAAAATTTCATGATTTTCATAACCTGAATTCCAATCAAACTTATAATTTAGATTATAATAAAGCTTAATCCTTCAAATCAAGCCTGTCATGCTTTTTATTTTGACAGAAGGAACTGCTGGCAAAGATCAGTTGGCACATTTGTGCAGTTTGATCTTTAAAGTCTACAGTCTACACCACCTGGTTGTTCCTTTCTTATGCTTATAAACTTTCTAGTTTCCACAATGACCTTGGTTGTCAACTCTTGGCCTTATCGCAAAATAGAAATAGATCTTTATGTATTAATTAAAAAAGAATTCTTTATTGACTTTAAATGCTTTTAGTGAATTTAGTCCAAAGCTATTTCGAGAAAAGGTTTTATTTTATTCAATTACTGAACTGTTAAACCTGTATTAAGCAAGCACATAAGGGACATTCAAAAAGTGCTTGCTTAAGACAGGTGCTTGCTAAGTACAGGTTAATTTCAGTGCAATTGCTATAGGAATGAGTGCCTTTTCCACTGTGTTTATTGTGATATAAAGTGCAATTGCCTTAGCACATGGCAAATAACGTGTTTAAGCCATGTGCTAAGGCAATTACACTTCATACCCCAATAAATGCAGTCCCTTATAATGGCAATCCGCTAGATCCAAGAAACTGTTAAAATACTCAGTCAAACATTAAAGCTTCATGTCTACTTTCAGCATGTATAGATTACACAATCTATTTTTGGATCATGTATTTTTTTTTATCTCGCTATCGAAGTGAAATGTCATAAAGTAATTCAAATGATACACAAATAAACAACAACTCTGTATTTCAAAGTTTAAAGGAAACGGCGTGGTCGGTCTTACTTGCGAGGGAACTTGCTTGATCACCCCAGAATCAGATTTGTATGCTTGTAATTGTAAATTCTTTTGAAAATATCTTAATTTGTAATAGATTTAGTAGCAATGTTGCGTTGATGATCGGGAACAAGGTTAATTTGAGTTCCTAAACAACACAGGACTTGCAGACCCAAGGTCAGGGGTTTTCCGAAAGACCTGTTGCATTTTATACAGAAATAAAGTGCAATGGATTTCCCCACGCAATGAGATTTAAACCAATTCGAATTCTCTACTTTTAGCTCGCCCGGGATGAAAGTCTCGGAAGAGCTATTGACATACCCTCGGGCATCGGCGTCAGCATCGGTGTCGGCGTCCGCATTAGGTTAAATTTTTTTATTTCTATCATTATTTATCCTAGAGGCTTTATTTTTTACAGAAACACTCATTAGGGCATAGGCTTTCATTTGAGACCAACATCCATGTGGAAATGACCTTTAGACTGTGACCTTGACCCTTTCAAAAAAACTTTAACCAAAAACTTTAACCAAAAAATCTTTAACCTTGCTTATATTTTCTGTAAGCTTTAAACTAGAGACATCATTACTTCATATGCACACTCACTAGGTGATAGGCTTTCACCATAGACAAAGGTCCTTAAGAATTTGACCTTGACCTTGACCATTTGTGGACTTAGAAAAACTTTAACCATAAAACTTTAACCAAAAACTTTAACCTTGCATATATTTTTTTTAATGCTCTAACCTAGGGACATCATAGCTTCATATACAAACTCATTAGGTGATAGGTCTTTGTGAGAGATCAAGGTCCTTGATAATTTGACCTTGACCTTTTATGAACTTAGAAATACTTTAACCGAAATTCTTTTACCAAAAACTTTAACCTTGCTTATATTTTCTGAATGCTTTAACCTAGGGACATCATTACTTCATATACATACTCATTAGGTGATAGGCTTTTGTGAGAGATCAAGGTCCTTGATAATTTGACCTTGACCTTTTATGAACTTAGAAATACTTTAACCGAAATTCTTTTACCAAAAACTTTAACCTTGCTTATATTTTCTGAATGCTTTAACCTAGGGACATCATTACTTCATATACATAGTCACCAGATGAAAGGCTTTCACCAGAAACCAAGGGCCTTGACAATTTGACCTTGACCTTGACCTTTTATGGACTTTAAAAAACTTAAACTGAAAAACTTTAACCAAAAATTTAACTGCTTTACTCAGGGACATTATTACTTCATACACATACTCACTAGGTGATAGGCTTCTACAGAGACCAAGGTCCTTCACAATTTGACCTTGATCTTGACCTTTTGTGGACTTAGAAAAATTTTAAAGAAAAACTTCATGTTTGATACAAAGAAATTCCATTGGTAACCTCATCTGCTTGTAGGCTTTCACTTTATCCTAACCTTATACATGCAATTAAAACAAAAAAGTTTTTATATTTCTTGATTACTACTCAAACAGATATATATTAGATCATGGACTTTAACATTGAAAGAAACCACTTTGAACTTTGGTCTTCGGTCAAGCGCTGTTTGTGACAAGCAGCTGTTTGGGCGAGCTATGTTGTCCGCGGACAACTCTTGTATTGGATTGCAATTATTACTCTTTTGAACTCAGTGGTTGCTTTCTTAATACAGATTGCATTCTGAATAAGGTGGCAGCTAAGACAGGTTTGACTGTAGTTATAATAATGAATAGCAGGCTAAGTAAGAATAATTAAGGGGGGGAAAAAGCCAAAAAAATATTTTTTTTTTCCTAAATAAGAGAAGCTTGAACATGAGACTTGTCAAATAGAACAGAGACCTATTTGGAATAGCTGATAAGTTATTCAGCCTAGTCAGACTGCATGCACTGTATAGGAGTCAAAACTATTCTATTATGAAATGTTGTCTGAATTGACCTGATATCACCTGCTTAATAACATATCCTCCTAAACCACTGGGCCAATCAAGCTGGAACTTTGCAGGGATGTTCCTTGAGTGAAGCTCTTCAAAAGTGTTGAAAGAATTAAATTATATCAAAACTCTGGTTGCCATGGGCTGAGAATTCCGAAAATCTTAGAACAAATTCATCCTCTTCAAAATCATGGGCCTACTAAGCAATTAAGCTTTGGCAAACAGTAAAGACTAAGATCAACCTGCAAAGACATGCAGTCTCATCTCAGCCTACACTGCCTGCTTTCTGCTGAAATTCTGTGGGCAAAAATTAAGCCAGACTTATTGAAATATAAAAAAAATATCATGATTTGTGAGAAACAAAATTTGAATTCAGCAGGATAAAGGTTAATTGGTTCTGTTTAATATAAGAACATCAGCAGTTAGGTTTATAGATATATAAATGAATAAATTCTTGACAGAATTGAAATATCACAGGCTTCCGGTTACAAGCCGACTGAAATATCAAGGACAATTATAACCCCATGAATTAGCAAAGATAACATTTTCTGTGGAACAACAACATGAACGAACTTATTGATGTTTTTGTCTTTTTTTGATATTTTTTTAATATGACTGTACTTGACAATACTTATATAGATACTTATTTTCATTTTTGTTACCTTAACACCCCCCCCCCCCCCCAACCCACTCAACTATGTTTGGGGAGTATATAGGAGTCAGCTTGTTGGTCCGCTTTCTCGTGTCTGCTCAAGTTCTGGGCAACTAGTGGGCATGTTTCATTCAAACTTTACGGATGTGATCTGTATCAAGCAGAGATGTGCAAGTGATATTACGGTCATGATTCATTGACTTTTGACAGAGTTGTGGCTCTTTGATGGAAAATGGCTTTTTATAATCAACTTCAAGCAACTGTAGTGGGGTTTATTAGTCCACTTTGCCTCAGTCTAGTTTTATCGTATTCATTACTCAATCAGCTCACAGTCTTTGACTCGGAACAAAGTATGATGATTTGTAGCGTGACTATTTGGAGAATAGGGGGCTATTTCAGTCACCCTGGTGTCGGTGTTGGTGTTGATGTTGACATAATGCTTTAGTTAAGGTTTTATGTGCAACAGTATCAAACCTATGTTTCTGCTAAAGCTTTTGATTTTCATGTTCCAGCACTAGGAATAATTTTGCTGTCCTCTGACAGTTGTTGTTTAACCCTTGTCATGCTGAACCCGGAATATTCCTCCTTAAGCAGGAGGTTAAGACAAAGATCAGCCTGCACCTATGTGCACCTATGTTTGTCCCCTTTCAAGGCAGAGTTGTTCATGAAATTAATTTTCAAGAAAAAAGATTGTACTGCATTTTTGGAAAATAGGGCTTTCAGTACTTTGATATGAGTGCAATTTTAAAATAGGATTTTAATTCAGCATGACGAGGGTTGAAAATTGACCTGCTTTATGGAAATTGAGATTATTTTGATGTACTTATTAGCTCACCTGAGTGCCAAGCGCTCAAGGCTGCAGCTATCGTGACGGATGAATGTCCATTGTAAGTTTGTCTCAGTCCTCTGTCTGTCTGTCCATATTCCGTCTGTAAACATTTCTTAAAAAATCGTCCCTGAAACTACTGGACAGAATTTCACCAAAATTCACATATTAATGTCTCAGCGCAAAACAGTTCTAACTGCCTATAAACATATAGGCAGTTACAACTATTTCTCACTGAGCCATTGGTATATGATTCTTATTATTTGAGAAGATGTTCAATGAGTGAAAGAATGCCAGTTAAATACCAACCAAGATTCACAATTACAAAAAAAGCTTGTTTGCATTGGGCTGTGATTAATAATGACAAGAAAGAAATATAACTCTCAGTACTTATGAATTGGTTAGCATATCTAAGTGCAGTTAGTAAGAAGTGCTTTGTTTTGTGGAGAATTCTGCTAATTTTTTCCAGCTGTTTTACAGTACTTTTACATTATTTTTACCTGTCTGTTAATTTCAGAACCCTTTACTAATTGTTTGCAAAATAATGTAATAAATGAGCTCGCCTGACCTGTTTTATCATGATAGATATAAAGTAATCTACGTCTGTGAAAAAAATTAATTAAAGGAATATTGAGTGGTCATTGAATACCAAATTTATTAAACTCGTCATCTATAAACAGATAAAAACGATGCTGCGCTGAGTTTTTAGCTCACCTGAGCACGAAGTGCTCAAGGTGAGCTATTGTGGTTAGATGGATGTCCGTCGTCCGTCGTGCGTCGTGCGACGTCCGTCGTGCGTCGTCCATTGTCCGTCGTCAACATTTGCCTTGTATGCACTCTAGAGGCCACATTTTTTGCCCGATCAACCTGAATTTTGGTCAGAATGATTGTCTTGATGAAATCTCGGACGAGTTTGAAATTGGGTCAACTGGGGTCAAAAACTAGGTCACAGGGTCAAATCTAAGAAAAACCTTGTATGCACTCTAGAGGCCACATTTTTTGCCCGATCAATCTGAAAATTTGGTCAGAATGATTGTCTTGATAAAATCTCGGACGAGTTTGAAATTGGGTCAACTGGGGTCAAAAAGTAGGTCACGGGGTCAAATCTAAAAAAAAACCTTGTATGCACTCTAGAGGCCACATTTTTTGCCCGATCAATCTGAAATTTGGTCAGAATGATTGTCTTGATAAAATCTCGGACGAGTTCGAAATTGGGTCAACTGGGGTCAAAAACTAGTTCACAGGGTCAAATCTAAGAAAAACCTTGTATTCACTCTAAAGGCCACATTTTGTGCCCGTTTAACCTGAATTTTGGTAAGAATGATTGTCTTGTTGAAATCTCAGATGAGTTCAAACTTGGGTCAACCGGGGTCAAAAACTAGGTCAAAGGGTCAAATCTAAGAAAAACCTTGTATGCACTCTAGAGGCCACATTTTATGTTCGATCAACCTGAAATTTGGTCAGAATGATTGTCTTGATGAAATCTCGGACAAGTTTGAAATTATGTCATCTGGGGTCAAAAACTAGGTCACAGGGTCAAATCGAAGAAAAACCTTGTATGCACTCTAGAGGCCACAATTTTTGGCCAATAAACTTGAAATTTGGTCAAATTGACTGTCTAGATAAAATCTCGGACGAGTGCGAAATTTTGTCATTTGGGGTAAAAAACTAGGTCACGAAATCAATTATAAAAATCCTTGTTAGTCAACCTTAAAATTGTAAAAAAAGGATTCTCAATTTGTATAGAAGCAACAGCTTTGTTTAGCTCAGTCATTCATCATTCTACTTCTCATACTTCATTTGAAAATTTTAGACAGTTCATTCAGGTGAGCGATTAAGGGCCACTATGGCCCTCTTGTTTTGTCAAGTATATAGTAGCACCTCTACATTTTATACCGAGAAAACCCACTTCAAATGCCTAAATTTTAGGAACTTTTTAGCACACCTGAGCACAACATACTCAAGGGGAGCTATAAGATCACCTTTGGTCTGTTGTCCATTGTGCGTTGTTTGTCGTCCATCGTCAACAATTTCAAAAATTGTTCGTGGAATTCTGATTGGCCCATATTTATTGGCGTGGCCAAGCGTGGCATTTTTTGACTTTGAAATCTTTGAATGACACCTCCTCCTGAACCACTTGACAAATTACAATGAACTTTGCCAAATGTTTCTTGCTTGACCCTCTTTAAAAAAAAAATGCGAAATTTTGTTTGGCCCATATATATGGGTGTGGCAGGGTGGGGCTTATTTTGAGCCCAAAATCTTTGAACAACACCTCCTCCTGAATCTCTGGGCGGATTTTGATGAAATTTTACCAGAATGTTCCATGAATAGTTCTTTATAAAAATTGTTCACAAAATTTTGAATGGCCCATAAATATTGGCGTGGCAGGGTGGGGCTTATTTTGAGTCTCCTAAGTAATGAATGTATGGGCTGGGTCTATTATCACTGTAAATTCTTGGAATAACATCTACTCTTCAACAATTAGGCAAATGTCAATGAAGGTTGCCAGAAAGTTACTTGGATGAGATCCACTGGACCAATAAAATTCAGGTGAGTGGTTAATGGCCATTCTGGCCCTCTTATTTTTAGCTCACCTGAGCACGTAGTGCTTTTGTGGTCACATGATGTCCGTCGTGTGTCGTGCATCGTGTGTCGTGCGTCGTGTGTCGTCAACATTTACCTTGTAGGCACTCTAGAAGCCATATTTTTTGCTCAATCAACCTGAAAATTGGTCAGATTGATTGTCTTGATGAAATCTCGGACAAGTTTGAAATTGGGTCAAGTGGGGTCAAAAATGAGGTCACGGGGTCAAATATTAGAAAAACCTTGTAGACAATCTAGAAGCCATATTTTCAGCTCAATCAACCTGAAAATTGGTCAGAATGGTTGTCTTGATAAAATCTCAGACAAGTTCGAAATTGGGTCATGTTGGGTCAAAAATGAGGTCATGGGGTCAAATATTAGAAAAACCTTGTAGGCACTCTAGAGGCCATATTTTCAGCTCAATCAACCTGAAAATTGGTCAGAATGGTTGTCTTGAAGAAATCTCGGACAAGTTTGAAATTTGGTCAAGTGGGGTCAAAAATGAGGTCATGGGCTCAAATATTAGAAAAATCTTGTAGACACTCTAAAAGCTGTATTTTTTGCGCAATCAACCTGAAAATTGGTCGGAATGGTTGTCTTGAGGAAATCTCAGACAAGTTTGAAATTTGGTCAAGTGGGGTCAAAAATGAGGTCATGGGGTCAAATATAAGAAAAATCTTGTAGACACTCTAAAAGCCATATTTTCAGCCCAAACAACCTGAAAATTGGTCAGAATGGTTGTCTTGATGAAATCTCGGACAAGTTCAAAATTGGGTCAAGTGGGGTCAAAAATGAGGTAACTGGGTCAAATATTAGAAAAATCTTGTAGACACTCTTGAAGCCATATTTTCAGCTCAATCACCCTGAAAATTGGTCAGAATGGTTGTCTTGATGAAATCAAGGACAAATTCGAAATTGGGTCAAGTGGGGTCAAAAATGAGGTCACGGGGTCAAATATTAGAAAAATCTTGTAGAAACTCTAAAAGCCGTATTTTTTGCGCAATCAACCTGAAAATTGGTCAGAATGATTATCTTGATGAAATTTCGAACAAGTACGAAATTGGGTCAAGTGGGGTCAAAAATGAGGTCATGGGGTCAAATATTAAGAAAACCTTGTAGACACTCTAGTAGCCATTTTTTTTGCTCAACCTGAAAATTGGTCAGAATGGTTGTATTGATGAAATCTCGGACAAGTTCGAAATTGGGTCAAGTTGGATCAAAAATGAGGTCATGGGGTCAAATATTAGAAAAATCTTGTAGACATTCAAGAAGCATTATTTTCAGCCCAATCACCCTGAAAATTGGTCAGAATGATAGTCTTGATAAAATCTTGGACAAGTTCGAAATTGGGTCAACTGGGGTCAAAAATTAGGTCACAGGGTCAAATATTAGAAAAATCTTGTAGACACTCTAGAAGCCATATTTTCAATCAACCTTAAAATTGGTCAGAATGGTTGTCTTGATGAAGTCTAGGTTAAATTTGAATTATGGTCAAATGGGATCAAAAATAAGGACACAGGCTCAAGTTTGAAAAAAAACCTTGTAGACACTCACTCTTTAAGCCATATTTTTGCTCAATCAACTTGAAAATTGGTCAGAACGACTTTCTTGATGAACTTGGGTCAAGTGGGATCAAAACTGAGGTCACAGGGTCAAATCTTAGAACAATCTTGTAGACACTCTAGAGGCCAATCATCCAGAGAATTAGCCAGATTGAAATTGTCTTTAAAAATCTGTCTGGTTTGAATTTGGGTCAAGTATGGTTAAAAACTAGGTTAAGAGGTCAGGGGCCTCTTTCAAGAAAAATATCGTAAGATTTATCTTATAATTATCGTACGATTATATTTAAGACGGTCATAAACGGCTTTCACAAAAATATCGTTGAAAATCGCAGACTATACGACCTCATAAGATTATCGTAAAGTTGATCTTTTACACCTGCACGTGCTGATCATATGATATAAGCTTCCGCGTTAGTGGATAAATTGTCCACTTTTTACAATTTTTTTGACAATCGTACGATTATCGCAGAGTAAAATCAAATATCGAAATGATGGTGCATCAATTGTTTTCAATATATCTCGTTTATAACACTATATTTTTCTGGGAAATTCGGCATGTGCATAGCTAAATAATCGTTTTAACATCCTCGAGAGCTAGAAAGGAATGCGAGAAAATTTTAGGCTCATAGGGACAAAATCGTAAAATTTACGACTGGTCTGAAGGTGTCGTATATTTTATTGTAGATTTCACGATACGACGCCTTTCTTGAAAGCCCAACAGTTTCTTGAAAGCCAATTTTTATCGTACGATTGCGATACGACCAAATTTCAATCGTAGGACCTTTCTTGAAAGAGGCCCCAGATCTTAAGACTGTTAACTCAGGTGAGCGATTTAGGGCCACTATGGCCCTCTTGTTATCTCTTTTAGATGACGAGTTTGATAAATTCGGTATTTTATGAGCACAAATTTGATATTCTATTTGTAATATGACCTGATTTTTTTCTTTAAATCGAGAGAATTCCAGAAATCTATAGATTCAAATTATCATGCAAAATATAAAAAGCTGTCTGTGAAATGACGTCAGCAAATAGTTATGACGTCATTTTCACAACGAAAACAGAACAGTGCTATATGTTCTTTGCATAGTTATTCCTTTATGTTAGTTATAACACTTGTGTAATATCAAAAATATTCAACAGGTTTATTTCATAAACTGGAATCAGCCTATCTGTCCTTGTGTCTGTATGTCTGTTTGTCTGTGTAAAAAAACTACCAATTTTGTGTGGCCAACTTCTCTTATGAAACTCTAAACAAACATTGATAACATTATAAAAGTTTTGGAGTTTTAACTCCCACTGGCTGAAGAATTATCCCCCCTTGACTTTACTCAATATCTACTTTTTATATACATACACGGTACAACTCATTTGACTACTGATAATGTGTTGCCAAGTCCTCCTTCAGATTTGCTTCAATACAAATGAAACTTTATAGAACTTTCAATCACAATTTGAAGCTTAGCAACATGAAATTTTGGAGTCTCAACTACCCAACTGTTTAAGAGTTATCTCCCCTTGAATTTAGACAGTATTTATTCTTTATATACATATACAACTTATTTTACAACTTATTTGGTGTGTGGGGGAGTATTTAGTCACATTCTGTGATAAGCTCTAGTTTCTTTAGGAAACCTTGGTTAACATTGTGAAAGAGCCGGAGTCTCATCATTAGTTTCAAAATGTTATAGAACTATTACTACCTTAAGCTTAATTGGGTGCCATATACTCATAATTTATTTATTTATTTAACAACTTTTTCTCAGAAAGTTTTTACCATTTGTCATTTGACCAAGTTGCATTTTATGGTTTAAAAAAGAGAAAATAGCACTAGCAAATTTGAAAGCCTGAATGTTCTGTGGCAATTTTGTCTACTGATGACTCTTCTTCAATCTGTTCTATAATTATCTGCAAAATTTAAAGTTTAAACAGATATAAAATCATGAATAATTCATCTCTCTGGGAATGTGGTGATACAATCTTGATACAAATGATATTAGCTGTCACTCTTTAAACGGTATTGAACTTAGGTATAAGTACCATTTTACAAGACAGAGAAAAACCCAGATGAAACCAAATCAGAAAAAAATGGAGGCAAGGGTTTTAGCAAAGCTTGTTACATGCCACTGTCTATCATTTTAAAGTAGAAAAAGTTCATTCGGAACACCACTCGGCCAATCTCACGATCAACCTCGGATGTACATAGATGAACTGTTTTTAGCTCCACTGGCTGAAAGCTACTTGGGCTATTGTCATGGCGTTGTGTCCGTCGTGCGTCCGTCTGTCTGTGCGGTCGTAAACTTTCTTTAAAAATCTTCTCAGAAACTACTGGATGGATTTCAACCAAACTTCAGAGGAATGATCCTTGGGTGACCCTCTTTCAAAGTTCTTCAAGAAATTTTGATCCAATGAAAAACATGGATTAAATGGGCGTGGCTAATTTCCAAATATGGTAAAAAGTGAGTTTTCTCAGATTCTAATCAATGGATGCCAATTCAATTTTACATGAAGGATCCTTAGGTGACCCTTTATCAGTCTACAAAAAATCATTGTGATCGGATGGAAAATATGCATTTTATGGGTAGAGGTCATTTCTCTATATGTTATATTGTGGTAACTTTGAAAATCATTTTCTCAGAATGAAACCGATGGATATCAACCAAATTTCACAGGAATGATCCGTGAGTGACCCTTTATCAGTCTACAAAAAATCATTGTGATTGGATGGAAAATATGCATTTTATGGGTGGAGGTCATTTCTCTATATGTTATATAGTGGAAACTTTGAAAATCATTTTCTCAGATTATAACTGATGGATAGCAACCAAATTTCACTGGAATGATCCTTGAGTGACCCTTTATCAGTCTAAACAAATCATTGTGATTGGATGAAAAATATGCATTTTATGGGCAGATGTCATTTCTCTATATTTTATATAGTGGAAAATTTGAAAATCATTTTCTCAGAATCTATAATGTTTGGATATCAACCAAATTTCATTTGAATGATCCTTGAGTGACCCTTTATCAGTGTACCAAAAATTACTTTGATTGGATGAAAAATATGCATTTTATGGGTGGAGGTCATTTCTCAATATGTTAAATAGTTGAAACTTTGAAAATCATCTTCTCAGAATGTAACTGATAGATATCAATCAAACAATTTTGGTATGATCTTTGGGTGACCCATTATCATGCAGCCAAAAATTATTTTGATTTGATGAAAAAAATGTCTTTAAAGAGCTGAGGTCATTTCTGTATCTGTTATATAGTTGAATCTTTGAAAATCATTTTTAACATCACCCCAAATATCTAAAAATCTAGTCAAAACATTTATTTGCTTTTTCATTTTGTATGAACCCTCTCTGCGTTCAAGATGAAGACTATGCGAAGCGTTTTGGAACTATTTACTCGCTTACATGTGTACTCAAATGTAAATCTGGTTTCAAACTTCGTTAACTTCCTAAGCGTTTTTTTACAACACAAGAATATTTCTTAGATAGGTACAAAATAACATCTACATATAGTCCGTTTGACTTCTATATGGACCAACATTTCGCCGAAAATCTCAGAATCGAATGGATGAAGCGTATTTTTTTCTTGCCATATCATATTTTTCAACTAATACCTTGATGAATTTAGTTTTTCAGAATTTTTGAAGGTGTAATAATGATTTTGTCCACCCGTCTACATGTTAACTTTCGGCCTTTTATACCTACTCGTGTCTGTAATAAACGGAACAGCGAATTGCCTATCCAAAAATAGCTCTGATTTGCATAGGGGCCGAGTCAAAAGGGTATGAATTTTGGCAAGTCGTTTTAGTATAAAATCGAGTATTTTTGTAAAATTAATTTCGTAGATTTTTTTACTTACTTAGGATATCAAATCTTAGTGTATTCTGTATTTGTCAAAAACTGTTTGACCAGATAATTGATAATATTTTTTGTCCATTCTGAGATGAACCCCATATTCCCTTATTTAGACCAATCGAAAAGGATTATTTAACAAAGTCGTTGGGATTTTTACGAGGAGAACTAGGTAAGCAGGCGGGTAATAACGGTACAAATCACGGGATATTTAAGTTTAAGATGTCCTGACCGTCGATATGCTAATTAGCTTTTCCAAATATGGAAAAATGGACATTTCTTCTGTCAAATGTTTAGTATAAAACCACGTGTCTGTACTATTTGTTTACATTCTCTTACATTTAAACAACTTTCACCACCCCTCGTGTTTAAGAGCAGAAAATGTGAAAATGTTATCATTATAACTAGATAGACAAAATCATTATTTTGAAATCATTTTTCTCCCAAAAAATATTTTTTGGAATGGTATTAAGCTGAAATTAATATTTAACCATATAGAAATCCTTCATTCAAACGTAATTTTATATAATTAATGAAAATGTTGGTCCATATAGAAGTCAAACGGACTATACCTGTTCTCTATTTCCTTCTCCAATCTTTTCCGGGTCACCAACAAACTCCTCCACAAATTCATCTGCCAATCTAAATCTAACATTTTCCTGCAAAGGAATTACATAAACTGATTTACTAATGTAATTATATCTTTCATTGTTCGAAACAGCAAGTTTTAGGCTATTTTAATCAATAATATATAACAGAAATTCGCGATTTCCCTGATAAAACATATCGCGTTTTTATAAAAGATATCACAAATGCGTCAATCAAGTTTCAAAAATGCCTTCAAGAAACCAACACACTATCTTCAAAAAACCATCGCCACAGAGTCATGCTCATAGACAAACATACACCTTTCATCAATATGAAATTGATACAGAAAAAATTAAAAGATGATATTTAAAAATAAGAAAAGCTTACCAAATTGACAGCCATCCTTTCAGTTGTAGTAAAGCAACGTGTATGAGACAAAATCCAGTGCAAATCGAAGAAAAGGATTTTTTCCCGCTCATTTACAATAACAGAATCATAGCAAACCAACGTACAAAATCATAGACAACCATTTTACGGTAACATCGTTAAACACCAGTGAAACCTCCGTTTCTACTAAAGCTGTTGATTTTCATGTTCCAGCACTAGGAATAGTTTTGCTGTCCTCTGACAGTTGTTGTTTAACCCTTGTCATGTTGAACCCGGAATATTCCTCCTTAAGCAGGAGGTTAATACAAAGATCAGCCTGCACCTATGTGCAGTCTGATCTTAGTCTACACCACCTGTTTGTCTCCTTTCAAGGCAGAGTTGATCATGAAATTAATTTTCAAGAAGAAAGATTGTACTACATTGTTAGAAAATAGGGCTTTCAGTACTTTGATATAAGTGCATTTTTATGCTCCCGGAAGGGAGAGCATATAGCCCCCGCTTCGTCTGTCTGTCCGTCCGTCCGTAATTCCGTCCGTCCGTCCGTCCCCACCTATTTCTCCATAACCCTTGGGCCAAATCAAATGAAACTTACTATATGAACTCCCTATGATATAGTGTTGATGCACATGTGATGGTTTTTGGATTTGAGGCCTCGTCACGGGAAAAGGGGACTTGGGGTAAAAAACAGTTTTTCACAAATTTCTCCTAGTCTAACTGTCAGAATTTAGTGAAATTTCATATTTGAGTAGCAAATCAGATGCCCTTTACTATAAACAATTTGAAATTAACGTAAAAAAAAAAATTATCATGGAAAAAGGGGGCTAAATGTTTGTTACCTTTACGTTAGCATGTAAAATAGACATTCCGTCCGTCCGTCCGTCCGTCCGTCCCCACCTATTTCTCCATAACCCTTGGGCCAAATCAAATGAAACTTACCATGTGAACTTCCTATGATATAATGTTGATGCATATGTGATGGTTTTTGGATTTGAGACCTCGTCACGGGAAAAGGGGACTTAGGGTAAAAAACAGTTTTTCCCAAATTTCTCCTAGTCTAACTGTCATAATTTAGTGAAATTTCATATTTGAGTAGCAAATCAGATGCCCTTTACTATAAACAATTTGAAATTAACGTAGAAAAAAATATATCATGGAAAAAGGGGGCTAAATGTTTGTTACCTTTACGCTAGCGCGTAAAATACAGTTTATTCTTTCATTTCTCCTAGTCTTATGCTCAAAATTTGATGAAATTTCATATTTCAGTAGCAAATCAGATGCCCTTTACCATAAACTATTTGAAATTTGTGTCTAAAAATATGTCATGCAAAAAGGAGGTTTAATGTTTGTTACATTTATGTTTGCTGTGTAAGATTACACCTTATTTGAGTCCTTGCAATCTGACCACAGAGCATATCTCCTAAAGTATAATAGCTATCAACTTGAAACTTTATGGGTGGATAGATCTTATGAAGGAGAGGTGCAGTGCACAAGAACTACAACTCTTGCTTGCATAATTTTGGAGTTATTGCCCTTTGTTATTTTTGATACTTAGATTATGTATGGAGCATATCTCCTAAAGTATAACAGCTATCAACTTGAAACTTTATGGGTGGATAGATCCATTGTTAGGTGCTCCGGCCGCCGCGATATAACTGCCAGATTGTTGAAAGCGGTGTTAAACCCATTCAAACAAACAAATACAACTGTTACGAGCTGAGCCATTGGTATATGATTCTTAGTATTTGAGAAGATGTTCAATGAGTGAAAGAATGCCAGTTGAATACCAACCAAGATTCACAATTACAAAAAAAGCTTGTTTGCATTGGGCTGTGATTAATAATGACAAGAAAGAAATATAACTCTCAGTACTTATGAATTGGTTAGCATATCTTAGTGCAGTTAGTAAGAAGTGCTTTGTTTTGTGGAGAATTCTGCTAATTTTTTCCAGCTGTTTTACAGTACTTTTACATTATTTTTACCTGTCTGTTAATTTCAGAACTCTTTACTAATTGTTTGCAGAATAATGTAAGGAATGAGCTCTCCTGGTTTGTTTTATCATGGTAGATATAAAGTAATCTACGTATGTGAAAAATTTAATTAGA
Source organism: Fragum whitleyi (assembly GCA_948146395.1). NCBI lineage: Eukaryota > Metazoa > Mollusca > Bivalvia > Cardiida > Cardiidae > Fragum > Fragum whitleyi. Next base: position 47,583,737 of record OX411550.1, on the reverse strand, counting down.
GGATATTGAGTGGTCATTGAATTCAGAATTTATTAAACGAGTCATCTATAAACAGATAATAATGAGGCTGCGCCGAGTTTTTATCTGTTTAAGATGACGAGTTTGATAAATTCGGTATTTTATGAGCACAAATTTGATATTCTATTTGTATTATGACCTGATTTTTTTCTTTAAATCGAGAGAATTCCAGAAATCTATAGATTCAAATTATCATGCAAAATATAGAAAGCCGTCTGTGAAATGACGTCAGCAAATAGTTATGACGTCATTTTCACAACGAAAACAGAACAGTGCTATATATTCTTTGCATAGTTATTCCATTATGTTAGTTATAACACTTGTGTAATATCAAAAATATTCAACAGGTTTATTTCATATACTGGAATCAGCCTATCTGTCCTTATGTCTGTAAGTCTGTTTGTCTGTGTACAAAAAACTACCTATTTTGTGTGGCCAACTTCTCTTATGAAACTCTAAACAAACATTGATAACGTTATAAAAGTTTTGGAGTTTTAACTCCCACTGGCTGAAGAATTATCCTCCCTTGACTTTACTCAATATCTACTTTTTATATACATACACGGTACAACTCATTTGACTACTGATAATGTGTTGCCAAGTCCTCCTTCAGATTTGCTTCAATACAAATGAAACTTTATAGAACTTTCAATCACAATTTGAAGCTTAGCAACATGAAATTTTGGAGTCTCAACTACCCAATTGTTTAAGAGTTATCTCCCCTTGAATTTAGACAGTATTTATTCTTTATATACATATACAACTTATTTTACAACTTATTTGGTGTGTGGGGGAGTATTTAGTCTCATCCTGTGACAAGCTCTAGTTTCTTTAGGAAACCTTGGTTAACATTGTGAAAGTGCTGGAGTCTCATCATTAGTTTCAAAATGTTATAGAACTATTACTACCTTAAGCTTAATTGGGTGCCATATACTCATAATTTATTTATTTATTTAACAACTTTTTCTCAGAAAGTTTTTACCATTTGTCATTTGACCAAGTTGCATTTTATGGTTTAAAAAAGAGAAAATAGCACTAGCAAATTTGAAAGCCTGAATGTTCTGTGGCAATTTTGTCTACTGATGACTCTTCTTCAATCTGTTCTATAATTATCTGCAAAATTTAAAGTTTAAACAGATATAAAATCATGAATAATTCATCTCTCTGGGAATGTGGTGATACAATCTTGATACAAATGATATTAGCTGTCACTCTTTAAACGGTATTGAACTTAGGTATAAGTACCATTTTGCCGCCACCATAGCGCAATTGGTTAGGCATAAGACTTCCAATCCAGAAGTCGTGGGTTCGATCCCAGGTGGCGGCAAATATCCTTTCCGACGTTTTTTCAGAAAAAATGGAGGTAAAGGTTTGAACAAAGCTTGATGCATGCCACTGCCTATCATTTTTAGCCGAAGGCCACTGGGGCTATTGTCATGGCTTTGTGTCCGTCATGTGTCTGTCTGTCCTTCCGGTTGTAAACTTTTTCTTTAAAAATCTTCTCCTCAGAAACTACTGGATAAATTTCAACCAAACTTCACATGAATGATCCTTGGGTGACCTTCTATCAAATTTGTTATAGATATTTTGATCCAACGAAAAACATGGATTTAGTGGGCGTGGCTAATTTCCAAATATGGTAAAAAGTGAGTTTTCTCAGATTCTAATTGATGGATACCAATTGAATTTCACTGGAATGATCCTTGAGTGGCCCTTTATCAGTGTACCAAAAATTTTTGTGATCAGATGAAAAATGTGGATTTTATGGGCGGAGGTCATTTCTCTAAATGTTTTATAGTGGAAACTTTGAAAATTAAATTCTCATAATGCAACAGATGGATATCAACCAAATTTCACTGGAAGAATCCTTTACTGACCCTTTATCAGTCTACCAAAGATTATTGTGATGGGATGAAAAATATGTATTTTATGGGCGGAGGTCATTTCTTTATGTGTTATATAGTAGAAACTTTCAAAATCATTTTCTCATTATGTAACTGATGGATATCAACCAAATTTTACTGGAAGAATCCTTGAGTGACCCTTTATCAGTCTACCAAAAATTATTGTGATGGGATGAAAAATATATATTTTATGGGCGGAGGTCATTTCTTTATATGTTATACTTATGGCAATAGTTTTGAAAAAAAAAAACCTATTCTTTGTTACTGATCTGGAACTAATATGGCATCTAACCCTATCAAACACTAAATTTATGGATGTGAAAATCTTTGCTCCATTTATTTAGCTACATTTTTATTACCCCCAGCCGTTGGGCAAAGGGGATAAAGTAACTGTCTCAGTCAGTCATTCAGTCACTATACTTGTCCGGAGCATATCTCCTATTAAGTGTAAAAGCTATCAATTTTAACTTTATAGGTTGATATATTTCATGGAGGAGAAGTGCAGTGCACAAGAACTGCAACTCTTGCTTTCATAATTTTGGAGTTATTGCCCTTTGATTAGGCTTCAGTTTACTGTCAAGCTTTGATGGCGGTGGATGGCCATGTCCGACATGGCCCTTGTAACAAGGATGCAAGGATATATTCTGAGCATCTTCTTAATGAAAGAAAAATATATGTTCCACTGAAACAAATAAATATTCTCCATGTACATATAGCATCTGCAATATGCATACCCCTGTGAAAATTGTAAGAACAATTCAAGGACATTTCCTATCATGTTCAAGAATAAATGGCATGAATTGTTCTAGAACTGTTCAAATTCACTTTAAGAAATGTTATATTGGACAATTTTTTAAGAACACGCTGTTCTCAACAAGTTCTTAAAATTTGTTCTAGAACAGTCCAAGAACTAAGTTACATGAACATTACAAGAACTGTAATCCTTCTCACAGTTCTTGAACTGTTCAGGTAACATTTTAAGAAAATTTTTTTTAAAATGTACTTGAATGGTTCTTAAACACTTTTAAGAAAAGTTTAATTACAGTTCATGTTTCCTTTTCTCTGAACTGTACTTGAATAATTCAAGAATCGTACTGTCCAATATAACATTTCTAAAAATGTTCATGAACACAACTTGAACACTTTCATTACATCAGTTCAGTTCTAGTACCTGAAGTGTTCCAAATTGATTTAGCCCTTGAACTGTTCTTGAATCAATTAGAAACAATACCATTTTATCTGAACTGTTCTTGCATAATTCAGGAATGGTAAAAAAAATGGTTCAATATGACATTTCTTGAAATGTTCTTGAACACAACTTGAACACTTTCATCTTTATCGCAATAAATTGCTTGAAACAATCTGGAACAGTTTTTAAACTATTCAAGAACACCAGTTCTTAATTTAAACATGAATGTTAGATGGACATTTAAAGTAATGACCCAGATCAAATGATGAACAAAAGCCTTTTATTACTTTCATTATTAGGCAACCAACTTTAAAGAAATGGCAAAATCAACAAGATGTGTTAGTGAAACACAATGCCCCCAAAACAGGAATTCTTTAGAAACTAGTGATTTTTATTGTTTTTTTCCCCCTTTGTTTCAGGAAAAAAGGGTTAAAATTTTGACCTTGACCTTGATGAAATGACCTTCTCCATTTGTGACCTATCCACATACCAAATATTAGCATTGTAACTTAATCAGGGTTGAAGTTATAGGAAAATGTTTAGTTGTCAGGTTAAGTTTTGCAGACAGACAGACGATGAACAGACTGACATCTAAAACGATATGCCCAAAATCTATCGATGCGGGGCATAAAAAGTCACATTTATTGGACAAGTGCGTACTGTATGAACACTTCTTCATTCCAAATACTATTTAACCAATTCCCACACAGTGACAGTTTTGGACCCCCCCCCCCCCGAGAAAAACAATGGGGAAAACATTGTATAAATGAAGAAATTGCTTGTAACAAGCAATTTCTTCATTTTACACAATGTTTTTTATCTAAAAAGTTGAAAAAATCTATAATTTCATGTACTGTAAATTGATGTCTGCAACCCCCGTACTGTATGAACACTTCTTAATTCCACATACTATTTAACCCATTCCTACACAGTGACGCTTTTGGAAGACCCTAAAGAAAAACAATGGGGAAAACATTGTTTAAATGAAGATATTGCTTGTAACAAGCAATTTCTTTATTTTACACAATGTTTTCTCTCTAAAAAGTTGAAAAAATCTATAATTTCATGTACTGTAAATTGATGTCTGCAACCCCTTTCAATTTGGACCAGTCAAAAATTTTGCTGTCTGGTAATGGATTAACATTCCTGTTTTGTTAACTCAACTTTGGATATATACTTAAATCTGCATTCCATCACCCTTAACCCCTTCTCAAACAAGACCTGGCATTGGCGTCACTATTGAAAAGGCTTTGGAAAACATGGAGGCAAAAGAAGAAAATGCTGATAATCAGCATTTTCTCCTTTTTTTCTCAATGATTTCACTGTATCATACACATACACATTTACCATATCTGTATCAACATCTCTATTTTGTCTAAAACAGCTTTTGAAAAGGACAACCCTAAAATTTTGCTGTTGGGAAAGGATTAACAACCACAGTACCATACGATAACTACCTACGAGAACAACTTTACTATCCCTGTAAGAAAATGAAAGTATCAGTCTAACAAATTGAAACCGTAGTGGCCTACTGGACATATAAAAAGGGGGACATCTTCAAAATTTGTGTCCCCTATTTATGTGAATTAATATTCTATACAAAAGAATCAGTAGGGTGCCATCATCCTCATGAGTACATACTTGCACTTGCAAAATTAGCACTTGCAAGTCAAAGAAAGAAGGCTTGCAAAGTGCAGACATTCTTTCTTTAGCTTGTATTTCTAATTAAGGAATGTCTGAATTGTCTGGTGTTTAAAAAGCAAAGGAGTTACAGGGCACATCTATGGGGAGTTTTAGGGGACATTTATAGGGGCCAAATTGGCATGAAATACCCTTCTGGGCTGAATACTAACAGTTATCATAAACAAAAAACAGTCTTAAACAGTTTAAAATGTGTTGAACTGAAACATATAATGACAGAACTTTCTCATTGAGGTTGACAGAACCTGTTGCTTACAAAATTATAGAGGTATTTCCATTTGGCCAATTACCTATGCTATATTTAGATCATGATCATAAAATCGAAATTGGTTTTAAAATCTAAAAGTTTTGAAAACATCATGGAAAATGGAGCAGTTTGCTCCTTATGAGTAAATGTTCCATTTTTCATTCCCAGAAGCGTTATAAGGCATTTCTAATATCTCTACAATTTTGGGCTTCACTGCCCACTTTTTTTATCACTCCTCCTTGTCATTTTAATTTGGTTGTCAATTTTTTTCCTCATGGCCTCCATCCCAAGACTTGGGCATTTCTTCAGGATTGCTTTTTCCAACACAGACATTTTTTCTTTGTCAAGTGCTGGTCGAAGCTTGTCAGGAGATCTGATTGTTTTTTTACCAGTCCTAGAGCATGACACCATCTCCTCTTTTGTGAAAACACCAAAACACATCTTCTTCACGCACTCGTTGATTTCCTTCTCCTTATCAGGCGACATGTGACTAACCAAATCCAAGACCTCATTTACTTTCTTATCTTGGCTACTTAAACCTCTAACATTGCTCAAGCCTGCACCTTCCTCATTCTCTGTTCTTGCTTTCTTTAGCCCTCTTCTGAGTTCTTTAACTTCCTTCTCCAAGACCTCTACTCTCTTCTCAAGGGACCTCTTACTGCTGAAATGAGATGGAAGAGGCTTAGTCCCTCATTTTTGGGACAAGTTTGTCATGCAAGATTTAATGAAAGGTAAAGACTTTCTTTAACTAGATTGTTGTCCCAGAACAACTGCCCGCAACATTTTGTAGGTATCATGATCCCGACAAACACATTTTTAGTGTTTGACTTTGAGCTTTGAGCGTGAATTTGAAGCTATCCAAAAATTTATTTCAAATGGCATATTTACTCATGATGGAAAATAATTGTGTCAATCTCGAAATCAATCCATAATTGTATGAGTAATTGTCGAGACAAACACAATTTCTGTGTTTGACCTTGAGCTGTGACCTTGACATTAGAACTATCAAAAATTCTTTCAAATGGCACATCTACTCATGATGGAGAATAATTGAGCTAATTAATTGCGTCCGTCCATAATTGTATTTGTTTTTTGTTTTTTTTGAATGGGGTTTAAAGCCGCTTTCAACAATCTTTCAGTTATATCGCAGTCAATCGCAAGAATTGCTTGAGAAATGGGGATTTTGGAATTAGAAATTATAGAATTCTGAAACTCCTTCAAATGTAGAAACCATTATGCTTGTGTGCGGTTTTCACATTATTCTGTCAAAAGCCTAGCAGATTTCTCATCCAACTTTTAATCAAAGCCTATCTCATCAAACTTTTAATGAAAGCCTTATCTTTAACCCTTGTCATGCTGAACCCGGAATATTCCGGTTTTGGCAGGAGGTGTAGACCAAGATCAGACTGCATATAAGTGCAGTCTGATCTTAGTCAACAACTTCTGCTTATACTATTCCTGCCAGAGTTGTTTATGAAATTGATTTCTAGAAGAAATATTGACTTTTGAACAACAAGTTCTATCAGTGCTTTCAGCCCTTTGGTTTTACAGCAGTCTGACGAGGTTGTTTATACAGTATGACATTAGGGTTAAGATTCACTGATATAAAACCACTTGCTTGAATTGTCCAATCAAGACAATTCTAGAAAGTTGTTAGATATTGGATAGATTTCAGAAAGAAGGGATTATTTGAAAATTCCAAATATGCATCAAATCTAAAATCCTGTGAGATCAGAGCCAAATTCAATGCCAAAGTTCCAGTTACAATGAAACATTTTTACCATATTTCAAAATTGGGTTTACATTTTACCTGGAATGACTATGGGAGGGGTATACTGTCACAGTGGTCTTCGTCGGAGGAACAGAAGTTGACTGTTCAAAATCAGCATTCTTTCCTGCAGTACTGGGATGTTCAGAATCGGCAGTCTTTCCTTGAGAACGGGGCTGTTCAGAATCAGCAGTCTCTACTGGAGTATTTTGCTGTTCAGAATCGGCAGTCTTTCCTTGAGAACGGGGCTGTTCAGAATCAGCAGTCTCTACTGGAGTATTTTGCTGTTCAGAATCGGCAGTCTTTCCTTGAGTACGGGGCTGTTCAGAATCAGCAGTCTTTACTGGAGTATTGGACCATTCAGAATTGTCAGTCTTTCCTTGAGTACAGGGCTGTTCAGAATCAGCAATCTTTACTGGAGTATTGGACCGTTTAGAAGCAGCAGCCTCTCCTGAAGACAAGAGGAACATGATTGTCCTATATTGCTCACCTGAACCAAAATGATGAGCCACAGTTTTGTTCAAATCAATTCCCATGACTGGTAATTTCTGCGGCAATGTAACTTTTGCAGAATTTTGCGGATAACTTCAAACAGCAAAAATTAAATTCTCAAAAATTTCTTTAATTTTCCCACCCAATAGCAGACAACCCGATATCCAATGAATCTTGATGGATTATTAGTTTTTACTGCATTAAATCAGTTTCATTATGATTGGTCAATAATTGTGGATGCTACAATGTAACAAAGTCAAAAACGGCAATTTTGTTAAATTCAAGGGCTCACAACTTGTTACTTTCTAGTCCAATCAGACCAAAAACCAAGCTCATCTAAGAGCATATGGTCACCAAAGTTGTGTGAAAGTTCCATCATGATTGGTCAATAATTGTAGATGCCACAACTATTTTTGATATTCAAGGGCAGATAACTAAGGACTTTATGGTCTGATCTAACCCATAATCAAACTCATCCGAGAACTTATGATCCTTCTTGTTTTGGCCAAACTTGATCAAGATTTGCTAAATTTTGTGGATGCTAGAGTGTAAACAACAAATTTGGACGATGGACAGACAGACACCGGACAAAAAGTGACCACAATAACTCACCTCAAGCACTTCATGCTCAGGTGAACTAAAAAAGTAAAGAAAATGGACCTAACAATTTATGGACAAATTTTTCAACAAAAACATTGTCTATTAAAATTGTGATGACCAGGCATCCAGACAGGTTTACCTTATGGTTAATGTGCTCTAATTTCTTTATGCTTCAACAGATTGCTTCAATATTTGGTCAGTTGCTTGACTGGCTAGTTAGCTTCATGTGACCTTGACCCCATAACCTTGACATTGACTACTTTTGACCCCGGAAAATCCATCCATAATGTGTTTCAATTTCTAAATTTTAATACAGTAGAGCTATCTCTTTTCTAATCTAATACAGTGAACTTCATTTGAGATCATATTTTAAGAAATGTTTTTTTCCAGTAACTACTCTGTTTGGAAAGAAAAGAGCAGCAACTCTGTGACAGTTTTTAAGAGATAATCCAAAAGTAGAAGGTGGACAACAACATTTCTCTTAAGTATGATGGTTGTATCGCAATCTATTTCAGGTTTATGTGCACACCATAATTTAAACAAGAGGGCCGTTGGCCCTGGGGCGCTCACCTGAGATAAAGGCTCTTTTTCTTTCAACAGTCTAATTTCATGTTAAGGTTAGGATTATGAAACAAGTGGACCACAATTACAAATAAAGACCATGAACCTGGGGATCCAAAAGTCTAAATTACAAATTCCAAGGCTTTAGTGCTGATTTGAAAGAAGGAAAAAACTTTTTCTATGGGTTATAATTTCAGAAATAAGAAAGAAGTCTGTGAACTGATGCTTCATGCCTACACCCCCCCCCCCCCCCCGGGTCTGCCCCTGGAAACCCTAGGATCATGATTTTAGCTATTTTGTAGGAGAACAATATACTGATGCTTCATGCAAAATATCAAGGCTCTACGCCTTCTGGGTCAAGAGAAGATTCTTAAAGATTATTTTGAAATTTCACTTTTCTTGCCATGGCAACCAGAGTTTTTAACAGATTTCAATTCTTTTAGCTAATTTTGAAGGGGACCACCTAAGGAACATTTCTGCCAAATTTGATTCAAATCGGCCAAGTAGTTTGAGAGGAGATGTCATTTAAAAAATCATTCTTTATTTCTATATAAACCCCACCCCCCCTGGGGCTCCGCCCCTGGGGACCCGAGGATCATGATTTTAGCTATTTGAAAGAGGTCAATATACTGATGCTTCATGCAAAATATCAAGGCTCTAAGCTTTCTGGGTCAGGAGGAGAAGATTTTTTAAGATTATTTTAAAATTTCACTTTTGTTGCCATGGCAACCAGAGTTTTTTTTTTACAGATTTCAATTCTTTTAGCTATTTTTGAAGGGGACCATCTAAGGAACATTTCTGCCAAATTTGGTTCAAATTGGCCCAGTAGTTTAGGAGGAGATGTCATTTAAAGAAATCGTTGACGGACGACGCACGCCGGACAGACGCCGGACAAAAGGGTATCACAATAGCTCACTTGAGCACTACGTGCTCTGGTGAGCTAAAAATGCCAAGTTAAAAAGGGCAATAACTAAATAATTGTCTTTAAGAGACAATCCAAAGTAAGAGGTGCATGCACAAGAACTTGTCATGGTGAACATTTCTGTGAAGCTTGATGGCTGAACCTCAATCAGTTTATGGGTTATAAGCCACATACTATTTACACTATTTCATTAAGATAAAGTTTGAAATACAAAGTATGGACAGATTTTAGGGGGTCATTGTCAAGAGGAATAGATACTATTTTTTTTTATTTCTTAATGAAACCCTACAGTGTGGCTATTAGTTGAATCATATTGACAAGACAATTTGAACGATGATTACAACATAGGATTTCATTGAGATATAAAAAATCCTGTATTAATATTTTAATTCAGCCCTTCAATTGAAACTACAGCCATGCATTGTTTTTTATGAGGACAACTGACATTCTCTGAAAAAAAAAAAGTATTATACCCACCTTTACTTTTTTCCCTCTCCAAAGTTTGTTCATAGGTATGCTTTGGTGGTAGTTTTGCCTGTTTTGAGAGAAATTTTCTGTCATCTGTAATAAAAGGCAGAAAATTTAAACCTTTACCTGCAATACTTTATAAGATCATGGCATCATTGTCTGTTCAATTTTTTTCTCAAAAATTTAATTTTTAAACAGCCACATGATGGACACAATGCCTTTGGCCAGTGGAGCTAAAAAGTACAAGTTTGGGATAAATCAGGGTTTTCGTTTGACTCGAGACCTCGGGTTTCGACGCACAGAAATTCAAAAAGAAGCAATTTTGATGCTCGAAAATTTGCCACTGTGCATCATATTGACGCTCAAAAATTTGCAGCCATGTGTCAAAAGGTCATCATAAGTGTGCCAAATTATTGAAAAATGGTTAATTGATAGTAAAACAAATACACCATCATCTTGTATAACACCTAGACTGGTACCACTGTCGACTCTAATATAGACTGGTGAACCTGTCACATCTGCGCTGCTCTCCGATATTGTATCGTCAGATTAGGACAGGCTCGCCAGTCAAACTGTAATAAAGCCGACAGGTATGCATCGATTTTCCGTACATACACGGAAAGCCTGTCCCAATAGGTTTTTTCCTTACTAAAATCAAAAATGAGGCTTATGCATGCGCAGAAAATTTGGTTATGAAAAATTGCATACGCTGCAGGATTTCCATCCAATACGATAAAAATCTTCCTTTTATAGTTTTAAAGTAGTCAGTTTTAATGTTAAACATTTCTCACATCAACAATCGAAATTGTGTGCGAGAAAAACCTTGGAATGTCACCCCTTACGTGTAAAATATATGAGGAACACCGCGTTCCGCGTCCGCCCACATTGTGGTTAAGCAGAACTCTGAAAACATGGAAATACAGCATTTAGTTCTAATGAGCACATGCTCTATTTTTCAGTTTTCAAGGATGGAGAAATTTTTCTTCTTATCTTTTAAGTAATTTCTGACAAATAGATTGTCATGACTATAAATCCAGGGCCTGTCTCGATATATCCAATGTTAGTTGGTGGGTTGATTGATTGAATTGAGTTTAATGCCGCTTTTAACAGTATTTTAGTGATATCCTGGTGGCTGGAGCACCTAACAGTGGATTCCTGGTATTTCTCAAACCAGTACTACCACTACATCCTTTCCTAGCCTCCAGCTGCTATCCCACTAAGTTTTACGATTATCCACCCATTGGTGAGAGACAAATGTCGGATAGAATATCTGCCGCCGAACCCATGACACCCTATTACTGAAGATTAGGAGTCTGACGCGCTACTGACTGCGCTATGACGACAGTGTGTGTTGAGAGCCTAAGACAACCTAATTAAACTTATTTCAAACTCACCGTTTAGCACAAAATGCTGTAGGCAATACACATAATTATCTGGATCTAACATATAAAATACAAGATATGTTTGTGAAACACTAATGCCCCCAAATGGCTATTTTTCTGGAGAAAATGCCAATATTAAGTCTTCACGTTAAGGATTGATAAGGGTTATATTGCATGGTACAGATAAATATCATTGAAAGAAGGTTGCAAATATCAATTTTGAGTTTTGTATGTCAAATACTTTTTGAGAAAATACCAATATTATGTTTTTGGACAGACAAACAACAGACATATGGACACGAGCAAAACAATACACCCCAATCTCTCGATACGGGGAATGAAAATATGGTATTTTTTTTACACAGACCAACTCTGTATAGAAATCTCATTTATCCTTTACACTCATGCTTACAATAGGTTCCATGCTTCCGATAGCCTTGTGATTTTCGGAAATGATTACAATGGTATCAGAATACCATTCCATGTGCATCTGAATAATTTTGTTAAAAACAAAGCCTTTGGTCAATGTTTCCATCCTAGCAAAGTTTTAAAGACACTTGATTTTCTCCTCAGTTAAGCAGTTAAGCAAATCCCCTATCCAAGAAATTGTGATTTTCATTAGGTCATCCTAGTCCTTTAAATGGAGACAAAAACAAAAGCTATCAAAATGATAAGTGCCTCATCTTGACACAAAGTGATGACATGCTTTGAATTTTCTGGTTATAATTCGAAGATTCTTTACAAAGTTTATTTTTCAAATTTTGTATAGAACATTAGTTATTGAAGCTGATCAGATGGTCATAATTCATGCTTTAGTATGGTTTTAGATAAGGCTATTGAAAGTACAGGACGTCAAGATAGATCAGACAACATCCACAGAAGTTGCCCTTTTGCAAATCCATACAGGATTTTTACAATGTGGCCTAAGGACAAAGTGTGTGTATTTTTTACATGGAGGACATTTGGGAAATTTTTGCTCACCTGGCAGAATAAGCAGGAATAAGTACAAGCAATTTCTTCATTTTCCACTATGTTTTCCACAGCTTTTTTTCTTGCATGAATGATATTCTGATTGTAAGCACTTTTGAAAATCATAAGTCTATCTAAAACATGGGACCTATCAGAAGCATGATAAAAAGGGATATCTGTAAATAAAACGAGATGTAGGCCTAGTCAGGGTTTCCACAGACTTTTGGAATTTGATGTAAAAACAATGATTTTACAGCATGCTTGTAGGTGACCGGTCAACTCAGCCCATTTTTAACTCTGCCCATTTTTAACTTGGCCCATCATATAACTCAGCACAGTCAACTCGGCCCCAATACATATCATATAGTGATATGTTTAAAATTTCAGTATGGTCTTTTTTTAAAGAGAAAAGAACTTTTATTTTAATCTTATCCAATTTTTTGATACATTAATGAGTGATTATAAATAAATAAACAAATTTTATCCATCATCAATCAGTTGTTAGAAAAACCTATCTAGGTCGTTGTAGATTAGAATGTTGATTGAAAAAGCACAACCATTTAAATCGATGCAATTAAAACTAGAAAGCCATGAATGGCTTGAGTCGCTCCACAGGCTTGAAATTCTTGAAATAGCAAATCTAAGGTTTGACTAGATTTTAAGATGTTTTGGGTTCTACTGATGTTGAAATGGTTTTCAAAAATGCCACTATATAATATATAGAAAAATGACCTCCGCCCATAAAATACATATTTTTCATCCCATCACAATAATATTTTGCAGACTGATAAAGCTTCACTCAAGGATCATTCCAGTGAAATTTGGTTGATATCCATCAATTAAATTCTGAGAAAATGATTTTCAAAATTTCCACTATGTAACATATAGAGAAATGACCTCCGCCCATAAAATGCATATTTATCATCCGATCACAATAATTTTTGGTACACTGATAAAGGGTCACCCAAGGATCATTCCAGTGAAATTTGGTTAATATCCATCAATGACATTCTGAGAAAATGATTTTCAAAGTTTCCACTATATAACATATAGAGAAATGACCTCCGCCCATAAAATGCATATTTATCATCCGATCACAATAATTTTTGGTAGACTGATAAAGGGTCACCTAATGGATTATTCATGTAAAATTTAATTGGCATCCATCAATTAGAATCTGAGAAAAGTAACTTTTTACCATATTTGGAAATTAGCCACGCCCATTAAATCCATGTTTTTCATTGGATCAAAATTTCTTGAACAACTTTGAAAGAGGGTCACCCAAGGATCATTCCTGTGAAGTTTGGTTGAAATTCATCCAGTAGTTTCTGAGGAGAAGATTTTTAAAGAAAAAGTTTACGACCGCACAGACGCACGACGGACACAACGCCATGACAATAGCCCCAGTGGCTTTCAGCCAGTGGAGCTAAAAATGTTTACGTTACTATATTACAATAGAATAATAATGAAAAATAAGTTTTATAAAATTGATTGAACAATGGTTTCAAATATATTACACAATATACTTGTAAAACTATATATTGGGGCCGAGTTATTCAATGGGCCGAGTTGACTGGTAACCATGCTTGTACCCCTCCAAAGAATGCGGTTTGCTAAAATTGGGGGTACAGGATTCACTTTGGGCTATCTAAATCATTTTTTTTTTTCAAATCGGGGAAAAATATGGTCGCATGGCGGGAGAGTTAGGGTCGGGTTCCCGAAACATTATTATTTTTTACGCTGAGAATGAAGAATCACAGTAAGTTTGTGGGAAATGAAAAAAAAAAAAAGGACGAATCTTTCAGTAATCCTGCTTACGATGGATTTCGCTAATAACAGCCTTGTAAATCTTGTTGCAAAACGTGGCTTCGATGAGATCTCCTTCCTCGTACTGACAGTCTGTTGGCCTGACAATATTTCTTTCTTCTATAATGCTCATTTTGCGGTCTTCCCAATGAACAAGGTAAAATCGCGGCATGTCGCTTGAAAACGCCATCGTGGTTTATCACGTGATCGAACAGGCCAATCCGAAGATCTGGTACAATGATTCGAGTCGGCTATCACCGTAAATCGGTTCGCGTATCTCCGGTAAATTTCGACCAATAAAATGCCAGCTTACGTGTAACTTTCGCTCTGAAAGTTTAACAAGGCCCCGGATAATGCTTTCGAGTAAATGTGATGGCCGCGTCAAAGATAAACAGTTATCGTCCATTCGGAAATGGCAAATATCAGTGTTTGATATGTGATAAAAAACTATCGACCAGACAGCGTGTTCTGACACATCTCCAGACGAAACATGATTTAAGTAAGTAGATCTGTCTGCATATTTTTATTAATACTTGCCCAATCTTCTATCCCCCTTTCTTTTCTGTTCTTCATCATTTATACGTTCATTTTTGATTACGAGATTTTAAACAGCTGATTCCTTTTCTGTTTTGAAGATTTGTTACTTTTAAGTCAAACAAGACAAGAAAATACCAATATATTTCTGAAACAGATTTACAATTTATCATTTGTTGACGGATTCTTTATTTTGGGTAAAATCGGACTTTTTGATGTGGTGGGGTCATTTTGACAGGAAGATAAAACAAACATGAAACATTGAGAGATGAAATAATTTCATTCATAACCCCCCCAAAAAAAACTGTTACAAAGAAAATTTCAAAGGCAAAGGCGAAATTTCAAGTCTGCAATTCTAAATAAATTTTGTAGATGAAAAAGAAACCAGCCATGACAACCACCTATTAGGGTAGGTCCGTACAAATTGTTCTAAAAAGACTTTTACCACACCACTTGTAGGATATTTTGTAGGATACTTTGTGATGATCACGTCGCTTTACTGTCAAACCGGCCCAAAATCGGTCAAACCGGCCCCATTATCGATTTTTTATCGGTAAAACCGGCCCCCAAACCGGCCCCACATTATAGTCTGAGGATATTATTAATTAAGTATTTATTATAAAGACCTCCGTAAATGGTTTTAAGTACTAACTTATGAAACTGATAAACATAAAAGAAGTTGTTCAGTTTAAACGTTTATTAATTAACTATTTAACCTCAATATAGTAAATTCTAAGACAATTTAGTCCTTTTCCAAACAATCAATTATTTGCCAAAGACCAAATATTTCATAACAGAGAAAACAATGCAAGAAAACAAGAGGTTGTTTGTGATAAACATTTCCTTATTTTCCTACGATGCTTTCTACCAAGTAAGTTGCACACCAAAAATACTGTACTGATAACATAGAAAACAATTCTGAAAAAGAAATTGGTTGCGTTTGAAAAATGACTCGGAAACAAAACATCGAAACATTTTAAGCATGTTTTCTTAACCGGTTATCGCACCTCCTATCCCTATTTCTTCTTAAATATAAAAATAATGTGAGACAAGATAAATTCTACTCACAGTGTTTTTGGTATAATTTGGTTTACAGGCCAAATATCGACTGCAATTGTCAAAATCGAGGAAATTTGTTGAGTGATAAAGGGCTTAGATTATATGAAAACGTGTTGCTGTTGTTGTCTGTCACAGGGACAGATTTAACCCATTACCAGATTGCGAAAAGTTAGACTGGTCCATATTTAAAGAAGTTGCAGCCGACAATTCAAAGGTGATAAAATTTTAGCCGTTTTTGTTTTCAATTGTGTTAAATGAAGAAATAGCTTGTTACTCACAATTTCTTCATTTTATACAATGCTTTCCCAAGTGTTTTTCATCAGGGGCGTCAGAAAGCGTCATTGTGTGGGAATGGGTTAACCAGAATATCGTAAGTCCCAAAATTCATGAACCCTACACATAAAATATTGTTAGTCTATTGTTCACTGAAACTAGTCTGGGTCGTTGTCATTAGTGGTAGTCCTAAGAAACATTGGTTTGTAGATTGTCGGATAAAACACACCGCCTATACTTTAGTGGACCTCGCCGGCAAATTGGTTGGATTGAAAGCCGTAAACGCCATGATTTCAGTCAAATCAAGATTGCTTAATTGACAACTACATTTAAAATCATATTATAATTAGTGACCATTTCTTAATGTAAATTGACAATTATTGGACAAACACTGCTAATTAATCCATAAGCTTCAAATAAATAAAGTCGAATCATCATGTATGGTAGTATAGATACTATTTTTTTGCCGTTCATTACAACATGGAAATAAAAAAATTGTGTCGCCGTGGTATTCGTTCGAATCTAAAGAATGGGGCCGGTTTAACCAATTTGGGGTCGGTTTGGCTGATAAGGGGCCGGTTTGACCGTTTTGAGGGTAAAGGGGCCGGTTTGGCTGTTTTGAGGGGCCGATTTGAACGATTTGGGGCCGGTTTTACCCGGGGCCGGTTTGACGAGGGGCCGGTTTGACTGGTTCCCATCATGTCTGTCAGATGTTAACCCAATACAAATAACAAACAATGGCTTACGAATATTTAATTAAACATTAATTGAATAGTTTTAGACTTGGATAAAAGGAGAAAACGGCATATCTGTTTCACATCCCTGTGTCACTGAATTTTTGACAATATTTTTGCTCATATTTAGAACTATCAATTGAATTTATATTTGTCAAACCTTCTAAATGTTATGGACGAACTCTGGAGTGAAATTTCACACAGATTCAATAAGAAATAAAGAAAAAAATCCCCATATACCCCTTTTATAAGAAAAAGTGTCTGCGGTCAACTTAGCTTGCCTATACAGGAGCTTGTCAGACAGAAACAGCTTAATTTTTTTCAAAAATTAGGTCATGGTCCAAAATGTAAGGTCTTGGCAGGAATTAGCCATGTGTGAGATATCAAGGCTGTATCTCTAATAGTGCATGAGATATAGACCTATTAGACCAGGTTAAAGTTTTTCAAGTGAAGACTGGAGGTGGCGCTGTCACTAGGGCTGTGACATGAGCTCCCCAGATATAAAGTCCTGGCTCGTAAAAAAATCTACCCACTTTGGGCGCAACATCGCCTATAATTTGACCATGTTGGCTGTCATCTCATCTTGATCCAACTTTGCATATAGCTAAATGTAGTCTTGTGTGGTGTACTATACTTTTTTAAGGCCAGAGGGAGGGGCTTCAATTGGGAGTAAGGCGGGTTTGCTGAGATTACGTCTAAACATTTTTCACTGCTACTAGGTGAGTTATGGTCTAAATGCTGAAGTTTTAAGGAATAAAGTTGCACAGTCGTTCCTCTGCTTGTTCTTTTCTGCTACTACCTGTATTTCTTTAAAACTTCATCATTTAGCCTCTAATACATGGGGGTCAATGGCAAAATCTAATAACTGTTGACCGATTCAAGGAAATTTCACAACACAGTTCGTCTAACAGGTAAAAGGATGGTAGCGAGTATCATGTTGATCAGACAAGCAATAATAGAAATAAAGTGTCAGAAATTTTTGATACCTTAAGGCATAAACTATTTTTCCATTCATCCTGTTGAACAGTATATTCCTCCGAAAATAGTGCGTTTCTGTAATATGTTGCTGTTACCAGTTGTGGATCCAGAGGTGATTCAGAGGGGGGGATTCAAAAGAGCCCTCATCTGAAGCCTGATTATTTCATTTTCATGCAGAAATTCAGTCAAAATTGTATTATACCTTATAGCACTTATTTCTGGAGGGTCCAAATTCGGCATTTTTCCTGAAATCACCCTGGTTAATTTCTGGGTAACATTTCTGCGGTCTCACTTTGCCAAATTAAAGATTTATTTCTGCGCTATGAAATCATGTAGTTTTATTCAATATCAAACATATTTTGAAAGACGATTTTTACAAAATATTGGAATGTCTCTGTGATGGTAAACGTATAATCCCATTCATTTATCTTTAAAGTCATTATGGGAAATTTCACATTTGAATTTTAAATTTTTTTTATTGCCAGGCCCATTGAAACGTGAGAGGAAGCTTTATTTGGAGGATGAAACTGTTCCTGTGCCACGCTCTACAAAGTATTTCAAGCAGAGCAAAGCTAGAAAAGGTACATACGTAGACATTTTGTACACACCATTCAAGCCTTTTTAACCCTTGTCATTCTGTATAAATTAACTTACTGAATTGCTGTCAAATCAAAGGGCTGAAAGCACTGATAGAACTTGTTGTTAAAAAATAAATATTCTTTTTAGAAATCAACTTCATAAAAAACTCTGGCAGGAAAAGTACAAGCAGGAGGTATAGACTAACATCAGCCTGCACAAAAGTGCAGTCTGATCTTAGTCTATACTTCCTGCCAAAACCGGAATATTCCGGGTTCAGCATGACAAGGGTTAAGTTCAGACTTGTCATTGTATTTGTCACATATGTAAGGTGACTTAGACACTTTTGAGTTGAAATGATAGATGGATTTCTGACTGCATCATTTCTGTTGATAGGGAAATGGCTGTGCTCTGTAATACATTTTGCTGTTTGATGTCTTTCCAAGGTGTTGGCATCAAGCATTGTACACTGTGAAAAACCTGTAACTTTTCATGGTTTTCCAGAAAAACGCATGGGAAGTCCAAACATAATTAGAAATATGTGACCTGCCGCACAAAAAGGGACCTTATGAGAGGCCCATAAAACCAAATTCGGAGAAATGGATCATATTTAGCAGAGGCCAACCAGATGTCGTATTTGGAAAATGAACATATATTGTAAGATAGGGTTATGTTTTACATTCAGAAAATTATGTTAGAGTGAAAAGTTTTGATCATAGTCAGGCTGAGCGGACTGACTAGAGTCAATACTTTTTCACACTCTCTATAAGGTCCCTTTTGTCATTATGGGTCACATATCCTTAATCCATGGATAGTGATTCTCTAGATGTTTTTTTTAAAGAATTTCTGATACAAAATACCCATGGATAAAATCAGTTTTAATGGTCATGCCTAATTCAACACTTGGCCCGCCAAGCACGACTATAGCTGTTAATTGTTCCATATATAAACAGCATGGATCCGGATGAGATGCCAAATTATTCTGCATTTCATCGGGATCCAAGCTGTTTGACGCTCAGAAAACATTAAATCAATTGATATTAATCTTCCGGAGACAAGAAATTCAGCAGACAAATTTATTTGACGGGCTAAGGGTTTTAAAGATATGTAACATTGTAAATACTTGTTAATGGGGAATTTTGGTGTGTGTTTTTTTTTGTAGTCATGGATCCAAAAGGAGACTGTTGTAACTTGGAACCTGCACCACAACCTCCTGCGAACTTACTGCAGCATGAATTGCATGACACTACCAGCATCTGTGAATCAACATCAAATGAAGAAGATACTGCTGAAGTTGAAGCAGTCCCTGTTGTACATTGCTCTGCTTTGCAGCTACCCATGAAGTCAGAAAACTGTTACTCTGATGTTAAAACCTTGGCAAAGAATTCAGACTTTTCTAATGATAAAATGGGAAAATATGAACAATCTGATGAGGAACATAATGAAACAAATTCAGTTGCATCTTGTGATAGTTCATCGGAATCTGATACAGATGATGAAAGTAAATGTTCAAGTATTATGACTTCTACAGAGAGTAATGACAGTGAAGATGAAAATGAGATTAAAAGTAGCAGAAAGCCTACAGAATTACCAGCAAAGGATTACCAAGCACTTTCTCTGATGTCATGTTTTTTGAGGAATAAGTTTTCAAAAAGTGCATGTGAGGATGTCATTGATACATATAAGAAACTTTTTTCATCTGAAGACGTTTCTTCCTTGAACTATCATGACATTATGTCTCGAATTGATTTTTCACCAGTGAATGACTTTCATTACTGCAGTTACTGTAACGCCATTTTCCCAGAAGACAGAAATATATTCAACTGTCCAACACCCAACTGCAATGGTCTTCGCTACAAAGGCCCCTTAGCTTACCAAACAGACAAAGCTCGACAGCCAACACAGAGTTTTGTCTTTGCAGATGTAAAGACACAGCTACAAACCCTTTTAGAAACTACAGGTAAGTTGTATGGAAGCTGTCACAAACCCCATCCTAATTTCCTTATTGTCCTGATACAGCGTCTGTGTCTGCTGCGGTTAGTCTGTCCGTCCCTTATTCAAACCTTGCTCGGAGCAAAACTCAAAAAGTATATAGGCTAGAATCATGAAACTTCATAGGTGGATAGATCACATTGTGAACAGGTGCAGTGCACAAGAATCGTTATTCTGCCGATCATTTTTAGGTCCACTGGCTGAAAGCCACTGGGGCTATTGTCATGGCGTTGTGTCCGTCGTGCGTCCTTCCGTCCGTGCGTCGGGTCGTAAACTTTTTCTTTAAAAATCTTCTCCTCAGAAACTACTGGATGGATTTCAACCAAACTTCACAGTAATGATCCTTGGGTGACCCTCTTTCAAAGTTGTTCAAGAAATTTTGATCCAATTAAAAACATGGATTGAATGGGCGTGGCTAATTTCCAAATATGGTAAAAAGTGCTTTTTCTCAGGTTCTAATTGATGTATACCAATTAAATTTTACATGACTGATCCTTGGGTGACCCTTTTTCAGTCTACCAAAAATTATTTTGATCAGATGAAAAATATGCATTTTATGGGCGGAGGTCATTTCTCTATATGTTATATAGTGGAAACTTTGAAAATCATTTTCTCGGAAACTAAGCGATAGATATCAACCAAATTTTACATGATTGATCCTTGGGTGACCCTTTATCAGTCTACCAAAAATTATTGTGATCAAATGAAAAATATGTATTTTATGGGCGGAGGTCATTTCTCTATTTTTTATATAGTGGAAACTTTGAAAATCATTTTCTCATAAACTAACTGATAGATATCAACCAAATTTTACTTGAATGATCCTTGGGTGACCCTTTATCAGTCTACCAAAAATTATTGTGATCAAATGAAAAATGTGTATTTTATGGGCGGAGGTCATTTCTCTAAATGTTGTATAGTGGAAACTTTGAAAATCATTTTCTCAGAATGTAAGTGATGGATATCAACCAAATTTCATTTGAATGATCCTTGAGTGATTCTTTATCAGTCTATTAAAAAAATTGTGCTCGGATGAAAAATATGTTTTTTATGGGCGGAGGTCATTTCTCTATTTGTTATATAGTGGAAACTTTGAAAATCATTTTCTCAGAATGAAATCGATGGATATCAATCAAACTTCATTAGTATGAGCCTTGGGTGATCCATTATCATGCAGCCAAAAGTTATCGTGATCGGATGAAAACTATGTGTTTTATTGGCGGAGGTCATTTCTCTATATGTTATAATAGTGGAAACTTTGAAAATCAATTCAACATAAATAGAACCCAAAATATCTAAAAAATCTAGTCAAAACTTTGATTACAAGAATTTCAAGCCTGTGAAGCGACTCAAGCCATTCATGGCTTTCTAGTTTGGGAGTTGTTGACCTATGTTGATTTTCATAATTTTTTGAAGCTGTGTTGTTGCACATTTTCACTGTAAAATGAAAGCTGGTGTGGGGATATTAAGTCACATTCTGATTCTGTGATAAGTTCTAGTTTAAAAAAAATCATCAAATTCAATAATGTAAATTAATTAAAAGTTTAATTCATAAAACTACCGCTTAAATTGATCAAAATGAATCAAATCTTCATGTTTGAAATTAAGACAAATAGCTGTTACTAACTGGCAATAAACATGTTAATTAATAAAGGCACCCCCTTTTGAAAATTATTTAGCCCATGGTCTATTAGAGATTTTAATGTATCTTCCATTTTTAGGTCACCTTATGGCAGGTCATGTTGCCCTATTGCAATTCTTCTTAAGAACCCTTGGATGGATTTCACCAAAACTTGGCAGGAAGGCACTTCAGATTTGTATACATCACAGAGATATCTCCCTTTGGGGCTCCAAAAAGGGTACATCTTTAAAAATCTTCTTGTCATGAACTGGCTGTCAGATTAGATTCACATTTGGTATTAAGAGTCTTTAGGGCAATGACTATCAAGTCATGAAAAAAATCTGTCAAGAAATGGCCCTGCTAGGGAGGGAGGGGGGGGCAAGGTGGGGGAGGGGGGTACATAAGCTTACATAGTGACAACCTTGAAAAACTTTTTCTACCAAACCAAACGACCTACAGCTCTGATATTTGGCATGTGGCATCATCGAGTGGACCTCTATCAATATTATACAAATTATAACCCCAGGGTCAAAATTCGCCTGTTCCTTGATGTCACAAGTGTAACATAGGCTTACATAGTGAAAATTTCAAAAATCATCTTCTCCCAAACTAGAGCTTTTATACTTGGTATGTAGCATCATCTGGTGAATCTCTATCAAGATTGTATAGATCATGGCCCAAGATACAGAATTAGCCCATTCCTGGACATCACAAGTTTTACAAAGGGCTTACATAGTGAAAATTTTAAAAATCTTCTTCTCCCAAACAGAAATGCCTAGAACTTTGTGGTGTACAAATTATTGCCTCAGGATTAAAATTAACCTACGCCGGGATGTCACAAATTTAACATAAGCTTATATAGTGAAAACTTTAAAGATCTTATTCTCTCAAACAGATAGGCCTAGAGCTTTAATAATTGGTATGAAGCATCACCTGGTGGTTCTCTACCAAAATTGTATGAATTATGGCCCTAGGATCATAATAAGCCCATTCCCTGATGTCACGAATTTTACATAGGGCTTATATAGTGAAAATTTAAAACTTTTCTTCTCCAAAATAGGAGGTCCTAGACCCTTAATATTTTGTACATAGCATCGCCTGGTGAACCTCCAAGATTGTATAAATTATGGCCCCAGGGTCAGAATTAGCCTGTTCTAAGATGTCCCAAGTTTAACATAGGCTTGTTTAGTAAAAACATGTAAAAACCTTCTTCTCCCAAACTAAAAGGCTTAAATATTTGATATTTAGTATATACCTTAATCTGGTGGACTTTTATTTGTTTTTGTGCTCTTTGGACTCGGGTAACTGATAAGCTCCTTTGGGCCTCTTGTTGATAATATTTTCAGAAATCTGATAGTACAAAGGCACTTGTGCAGAGTAAATAATTCCTTGTTTATATGTCTTTTATTTTTTATCTTCAGGGATCTGGAAGGACATACTAGAAACAAAAAAGTCTGC
The DNA here is from genome assembly GCA_948146395.1 of Fragum whitleyi. Classification (NCBI taxonomy): domain Eukaryota; kingdom Metazoa; phylum Mollusca; class Bivalvia; order Cardiida; family Cardiidae; genus Fragum; species Fragum whitleyi. The sequence continues at coordinate 47,560,485 of OX411550.1, read as the reverse complement.
CTTTGAACGATTTGAGTCTGGATCAAGTGTTCTGACTGATATAACTGATGGATCTGCTTACAGAGCTATGATGACAGATGATGGCTTTCTAAATAAAACCAGTCACAACTTGACAGCAATCTTCAACACCGATGGAGTGAATCTCTTCTCATCTTCGAAAATAGATTTATGGCCCATCTTTCTAGCCATAAATGAACTTAGCCCTCCCAAACGTTTTGCACGTGAAAACATTATTCTCGCTGGTCTGTGGCAGGGAAAAGGTAAACCACCCTTCACTATTTTTTTTTCTGTATTTGTGGACCAGATGAATACACTGTTTAGGGATGGAATTCAGATTGAAATTGATGGAGAGCCATTGAAAGTTTGCCTGTCCGTGGTGTGTTGTATTGCTGATTTGCCAGCAAAGGCCGAGTTATTGAACATGTCCTACTTTAACGGTCCTCACGCATGTATAAAGTGTGACGAACCTGGTTTAACCGTAAAACAGGGGAGGGGAAGTGCAAAATGTTACCCATACAAAGGACATGATACACGGTGTCAGTCTCGAAAGCAGGAATGTGTACTGCATCACATGCAATCAGGCACTCCAAATAAGCGTTCCTGTGGCTTCAAGGGAATTTCAGCACTTGCGAGTCTCCAAAATTATGACATTGTCTCAGGAACAGTTCCAGAATACATGCATGGTGTACTTTTGGGGGCCACAAAAACATTGTTGTCTAGATGGTTTGCTCCTTCAGAAAGCAAAAAAGACTACTTCATTGGACAGCATTTGAAGCAAATTTCTCACAGGCTAAAAAATTTAAAACCTCCAGAAGGAATAGAAAGATTGCCAAGAGACCTTGAGAAACATTACAACCATTTCAAAGCTACAGAGTTACAATCATGGCTGTTGTATTATGCATATCCATGTGTTAAAGACTTTCTCAAGAATGAGTATTTGGAAAACTTTTCACTCTTGTCAGAAGCAGTCCATATTCTGTTAAGAGATTCCATCACACATGAAGAGCTAGTTGAATCCAATGACCTACTAGATCGGTTCTATGCTTCTTTTCAGAGACTGTATGGTGATGGGTCATGTGGTTTAAACATCCACAATATTGGATACCATTTGCCAGAATATGTACAACTTTGGGGCCCACTTTGGGCTTGGAGTGCATTCCCCTTTGAAGATGCTAATTCTGCTCTTCTTCAAGCTGTTCATGGAACCGGCACTGTTCTAAAACAAGTTATGAAGCACAAACAAATTCAGTCATTTATCCGCAGAAAAGGACTAAACGTGGTAAAGAAAGTTAGTAGAAAAATCACACATAACGCTGAAAATTGTGGTATTGTTGGTGCTGCTAAGCTTGTGAAGGCAAACCAAATCGAAGATCGGGTGATCACACAACTAAACACAGTGTGCAACAATGTGAACCACATAAAAAAGGCTGAGAGAGTCATTGTTAATCAAACAATTTTTTATTCAGAACAGTACAGTCGAATGCATAAACGAATTTGTAGTGTTGTAATGTATGGATACAATGAAGTTGGTTCCATCAAGTACTTTATATTGTGTGATAATATTGTGTATGCAGTTATCCAAAAAATGCAACAGACACCAGCTGCACCTATCCTTGGACCCAGGGTTGCTAATCATTACTCTTCTGTTAGAAGAACAGATGTTGTGTCAGTGATAGATGTTGTAGAACTAAAAAAAGTGCTGGTATATCTGAACACTTCTTTAAATGAAAATACTGCATATGTTGTTTCAATGCCAAACAGATATGGTCATGCTCTCTTTAAGTAATTTAAATGTTACAATGAAGGGACCTAGTACAATGAAGGGACCTAGTTAGATTGTTACACATCAGCAGTAATATTTACAATGTATTAACCCTAACAGCAACATTTTACATTGCTCCAGTTGGAAATCAGCTGACAAAAATTGATGTTACTAAAGACAGGATTACTTTGCAATCTGACTAAGAAAATATTGAGGCAAAAGGAGAAAATGCTGGTTACCAGCATTTTCTTCTTTTGCTTCAATGTTTTCCCACCCATTTTGACTACTCATGTCAAAACCAGGTCTTGTTAGGGAAATGTAACTAAATTGTAAAGCTCAGGATGAGTAGTTGTAGTGGCAGCATGGATTATTTGAGTTCTTAATCATTCAATAGGGTCATAAGACCATAAGTTGCAAGAAGGAACAGATACCTTGATGTTTTCCAAACATACCTATTTTAACATATGGCATTAAACAATACATTAACCCTTAGCCTGCTTATAAAATTGTGGTCTGCTAAATTTCTTGTCTGTTTTAATTTTTAAAGTGCTTCAAAGTTGGTGAAAATGTAGTCTAAGTGTTAAACAGCTTAGATACAGATGAGACGCTAAGTTACTTGGCATCTCATCCAGATCCAAGCTGTTTGCATATAAAACTGTAGTCATTAGTTAAGGGTTAACCCTTTACTCCACATAATGCTTGAAAACATCAGATGCTATAAAAATATTAAGGGAAAATAGATCATTGCTCTCAATGAGGAAATGTTCCATTTTCCAAAATGTTTTTAAAATTATTACAAAAGTAAAAATATGAATTAGTGTAAAAATGATGTCATAAGTCTCTTTTATTGCATAATGGAGTAAAAGGATCAAGATTGTGCAAAAAATAGACTAAAAAAGGTCTAACTGTAAAAAGCTTAGCAATAATTTGTTCATTATTAATTTTATCTAGTTAATACTGTACAAGTTCTAAACTTAAATTCATTAGAAATTACTTTGAAATTAAGTATAGGTTTGATTGGTTTTTAGCTCCACTGACCATCAGGCCAGAGGGCTATTGTCATGGCGCTGTGTCTGTCGTGCGAGGGTCAGTCCATCTGTCTGTGCATCCTGTCATCACTTTTTTCTTTAAAAATCTTCTCAGAAACTGCTAATGCTTGTTATTATTACCATTTCAAAAGGGTAATTAGAACATAGCTAATTTGATGCCTCTGGGAAGTTCAGTACTTGAAAACATAATGAAAATCTAATATTTGCTTCTGAGGAGCAAATACTTAATTTTGCATGATGTTCACAAAACCTTTTAACAACCCATTTATATCTTCTGAATAAAAAAACTCGAAATTTAAAAACCTCATGATTTTTAACTGAAATTTCGAAGTCTAAATATAGCGCATGAGGTAAAGGGTAAAGTGAGCCTAAATGATGTAAAGTACTTCTATCAATGTCCTTTCAAACCTTCAGGAGCATTGGAGATAATTTTTCAGGAAAAAGTTTGTTTAGTCAAAATTTCATGGAATGTTCCAGAATATTTTTTTTCAGAACAGGTTTTGCACAAGTGCATAAAATCTTCTGCAAGTGTACTTTAAATATTTTCACAGGCACTGCCAAGAACTTTTTAAAAACTCATTTTGTTCTGAAAAGATCCTTCAAATGCATAGGAACATCTTTAAGATACTTCTGGAACAAATATATTCTTTATATATTCTTTAAATGTTCTTAAAATATCTTCAAGTGCTATGTGTAGAACATTATAAGAACACCATTTGGTCTTGAAAAGTCTTTAAATTATTCAAGAAAATTTCAAGTGCTCTTTTGGAACAAATATGTTCTAAAGATGTTCTTAAAATGTTTTAGAAGTAAATTTGAAGAGCAATACTTGAACCTTTAAAGAACACACTTTATTCTTAAAAAGTTTTTGATATGATCTTAAACATATTTAAGAACAGTTCACGAACATAATTGGAATGAAATTGTGCCAAAGAAGTTCTTGAATTGTCAAAGAATAGTTTAATGACACTTTAAGAAAACCAAAGGTCATTCAAAAGTTCTTGAACTGTTCCAAAAGATGAGTAATTTAACAGTTCATGTACAGATGTTCTTAAAATCTTGTGAGAACAGATTAAGAACTTTTCACAATGTTCAAGTGCTGTTCTTGAACTACTCATATGCATAAGAACAGCATTTCGCAGGGGTGCTATTGTCTTTATCACATGCAAACTTGATGGGTCTGCACAAAACTTTTATAAGTGCCTATATCCTTATAGGCACTTACCGTATTTATTCTAATAATCGTAGTGTTCAATAAATTTATTCTAATAATCCTAGTGTTCAATAAATGATTCTCCAGTTTCAGAAAATTGTATTATTCTTCGTAGAATAGAATTTACTGCATATCGGGGTCAGGATCGTAACTACATCCGATCATAGTAGTTGCACGCACTTATTTTAATTTCAATTTTAACCTATTGTTTGCTCCTTGTATATTTTTCGCTAAATTACAAGGAATGGATTAAAACGTCGTAATAGGAAATAGTCGTGTCGCTTACTTGTGGCGAAAATAAAATTTATGTTTCCTCAATTCTAAAATCCGCAACTAGGTCACAAAGAGACGGCCAAATAATAATTTTAAAAGGGTTGGGCATCTACCGAGACAAGCCTTGGGCGCGTGTAAGTTCTGGCAACACTTCCAAAAATAGCCGCCGGCGTCTTTGATCATCTGTTCACCCTCTGTGTGAAATAAACTGTTCCGCGTCCTTTACCTTGTTGCGAGACAAAAATATTTATTTAATTTGCCTTTATTGGCCAGATTGCTACTCAGATTTAATTTCTGATTTTAAAGAAAAATCATTGAATATCGATTAATTCTTTTTATTCAGTTATTTGTTAAGAATATCATATTTTTAGATTAAAATATAGTCCCATGTTTCGTACAAAAAATATTCATGTTTCCGTCAGTGGAAGCTGAAAACACAGCTACGTCTGACCTGAAATCTTGCACGCAATCTTTCTTTGACATCGGACTTAGAAAATGTTTGTGATCACCAGTGTTTAGGATAAAACATAGAGCTTATTCTGAGTAAATTATGCAGTCACGACCATCGCAAATATAAAGATCACAAGCAATTCCTGATCTTCAGTAACTCTTGTAAACGAATGCCAGTTCATCCGAATAAACGAATCAACAGCGTTTTTTGTTTTTGTCGTAGGTGTTGCATGAACTTTATAGTATTTGTTGGAATAATTTGGAACTTTTCATTCGAGCAATTTTTCTTAAATCGGGGGATGGGCAATTATTAGAATCATCAACCTTTTCCGAAAATTGGTCTTAAAATGGCCGATTTTGAGCGGTGTTTTGGGGGGTGGGCGATTATTAGAATATGGGCGATTATTAGAATAAATACGGTATAATAGTTTTACAACGACCCTTCAAACTCTCCTGGCTTGAATAGGGAATCAATGTCATAAAAATGCAGAAAAAAAGAGAAACGCATACTTCTGGATTTTCAAGTGCTTCATTTAGCATCAATTTTATTTCAGTTTAATTCAGTTGTTATGTTAACTATTTAAATATTCAAGCGGTATTCAGTGTGATCCAGGGATTTTATGACTATAAAAATCCTGATCCGAATAAAGATAACTCTGTAAGACCTTTTATTGGATGGCAAACTATAAGACTGTCTAAAACTTTTTAGCTATTGTGACCTATGGAATCATCCGTCATCAGTGTGTCTGTCTGTCCATCTGTAAAAAATTACTAAAAAGTCTTCTCCTCTGAAACAACTGGATAGAACCAAACCAAACCTCAAATATATGATCCTTAGGTCATGCTTTTTCAAAATACTTCAAAGATTTTGAATCAGAGTCAAAAAGTGGTCAAACGGTCAGCTCTTATCTTTGCTTTAGTTTTTTAGATGAAATTAAAATGTTCGAACTCGCAAAGATTTTTTTGTTTTGTTTTTGTTATTTTTAAGACACACAAATGAAATTATCTTGAATGATAAGTGATAAAACAAATTTACACATTAATGGATTGATTGAATGAATGGAGTTTTACGCCACTTTCAACATTATTTCAGTTATATCGTGGCGGCTGGAGGACCTAACAATGGATTCCTAGTATTTCTCTCACCAGTAATACCATCACATCCTTTCCTAGCCTCCAGCTGCTATCTCACATAGGTCTAGATTATCAACCCCTTGGTGAGAGACAAATAGTCGGAAAGAACGAGTGCTGCCGTTGGGGATCGAACCCGGGACCTGTAGATTGACAGTCGGACACACTACCAACTGGGCTATGACGGCGGCTTTACACAATAATGATCAGGTAATAAGACAGTTATTTCATGGAAATTGTGTTACAGTGAAAAACCATTGCCCTTTGTGTCAGGGGATGAAGCTATGAACTGTTGTCCTCTGCCTATGCCTATGTGTCGGACATAGGAATTCCACACCCCTGGACAATATTTAACCCTTGTCATGCTATATAAATTTTGGCTAAAAATTTTCCAACAAAATCAAAGGGCAAAAAGCACTATGAGTACGAACTGTAGGTCAATTTTTATTTGAAAAACTAAATCTATAGACATTTCTGATTTGAAAGTGAAAAACAGGTGGTGTAGACTAATATCAGTCTGCACATATGTGCAGGCTGATGTTTGTCTATAGTTCCTGAGGAAGTAGAAATATTCCGGGTTCAGCATAACAAGGGTTAAGATTGATTATTGTCCATATTTGGCCACTAAAGTACAGAAAGTTCTTAATATATTGAATACAGAACATGAACACAATTAGCATTACAGTAGTCCTTTAATCATTCCTGAACAGAAGGTCTATAAGGGTAGGATTTTACATCTTTTCCCTGCAATAAAACTGGAATAAAATTACTCCCAATTACCTTAGATTAGACCAAGTCATGCAACGAGTGCAAAACCCACCAGCAAGCATCATGGAACTCAGGCTAGTTATGACTATTTGGCTACTCCAGGTGACATTTTATTACATTCCAACTATAAATATTTTACAACTTGATTATTGTCAGTGATGATCTTTGCTCATCCCTCTACTTCTGTACTTTTAATTCAAAAAATATATAAGACCCATCATGCAAAAAGGGACCATCTGGGAATTCTGTAAAATGAATTATTGAAAAAGAGATTTGATCCACAATTGGTCATTCAGAAGTCACATTTTAAAATTCTCCCATTGGAAGTTAGATTGATCATTCTAGATTAAGAATATAAACACGGTGCAAAAAGTTTCGACGCAGTCTGACTAGGGTCGACACTTTAAGCACTTCCCAAATGGTCCCTTTTTGCATGACGGGTCACATAATAAAATTGCTTTTGTTAGTTACATACTCAGCTGGTGTTTTTGTGAGTTTCTCTGACTAAATTGACTTGGACCATGCTTGAAGCGAATGAGCCAATCAGAGGACAGTATTTCAAAAATATTTATCACAGATACAACTCCGAGCGTGGTATTTACAGATATACAGTGGTAGTGTGCCTTGCACGTGATTGACAGGTTCCTGGGCTGAGTCATTTCAAAAAGATGACGAGCAATTTATACAGCTATTTTTTTCCAAAAGACTTTCGACAGTCGCAAAAATGTAAAAAATCTGAAAATGGAAATGGGAATAGATTCATAAGTAATTTCAGCATATTCACACTTGATAAGAGTAATATCACAGTGAGATTAACTCTTTTTCATTTTTAAGAGGTTCGGGTAAAAAATACAGATAATGTTAGAAAAGCTTGATCTAAGTCAGATAGAAAACCCCGTGCTGCAGTATATGGGAAATAGACACTCGCTAACGCTAGTGTCTATTTCCCATATACCAAGGCTCTCGTTTTCTATCCTATACATGCACCTAGGCTAAAGGTTATCCCTTTGATAGGATGCTCTTGTAATACTGAACATATGTTCAAAATTCATGTGAATGTAATACTTTGTAATACCAAAATATAAGAAAAGGGCAAATAAGTCAACAACAATAATTACAAAGACAATCTAGCTATTGACAATTGGCAAAAGATCCCAGTTTGTAGTGGTAGCAGGGGCCTGTTTTACTAATTTAAAACTTCTTAGGAAAAAAAATAATCATAAGTCAAAATCACAAATTGAACCTGGTGTTTTCATTAACCCTTGACATGCTAAACAAATTTTGGCTAAAAATTTTCATCAAAATCAAAAGGCAAAAAACACTGAAAGTACCTACTGTAGGTCAATTTTTATTTAAAAAACTAAATCTAATGACAATGCTGGTTGGAAAGTGAGAAACGGGTGGTGTAGACTAACATCAGGCTGCACATATGTGCAGGCTGATGTTGGTCTATAGCTCCTGCTAAATCAGGAATATTCCGGGTACAGCATGACAAGGGTTAATTGTCAGATTATGCCTTGTAATATCTCATTGTAATTGTCTTTAGAAGATGACTCCAATGAGATGATGTATGGCAGAATTCCATATTCAGTAAATACATGTACTGTAAAAGTGACTTTAATTTTGACTTGCGTAAAAAATGATTGTAAAATGTTTGATAAAACATGCGCCTGGCAACTAAAGTGTAAAGTGGTCCAAAGTTGTTATTATTATTCTTTTGGTATATTAGCTTTTGTGCGGGGAGGAAGAAATTTTATCTCATTGCTAGGAATGAAAATAAGGCTTGTTTTAATTGCAAGTTGTGCAAAAAGTCATGTAATATGACTGTCCTGGAAAAAAGATGATAAAACATTGATTACAGAATTATCTAGTGTAAATACAATTAACAGAAGTGCTATAACTGATAAATAATTTCTGATCAATATGGCCTCTTTATGGCTTTTTGTCTGCAACCTAAAAGGCTGAAGGAGTTCGCCCATGAAGCTTGTGAAGTCTGTATATTAACCCTTGTCATACTGAGCCCAGAATATTCCTGCTTTGGCAGGATGTAAAGACAAAGATCAGACTGCACATATGTGCAGTCTGATCTAAATCTGTACCTCCCGGATTTCACGTTTCAACAAGAAAAGTCTAAAAAGTTTATTTTCAAAATAAATTCTGACTCACAATAAGTGCATCCAATTTTTAGGTTACTTTTAAATAAGAGCCGCCATCATAGCTCAGTTGGTAGCACCACGGACTAGCAATCTAGAGGTCAAGATACGCTTTTGTGATCATTGAATTTGTCAGTCCTCTATCATTCTTCTGTTGTAAGTGTTGTGCTTTGTCAACAATTTCCTGGTTAGCACATCCAGTCAAAAAGATGAACCCTATCAAAAAATGGAAAAATTCAAATGTTTGAAAACACAGAAAAGGGGATCTTAATGACTATTTCCCTGGAAAACACTTGATTAGGGGTGTTAACATTTCTTTGATTAACTTAATTTCCTTGTTATGTATCTATGCCATTTACGAAGTTGGATTATTCTTTTACCCTTTGCTGTTTAATCCCTGCTTTTTACGTGTCTGTGATTTTATGATTGAGAAAACATTGTGAAAAAAGAAGAAATTGCTTCTGACAAGCAATTTCTTCTTTTTCCACACTTATTTTCTACCCTACTGAATGGTTTTTTCAAATTAAATCCACTTTAAATTTTCACCTGCAAAACCTGTGAATTTGGACAGGTCCAAAATTTTGTAAAACAGGAAAGGGTTAAAATAAGGCTTTGTATTAGAACGTCTGGTCAGAAATAAGTTACCTATTGTTTATACTGCTGGGTGTGAAAAATTATGAAGAATTATTTCATGTTCGTACTGGTATCTCATCTATGAACTCAGATGAGCGATCTAGGGCCATCTTGGCCTCTTTTGTTATGTCTTAAATTAAGAGGAGAAATATGAAAGATACGTTTTGCAAGAATGTTACATCTTCAATTAACTTGAAAGAACTTTTTAGCCTTTGATTTCTCTTGGTCTGATATATTTTCAAAGAAATTATTTTTGTTAAGTTCGTTCATTCTACTGATATTGACATTATGAAATTGGCTTAGATAACCTATATTTAAAATCTAACTTAAATTAATTGAGCAAGTTCAAATTAACTTTTGATTGATGCACTAGTAGCTTCAAATTAATATGACTGTATGATTGAATTGGCAATTATCAAATAGACTCACATTGTTGAAGCATCAGACTTGCTTTCTTGGAAATAAAGGAGAGATAAAATTTAAAACATGTTAATACGCCTGATGGAAGACGGAAGGTATAATAATAATAATATACCTCATTTATATAGCGCTTTTTTTCAAAAAATGTTCAAAAGCGCTTTACAATTAAAGAAAGAGAGAGAAAAAACAATTATCAATTAAAAAAATGCATATAAATTGTCAAAAGAAAACACAGCATTGAAAAAAAAACAAAAAAAAAAAACATATACACTGATAAAGTCACTATTCTAAAACATTTAAAACATTGTGTCATCGATGTTCTTGCAAACCACGCCGAGATTACAATATTTTACAAGAAAAGGACGGTGTAATGACGTGAATTTATCAGCAAAGGCTAAAACAACTAAATATTTTAGATGAAAAAAACTCAACTGCATAACTTGAACAATCATGAATTTTCCGTTTTCATAGTCTCTTGCTATCATTAGCCATAAGCTTGGATGAACAGATGAGTTTTTAGAACTTTTTTGAACATGTCTAAAGTTTCACAGTCTCTAATCTTTGATGGCAATTTATTCCATAGTTTTGGCGCTCTGTTGGCAAAGCACTTATCTCCGTACTTTGTGGTTCTGTTTTTAGCTCACCTGAGCACAAAGTGCTCAAGGGAGCTATTGTGATTGATCGTTGTCCGGCCTCCGTCTGTCCATCACGGCGCCAACTTTTTATTTAAACGACATCTCCTCCTAAACTTATTAGTCAAAATCAACCAAACTTGGCAGAAATATTCCTTGGGTGGTCCTTTGTAAAAATTGCTCGAATGGAAAGGATCCATGCCATATCACGGGAAAAGGGGCCTTAATGACAAATTTCTTGTTTACACTCTAGAAGCCTCAAATATGGTCCAATCTTCATGAAATTTGGTCAGAATGATTGTAAGGTCATAAGGATGAAGTCTATTGAAAATGGTAGGATCGGTACCATATCACAGAAAAAGGGGCCTTAATGACAATTTAGTCAACAATTTCTTGAAACGACATCTCCTCCTAAACTTATGAGTCAAAATCAACCAAACTTGGCAGAAATATTCCTTGGGTGGTTCCTTGTAAAAATTGCTAAATTGGAATGGATTGGTGCATTATCACGGAAAAAGGGGCCTTAATGACAAATTTCTTGTTTGTACTCTAGAAGCCACAAATATGGTTCAATCTTCATGAAACTTGGTCAGAATGTTTGTTAGGCCATGAGCATGAAGTCTATTGAAAATGGGAAGGATCCGTGCCATATCACAGAAAAAGGGGCCTTAATGACAATTTTGTCAACAATTTCTTTAAAAGACATCTCCTAAACTTATGAGTCAAAATCAACCAAACTTGGCAGAAATATTCCTTGGGAGGTCCCTTGTAAAAATTGCTAAATTGGAATGGAATGGTGCCATATCACGGAAAAAGGGGCCTTAATGATAAATTTCTTGTTTAAATTCTATAAGCCACAAATATGGTCCAATCTTCATGAAACTTGGTAAGAATGTTTGTTAGGTCATGAGGATGAAGTCTATTGAAAATGGGAAGGATCCATGCCATATCGCGGGAAAAGGGGTCTTAATGACAATTTTGTCAACTTTTCTTTAAAAGACATCTCCTAAACTTATGAGTCAAAATCAACCAAACTTGGCAGAAATATTCCTTGGGCGGTTCCTTGTAAAAATTGCTAAATTGGAATGGATTGGTGCCATATCACGGAAAAAGGGGCCTTAATGACAAATTTCTTGTTTGTACTCTAGAAGCCACAAATATGGTTCAATCTTCATGAAACTTGGTCAGAATGTTTGTTAGGTCATGAGGATGAAGTCTATTGAAAATGGGAAGGATCCGTGCCATATCACAGAAAAAGGGGCCTTAATGACAATTTTGTCAACAATTTCTTTAAAAGACATCGCCTTTATGACAAATTTCTTGTTTACACTCTAAAATCCACAAATATAGTCCAATCTTCATGAAACTTGGTAAGAATGTTTTTTAGGTCATGAGGATGAAGTCTATTGAAAATGGGAAGGATCCATGCCATATCGCGGGAAAAGGGGTCTTAATGACAATTTTGTCAACTTTTCTTTAAAAGACATCTCCTAAACTTATGAGTCAAAATCAACCAAACTTGGCAGAAATATTCCTTGGGTGGTTCCTTGTAAAAATTGCTAAATTGGAATGGATTGGTGCCATATCACGGAAAAAGGGGCCTTAATGACAAATTTCTTGTTTGTACTCTAGAAGCCACAAATATGGTCAAATCATCATGAATCTTTTTCAGAATGTTTGTTAGGTCGAGAGGATGAACTCATTTGAAAATGGGAAGTATCCATGCCATATCACGGGAAAAGGGGCCTTAATGACAATTTTCTGGTAAGAGCTCCAAACACCACAAATATAGTCCAATCTTCATGAAACTTGATCAAAATGTTTGCCAGGTCACATGAATGAACTCTGTTGAAAATGGTAAGGTTCATGCCATATCATAGGGAAAGGAGTCTTAATGATAATTTACTTGAAATATCAGGTGAGCGATTTATGGCCCTCACGGTCCTCTTGTTGAGAGTTACTAGTCTGATTGAACTGATTTGCAATCTGAGGTTCCTTTTAGGCTTATACACTTCAAGGTATACTGTGGTGCCTGATTGTGTAGAGCTTTGAAGGTAAGAGTCAAAATTTTAAAATCAATTCTTAGATGTACTGGTAACCAAAGCAAATCTATCAGAATTGGGGAAATATGGTATTATGTGATCACCAGTAGGATCTTGCCGTGGGGAGTCCACTACTTTGTTTTGAGCATAATTCTGTCTCCTTATGTCTTATTGGTTGGAAACTATGAAGTTTTTCATACTTCGAGATCCAGCAATCTAACAGGCTTTCTTGTGACAATTAGCCATCTTTTTCACTTCATGATTACAGATAGAAGTTCAAGATAATGAAAAAACTTACTTTGTGGATGAATTGCAATTATTTACAAACTAAAACAGACCAATAGATTTACCAAAATTTGGAATCAATATATTGATGAATTAGAGGATATTAAATGAGTAGTCATTGAATACGGATTTTATCAAACCAGTCTTCAATAGACAGATAAATTCAATAATATGACCCATATTTTTGTGAATAATCATCGAAATTCTTAGAATTCAACATTTCAATTTTCCGGGAAACTTATAGGGCCTTTTAAAATTTAGATGTCACAATATATACATTATGACGTCATTTTCACAGTTACTAAATAGCATTGCTATCCACTCTGAGCTCATTTGCATAGTAATATTCCACTAAGGTAATAACACCAATTTAAATATCCAAAATATTCAAAAGGGTTATTTCACTTCTGCGACATAATTTATATTATAATCTTCAATATTGATCATCAAAACATGAACAATAAGTAGTATTGTCAATCTAATTATTTGACAATATTGTTTATTAGTGTGTTTGAGATTTTGAATACAATTTTTTTTGTCAATATCATTGACAAAAGAAGATTAATCCAACACATTAATTTTCACTTATGATAATTATATATTGACTAGAATTTTCTTCCGACACATTAAATTTTGCTTATGATATATTATTGACTAGAATATTATTAACTTTTATATACATTATTGAGGATGCATTTACTTAATTTTTGGACCAATAATTACACCTACATTTTAAGACATTTTGATTGAAAGAAGGGCATTTTGTAAACAGCTGTGTAATAAAGATGGTCACTCATAACATTTTACCCACTGTTTTGTGCCATGGAGAGGAGAATAAATACATAAGAAAGAAGTAGATTTCTTGTAATGGTCTTATGGCCTTTATTCTGTCCAATTAGGATCAGTTAAGGAAACAATTTATCAAGATTTCAGCATTTATTGGGATTCTGAAGGGGATACTCTGACAAAATTACACTCCGAACTTGATTAAGTGACCACCAAATGAGCAGTGACAAGACTTAACCATATTTTTTTCTTATAAGGGAGTGTATTGCTTGTTCACTTTTTTTCTGAAAAACCCATTTCAGTGAATTAAAATTGCCTTAAGTTGAAATATTTTATAAGACTTTTTTCCTATATGAGGTAAATATTATTTCTTCTAAACAATGATTTAAATGATCATTTGATAGAGCAATTATTAACCTCAAAAGAAAGGGAAAGAGTGACAAGATGTAATCAAAGAGGTGGTTTTATTGGCTCCACTGGCTGAAAGCCACTGGGGCTATTGTCATGGCGCTGTGTCCGTCGTGCGTCCGTCTGTACGTGCGTCCGATCGTAAACTTTTTCTTTAAAAATCTTCTCCTCAGAAACTACTTGATGAATTTCAACTAAACTTCACAGGAATGATCCTTGGGTGACCCTCTTTCAAAGTTGTTCAAGAAATTTGGATCGAATGAAAAACATGGATTTAATGGGCATGGCTAATTTCCCAATATGGTAAAAAGTGTCTTTTCTCAGGTTCTAACCAATGGATACCAATTAAATTTTACATGAATGATCCTTGGGTGACCCTTTATCAGTCTACCAAAAATTAATGTGATTGGATGAAAAATATGTATTTTATGGGCTGAGGTCATTTCTCTCTATATATAGTAGTAACTTTGAAAATCATTTTCTCAGAATCTAATTGATAGGTATCAATCAAATTTTACATGAATGATCCTTGGGTGACCCTTTATGAGTCAACCTAAACTATTGTAATTGGATGAAAAATATGTATTTTATGGGCGGAGGTCATTTCTCTATATGTTATATAGTGGAAACTTTGAAAATCATTTTCTCAGAATGTTATGGATGGATATAAATCAAATTTCACTGGAATGATCCTTGCATGACCCTTTATCAGTCCACCAAAAATTATTGTGATCGGATGAAAAATTTGTATTTTATGGGCGGAGGTCATTTTTCTATATGTTATATCTGTGGAAACTTTGAAAATCATTTTCTCAGAGTGTAACTGATGGATATCAATCAAACTTCATTGATATGATCCCTGGGTACCCATTATCATGCAGCCAAAAATTATTGTCATTGGATGAAAAATATGTCTTTAATGGGCGGAGGTCATTTCTCTTTATGTTATATAGTGGAAACTTTGAAAATCATTTCAACATTAGTAGAACCCAAAATATCTTAAAATCTAGTCAAAACTTAGATTTGCTGTTACAAGAATTTCAAGCCTGTGGAGCGACTCAAGCCATTCATGGCTTTCTAGTTTCAGAATAAGGTAAAACATAAAAGCTACCTTTCCATGTTTTTCACAGCTTCATGAAGCATTTATTAGGGAAAATATGGTACTTTTTTTACTGGTGTCTACTTTGGAAATAAAGTATGTTTTAAATAAAGCTTGATATTCTGCGTTATTATTTAACTTGCAGGATATGGCTTGGCCTTGAGGTAAATTGGCCAGTTTACTTTTCAATAATTTTGGTTCTTTCAAAGTTGAGTCCACGATTATTGTTAATGCATGCAAAATTGCAAATAACTAAACCAATGTTTATCATAAAAAGCAAAAGGATTTATGTGGAGAAAATTAACAGATGTCATCATTTATAGTTGCCAAAGCCTCAATTGTAACATTTGCTTGTACAAGCTGAAGTTACAAGGCATTGATAACCACTCTATGATGAAAGGTCTCAAGTTATTTATGTCGGCTATCAAGAGAAAAAAAGTATTGTAAAAACAGGCTGATGTTCCTTAACCTTAAGTGAAACGACCCATTTCTTGTGCTCCACCCTGCCAGGGCAATAATCATGGATAATACTTAATTAATAGACATTTTGTAACATAAAGGGAGAGATGATTAACAATCTCATAAGACTAGGATAAGTAGCTGCACATACTGTGAATGCATTGACAGTTCACCGCATGATATTGACACTCACCTTGATCAAAACCATTCTAAACTGAATGATTGCTCAGCACTCAAATCTATGCATTCACAAAACTAATCTCAATCACTCAAAACACTTTGAGCTGCCGTCATAGCGCAGTTGGTTGTGTGTCGGACTATCAATCTAGAAGTCCCGGGTTCCATACCTGACGGTGGGAGTCATGCTTTCCAACCAATTGTCTCTCACAAATGGGTCAATAATTTAAGACATATGTTGGATAGCAGCTGCTGGCTAGGAAAGGATGTAATGGTAGTACTGGTATGAGAAATACCAGGAATCCTTTGTTAGGTGCTCCAGCGGTCATGACATACTCACATGCAAAGGGTGGTAAAATGTTAAAACATTTGCAAACATTTTAATTGACTTCTGAACACAGAACAGATATTATTCACAATGGGAGCAATTTTCTATGAGAGATCATTCTTCCTATACTAAAGACAGTTAACAACGGCTAATATCCAATTACTAGAAAATCTTTATTTATGGAGGGCTCAGTTTTCTACTCTCCTAATTCCTATATTTATCTGTCCAATGATATTGAATAAATAGAGAAAGTGACCACACAATTTATTAGAGTTTCTATGTGGTATTCCCCAAGGGTGTTTGAGCTTTCGACAATAATGTATAAAGAAGAATTGATAAAGTCCCATGCCTTTCTGGGAAAAAAGAGAATTTATTTGTTTATTTGCTACTGTTCCCATACACTATTGGTATCCAGAGAACTCATAGCAATTGTGTGAACTGTTTCTTTACACCTAGAATATATAGTAAACTCTTGGTAGTTCGTATCTCAAGAGAAACAAGCGGTTGGTAGTTTTTTGATGGCTCAGATCGGTCATGGTCTTTAGGTACCCTATATTTGTGACTTGATTCTAAGGTTCTATGGAATATATTATAAATTAAGAGAGTTAAGACGCAAAAAAATAATACTTGAATAATGATCATCTTTTGTTTAGTCCATATTCAAAACCTAAAAAAGGTAATTGTATTTAATTATTTACATGCTGATTCTTAGCCTGGCTCCCTGGCTGTCAGTTAGCTTTAAAATTGATAAGGTAGACCACTCATTTGTAACTACGTTATTTCAAATTACCTCCCATATTATCAAAAACTGACACTGATCGGCCAGTCAGAGAATATAAGCTGATAAGACATTTTTTCTTTAGTTGAATTTTGTTTAATTTTCACATTACTTCAGATCAGTGGGACGGGAGCCAGTCTAGCTGATTCTTAACTACATCAGACTGTTTTTCCTTATCAAATCACTCTTAGTACTCAATCAGCGGACAAAGAAATCTTGGCATTTCAATGAATCTGTGTGGAAGACAAGATGACAATCAAGCGTACGAAGATTTGCACATTCATTAATGCATGATCAGTTTGAGAAAGCCAGATGAAATACAATTTAGGTCATTGATTGCAACCTTTATTCAGTTAAACTTGCCAAAAATTACAAATCAAAAAATGCCTGTAAATAATGATGCATTACAATAATTGATAAATACAAATCAATAGGTGTGAAAACCAAGGTAAATGTCAATTGCTACATCTAGGCAACTATTGATTGCACAATTCACACCTACAGGTTAAACCTTTAAATTTTTGTTATTATCAAACTCTTGGGACTTGACACAGGCTACAAACTACGAACCATCCCCACGCGAATAACTCGGAGCTAACAATACCCACAAACTACCGGTGTGCAAACTACTGAAACTTTTTCATCTATTGCAATATTTTGTTTCCTTTTTAATGAATGTGCATCTTTAAATGCCAACTTATTGTTGGAATTATGATGCAAGTTGTTCTACTTTTATTATGAATTTGTTTAAAGGTAAACCACTCTCTGAAATCATATAGAGGCAGTAGTTACAATCTTTTCTAACCTATTTCAAAGCTTTTGTAAGTGCCTATAATTCTACATACATTTATGATAGCTTTGCACAAAGTCCAGATACATAGGTAGTTTTGAGATCATTTAAAAGAAGGATAATAAAAATAATCAGCTAATTCATTTCCAGGATGTTTGTATAGCTTTCAATATAAATATCTTGTAAATCTTTATATTATCTACAAATACATTTACTTCAAAACTAGTTCTTGCACTAAATTTATTGTCTGTCAGAGAAATTATTATAGCCATGTTAATTGAATTGCTATGTATATATTGTTAAAGTTGTACCTTTGTAATATACATGTGTAACTGTTTTTAGAGGCCCACATGGAAGATTGGGTTTCCCAATTGTGTAGGCTCAATAAATAAAGTCGTTATTATTATTATTATTACTGAGATTTTACTGTAATATTAAGACATGAAATTTTCATTGTGAATTAGTATCTTAAATAATTGCTCAAAAACCATTTTAAACACTTACATATTAAGTAAAATTTTTATTCTTTGAAAAGGTGGTGAGGTTATAATGCATAAAAATTCTGAGAATTACTTTAGAATATCATTGATGACAATAGCTCATAGTGAAAAATTGAATTCATGATTGAGTATTTTTGTGCAATGTGGGCCATACCCAGTTAATTATTATAAAATACGTCTTATGAGATTTCAAAGTGTTGTTTTCATTCAAAGAAAGCTTTATGTAATGAAAGTCTAAAGATGATAAAGCCAGTGGAGCAATACAGGCCCTCTTTGGCCCCTTGTCTTTGAAAATGATTGTAAAATCGATCATTAGTTTATTTACTCTTCTTAAAAAATGATTATAGATTGTGATTTGAAACCGATTGCCCAACACTATAGTGAGTAGGGTGTAACTGGGTGTGTGTCTTATTCTTGCCCAGAACCTTACCATAAAAGCTCTGATAGAACCACAGGGTTCAATTAGAATCATCGCATTTCTATTAAAAAGGGATGGGCTTTTATTAGAGGCTTTGGTACATATCTATTGCTCAGTGCATTATCATACAGTTGTAACTGCCTATAAACATGGGTAGTTACAGCTGTTTCCTGCTTAGCCATCAAATATTATTTGTTAAGATGGTGAAAAAATAAATGGCCAAAAATAAACAATCAACGCACACATTTAATTACAGAAAAGGTCATAATTTCAAGTGACTTTGATTTTTTTTAATGTATAACTATCATATCCTAATAGCCGTCTTTCTTGTCTTCAACTATTCTACAGACTTAAGCTATCAATTGCAAGGCTTCGAAGATGACATTGTATAATCAAAATGCATTTGATACATCATACTTCTACTAACAAAACATCTTTACATGCCAAAGGTTCTATCTCCTTGGCTATGGGCCTTTGAAAGAGGCTGCAAGATTTTGTAAAACTACATCAAAAATCCTGAGTAAATGAGTAAGACTTTGTTTCATTGGCTAAAACGAGATAATAAAAAGAGATTTCATTGGTCCAAGGTGCCATGTGACTATGTAGTTTAGTTGTTTGAATAAGTCTCTTGTCGAGGTCATGGTCAAATTGGCATCCTGTCAGCACCAGTTTCTGTTTAAAGTTCTTTTCTTCACCTTGTGAGTTTCATAATGATTTATGCCAATTGATATTCAAGCTTTTAGGAACAGATAGCAACATTTACAGGATCATATTGTATCTGTGAAATATTTCTAGTCTATAGCTATCTGGGTTATAATGGCTATCCTTGATACTGGTTTAAACGTATAAAAAAAATAATTCAAATTTCTTTGGAACAATACCAGTTTTAATTCAATTTCAGTGGAGGAACTACCATTGAAAAACATGAGGTTACCAAAAATCAATTGATGGACAAGCCATAAACAGAAAAAAACGATTTAAACCTGTAAACAGACACCTGCTATTCACCCAATGTTTCAATGTCCACTCCAGTACAACCAGATATCCCCTCAACAGTTTTATAATACGCAACAAATTTGAGATGAAGAAGATAGGTGGCAGTGAGATGCTATTATGTTTTTGGAGTTGCTAGGTATACCCTGCTGTCCCTCATCTGGCGTCCATATACCGTCTTCATTTTCCATTGTCAACTTTTACCTTGTGTGCACTCTAGGGCGACATTTATGGCCAAAATGTCTTGAAACTTGGTCAGAATGTTTTCCTCCAACAAATCTGGGTCAAGTTTGCAATTGGGTAAAGTGGGGTCAAGGGGTCAAATATTGGAAAAACCTTGTGTGCACTCTAGGGGCAAATTTTTTGGAACAAATGTCTTGAAACTTAGTCATGGTCAGATGTTTGACTCCATCAAATCTCAGTCAAGTTCAAAATTGGGTCTAGTAGGGTTTAAAATGGGATCAAGGGTATCATGTTTTAGAAAAGCCTTGTGTGCACTCTAGAGGCATTATTTTAGGCCAAAATGCATTGAAACTTGGTCAGAATATTTGTCTCCATCAAATTTGGGTCAAGTGTGGTAAAATATGGGGTCAAGTTTAAATTGGGTCAAGTGTGGTAAAATATGGGGTCAAGAGGTCAAACCATGTGTGCTCTCTAGAGACCAAATTTTTTGGCTCAAATGTCTTGAAACTTGGTTATTATGCTTATCCGCCTGAAATCTAGGTCAAAATTGGAATTGAAGGTCAAATGGGGTCAAGGGGTCAAATCTTAGAAAACCTTGTGTGCACTCCAGAGGCCCCATTTTTGGCTTGAAATCTTATTCAAGTTTGAAAGAGGGTCAAAAAGGCGGACAACTTCAAATCTCAAAAAAAAATTCTGTACTTTTGAGGCAATATATTTGACTCTTTAATAATGTTTGTCTGGTTGATATGTTTGACTTGAGTTAAGCCAGGAATGAATTTCAAATAAGTAGTATTGGCACTTTGCCACCTTTGTAAGCTATATGCATCTGATGAGCGCTTAAGGGACAACTGCCCTCTATTTTCTTTAAATTGTGAAATAAGTCGATTATTACGATACAAAATGTAACATGTACCTTATTCTCTGTATAAACAGTAAACTATATAGCTAGTTGAGAGAAGCAGGCTCTCAGGTGCCTCTTTTTAGTTACTAGAACTAACTATTCAAAGAGAAATGGATGTTTATCATTACAGCTGTGCTCATTGACTTAAAGCTTGAAAATAAATCACAGATCCATAAAAAATGTTTACTGTCTTCAAAGACATGAAGTGATAATTATCTTGTCAAAAGCATTTCGTCTCATCAACCATATTCTGATAGTTTACATTAATTTACTGCATTCATACTTCCATAGCTTATTTATTTACTTACTTTTTGACAACTTTGGAGAAATCTTAAAGCTCAAGAAACATTGTGGAGAAAGAAAAAATGGCAATTATTATGAGCAATTTCTAGATTGACTACTATGCTCAACTTTTCCCAAAATAAAGAAGATTATTTAGCTCTACTGACTGAAGGTCAGAAGAGCTATAAAAATGGTGTTATCCCGACTGTAAATTTGTTTGTCTGTCTGTAAATAATTTTTGTATATAATTGGTATTACTTGAAACTTGAATCACAGAATGATGGTAGGGTCATAAGGAAGGTTTCTCTCAAAAATGGGGATGATTGGTTGAAAAACGCAGGAAAATGGGCTTTTAGGATTCTGGTTTAGAAGATTCTAGGTTTCAAGATAAATCCACAAATAGTATAGGATATACTTTCAAGTTTCACAGGATAATTTAAGGGTCTCAAGGAAGGTTCCTTTTGAAAATGAGGCTGATTTATTTGAAAAAAAGGGAAAAGGTACCTTATGGATTTTCGCTCAAAATATTCTCATAATCTATATTCAAAACTATTATTGGCTTTTTCATATTTACAAGAAACTGTTTTGCCATTTAGATGTAGAAAATATCATAGTTTGCATAATTATTGAATTAAAAAAAAAAAAAAAAAAAAAAAGATTGTAGCCACCAGAAGGCCCTTAACCCTTTGCTGTTTAATCCCTGCTTTTTACGTGCCTGTGATTTTATGATTGAGAAAACATTGTGAAAAAAGAAGAAATTGCTTCTGATAAGCAATTTCTTCTTTTTCCACACTATTTTCTACCCTACTGAATTGATAATTTTCAAATAAAATCAACTTTTAATTTTCATCTGCAAAGCCTTTGAATTTGGACAAGTCCAAAATTTCGTAAAACAGGAAAGGGTTAAATATGCCAACACTAATTCTTTTCAAATATGATGTTGCAATATGACTATAGGGTTATGTATAATTATGATGTCATTGAGCTGATTCCAGGTCATTGAGTTTTGTTCCTGAATAAATATTCCAGAGTAAATTTGAGTTGTTAATCAATAAGGTACTCAGTGTATGGATTCAAGTTACTTCATTTTATGACCATAGAATACATTTTTATGTCCCGGCATTGATAGATTTGTGGCATATTAATTAACCTTTGTCCCTCTGTCTGTCTGCAAAACTTATCCAAAAAAAAATGTGACAACGTCATGGTCATGTATCAAGGTCAAACTTAGGAAAAACTGAACAAAAAACTTAACATTGCCAATATTTCTAAGCCTTTCCAAGAAATAATCCTCATATTAGGCATAATAATATATCTCAATGATACGCGTCTGCTGATACCAAAATCAAGGTCAGATGACAAGGTCAATGTCATCTGTCAAGGTCATGAAACATTTTTCAAAAAGTTAACAAAAAATCTTAACAATGGCAATATTCCCAAGCCTATTTAAGATACAAGCCTCATATTTGGCATGGTGATAGATCTCAATGATACACAATTACTGATACCAGAGTCAATGTCATGTGGCAATGTCAAGGTCATCTGTCAAGGTCAAAATTCTTAGACACTTAACCAAAAATTATAACATGTTCAGTTTATTAAAGCATATTTTAGATACCTTCCACATAATTGACATGACCAAAGTTCTCACTGATGTAAATCTAGGTATGAAGATCAATGTGATGTTACAAGGTCAAGGTCAGCATTTTGAAAAAAAAAAAAATGCTGTTACAGGGGCATTTAAATTGTGTTTGAAACGTAAACATATCTTATATTTGTCAATCTAAAGGGTTTTAACGGATTAGAAATACATTTGTAGTACAAAGAAAATTGATATAAACCCTTGTCATACTTAATAAATTACCGTATTTATTCTAATGATTGCCTGGGCGTTTATTAGAATAGTCATGATTGACGCAGTTGGAGGTGGGCGATTATTAGAGGTATTCTGTTGGAGAATAATTCCAACTTCTTATGTACGGACCTATAATGTCCCCAAAAAGTGACAATACGATTGGTAAATACAAAATGAATTTCCATAAACCGGGAACAAAGACGCAAAATAATGACACTACTCAGACCTTGGGGATTTCCCCTCAATAAATGGAATAATACGCTGCTTTACATAACCCCACTTTGGTTCCATGGGGTTCTCGCAAATGTTTTTATATTCTACTATAAAACAATTTCCGAAATGTATTTATTATTAATTTATTATACGCCTGTCGAAGACGGGACGTATTATGGGATCACCCGTGACGTCCGGTGGCCGGGCGTCCAGGGGCGTCCACTTCTTTGTCCGGAGCATAACTCTGTCACTTGAAGTCCGATCCACTTCAGACTTGGCAATTGTGTTCTTCTCATCATTACGGAGTGCAGTGTACAAGAACCATAACTCTACCTGGCCTATTTTTTGAGTTATTGCCCTTTGTTGTTTTTCATACTAGAATCTTGTCCGGAGTATATCTCTAAAAGTATAATAGCTAGGATCATGAAACTTCATGGGTGTATAGATCTCACCAAGGGGGAGTGCAGTGCACAAGAACCACAACTCTTCCTAGCCTATTTTTTGAGTTATTGTCCTTTGTTGTTTTTCAGACTTGAATATTGTCTGGAGTATAACTCTAAAAGTATAATAGTTAGGATCATGAAACTTCATGGGTGTATAGATCTCACAAAGGGGGAGTGCAGTGCACAAGAACCATAACTCTACCTGGCCTTTTTTTTTTAGTTATTGCCCTTTGTTGTTTTTCAGACTTGAATCATGTCCGGAGTATATCTGTAAAAGTATAATAGCTAGGATCATGAAACTTCATGGGTGTAAAGATCTCATCAAGGGGGAGTGCAGTGCACAAGAACCATAACTCTACCTGGCCTATTTTTTGAGTTTTTGCCCATTGTTGTTTTTCATACTAGAATCTTGTCCGGAGTATATCTCTAAAAGTATAACAGCTAGGATCATGAAACTTCATGTGTGCAAAAAACATTCATTCAAAATAACCTCAGTTCTATTCAAACCCCCAGTTTATACTTAGCAGTGTGACGGGCGTATCTTGTGACAATTTGGCACCTTGTCATAAGATAGCAAAACAATTCCCCTTCTGATACGGTCACTGAAAAAAATGTCGACTTCGGCAAGATAGAGCGTCGATGACCTTGCTTTTTTGTTTGTGGGGCTCTATTCAATAGAGCAAGAAACTTATACCAGACGATCCTATTTAAATGTCAATTATTTTACCCATCTTCATTCTTTTTCAGACTGACTAACACAGATTTCAGGCGAAGCTGACTGAAATTATTTGATAATGAATGTTTGTAGTATTCAATAAATTATTCTCTAGTTTCAGAAAATTGTATTATTCTTCGTTTTTGTAGATATAAAAATAAATACCACATATCGTGTCCTGACCCCAAATGATCATAACTACATACGGTCATAGCTAAGCTATTGCTCGCACTTAATTTACATTTCGCATTTCAATTCTATTTGATTGTTTGCTTCTCTTACATTTTTCGCAAAATGACAAGAACTTAATTAAGCCACAACAGGAAATTATTCGTAGTTAGTTGGATCGCCTACCTGTGCGAAAATAATATTAAGAACTCCGTTTTCCTCAGTATTAAAATCCGTAACAAAGCCAAAAAGAGACGGCTAAATTATAGTTCTAAAAGGGTTTGACATCTCCCCGGACAAATGTATAATAATAAAAAAAAAAATAGCCGTCGGCGTCTTTGATCACCTGTTCACACTCTGCAAAAATAAACTGTTCCGCGTCCTTTACCTCGTTGCGACACAAAACTAGTAATTGTGACCAGATTGCTACTCGGATTTAATTTCGAATTTGAAACAAATATCATTGAATATCGGTAAATTCTTTCTATTCCATTGTTTCTTAAGAATATCGTAATTATTGATTGAAGGATAGTAAACATGTTTTGGACAAAAAGTTTTCATTTTTCCGCCAGTGGGGGCTGAAAACATTGTGGCGACAATTGACCTGAAATCATACACACGTTCTGTTTTAGGCATCCTATTTAGAAAATATTTTTGATAATCAGTGTTTAAGATAAAAAAACATCAACAAAGTTATAAAAATCTGATTAATTATGCTGTCACGACCATCGCTTACACAAAAAGAATCATAAGCATTTCCCTATCTTTAGAAAATCTCGTAAATTAATCCCAGTTCATTTTAATCATCTTAATTTTTGGTATTTGTCGAAGGTGTTTGCATGAATTTTGAACTATTTCTTGAAAAATTGGGAAGATTGCATTTTCTCAGATCAGGGGATGGGCGATTATTAGATTTGCCAGCTTTTTCTGAAAATTGGTCTTCAAATGTCCCATTTTGGGTGGTGTTTTGTTGGATGGGCGATTATTAGAATATGGGCGATTATTAGAATAAATACGGTACCTTGATAAAAATTGTAGTAATTTGAATGTTCTGAAAGCACTAGGTGCCAAAACTTTCAACCATGTTCATTTTTAAAATAAAGTTTTAAAACTTTTCTTTTAATTGCAAATAAAAAGAAATAATCTGTCTAACAGCTTTAGACATTTCCCCTATACAAAAAAGTCCTATTTTGTCTGACATGACCAAATATAGTTACTGTATGATTAATCATGAGCATGTCCTCAATCTTGAAGTAGAAGAAAACTGTCAATAGTAATTAGCCTAGTTTTGATCAGAGCCATAGGTTTTCTGATTACCAGAACTGGAAAGGTTGTACTTTAAGTTAATTAACTGATTGACTAATTGATAATGATTGATTTGTCTTTGAATAATTATACAGCATGTTCTTCAGAAGGTGGAGTACTACAAAATGGTTTTCAGCTCACCTGAACATGTGTAGCCTTGGATTCAGGCCCTGTTTTTAGCTACACTGGCTGAAGGCCAACACTGGCTGAAGGCCAGCGAGCTATTTTCATGGCGGAGTGTCCGTCTTGCGTCCATCCATCTGTATGTGCGTAAACCTTTTCTTTAAACATCTTCTCCTCCCAAACCAATGGCTGAATTTTAATGAAACTTAGTAGAAGTGATCCTTGGGTGACCCCTTTCTTAAATTGTTCAAGAAAGTGTGGTTGAGCCCCAAATATGGGCATGGCAGGTAGGGAATTTTTTCACTTTAAAAACTTAAAAAATCTTCTCCTCCCAAACCAATGAAAATTGGCAAGTATGTTTCTTGGGTGACACTTTACTTAAATTGTTAAAGAAATTTTGATTGGCCCATAAAGATGGGCGTGGCAGGGCGGGGCTTATTTTGACCCCGAAATCTATAAACGACAATTCCTCCTGAACTATAAGGCAGATTTCAATGAAACTTTACTAGAATTCAAAAATTGGTCACCAAATTTTGATTGGCCCATTAATTTTGGTGTGGCAGGGCGGGGCTTATTTTGAGCCCGAAATCTTTGAAGGACATCTCTTACTGAAGCACTGAGCAGATTTCAATGAAACTTTATCAGAATGTTCCTTTGGTAACCCTTTTTAAAATTTTTCACAAAATTTTGTTTGGCCCATAAATATGGGCGTGTTAGGGTGGGGCTGATTTTGAGCCCGAAATCTTTGGAGGACATCTCCAAACCACTGGGCTGATTTCAATGAATGTTTCTTGGGCTTTTACAAATATTGCTCGCGAAATTGATTGGCCCATAAATATGGGTGTGGCAGAGGGGGGTGGGGGAGAGGCTTATTTTGAGACCCAAATCTTTGAACCACATCTCCTCCTGAACCACATGGCCGATTTCAATGAAACTTTACTAGAATGTTCCTTTGGTAACCCTTTTCATAATTGCTTGTGAAAATTTAATTGGTCTATAAATATGGGCAGAGCAGGACTTCTTTGTGCTCAAAATCTTTGAAAGATATCTCCTCTTGAATCTTATGCTTTAATAAGATGGGTGAAGGGATGCAGTAACATGGTGATTGAGTATTTTGGTGCAATGTGGGCCAGACCCAGTTAATCATTATAAAATAGGTCTTAGGAGATTACATAGTTTTGTTTTCATTAAAATTAAGCTCTATTGAATGAAAGTCTAGAGATGTTAAAGCCAATGGAGCGATACAGGCCCTCTTTGGCCTCTTGTTTAGAAGTTTTTAACAAGGTAGATAACCAAGATGAACCCTTCAAACCTTAAAATGAGTCAACTTCTCTCAAAAGAAACAGGTCTCTTTAAGCAGGCTTTAAGAAACTAGATGTTGACTTTATATTTAATATTTTCAATAATGTACCTCTATTTCAGAGACTGCTATAGGAAGACTGCCCAGTGAGCCGTGAAATCGAAATATAACAGTAAAATTCTCATGCCATCATGTGGATATAGACAAAGCAGGTTAAAACATAATCTAAAAAAGTTACAATTAAACCTTTCAAAAGAAATTCTAAGTTATCGATAGTCTTAATTCGCAATGTTTACACATATATGTACTTTCATCATTGAAGTGAAAGGATGAGGTTCAAATCCTATTTGATGCTTTTTTGATATACCTGATATACCCATGGTATTGGATTCGGTGTCTACGTCAAAGCTCAGTTTTGAAAATACACCTATACCAGTCTTGGACTTATATAATATCAACTTTTTTTATACAAATGGCAACAGATAAAAACATATTTCAGGGGTGGGTAAATACCAATTTTCTCCACTTGTCCATGGACAAAGTCTATTTTCGACTTGTCCAAGATCAAAATTAACATGTTCACAGAAAAAAAATGGATAAAAAAATATTGAGAAAACATTGTTTTTGATGAAGGAAATGCTGAAAACCAGCATTTTCTTCATAAAAAAATGTTTTCTACTCTTTGATGTAAACATTTGGACAATCAATTTCTAAGATCTATTTAATACTAATATGAGAGTCTTTTTCCATGAAAAAGTATCCTAGAAAAATGCGCTTGTTCACAGGTAAAAATGTCTGTGTGGGACAAGTCTGGCAAGGGAATTCTACACCCCAGCATTTCACATAGAAACAAAAAGGGAAATGTATCACAAAAATAATGGCCAAAAAGAAGAATTAGATTAATCTTGATATTAAAGTTCATCAGTTAGTATAAAATCTCAGAAATTAAAGCAAGGGTTTCAAATGCATTGGATTCATTCTCAAAAGCAATGAAACCTCATTCAGAACAATTCATTATTGCACTGTGCAAATTAAAGGATTTTTATGAACTATTTGATTATCTGTTGAAACTGGAGAATTACAAGCTGTGCAAATGGACTCAATATGGACTTAATTTAGTCAGAAAACAATTTGTTCCAATAAATATCTGCTCAGAATTCATGAAGGACATGATGTTTCTGGAGGGTTTACCCTTTCTTCCCTGGCAATAAAAGTTCTTGAACATTCTATAATATTAAATGGGATTTCAAATACTTCATTCTAAAACTGGTTCAAGAATAAGTTCTTGAACTTCTATAATTAGTTGTTAAACTTTGTGAATTAGCTCTTGAATTTCTATAATATAGTTCTAGAACTAGCTCTTGAACCAAGGTATAAAAAAAACTTAATTAAAAGTTCAAGAACTTGTTCAAAAACAAAATCTAGAAGTTTATGAACTGCCATTTAACATTCTAGGATGTTCAAGAACAAGTTTTTGACTTTTTTCACATGAGTAAGTACTTTTTTCACATGAGTATGTATCATATTCTCTGTCCATCCATCTGCATGTCTGCATCTTGAAACTCCTCCCATGGTTATAGCCAGACTTTGATGAAATTTTCACAAAAAGTTTCTTCCAGAGTCTCCTAACCTTGGGCATATTGTCAAGGTTTGGTATGTTGTTATGTGGCATAATATAGTCTGGCACTCTTGTTTTTCTTTTGAAGATATCAAACAGTGCTAATAGAAACTGTATGATAACCAGACTAGGTTATTTGTCTGCAATTACAACATTGCTAATTGTCTATGTGTGTGTGCTGAATTGTAATCCATAGTGTTCACTTTTGTTTCAGGGGTATTTACAAAACTATTATAAGAGCCTAAAAATTTGGAAGCACTTGCAATAGTTTTGTACTTAACCCTTGTCATTCTGAACCCAGAATATTCCTGCTTTAGCAGGAGCTATAGACAATCATCAGCCTGCACATATGTGCAGTCTGATGTTAGTCTCTACCACCTGTTTCTCACTTTCAAACCAGAATTGTCAAAAGATTTAGTTTTTCAAATAAAAATTGACCTACAGTTGGAACTTTCACTCTTCTCGAATTGCCACACTTTATTCTGATAAGCCACTTTCATAGGGTGGCTGTTAGCATATAAGATTTCCTCTTGAATCATGGGTTGTCAGGGGTTTCGATCCCACAGGCAGCACATACGCTTTCTAACATTTGTCTCCCATTGATGGTTCAATAATCATAATCCTAAGATGGATAGCAGCTGGAGGCCAGAAAAGGCTGTAATCATATACTGCCGAACTTAGGTTAAGGGCCAGCCTCTGATTTTCATATCTTCAGTTGGATGTTTTATGCTAAATAATGAAAGAAAATAGATAAGGCAATTTGTGTTTTTCTGATGCTTTTCCATCTGCTGCAATAGACAACCATTGTTTTGCAAAGAACAGAGTACAGCTACAGTGCTCCTAGGGCCCTTTAAAATATGGCATAACCAGAAAATATCCGTTAAAACTTTTTCTGGTTTATCTGTAGAATCAGCACTGTTGGACATGTTAAGCATTTTACAGGAGCATTCGATGAATAAACTGAACACATTTCAACAAGATGGTAACTTAAGGGGTTCATTGTGGCGCCGTTTTGGGCTTCTGCTCGACATGCTTCAAATGATAAAACTGGGAAATTTGGATGTAGACTAGGCTCTCAGACGGCTTCAACATGTTTGTCCAGACAGAAAAACATTCCAGGCGACTAACAATTAGCCACTCTGTCATTCAGTGGCAATATGAAAATTTTCAAATCACCGATTCACCTGATGAGCGTTTCCGGTCGGGCGGTCTACGATATTCAGATCGAAGGTTCCTTCTCTAAAGTCAGCTCCGGGCTCTACGTTACCAATCCAACACCTGTATGTCATTGATAGACAGTCTAAGCAGCGCTCCCATCATTACCTAGGGTTGCGAGACTGAGACTTGTTTCCTGCAATAATAGGGCCCGCACCGGAGGTCAACTGTCATTCAAGATCACATCAAACATCGTCATTTTGGACTCTAATTCACACTTTAATTCTCAATATGAGTCTAAACACAAACACAATAAAGGTAAAGATGAAATGTTGAGCCAGATCAACTGACTTGTTGCTGAAAAGTGAGCCCTTGAATATCCTTCGGTGTCGGATGGGGAAAAGAACTTGCACCAGCTGGTGTGAATCAGCTCTTCCATTTTTGCATATGGTGTGGTTAGCAACTCAAAAACAGGTGCTACAGAATCTGCTAACTTAACGTTTCCTTGGAACATTAAATGCGTTTCAGAAGATGATTTACACACCTGGCTGGGAGCTTACCAAAATCAACAGGCTTTTGCAACTTTACGGAAGGGGGGTTGGGTACTTTTGACCATTCGTCTAAATTTCAAACTGCTTTGTTGGCAATTTTGATTGCAGTTCTCTAAAGTCATGTCATCGAACTCAGTTCTTGCAAAAGTTGAAATTGCTGCAATGTATTTTCAAGAAATGACATGTGATTATTTCACTGGCCCTTAACTTTAGTTCAGCAGTATAGTAAGTAGTGAAAGAAATATCAGTATTCTATATCATTAGGTGCTCCAGGCAGTATGCCATATGACTAAAAAAATGTAAAAAGCGGCATTGAACCCCATCCAATCAATCAATTAAATCTCTCTGAAAGGGTTAATGAGATCGAAAAAATGAAGCTTGTAAGTTTGAAAATCAAGTCATGTAATTTAGCATGTCATAATTGGTTTTGTGTTATTCAATACCGCCATTATACTTCTGTTTACTCAAACCTGCAACCATTATCTCTTATCAGTTATCTTTTGAGTGCTTGATTATTTTTTTTCTTTTGCCTGAGTAGGATTTGTTTGGTTTAAATTGAAAAAATCATATATTAACCCTTGTCATGTTGAATAAATTTTGGCTAAAAATTTTCACCAAAATCAAAGGGCAAAAAGCACTGAAAGTACCAACTGTAGATCAATTTTTATTTAAAAAACTAAATCTATCGACAAGTCTGGTTTGAAAGTGAGAAACAGGTGGTGTAGACTTACATCAGACTGCACATATGTGCAGGCTGATGTTGGTCTATAGCTCCTGCCAAAGCAGGAATATTCTGGGTTCAGCATGACAAGGGTTAATACAGGACCAATAAAGGGGTAGCACTTGAGTTTCAACATAAAATTGAGCGTGTGTGTGCCATTACTAGTGGTCAGAGGAAAATTGCACTGTCCTACTGGTCATGTGTTTTGCTCTCTAAATCGGCTCAACTTAAGTCTCTCTTTTTGCCCTGCACATAAAAGTATGGATGTGCACCTGAATAAGGATATCTGTCAAGGTCAAAGTTTGGACAAAATTGCAGTTTCAGGGGCATCTGTATGTCACAAATACATCTCAATGGGTCAGTGCAATACTATTACAAGTACCTATGAATATATAGGCACTAACAATAGTATTGCGCTGACCCCTTGTCTGTATTCTTCTTTTTCCAAATTTCCATTAAAGGTAGGTTAAACCCTAAGTACCCCCTTCTGGATCTGTGAAGTCAAACCTGTGTTAGCGGTCACCTGTATTGTTCATGCAACCTGTATTAAGAAAGCATCCACTAAGTTGACAAATGTAGCAATAGCACAGAATAGTAAAGTAAAAATTTACCTGTATTAAGCAAGCACTCGTCTTAAGCAAGCATGTTTTGAATGTCCCTTGACTTGAGTGCTTGAGTACTTGAGTGCTTGCTTAATACAGGTCTGACTGTATGAGAAAAATGAAGTTTTCACAAGAATAAGTGTGCAGGTCAACTTTTTCTCAGACTTGGTTATATGTGGATTATTTTCTTGATGAATGAACATGACTACTTGCGTGACATGCAATAGACGTCTAGACAAGCCTTAGAGAGCCTTCCCATTAATTTTAACTTGCTCAATTTCTTGAGTCTGAAAGACAAGTAAGCCTTAGGAGCTAAATTGTTTTTCAGAGTTTCCAGATTAAATTGTCAAACTGGAAGCAGTTTTGTTTTTCTTTGGGCACCTCAAACCAGGAAATTTTAGAGTTTGTCTAAAGGAACTTGGAAAAGTTGTTGAATTTCAAGGTTCACAATAAACCTTGTCTCAAAAAAGGTTTCCATACTCTTAATAAATGAAAGCACTGAAAGTACTGATGGTGGACATTTCTGTTGGCATACTAGAGTGATTCTTCCATTTGTTGAGAAAAGAAGAAATTTTAAATGTAAAATTACACTAAACGGAAAATGACCTGACCCAAGTTTGCATCTTGCTTCAGATATACATTTCTCAACATATATCTTCGATCGTCATCCAAAGTCCTGTAATTACAAGGTTTTGATAATATTCAGCATAATGCCTGATGTAGTTTAAAGAGTGATTGTCTGATCCATTGGTTATAAAAGGAAAGAAATGATAATAAGATGATCTAGGTTATTATTCTTATTTTGTAATGCTAATTGATTCTCTGTAATATCATAATTAAAATTATGGTGTTATCTGCTTAAAAAATTCTATAAAAGCATAACAATTAGTTGTTCTGCGATTTTTATTCTCAAATAAAGAAAGAAAGGGTAAGTGTTTATATAATATAAACACCTAAAATATTGCAGGCACTTGTTTTGAGATTGGCTGTGGCGTGTTGAAAAGTAAAGTGAAACCCCTTTGCATTATCTTTATCACACGACCTGAATGTTTTACTTTACCTGCTCGGGCTGTATCATTATTCATGTATAATTGCAATCTAATAAAATAAAGAATTTTGATTGGTTTAAATCGCATCACGTGGGGAAATCCATTGCACTTTATTTCTGTATAAAATGCAATAGGTCTATCGGGAAACCCCCGACCTTCGATCTGCATGTCCTGTGTTTTAGGAACTCGAAAAACCCCTCGTTCCCCTTCCATATCGTAATATTGCTATTTAATATAATAGAATATTTTCGAAAGAATTTATGATTGAAAGCATGCAGTTCAGATTCTGAGTCGATGTTTACAGCGAGACGACGAAGACCACCAAGCAACCCTCTAGGTTAAGCCCGATCACGATAGTTTCGGTTTAAAATGCAGAATAACTTGTCAAAATTATGTTTAGATCATACGTACCTCTACGAATGTCAAATTGTCGTTTATTTGTGTACCATTTGTTTAACTTTATGCCGTTTAACTTCAATAGAGAGAAAAAATACACGATCTAAAAATAGATTGTGTAATACACGCAGAAAGTAGACTCGAAACTTTAATGTTTAGTCGAGTATTTTAATAGTTTCTTAGATCAAGAGGATTGCAATTATAAGGGCAGAGTGTCTTTTTCACAGCGTTTATAGGGGTATAAAGTGCAATTGCCTTAGCACATGGCTTAAACATAACGCCCTACGGGCGTTATTTGCCATGTGCTAAGGCAATTGCACTTTATACCCCAATAAATGCAGTGAAAAAGACACTCATCCTTATAGTATTCTGGTATTTCCATGTGTGTGTATTTCCATTTCTTTATCATCGCTACCGTAGCACATGCCCATATGAGCGACGCCCCCAGAAGACGGTTAGTTGTTACGGGGGATAGTGCAAGGATACATGAAGAAACTACTGCTGAGATCCGCCATGGTTCTTTAACGTGCTCGGTATAAAGCACCGTCTCACAGGGCCTCAGTTTAACGTTTCATCCGAAAAGCAATTAGGTTTTTGGTGTGCCAGCCTGGGTTTGAACCCACAACATCGAACTTCAAACGGTTTTGAAGTTCAGTGCTCTACCAACTGAGCTAATTGGGCTGACACTGGGGTATTTCCATTAATTGGCCATTGTTTTATTATGCTCCCCGAAGGGAGAGCATATAGCTGCCGCTTTGTCTGTCCGTCCATCCATACGTCCGTAATTCCGTCCGTCCGTCCCCACCTATTTCTCCATAACCCCTGGGCCAAATTGAATGAAACTTACCATGTGAACTCCCTATGATATAGTGATGATGCATCTGTGACGGTTTTTGGATTTGAGGCCATGTCACAGGAAAAGGGGACTTAGGGTAAAAAACAGTTTTTCCCAAATTTCTCCTAGTCTAACAGTCAGAATTTAGTGAAATTTCATATTTGTGTAGCAAATCAGATGCCCTTTACTATAAACAATTTGATATTAACGTAAAAAAAAATATATCGTGGAAAAAGGGGGCTTATATAATGTTTGTTACCTTTACGTAAGCGCGTAAATTACAGTTATTCTTTCATTTCTCCTAGTCTTATGCTCAGAATTTGATGAAATTTCACATTTGAGTAGCAAATCAGATGCTCTTTACCCTAAACTATTTGAAATTTGTGTCTTAAAATATGTCATGCAAAAAGGGGGTTTAATGTTTGTTACCATTATGTTAGCTGTATAAGATAACAGCTTATTTGAGTCTTTGAAATCTGACCACAGAGCATATCTCCTAAAGTATAATAGCTATCAACTTGAACATTTATGGGTGGATAGATCTCATGGAAGAGAAGTGCAGTGCACAAAAACTACAACTCTTACTTGCATAATTTTGCAGTTATTGCCCTTTGTTATTTTTTGATACTTAGATTTTGTCTGGAGCATATCTCCTAAAGTATGATAGCTATCAACTTGAAACTTTATGGGTGGATAGATCTCATGGAGGAGAAGTGCAATACACCAGAACTATAACTCTTGCTTGCATAATTTTGGAGTTATTGCCCTTCGTTATTTTTAATACATAGGAGGTAAATCTCTGACAGTACAAAAGAATCTTTAATCTATTAGGCTTCAGTTTACTATCAAGCTTTCGTGGCAGGGATGTCCATGTCCAACATGGCTCTTGTTTTTGTGACAATGCCTTATTCGGGGAGCATAATCCGTCTCTGACGGCTCTTGTATACATTAGTAGTGTCAGGGGAGTTTACCATTCCAGTAATTCCATTCACCAAGTTTTCATGAGTGACCTCCCATAGACCATAGGGAAACAATGGGGCAAATTATTCACTCTGCATTAAAAGTAGTTCTACGCAAGCAAAACGTTATCCTGATCTCAGAATTGCATATGCTTTGGCACTTAAAAGATGATTTTGAGGTTTCAACAAGTTATGTAGAACCCTTGTTTCACTCCATTTCTAAAATGCATAGTCGTCAGACGGATACAATTCTTGAAAATGAGTAAATTGAATCTTAGTGAACACTACTGTTTTTAAAACCTATTAACATCTGACAGGATTGTTCTTACGCGGTTTTAACACTGGTGAACGTAAACATCCACCAAAAACTTCTTCAAATTGGGACTAGATCTAAAAACTGAATGTAATTTAGATACATTATAGAATTGTCTCGATCAATTACAAAATATTTCTGTGCTTTTACTTTAATGCTTATAGACCTATGAACTTAAAATTGGTCTGAAATTGGAAAAAACTTTAGAAAAAAAGGCTGTAATCATAGTTAGTACTGAAAGAAATACCACTATAATATGACCTATGTCGCCGGAATGAAATAACGCTGCTGAATATTTTTGATATTACACAGGTGTTATTACACTAGCAGAATAACTATGCAAATGAGCTTAGAGCAATAAGCAAATCTATTTTGTAACTGCAAAAATGGTGTCATTATATCTTTATTGTGACATCAGTTTTAAATGGCGTTGTAATTTTTGGGGAAAATTGTAATGTTGAATTTCAAGGTTTTTTATGATTTTTTGCAAAAAAATTGGGTCATATCATAAACAGAATATCAAATTTGTGCTCATAAATACAGAACTTATTAAATTGGTTATCTATAAACAGATAAAAATGAGGCTGCACCGAGTTTCTATCTGTTTATAGATGACAAGTTTGATAAATTCTGCGAGTTTAGTAAATTCTGTCATTAATTTGTCTAACTGGAAGAAGTCAAGTTTTCTTAGGGCACCTAGCTCATACCTTGAAATTTTAAAGTTTGTCTCAAGGAACTTGAAAATTTGTTGAATTTCAAAGATCACAATGAACTTTTTCAAAAAAAGGTTTTCATACTCTAAATAAAAACTTCTTCAAATTGCGACTAATAACTGAATGTATTTTAGACACATTTTAGAATCATCTCAGTCAATTAAAAACAAATATTTCTGTGCATTTATAGACCTATAATGACCTAAAAATAGGTCTCATATTGGAAGAACTTTGGAAAAAAATAAAAGGCTTCATACACAATTATTATGATACTGTTAATTCTAATCAATATAAAAGCAGCTAAAATTAACTCAAGCTCAATTAGCAATTGTGGTTATGGATGAGTTACTTTGCTATTGAAAATATTTTCAATAACAAGTATTTAATAGGCCATTTTTCTGCTACATTAGAAAGATAATATTTTTTCAGGAGTTAATTTCCATTGATTTTAATGGATTTCTAATGGCCTCACAATATTGAAATTATAAGAGTTGTTGTAAAGTCTGAAAATAGATCGCCATTAATTTTGTTCCCTTGAATTTCCGCAGAATGAGAGTACATTTTGTATTGTTATAAGTGCCCTCAAGAAAAAAAAAATCTAATTATGAAGAAATAGGCTCTTTAACAAACATCTACTTTCCAAAAAGACAACCTTCTAACATTTTGACAACTTAAATTGTCCTTTCAACATCTTTCATTTTCGAGTTTGGACCAGAATTGTTAATGAGGAATCGACCAGCATACTAAACTTTAAAGTTGCACATCAATGAAATAATTATACCTCAACATAAGAAATTGAGGGGGGTATATTGGTTTCACCATGTCAGTCTGTCTGTCCATGTCCGTCCATGCATCTGTCTGTAGACCTTTTTGAGTCCGGACTCTAACTCAAGAACCAAGTGACCTAGAATCATGAAATTTAATACAAATGTTGCTTATGACCCCAGGAAGTGCCCTATTGTTTTTGGGTCACATAGGTCAAAGGTCAAGGTCACAGTCAATTTTTGTTCAAATTTCGTTTCGGGACTCTAACTCGAAAACCAAGCAACCAAGAATCATGAAACTTTATGCAAAAGTTGCTTATGACCTCAATATTTGTTGCAAACACATCCTGCTCTAAGAGCACTTTTGACAAAGTGCTGGTGGAGGTTGGCTCTGTGACAGTTCTAGTTTGTACTTAAACTGTTTTTATGAGGTTTTAGAATTAAGATAAGAATTTCTATTGTTTGCTTTACTAAATTGGTTTTTTTCGTATGACAACAGCAAAAGCACCAATCAATTCCTAGTATTTCCTCACCATTACTTATACTAAATACTACTTCATCCCAATTTTTCACCACAGATGACATACGTTTTAAAGCATATTAATTTTGTTTGTGGCTGGGATCACCCCTACGAAAAAAGTTCAAGAATAGGTTCTTGAATGTTCTAGAACTTTAAATGCCAGTTCTTGAACTTCAAAAGTAGACTCCTCCCCCCCCCCCCTCATCAGACTTGATTCATCAACATGTCATAGTAAAAATGAAATTATATCCATTTTAATACAATGACAATTCTGAAATTAGTTTTTTACCCTCTTCTGGATGTAAAATTGTATGAAAACCTTTCTCTGGATGTGAAATTAATGAAAAAATAATTATATTTATTTTGGGAGAATTTCACGGAAAGAGAAGCACGTCATTTAGCACATGGGTTATAGGGAGTAAAAAGAATCAACATTCACGCTTCAGATGAGGTTGAGTAAAAAATGGACGGAGCTATCTGTGTACACAGTTAAAACATATGGCATATGAATTTTATTAGGAATAGAGTTCTATGTAATTTCTTCTTATTCAAAATATGCGTTTTACACCAATGTGTTATTAGAAGGAATCACCCTGTTAAGGTAGTACTGTAGGAAGAAATACCAGGAATCTATTATTAGGTGCTCAAGCCATTGTGATACGAGTGTAAAAATTGTTAACAGTAGTGTAAAACACCATTCAAAATAATTTTACCATAAGATTATCAAAGCAGAATATCTAAACATATGTATACAGTAAATAGTGAACAACAAAGAACGTAAAGCGTAAGATGAATGAAGAGATTTCTGGGGAAAGATATTTTTCATAAGTAATGAGTTTTGTTACAAATGAGTCTGTAAGAATTTAATCCTATTAAGAATTTATATCATAAAATATGGTGCCTGTGGAATTATGTTTGGTTCGTTGCCATACAATTCTCTTAATAATTTATGTGCTTTTGTATTTTCTCATTATCCAAACAAATAAGAAATGGTATAAGTTAGAGTTGGAAGTTGTTGGATGAAAAAAAATGAGGTGGTGTGAGACATTTCCAACAAATTCACAATTTGATGGCTCAGTGCAAAACAGTTATAACTGCCTATAAACATATAGGCAGTTATGACTGTTTTGGGCTGAGCCATCAATATGTGCATAGTACAAATACTGAACAACCTGGACTTAAAGACCTTGATTATATACATAGAGCATAGTGGAGACTGGTTAAAGGCCTTGCTTTGTGCGATTGTAAAATCGTTCGAAATGTCCATAACATGCCAAACAATGGATGAAACATGACTGCTTTTAGGGAAAAAGTTTATTGCTGCTTAAAAACTATATCGTTCTTATACCAATCAAGGTAAAATTGTTCCTATTCTAGCAAGAGACATTGTAAGTCTCAGTACTTAATGTGCAGGCTGAATTTTGGTAACATCACTTGTACAGTGTTTTATGCTTATTATCCCCCGCCGTTTTCGGCGAGGGGATATAGTAATGGTCTCCGTCTGTCATTCCGTCATTCCGAGGTTCCATCACTAATCTTGTCCAGAGCATATCTCCTAAAGTATAATAGCTATCAACTTGAAACTTTATGGGTGGATAGATCTCATAGAGGAGAAGTGCAGTGCACAAGAACTACAACTCTTGCTTGCATAATTTTGGAGTTATTGCCCTTTGTTATTTTTAAGACTTAGATTTTGTCCGGAGCATATCTCCTAAAGTATAATAGCTATCAACTTGAAGCTTTATGGGTGGATAGATCTCATGGAGGAGAAGTACAGTGCTTAAGAACTACAACTCTTGCTTGCATAATTTTGGAGTTATTGTCCTTTGTTATTTTAAAGACTTTGGTCTGTAAGGGGTTAATCTCCTAAAGTACAATAGAATCCTTAATCTATTAGGCTTCAGTTTACTATCAATCTTTCACGGCGGGGGATGGCCATGTCCGACATGGCTCTTGTTTAAATTTGTTGTTATTTAATCCCCTGCATCAAAAGATTGGGGGCATGTTGTTTTAATGGTGTCCGTCTGTCTTCAAAAACGTATAAACAGCAAACTTAAGATTTTTCGATGGCTTTATCAACACTATTCAAGTTACAATGCATTAACTTGGCTTAAAAGTCCTCTAATCAATTCAATTCTTTGAAGATCAGAGTCTCAGGTCAAGGTCAATAATCTAGGTCAAGCTTCTATAAAATGGCTGTTCCAGGGGCTTAAGTGTTTTACTTACACATTTTGTTACTACAATATTTGTCAAACCCTCTTTATATAAGCCAGACATCTTTGTCTTTGAACGTAAGTGTATGTTGCATGGTTATATAGTGTGGATTATGGATGGATTTCAATATATTTTGGCATATATTATTCTCCACCTTGAGTAGATATGCCATTATTTTCAGGACAGATAATAAGGGTTAACTTGTATCGTGATGATTTTGGAGGTTCAAAGCTTCTACAAGAATGGTAAATAGGTCAATTACCATGTCAGAATGAGAATGGAATTCAAGAAAATCTCGGATCATTAGGCATAATTAGAATGTTGCCTATACCAATGAAAAAGTGTTTGAATTGCAATAAATCAAGCCAAAAGATTTAGCTTCTCTTTATGTGTAAATCCAATTGTAAAATAGTCATTACCAAGGTATCAGAGAAGTTGAACCTAAATGACAAACCTTTCGTTTAGTGACAATAACTTTGATAGGTCCAAAGTCAAGTTGGGATGGTAATAACTTAAAATATCCATAAAAGGAAAATATGATAATTAAGATATTGTTTCTAGTAATTTTGGGCAATCCATTTCAAATCATTTTAAGTCAAAAGAGCAAAATCAACTTATGATCGATACTACAATCGGCTTCTTAGAAATCGATGCAATTCTCAATGAAAGTGCACTACAGCATAGCAATCCAATTTATGTTGTAAAACTTCTTATCTTTGTTTTTATAACCCCCCCCCCCCCCCATGTCTGTCTGTCTGTCCGTCCATCTGTAGACCTTTTCATTTCCAGACTCTAACTCAAGAAACAAGTGACCTACATTCATGAAACTTTATACAAATGTTCCTCATGGCCCAAGGAAGTGCCCTATTATTTTGGGGTTACAAAGGTCAAGGTCACAGTCGGCCTTTGTTAAATTTTTGTTTGCCAACTCTAACTAGAGAACCAAGTGAGCTACAACCATGAAACTTTATACAAATGTTCCTTAAGACCAGAGAAAGTGCCCTATTGTTTTGGGGTCACATAGGTAAAAGGTCAAGGTCACAGTCAGCCTTTGTTCAATTTTCCTTTCCAGACTCTAACTTGAGAACCAAGTGACCTACAATCATGAAACTTTATGCAAATGTTGCTTATGACCCATGGGAGTGCCCTATTGTTTTTGGGTCACAAAGGTCAAGGTCACAGTCAGCCTTTGTTCAATTTACCTTTCCAGACTCTAACTCAATAACCAAGCGACCTTAAATCATGAAACTTTATGCAAATGTTGCTTATGACCCATGGGAGTGACCTATTGTTTATGGGTCACATAGGTCAAAGGTCAATTTTTGTTCAATTTTTCGTTTCCAGACTCTAACTCAAAAACCATCACGAAACTTTATGCAAATGTTGCTTATGACCCAAGGGAGTGCCCTCTTGTTTTGGGGTCACAAAGGTCAAGGTCACAGTCAGCCTTTGTTCAATTTTCCTTTCCGGACTCTAACTCAATAACCAAGGGACCTTGAATCATGAAACTTTATGCAAATGTTGCTTATGACCCATGGGAGTGACCTATTGTTTATGGGTCACATAGGTCGAAGGTCAATTTTTGTTCAATTTTTCGTTTCCAGACTCTAACTCAAAAACCAAGAGACCTTGAATCATGAAACTTTATGCAAATGTTGCTTATGACTCAATGACATGCCTTATTGTTTTGAGTCACAAAGGTCAAAGGTCAAGATGACAGTCAATCTTTTTAGCTCACCTGAGCACAAAGTGCTCAAGGTGAGCTTTTGTGGTTAAGTAGATGTCCGTCGTCAGTCTTCCGTTGTCCGTCGTCAACATTTACCTTGATTGCACTCTAGAGGCCACATTTTTTGCCCAATCCACCTGAAATTTGATCAGAATGATTGTCTTGATCAAATATCCAACGAGTTTGAAATTGAGTCAAGTGGGGGTCAAAAACTAGGTCACGAGGTCAAATCATATAAAAACCTTGTATGCACTCTAGAGGTCACATTTTTTGCCTGATCTACCTGAAATTTGGTCAGAATGATTGTCTTGATGAAATCTCGGATGAGAATGAAATTGGGTCAAATGGGGTCAAAAACTAGGTCACAGGGGCAAATCTTAGAAAAAACCTTGTATGCACTCTAGAGGCAACATTTTTTGCCCAATCCACCTGAAATTTGGTCACAATGATTCTCTTGATCAAATCTCAAACAAGTTTGAAATTTGATTGACTGGGGTCAAAAACTAGGTCATGGGGT
This sequence comes from Fragum whitleyi, assembly GCA_948146395.1. NCBI lineage: Eukaryota > Metazoa > Mollusca > Bivalvia > Cardiida > Cardiidae > Fragum > Fragum whitleyi. Next base: position 47,518,797 of record OX411550.1, on the reverse strand, counting down.
CAAATCTTAGAAAAACCTTGTATCCACCCTAGAGGCCACTTTTTTGCCTGATCTACCTGAAATTTAGTAAGAATAATTGTCTTGATGAAATCTCCGATGAGTTCAAAATGTGGTCACCTGGGGTCAAAAACAAGATCACAGGGTCAATTCTTTGAAAAACCTTGTATGCACTTTAGAAACCACATTTTTTGCTCGATCAACCAGAAATTTGGTCAGAATGATTATCTTGATAAAATCTGGGATGAATTAGAAATTGGGTCACCTGGGGTCAAAAACTAGGTCACAGGGTCAAATCTTAGAAAAACCTTTTATGCACTCTAGAGGCCACAGTTTTTGCCTTAATAGCCTGAAATTTGGTCTGAATGATTGAATCGATGCAATTTTTGATTAGTTTGAAATTGGGTCAACTGGGGTCAAAAACTAGGTCACAGGGTCAAATCTTGTAGGTCATCCTGAAAATTGTAAAAAAAGGATTCTCAAGTTGTATAGAAGCAACAGCATTGTTTAGCTCAGTAACATTAGTTCATCATTCCCTTTTTAGCTCCACTGGCCGAAAGGCCAGCGGGCTATTGTCATGGCGGGGTGTCCGTCGTCCGTGCGTCTGTGCGTGCGTGCGTCCGTCCGTCCGTAAACTTTTACTTTAAAAATCTTCTCCTCATAAAGTGCTGGATGGATTCCAATCAAATTTCACAGGAATGTTCCTTGGATGACCCTCTATCAGATTCCTTCAAAGATTTTTAATCGGTTGAAAATCATGGCTGTGGTGGGCGTGGCTAATTTCCATATATGGTAATAGGTGGCTTTTCTCAGAAACTAATTGATGGATATTAACCAAACTTCACATGAATTATCCTTGAGTGGCCCTCTATCAGCCTACAAAAAATCATTGTGATCAGATGAAAAATATGTATTATATGGGCGGAGGTCATTTCTCTATATGTTATATAGTGAAAACTTTACAGATCATTTTCTCAGAATCTAACCAATGGATATCAACCAAATTTCCTTGGAATGATTCTTGAGTGACCATCAACAAGTCTATGAAAAAGTATTATAATCAGATGAAAAATGTGTATTTTATGGGCGGAGGTCATTTCTCTATATGTTATATAGAGAAAACTTTGAAAATCATTTTCTCATAATCTAATAGATAGATATCAACCAAATTTTACATGAATGATACTTGAGTGACCCTTTATCCGTCTAGCAAAAATTATTGTGATAGGATGAAAAATATATATTTCATGGGCGGAGGTCATTTCCCTATATGTTATATAGTGTAAACTTTGAAAATCATTTTCTCAGAATCTAATCATTGGATTTCAACCAAATTTTACTAGAATGATTCTTTAGTGAACCTTTATCAGTCTATGAAAAATATTGTGATCAGATCAAAAATTTGTCTTTTATGGGCAGAGGTCATTTCTTCAGATAGATTATATGGTGGAATATCCAATCTAGGGTAAAACAAACTATCCTGAAAGGCTAATCAGATGGATTAGATATCATGGAAATCTATTTTAATTTATTTCTGTGAAGTTGTATCAGTCTGCAAAAAAATATTTTGATTAGATGAACAGCATATTTTTTTTGGCAGAGGGTATTATAACATATAAAGTGAATATTTGATCACCCTTTTGGTATCATCTCAATGATGAATTTTTCTAGACTTGTTAAATTTGATAGGTGTAATGATTGTAGATTAGAAGGAACAAAAGCTTTGTTGAAATTCAAATGTATATAAACATTAGTTGAAATAAGTAGCCTGAGAATACCCCCTCAGAATTGGCGAGTTTAGTTGAACGAAGGGTGAATCTGCACAGAGTGTAAAATGATGTTCTGACCTTCTGACATTCAGAGTGGGGTAGAAAGAGTTGAGTTGACTGCACTGCATTGGGCAGAATAAAATAAATATATTGGATTGAATATTTTACTTCTTACTATCATTAGTTAGAATTTTGTTTTGACGACAAACAATTGTTGTGAAGTAACATCTTTTAGTAGTGTTTAACTTAAAGTGGAAAGATCTACAATCAAAATTTTGCAGACAAAGTACCAGTATATTGTGCAGTAACATTTTGTTAGTGTTGAAATTCTTACATTTGGATTTAAACAAAATTCCACTAGATTGATCCTTGGGTTACCCATTATCAGACTGCACAAAATTATTGTGATTAAATGAAATATATTTGTGTAACAGGTAGAGGTCAATTTTCAATGTTATTCACTGATCATGAGTTTTTTATGCAGAAATATTTCAGCATATGACCCTTATTTACCAGAAATAAACATTCACTCATTCATTCACTTCAATTCTCATTTAAACAGCTTTATTAGCTCACCTGAGCACGAAGTGCTCAAGGTGAGCTTTTGTGGTTAGGTGGATGTCCCCTGCCACAAAAAAAGCAGAGACTTCGGACAAGCCCCTCTGCTTCATATGTACCTCTAATGTACTTGTAAAGTACTTCAAGTCACGTAGATCTGCTTCACCTGAAGTCTCAGAGACTTTATTTAGGCTTCTGAATCAAACTTCATTTAAAGCTCTAGGGCTTCAGGTGTACTCCTCTTTAGCAATGGGGACTTCTAAAGAAGTATCGAGGACTTTAAATGTACTTCAGAATCTTTATTGATTGTAAGTGGGACTTCTTTGATACTTTATTCACTTAGAAAATACTTGACCACAAGGTAAGGAACTTTATTCATACTTCTATAACTTGTATGACATTTAATTACATGCAGAAGCTAAAGAACTTTATTCATACTTCTATGACTTATGTTTTCATGGCATTTTGAAGCAAAGTGTTAGTTGATGAAATGAATAAATTTGTGTTCAGGTCACCTCTACATGTTGTAATATTTATTTGACAGGGTTTTTTTCATGCCTTTTCAATATTTTCTACAAGTGAGACAGCTCTCCCACATAACCATTTTCTAAAACTTCCTTTATGCACTCTTTCACAATCTAAAACATCTATGCTGAAGATATAAGTATGGTTAAATAAACGATTAAGGCTACATAGAAAAAATTATTAAATAAAAAATAAAGTGGGGCCTGGTATATAACCTTGGGGAATGCCCATACCTGTCTATAGATTCTTTCCATAGTTTTCATGAGCTTAAAAGAATAAATATTTTAAAAGAAATGCATCAGTTCTTCCCTCTAATGAAGCTTTATCTTCCTAAAATTTCTTGAAAATTTCAATTTATACATATCAAAAAAAAAAAAAAAAAAAATACAGAAAAAAAGTAAATAAGAATACATAATTTATATTTACACTTTAAATGAATATTTTGTTAACACAATAAAACATATTTTTTTTATTTATACAAGGAATCCTGTCATAGCATAGATAAATTAGAAGACTCTATTTATTAGACATATTAGAAGACTATTCATAATCTTGAAGTGGTTGGAAGAATTTTCAAGTCAAAAGAATATCTTATAAGATATTACATCAAAATAATTGATTATAAAAAAAAAACTCTTTAACATGTAGGTAACCATTTTAATATTCAGTTTTCTATCAGTATTATTTTGTTATTTCGCATATATTAAGATGGCACAATAAAAAAAATTCTTGGTGCCGTGGAGTTAACAGAAATTTCCAGTCTATAATTTCTAGTCTAGATTAAGTCATGTGATCGATAAGAACCAATGAAAATGTTACCCGTCTAAACCTTCCACGCGCGTGGATGCAAACAACCAGTCAAATTGTTGGTTCATTTTGTTAAGAAAATAAAAAAAAGTCTATAAGAGATGGTTCCGTTATGCTGTTGATATGCTGAAAATATCATGATACAACCAAGAGACGAGTTACAACCCGGAACGTACGAAACACGTAAGGTTTTGAATGAAAATAAACAACTTCCGTTCTCAACTTGACCTCGAGTAACCTTGCGATTTCGCCGATTCGTGCAATGTCTGGCCACAGATTTAATTCTTCTTCAGTCAAGAAAAAATAAAATAATTGATTTTGATTAAATAAATTTTCTTTACTTATCTTTTTAACAATGATAAAATCCACAACAGTGTCATTTAATCGCATTTTATTATGAAATTCTCTGCTTGGAATGATCATCAAAATGGCGGTCAGGAATTCTCGTTGAACAACATGTAAACTGATTCTATTTTTAGAATACATGGAATTCCCAAATTCATATCAACTTTTGGATGTCCCACGAAAAAAAAGATCTTTTTTAAACCCTCACAATCTCTACAAACAAATAAATAGGGTTTTTAAATGCAGATGATATCAAGGTATTTATGAAATGTCAGTATGTTAAAGGTCATTCGTAGTGAATTTGTGCCAGAAATACTGTCATCTGCACCATTTTTGTATCAAAATTTTCATCAAAATGGTACCATTTTGTTTGGAATAAGATAGTGTAAAATGTCTTCCTCCTTCAGAAATATATACTTACCTCCATACTATTTCAAAAATCACCTCATTACTATCTGAACATAACTTAAATAATTCGTAGCTGACAGGTAAACTGTAATAGTAATCGGACAAGCCACTTTTCGGATATTTATAAACAAAGACAATGAATAACTTAACCAAGCAAATCTATTTATACCCATCAGAAGATTAATAAACTGAACTGAAATAGAATTAACAAACAAGTTATGATTTACACAAATAGCATTTAGATATTTTCATATTAGCTCTATTTAAAGAAAAGTTTTATCTTCTGACAAAAATGACATAAAATGTCAATATAGCATTTTTCATGAGCAAAGATATTTTCTCCTTTAAATAGTTTTATCAGAAAACTTTTTTATAAATTTTTAGCTCCACTGGCTGAAGGCCAGCGAGCTATTGTCATGGCGGAGTGTCCGTCATGCGTCCGTAAACTTTTCCTTAAACATCTTCTCCTCCCAAACCAATTGGCGGATTTTAACAAAACTTGGTAGAAATGATCCTTGGGTGGCCCCCTTCTTAAATTGTTCAAAGAATTTTGATTGGCCCCAAAATATGGGCGTGGCAGGGCGTGGCAATTTTTCACTTTGAAATCTTTAAAAATCTTCTCCTCCCAAACCATTGGGCCGATTTCAATGAAACTTGGTATGGATGTTTCTTGGGTGACCCTTTCCCTAAATTGTTCAAGAAATTTTGATAAGACCATAAATATGGGCGTGGCAGGGCGGGGCTTATTTGAACCCGAAATCTTTGAACGACATCTCCTCCTGAACCACTGGGCCAATTTCAATGAAACTTTAACAGAATCTTCCTTGGGTGACCCTTTACTTAAATTGTTCAAGAAATTTTGATTGGTCCATAATATGGGCGTGGCAGGGCGGGGCTTATTTTGAGCCAGAAATCCTTGAAAGACAACTCCCCCTGAACTACTGGGCCGCTTTCAATGAAACTTTATCCGAATGTTCCTTGGGTGACCCTTTACTTAAATTGTTCAAGAAATTTCGATGGTCCATAAATATGGGCGTGGCAGGGCGGGGCTTATTTTGAGCCCAAAATCCTTGAATGATATCTCCTCCTGAACCATTGGACCGATTTCAATGAAACTATATCAGAATGTTCCTTAGGTGACCCTTTACTTAAATTGTTCAAGAAATTTTGATTGGTCCATAAATTTGGGCGGGGCTATTTTGAGCCCGAAATCTTTGAACAACATAACATCTCCTCCTGAACAACTAGGCCGATTTCAATGAAACTTTAACAGAATGTTCCCTGGGTGACCCTTTACTTAAATTGTTCAATAATTTTTTATTGGACTTAAAATATTGGCTTGGCAGGGCGGGGCCTATTTTGAGCCCGAAATTTTCAAATGACATTTTCTCCTGAACCACTTGGCTGATTTCAATGAAACTTTATCAGAATGTTCCTTGAGTGTCTCTTTTCAAAAATTATTTGCTAAATTTTGATAGGCCTATTAATTTGGGCGTGGCTGGGCAGGGTTTATATTGAGGCAAATATCTTTGAACTATATCTCCTCTGGAACCACTCAGCCAATTTCAATGAAACTTTACCAGAATGTTGCTTGGGTGACTATTTACTTCAATTGTTCAAGAAATTTTGTTTCGTCCATAAATATGGGCATGTCAGGTGGGGCCTATTTTGAGCCCGAAATCTTTAAACGACATCTCCTGAACCTTATGTTTTAATAAGATTGGTCAAGGGTTGCAGGTTCATTGTGATTGAGTTTTTTGGTGCAATATGGACCAGAACCATGTAATCATTACTAAATAGGTCTTAGGAGATTTTGGAGTGTTAATGTATTCATTTAAAGTAAGCTTTATTTAATGAAAGTCTAAAGATTTTAAAGCCAGTGGAGCGATACGGGCCCTCCTGGGCCTCTTGTTGCTGATTGGGGTGCTTTTAATGTAGTCTCTCAAAACTGAGTAGAATTTACAATAAATTTTCTCCTGTTAGTATCAATAAGAATAGATAGATAATAATCATTGAAATTTGATAATTTCAACTTGACATTTTACAATTTTGAAAAAATTAAAACAACTATCTTTTCAGAAAAAATGTCAGACATGTAATAGCATCACTGGTATTCGTACAAGATTGTCACTGTGAAAACAGATATATTCAAGAAATATGTAAGTAGAATTAGATGACACTGTTTTCATCTGTTGAACTTCATGTCCACACCACAGGGAAATGTCCCGCTGATTTTTTTTCAGAACATATATGAAAATATAGACAAGGGGTCGAACTCCATTTTGGAGCGAAAATCACCCAGCACGAATCCAGAGTCGATTTCTAAGTCAGTTTTTACCCAATCTGAATGCCAAATACATCATTTCATAGCTAAATGGATTAACTACCAACAAGTTCTTAATTCAATGACCATACAAACTTTGTTTACGAAAGCCAAACTAAAATGTTGTTCGATTCAGTGTCAATTTCGCATCTAAGACAAATACCTCCACAAAATGGAGTTCGACCCCTTGTCTATATTATTATACATGTTCAAAAAAAAAAAAAAGTCAGCGGAACATTTCTCTGTGGTCCACATATCAGGGGATCAAGGGTATAATGTTTTATGGTATAAATCTGCCTTTGAAAATTTGATGTGCATTTTTAGCTTACCTGAGCACAAAGTGCTCAAGGTGAGCTTTTGGGGTTGTGTGACGTACGTCAACAACATTTACCTTGTGTACACTCTAGAGGCCATGTTTTTGGCCTACTCAACCTGAAAATTGGTCAGAATCGCTGTCTTGATGGAATATGAGAAATACAAAATTGGGTCAATGGGGTCAAAAACTAGATCATGGGGTCAAATCTTAAAAACCTTGTGGATACTCTGGAGGCCATATTTTTAGCCTAATCAACCTGAAAATTGGTCAGAATGATTATCTACTGACTAGGGAAAGAACCATAGCTCTGCTTTCAATATGTTGCACTTTGTCTTTATAACCCTTGTCATGCAGAATAAAACCTCAAAAGATTGATTTGGAATCAAAGTGCTGAAAGCACTGAAAACACAAATCATGAGTCAGACTTTTATTCACAAATATTATTTTTAGACTTTTCTGATTTAAAAAGTAAAATCACATGGTTTTGACTAGAATCTTACTGCACTTATGTTCCTTTGCAAGATTGCATTGAAATCAAAGTGTCATTCAGGTTCTATTTCATAATTATTATTCTTATTTTCGGGTTTGTAAGTTAATATCAGAAATAGACTTCAGAATGAACACTTGAGCAGACAAATCTTTGTCTATCTTTTTTGAATAGCATGAAAATCCTATTTCAGTATGACAAGGGTTAAACATATTTGTTTTGTTTTTGATATTGGACCGACAAGGTTTGTTCTCAAGATCTTTCTTAGCAGAAAAATTGATATTATAGGGGAACTCCTGCCCATTTTTAGCTCCACTGGCCGAAGGCCAGCGAGCTATTGTCATGGCGGTGTGTCCGTCGTGCGTGCGTCCGTCCGTGCGTCCGTGCGTAAACTTTTTCTTTAAACATCTTCTCCTCCCAAACCAATGGGTGGATTTTGATGAAACTTGGTAGAAATGTTCCTTGGGGGACCCTCTTCTAAAATTGTTAAAGAAATTTTGATTGACCCCCAAATATGGGCGTGGCAGGGCGTGGCATTTTTTCACTTTGAAATCTTTAAAAATCTTCTCCTCCCAAACCATTGGGCCAATTTCAATGAAACTTGGTAGAAATGTTCCTTGGGGGACCCTCTTCTAAAATTGTTAAAGAAATTTTGATTGACCCCCAAATATGGGCGTGGCAGGGCGTGGCATTTTTTCACTTTGAAATCTTTAAAAATCTTCTCCTCCCAAACCATTGGGCCAATTTCAATGAAACTCGACATGAATGTTCCTTGGGTGACCCTTTACTTAAATTGTTCAAGAAATTTTGATTGACCCTCAAATATGGGCGTGGCAGGGCGGGGCTTATTTTGAGCCCAAAATCTTTGAATGACATCTCCTCCTGAACCACTGGGCTGATTTCAACCAAACTTAACCAGAATGTTCCTGGGGTAACCCTGTTTAAAATTGTTCCTGAAATTTTGATTGGCCCCCGAAATATGGGCGTGGCAGGGCAGGGCTTATTTGAGTCTGAAATCTTTGAACGACATTTCCACCTGAACCATTGGGCTGATTTCAATGAAATTCTACCAGAATGTTCCTTGGGAGACCCTTTCCAAAAGTTGCTCTCAAAAATTTGATTTGCCTATAAATATGGGTGTGGCAGGGTGGGGCTTATTTTGAGCCCGAATTCTTTGAATGACATCTCCTCCTGAATCAATGAAATTTTACCAGAATGTTCCTTCTGTGACCCTTTTCAAAAATTGTATGCGAAATATTAATGAGCCCATAAATATTGGCATGTCAGGGTGTGGCTTATTTTGAGCCCGAAATCTTTGAACGACATCTCCTGATGAAGGTTGGGCCGATTTCAATAAAACTTGAGAATTTTGGTGCAATGTGAGCCATACCCAGTTAATTAATATAAAATAGGTCTTAAAAGATTTCAAAGTGTTGTTTTCATTCAAAGAAAGATTCATTTAATGCAAGTCTAATGATGTTAAAGCCAGTGGAGCGATACAGGCCCTCTTGGGCCTCTTGTTATTTTATATTGGCATTTTTTTTTAGCTCACTGAGCATATGTTCTAGAGGTAATATGTACAGCCACTAAGGATCTGTCATGCGTTGATGTAGTGTGTAGTCAATGATTTCTTTGTAAGTTGTAATCATACCAAACTTGGGTTGCCCTTCACAATATTGTGAAATTTAAACTGACCCCTGAATATGGGCTTGGCAGGGACAGACTTATTTTAACTTTAAAATCTTACTTATTCTACCAAATTATAGTTGGTCTATTTAACTTAACTTAGAATGAATGTTCCTGGTTTGCAGACTTCTGGAAAGTTGAAAAATTTTGCCAGTCATTTGGTCAGGCACTTTCTAAAAAAATGTTACAAAATGTAAGCATATATATTTTTTTTGCCATGAAACAGATATCAAAGAAACAATCCTGTGTGTCAACAACTGTTTGGATAATCTGGCAGTAGCCCACAGTCTTGCAGAAGCCCATCTCAAATGGAATACAGCTACCAGTACTCCACTAAGTAATCCTTCAGGCAGTACTCCTTCAAAGAGCATTTCAGCAAACAATGATTCACCATGCAGTCCTGTATTTGAGAGACAGAATGATACTGCTGAACAGCCTGTTGCAGTTGAAAAACAGTACCTCTGGGAAGAAAATGTGACAGTAATTCATTTACTATTCTTGTAAGTTGTGCTTAATTTTGCATAAATTTGGTACTAGAGGATGGTCAAAGTAACAATTAGACTTTTTCTATGTAAGTTGCTCAGGTATCTATATAACATCACTTCTACTTAGGCAATAATGCCTTGTCATAAAAATTGTATGACCACACATGTAAAAATATGTTAACTTGGGCATAACATCAGGAGGAAGCCCACAACAGCCTTGATTTCTGTGAAATTCTTCGGCAGTAAATCAAACTTAAGACCATTTTAATATACAGACTCTTAGTCTCTCACGGCCCTGAGGTAATAAAAAAATTTTATGCTCGAATCAGCTGAATTTGAAATTTTAACTTCTCATAAATAATAAATAACCAGAATCAGTGGTAATTTAATCCTTAAATCATCAAAACCAGTTATTTATCTTGCTCATAAATGGAAAGATGCCAACAATTGTTAGCATTTTACCATTTATGAGCAATATAAATTTCATGCTCAGTTGAGTTGAGCACAAAAAAAGTTTTAAAACTTTATCTTTTTATTCCCCTGCATCCATAAGATGAGGGGCATATTGTTTTACCGTTGTCTGTCTGTCTGTCTGTCTGTCTGTCCATCTGTGTGCAAAACTTAGCCAAAAAACTTAACATAGTCAATTTTTTTAAGGCTATTTAAGATACGATGATCATATTTGGCATGATGATAGATCTCAATGATATGCATCTGATGATACAAAAGTCAAGGTCAACTTAAAAAAAAACTTAACTCAAGAACTTAACATTGCCACAAAAAACTTGACATAGCCAATATCTTCAAGCCTATTTAAGGTACAAGCCTTACATTTGGCATGATGATACACCTCAATGATACACATCAGCTGATAGCAAGGTGAAGGTCATATAACAAGGTCAAGGTCATTTGTCAAGAACAAACTTCTCAAAAACCTTGTTAATATCTTGGAGCCTTTTTAAGTTATCAGCCTCATATTTGGCATGATTTTAGATAACAATAATGTGCATCTTGAGGTACCAATGTCGCGTGATATGGTCACCTGTCAAGGTCAAAGTTTTGAGAAAAAAATGCTGTTTCAGGGCATTTGAGTTTCACAAACACGTCTTCTATGTTTCAGAATGATGGACAGAAGAACATTCAGCTTGTGGGCAACATATCGTGTCATATTACCCAATCACAACTGTCGTCAACCAAGGAAGCAGGTCATCGCTCTGCTTGGTGTTCTTTTTACAAGAGAGGAGCTGTCTCAGTCAAGTTGTATTGGGGCAAGGACAGCTGTCAATGCTGTAAAAAAAACTAATCCATTGCTGAGCAATGCGGTGAAGGCCATTAAAGTGTTGTTTTGAAACATTTCAGAAATGAAAGGGGTGATCCTTGTATGACTGATTCACTATTTAATTGCATAATTAACAGTAAATGTGTGACAGCTCAAAGAGCTTTGAAACCTTTACCCATGTCTTGCCGAATAAAATCTTTAGCAAAGTTTCTGTAAAATCGTAGTGCTGCAAGCACTGGATGCAATGATTGGGAATCACAAATGATAAAATTTTCAAAATTTTCTTGTTAAAAAAGGAAAATCAGGTGGTATAAACTAAGATCAGATTGCACATATGTGCAGGCTTGTCTTTGTCTATAACTCCTGTCAAGGTAGGAATATTCCAGGTGCAGCATGACAAGGGTTAGAAAGTGCTTATGATATAGTGTGACCAAGAAAATAGCTCTTTTGTCGGCCTACTTGTGATGAGCAAGACATCGTTGTAACAACAATAGTTTGGAGTGCTTCTGTTAATCAGTAAGTCGGTTGTAAAAACAAAAGTTTGGTGTGGTTCTGTTAAACTGTAAGTCTGTCAGATTTTGTCCAGGCAATAACTCCTTCATTTTTTGTTAGATTTCAAATTTACTTGGCACAATTGCTCTCTGTCATGAGTAGATGTAATATTTGAAAGAAATATTCAGAAAGCGTGAAGGTCACACCGCAAGGTCAAGGTAAAGAGAGCCTATGCTCAGCTGTTGTGTACTGTATAGTGGACAAAACATCTTAGATTGAAAAAGGGGCGTAATTCCCACAAAATACAGCTAGAGTTATCCCTCTTGATAGTAAAGGTTGCTCTTTTAATAGTGTACAATGTGCGCTAAGTTTCAAGTTAATGCCTTTAGTAGAACCAGAGATATCACAAAATGTCAAAGTTATGAATGACTACACCGACCACAACAATGAGGCCTATGACAACACCAAGGTTATATACCTCTGGTTTTCTCTGAAAATAGCTGAGCTTAAAATGCAGGCTCAACATCAATTGTCCTTCACAACAATGACAAATGCATAAAAAATGAAAGTGTTTCAAAAGTTATGAATTGATGTGGCAAAATTATATAAATTTTTAAAACTAGGAAAAACTTGGTGTTACTGTGTATACATGCCAGCTTTCTATCTCCAGTTTGCACTAGCTTGTACTAGCTTGCACAAGCTTGCAAGTGTTTGACAGAAACATGCTTGGTTAACAAGATTCCATTAGCTTGTACTAACTTGCGCAAGCTAGTGCAAAGGTTCCAAATCTAAGCTTGCGCAAGCTTGCGACAATCTAAATTAGCTTGCGATTTAAAAAAATTCCATTAGCTTGTACTAGCTTGCGCAAGCATGCGCAAAGGTTCCAAATCTGAGCATGCGCAACCTTAAATCACAAGCTAGCGAAAATCTTAAAAATAAGCTTACAATTTTGGTTTGGGAAATTCTTCTGAAACTCTGTGGTTGTGTAAAATGTTCCGAAGAAGTCCTAAATGGCACTTTACGGATATTTGTGGAAGAAAATGAATCAGGTGCTACAGGTTAAGCTTCAAAGATACTTTGCAACATGAAGTATACTTTCAGTATGTTTGATTTGTTTTTAAGGAATACTTCAAATGTACTTCCAGTTAAAATTAGAAGATGTACTTTAAACATACTTCACATGGTGAAGCATCTTTTAAGCATCACCTTGAGCACTGATGAAGAAATGAGCTTTAAATATACTTCAGGGTATAGGACTTCAGTTGTACTTCATGTGAAGCTTCAATGATGCTGCCTTCTATGAAGTACATTTGAAGCCTAATTAGCATATTTTAGACGTGCTTCAAAAGAACTTTGGCTGTGTATTTTGTAATGAAAGTTTCTGATATAAATCTTAAGTACAGTAGAAGCACATGCTTCAATAGCGCATCATTAATACCCCAGGAGAGGGCTTCATTTGTACTTAAAATATACTTTAAAGATGCTGAATTTGTGGCTGGGTCCGTCGTCCGTCGTCAGTCGTCCGTCGTGCGTCGTGCGTCGTCCGTCGTCAACATTTGCCTTGTATGCACTCTAGAGGCCACATTTTTTACCCGATCGACTTAATATTTGGTCAGAATGAATGTCTTGATGAAATCTCGGACGAGTTCGAAATTGGGTCAACTGGGGTCAAAAACTAGGTCACAGGGTCAAATCATAGAAAAACCTTGTATGCACTCTAGAGGCCACATTTTTTGTCCGATCGACTTAATATTTGGTCAGAATGAATGTCTTGATGAAATCTCGGACGAGTTCGAAATTGGGTCAACTGGGGTCAAAAACTAGGTCACAGGGTCAAATCATAGAAAAACCTTGTATGCACTCTAGAAGCCACATTTTTTGCTCAATCAACCTGAATTTTGGTCAGAATGATTGTCTTGATGAAATCTCGGACGAGTTTGAAATTGGGTCAACTGGGGTCAAAAACTAGGTCACAGGGTCAAATCATAGAAAACCCGTGTATGCACTCTAGAGGCCACATTTTTTGCCCAATCAACCTGAATTTTGGTCAGAATGATTGTCTTGATGAAATCTTGGACAAGTTTCAAATTTGGTCAACTGGGGTCAAAAACTAGGTCATGGGGTCAAATCTTAGAAAAACCATGTATGCTCTCTAGAGGCCACAATTTTTGCCCAATCAACCTGATATTTGGTCAGAATGAATGTCTTGATGAAATCTCGGATGAGTTCGAAATTGGGTCAACTGGGGTCAAAAACTAGGTCACAGGGTCAAATCATAGAAAAACCTTGTATGCACTCTAGAGGCCACATTTTGGGCCCAATCAACCCAAAATTTGGTCAGAATGATTGTCTTGATAAAATCTCGGACGAGTTTGAAATTGGGTCAACTGGGGTCAAAAACTAGGTCACAGGGTCAAATCTAAGAAAACCCGTGTATGCACTCTAGAGGCCACATTTTTTTGCCCAATCAACCTGAAATTTGGTCAGAATGAATGTCTTGATGAAATCTTTGACGAATTCAAAATTGGGTCAACTGGGGTCAAAAACTAGGTCACGGGGTCAAATCATAGAAAAACCTTGTATGCACTCTAGAGACCACAATTTTTGCCTGATCAACCAGAAAATTGGTCAGAATGATGGTCTTAATGAAATCTTGGACAAGATTGAAATTGGGTCAACTGGGGTCAAAAACTAGGTCACAGGGTCAAATCTTAGAAAAACCTTGTATGCACTCTAGAGACCTCATTTTTTGCCGAATCAACCTGAAAATTTGTCAGAATGATTGTCTTGATAAAATCTCAGACAACTTTGATATTGGGTTAACTGGGGTCAAAACCTAGGTCATGGGGTCAAATCATAGAAAAACCTTGTATGCACTCTAGAAGCCACATTTATTGCCCAATGAACTTGTTAATTGGCTAGAATGTTTGTCTTGATGAAATCTTGGACAAGATTAAAATTGGGTTAAGTGGGGTCAAAAACTAGGTCACGGGGTAAAATCTTAGAAAAAACCTGGTATGCCCTCTAGAGGCTGATTTTTTTGTTGGATCAACTTGAAAATTGGTCAGATTGATTGTCTTGATAAAATGTTTGATGTATTTGAAAGTTGGTCAACTGGGGGCAAAAAGTAGGTCACAGGGTCAAATCACAGAAAATTGTTGTATGCACTCTAGAGGCAAAATTGTTTGCCTTATCAACCTGAAAATTGGTCATAATAATTGTCTTGAACAAATCACACTTATATTTAAAATAGAGTCGACAGGCGTCAAAAACTACTTTACAGGGTCAAATCATATGAAAATCTTGTATGTTTTCTAGAGACCTCATTTTTTGTCAGATCATCTTAAGAATTGGTCAGAATAGTTGTACTGATATAATCTCACACTTGTTCAAAAATGAGTCAGCTGAGGTCAAAAATTAGGTCACAAGGTCTCATTTTAGAAGAACAATCAAAATCATATTTTTTTCCAATCAATCTAAAATTTGGTGAGAAAGATTGTCTTGAAAAAATCTCCAACAAGTTTGGTCAATTAGGTCAATTTGGGTCCAAAGCTTGGTCACAGGTTCAATTTAAAGAAAACCTTGTTTGCACTACAGAGGCTAAATTTTTTGCTTGATCAACCTGACAATTAGTCAAAATATTTGTCTTAATTAGATATCTAACAAGTTCTAAATCAAGTCAACTCTAGTCAACTGGGGTCAAAAACTAGGTCACAAGGTCAAGTCTTTCAGTCTTTCAAAAACTTTAAATAAGAGGCCATAATTTTTTGCATAATCAATCTAAAAATTGGCCAAAATGATTATGATTATTTATTAAAGAACAGTCCCAAAATCTGTAAAGTATTAGGTCATAATATCAAATCTACATTCTCTTTTCTTTTTTCTTTCAGATGCATTTGAATTACACTCAAAGCACAGCCAGATCATATTTTGCTCACATATTGTAATCAGCACTGTACCCTTGTAACCCATTATTATTGCCTCAGTGAAAAATCTGTGTACTCTAGCATTTCAAAAGAATATTCTTTGAAGAAGTGGGAGTATATTTCTTTGCACTTGTGGGTCAGTTGGTAGGTTGGTCCGTTTGTAGACCTTTTTTTGTCCAGGGCATATCTTAAAAATATGTGCAAGTTAGAATCATGAAACTTCAGTCTAATTTAGGAGAAGTGCAGTGCATAAAAACCATAACTACTAATCATTATTTTGAGATATTGCCCTTTGTTGATTGACAAAGATTAGGCCATTGATCTGCACTTAAGGGAGGGGGGGCGGCATAAATGTTATACAAACATCTCTTGTTGTCTTTGTTTAAGAGGCAATGTTACATAACTGATGTATTTTACTTTATTATAAACATATAAATTTGTACAAAATTAGATACAATTATATGTTGACAATAAAGAAAAAAACATGTCAGACGTCAACCCGTACCAGGTGAGTGTTAAAAATTGCTACAAATTAAGTTTGAAATTAAATGTTTTGTACCGTTTTTTGTAATCATTTGTATGATATATAAAATGATCACAGGAAACAATGTTGATCAATGGAAAATCAACCCACCTGTGCATCAGAAGGGCCTCAGACTGGGTCATACCGCCTTGTTGATAACGTAATTTCTAATATTCAATGTTTTACTTATCATTTCTGTTATATACTTTTTCCAAATTAAGAAAAATCAAATCATTAGCTACTTTTTTTATTTAAGTGAAGTAGTTTGTTAAAAAAAATAAATTTCTTCGTATAGAATTTTTCATATTAAAAACATTCAAACAGACTCATTTCAAGATAGTTTAAAAGTTTCACCAATTTCAGGGTAACATGTACTTATAAGTAAATGATATTTTTGTAATAATTTATAGTCTATTTCACTTATCGAAAGTTAAGTTACATACTAGAAGCATTTTTGTTCTGCTCTCATCGAAAAGATTAGGGCCATATTGTTTCACTCATGTCCAGCTGTTTGTCAGAAACTTGCCTAACTTA
Organism: Fragum whitleyi; assembly: GCA_948146395.1. Taxonomy (NCBI): domain Eukaryota; kingdom Metazoa; phylum Mollusca; class Bivalvia; order Cardiida; family Cardiidae; genus Fragum; species Fragum whitleyi. Next base: position 47,502,337 of record OX411550.1, on the reverse strand, counting down.
AAACGTAAACTTGACATCATTTCTATAACTGCAAAGGTATTTTATGCAAAATACTCAAATTTGGCATGAAGGTACATCTCATAGACGCCCATTATTTGATTTCAAGTTGATAGGACAGTGTAAAGATTAACCAAGGCCAAGCTTGCAAAAATGCTGCTACATGTACACAAGTACAAGGGCATTAGCGTTCCTGAACATTTTATGTTTACACCCCTATCCTTATTTCAGATTAAAAAGAATATCCTAGTTACCAAATACTTCAAGATTGACAGTGAATCTCTTGTTGAACTATAATACCATTATTGTATTTGTGATATTGTGACATTTAATTCTGTGTTTTTGTGATATTGTGACAATTAATTCTATGTAACATTTTGAAGTGCTTTGTGAATCATTAGGAGTTTCAGTTTGGAAACAATATATTATTGTGATCTGTGATAAAGTGTGTGGAGGAGACCTGTTATTCTTTAAAGCAGATTAATTTGGATTCTACCATTTTCTTCATACTGTAAGTAAGTCATATGCTCAATCCAATTATCATGAGTGATGTTCAAATGTACATAAAAGACACACACTGATAACTGGTTACAAGGGCGTTACTACATAATTAAGTTCGACAACTTCATTTGATTGTTTAGTGCCTTTGCATTCATTGTCTTACCTTGTTTTAGCACAAAACTATAAGCACTTGTTTAATGTTCGTTAGGGGCTCTTGATTTTTATAATAACTTTTCAGCCATAAATGATATTTTTGCTTTCATATCAAGTACGTATTTTAGATATATTCATAGTATGTTAAAAAGAAAATGATAAAGATTTAGAGTAATTCCTAGGCTTATGTTACTGAGTTATTATGTCTTGACAAACTAAATCATATCTTAGTAAAGACTATGATGAGCCTGCTTAGATGTGAAGTCTTATCTTAGCTCACACTGCCTCCTTTCTACTCGAATAGATTTTGAAATGTATGAGCCTGATTGGTTAAAATAGTTTTGAAATAGGCTATTTATTTGAAATTAAATATAAATTCATTAGGATAAGGATTATGTTAATTTTTTGGTAATTTTGTAGTCCTTTTGTTTAAAATATCATTATTTTCATTTCAGGTCAATCATGCCTAGATTGAAGAAGAAATCATCATCCCAACGTGCTGCAGAGAGACGGGACTATTTAAGAGGAAGACAAGCTGCAGCAAGGCATACAGATGAAGAAAGTGAATCATTTGCAAGCCCTGTCAATGTGCAGGCAGTGCACCCTGTCCATGTGCAGGGTGCAGCACAAAGTCCTGTGGGGGTGCAGGCAGCTGTACCAAGTCCTGTCCATGTGCAGGCAAGTAAAGATTGCCATGTGAATTTGCCAAATGAAGATTGCTTAATGAATTTGCCAAATGATGATTGCTTTATGAATTTGCCAATTGAAGGATGTGACATGAATTTGAAAACAGATGTTTGTGTAGATAATGATTTTGAAGTTTTCACAGACAGGGGACTGAAAGAACATGAATTGCATGAGAATGGTTCAATTAAAGATATTCAATCATACACCCTTAACAAAGAAATGCAACATGGTTTGTTAGAACATCTTCTTATTGCAACACCTTATTCAAATATTTTAAATGCAAAGAGAGTTGTTTTTGGATCTTTTCATCAGGCAGATACATTAATATTCAGTGAAAAGTCTCGAGGAAGCCAGTGTGTTATGAACTGTGTTTGTGCAATGTTTTATGCAAGTAGCATCACTGACACAACAACTTTGGATAAAGTTTTAATTGAGGGTGATGTCTTATATCAAAAAGTCATTTCTGACCTGGGTAGTTTTAGCAATAGACTATTAAGTTTTGATGAAATTCCAGCTGTGGTCAATGTTTCAAATAAGACATATAAAATACTGAAGTCAGATGTGATGTCTGGTTTAACCATTCAACAAAATACAGACTCTGCTCTTCCTACATTGCAAGAATGTCTTATGCTTTCTTTAGATATATCAAAATATAATCTGGTGATGACTGGGGCAATATGCTCTGCTGTTTTCAAAGACAGTAATAATTACTACTTTTTTGACTCTCATTCCCATGGTAAAAATGGACTCTCTGATCCCGATGGTAAATCTATATTTCTTTCATTTGCTTGCCTTGAAGACTTGGTGTGTTACTTGTATGCACTTTATGATAGTATGAGAATTGACCTTGAATCTCAATTTGAAGTTCTTCCAATTAATTTCTTACCATACAATGCTTTGGATAAAGACTTTACTAATGAAAATCTGGCAACAAATCTAAGCACTTCAACATCAATAAAGAATTCTAAAAAGGACAAGAAAGATATGTCAAGTATCAGTAAGGAAGAAGGTCTATTGGAGGAATATTTTATTGATCAACAATTGAAAGAATCTTTGAAACAAACTACTAGAGTTATCAGTAGAAAAGAATATCTAAAGAATTATAAAAGAAATCAAAGGCTTTCTAGTGAATTTAAAAGAAGAGAATCACAAATCAAAATAAAAGCAAGGCAGAGTTTGAAGCAAAAACAGATAGACAAACTGAATTCAAGACTGTCAAAATACAAAGCTAGGCAAAATAGTGATTTCAAGTTAAAGGAGTTGGAACAGAAAAGAAGGATAAGAAAGAGTTTGATTCAAAAATGTAAAGACAAAATTAGTACTAAACAATCAATGAATAAATCTAGATTGAATAGTGATTTCAAGTTAAAGGAGTTGGAACAGAAAAGGAAGACAAGAAAGAGTGCAGTTCAAAAACATAAAAACAGAATTAGTACAAAACAATCAATGGATAAATCAAGATTAAATAGTGATTTCAAGTTAAAAGAATTGGAACAGAAAAGAAAGGCAAGAAAGAGTTTGGTTCAAAAGCAGAAAGACAAAATAAGTACAAAACAATCAATGGATAAATCTAGATTGAATAGTGATTTCAAGCTTAAGGAGTTGGAACAGAAAAGGAAGACAAGAAAGATAGCAGCCCAAAAACATAAAGATAAAATACATTCTAAACTTTCAAAGAACAAAGCCAGGCTAGATAATGATTTCAAGGTAAAAGAGATGAAAGAGAAAAGAAAGGCTAGATTAAGTGCAGCACAAAAACAAAAAGATAGGGTATGTACAAGAAAATCAAAACGCAAGGAAAGAGAAAATGAAGGTTTCAGATTTGCTGAACTTGAAGCTAAGAGAAATGCTAGAAGGTCACCATCTATGAAAGCTAAGGAGAAAATCTATCAAAATGCATCGAAAAAGAGAGCTAGATCAGACCCATTTACTAAGGATAAAGAACGTATAAAGAAACAAGAGTGGCGATCAATCAAAAGAAATGTTCAAATGGAAAAAATTGCTGATATTGGTAGAAAAGTGTTAAAGAGGAAAGACTCTGAATTTCATGATCAAGAAGTAGCAGCTGCTAAGAAAAGAAAATATGGATCCAGTATTGATGTTTGTATACATAATTTCCATCAAAATATTGCTGTTGGGCCAATATACATCTGTAGTTGTTGTCATCAAACTTGGTTTAAGCAAGGTGTCTCAGAGGTTTCAAATAAGGATGACAATATTACTGCTAAATATCTCACTGGTTTGAAATCAGTTTCTAACAAAGAATGGGTATGTAATACATGCAAAAGCAGTATTCTTAAAGGAAAAGTCCCAAAGTTGTCTGTTATTAATGGTATGTTTTGGCCAGAAAAGCCAAGGGAGCTTGATCTATATGCTTTAGAGGAGCGCTTGATTGCATTACGCATACCTTTTATGCAAATTAGAGAATTACCTAGAGGTCGCCAGCTATCTATTAAAGGAAATGTGATTAATGTTCCGATTGATATACAACCAGTTGTAAATGTATTACCAAGACCTTTTGATGAGAACGTTACTGTCGCAGTTAAGTTAAAAAAGAAGATTTCGCATAAATCTTGCGCCTTCTCAGAAAATGTTAGACCCTTGAAGGTATTGGTTGCTCTTGATTGGTTGATGAAAACAAGTGACTTATACAAAGACTCAAAAGTCAAAATAGATGATGAGTGGATAGCAAAAGTAACTGCATCTGAAACGCTTGAAGAATATCTGGACCCACAAACTAGTAAAGATTGTAAACAGGATGATGAATCAGTTAGAGATAATGAAATGAAAGGAAATGAAGAACTATATGACTCAGATGCTGAAGAAATTTACCAAGAAAATGTTGGTAATATTGATACCATGGTTCAGGATTCAAATGAGGAAAACAGAAACTGTTCATTTACTTTTGCACCTGGTGAAGGTCAACAACCTTTGAGCATTTATCAAGACAGAGATTCTGAGTATCTTTGCTTTCCAACAATCTTTTGTGGAAAAAGGAGACAGGCAAATGAAGAAAGAACAGTACCAATTCATTATAGTGATATTGCAAAGTGGGAACTGAGGAGTAAAGACAGGCGTGCTGCAAATAGTGTTCCAAATATATTTTTCAAACTTAAAAAGATTCAAATGAAGCAATTAAATGACAAGGTGAATCTTGCAGTCAGAAGATGTCAAACAGATGGCCAAAGTATTACTGCTGGAAATGCCAAAGATTCTGATTATCTTAACAATTTTGTTAAAAAAGATAATGGGTATTATATTTTTAAGCAACTTCGCAATTCTCCTGCTTATCTAGAAATGAAGAAGAAAGATGTTTTTGCAATGATCAGACAGCTTGGTCTCCCAACATGGTTTATGTCCCTGTCTTCTGCTGATACAAGATGGACTGATTTATTAAAGATGCTAGCAAATCTGAATGAAAATGTGGACTATACTGATGAGGAACTAGAAAATCTGACATGGGAACAGAAAATTAGCCTGATACAGAAAGATCCTGTGACATGCTCAAGATATTTTGATCATAGAGTTCAGGAGTTTATTAACACTGTCTTAAAGAGTGACCATGAACCACTTGGTAAAGTGACAGATTACTTCTACAGAGTAGAGTTTCAACAACGAGGTTCTCCTCATATCCATATGCTTGTTTGGATTGAAAATGCACCTAAATTCAACAAAAATACAAATAAGGAAATAGTTGACTATGTTGATAAATACTTGCAGTGTAGTAACTCACAGGATGAAATTAAACCACTCACTGACCTTCAAGTGCACAAACATTCACGAACTTGTCGTAAAAAGCAAGATAAAATTTGTCGATTTGGTTACCCATTACCTCCTCTTCAAACAACAATTGTGTTAGATCCCCTTGAAGAAGAAAGGGATAAGTATCAAAAGAAATACAAAGAACTTCAGAAAAAAATGAATGATGATAAAGATGGGTATAATATGAGTTATGAACAGTTTCTTCAGTCTGTTGCAAACATGCCTGAATCAGAATATCTGAAATGTATCCGCAGTTCACTAGCAGCTTCAAAAGTTTTTCTACAGAGAAATCCAAGTGAAATCAGGGTAAATATGTACAATAGAAATATTTTGAAAGCATGGAAAGCAAATATTGATATTCAATTTGTCCTTGATCCGTATGCTTGTGCAATGTACATTGTATCATATATAAGCAAATCTCAAAGAGGCATGAGTAATTTACTGTATGCTGCAGCAAAAGAAGCCCGTAATGGAAATTTAGACATTAAAAGACAAGTCCGACACATAGGAAATATATTTTCAAACAGTGTTGAAGTTAGTGCTCAAGAAGCAGTTTACCTTGTTCTTCAGATGTCTTTAACAAGAAGTACTAGAGATGTTACTTTTATCAATACATCTACCCCTGAAAAACGTATTCAGCTCTTAAAATCAAAATCTGCACTTGATGAGTTACCAGATCAATCAACTGATGTTATGTCTGATAATGTTTGTAAAAGGTATGCTCGAAGACCTAATGCCTTGAATGGGTGGTGTTTAGCTGACTATGTTTCTCAACTTGATATTACATACCCAAATGAATCAGAATTCGAGGATTCAGAAGAACATAATGAGGACGAACATGATAGTGGCAATGAGCAATTCAGTTCAGATGAAACTATCTTAAAACTCCGGAATGGCATAACTATTAGGAGGCGTAGAACAAATAAAGTAATACGTTATGTGAGATTTAATATTAAATCAGATGAAGAAAACCATTATAGAGAAAAGATCTTATTATTCCATCCATGGAGAGATGAGGAAAAAGACCTGATAGGTTCTCATAAGTCATACAAAGAGCATTATGAAAGTATTAGACATATAATTGATCACAAATGCAAGCAGTATGAGCACCATGTTGATGAACTTGAATTAGCAAGAGAGCAAGTAGAAACAGAATATGATGCATATGATGAAATTGCTCCAGGTACTCAACAAGTAGAAGCTGATACTGCTGAGGAAGAGTCAGTTGAGTCTGAAGAGTTTATATATTTCAATCCAGATAGAGTTAATGAACACAGAGAGTATGATATTGGTAAAGAAATAGGATTGTGTGTTTCAACGTCCCAGGTTAATGTGAATGAAAGCATCTTGTCTGAAGATGATTACAGAAAACTTCTGCAATGTTTGAATTCAAAGCAAAGGCAATTTTACAACCATGTTATCCACTGGATCAGGACAAATGACTCACCATTATATGCTTTTCTGTCAGGTGGAGCTGGTGTTGGAAAGAGTGTAGTTATCAGAGCATTGTACCAAACTTTGTATAGGATGCTTAACATGAAGGAAGGTGAAAATTATGATTGCATTAGAATTCTTTTGTGTGCTTACACTGGTAAAGCAGCATTTAATATTGGAGGGTCAACTATTTCTTCAGCTTTTAAACAGAAATATAAACAGTCTAATCAAGCCTTAACATGTGATAGTCTAAATACTTTCAGATCTAAATACCGTAATTTGTCAATTGTTATAATTGATGAAATATCAATGGTAAGCAGTACTATGTTGAGTTTCATTGATCAGAGACTACAGGAACTGAAAGGAACAAGAATACCATTTGGTGGTGTAAGTGTAATTGCTGTTGGTGATCTTTACCAGCTAAAACCTGTAAGTGGTGACTGGATATTTAATGATCTGTCTCAAGGGGCTTCATCACTATCAATGAACTTGTGGAAAGAACATTTTAAGGTATTTGAACTTACAGAAATAATGAGACAGAAAGATGATATAGAGTTTGCTGAACTATTAAACAGGCTGAGAGTAGATGCTTTAACAAGTGATGACAAAACCAAATTACAACATTGCATTGTTTCAAAAGATCAAGATCATTATCAATTTAATTCCCCACATCTTTTTGCTGAAAACTATTTCATGCATTTATTTAATGATTCTATAATAAGTTCCCTAGACACAGAGAAAGTTGTAATTCCTTCGCACGATTCAGTTACTGCACCTTCTTTATCTAAAGAGAAACAGGACCATGCTTTAGCTAGCTTACCAACTGACCCAAACACTACTGCAAATTTACACCATTCTTTGACAGTTGTTGTTAACATGATATATGATCTGACTGTGAATATCAATACAGAAGATGGTTTAGCAAATGGTGCATCTTGTACAGTGAAATTCATTGAAAACAGACAAGCTGAAACAAACCGCCCTAGTATCATATGGGTTCATTTTCATGATGAAAATGCTGGAATTGAAACAAGATTGAAGTATAGAAATAGAGGATTTTACAATAACAACATTGATGACAAATGGACCCCAATTTTTGATGTAGAGAGGACATTTATTTACAATAAAAAAACATTTCAGAGAATTCAGTTTCCTCTTCAGCCTTCAGCTGGACGATCTGTACATAGAGCACAAGGAACTACTTTAGACAGTGTAGTAATAGACTTGTCACAGCGAAGAACAAGGAAAGTCCCACATTTACATTATGTTGCAGTCAGTAGAGTAAAATCTATGGAAAAACTTCAAATTTTGAATTTCAATGAAGCAGCATATAAAATAGATAGCCAGGTGAAGATAGAAATGGACAGATTACTGAATGAAGCTAGACTTGATTTATGCTTTACCCCTTTAGAATCAGTTAATCCAAAGACACACTTCAAAATTGCTTTCAATAACTGCAGATCTCTACATCTACATTATGAAGATATCAAAGCTGATCCAAATTTAATCTCAACTCATATTTTTGGTTTAGCAGAGACTAGATTACACAGTGAAGATCAAACATCTGATTTTACCTTGGAAGGATTTAATCTGCTTCGAAATGATCAAGATAATTATTCAAGAAAAAGACCTGCGCATGGCTTATGTGTTTATGTACAAAATGATGTGATCATCAATAGTCATAAATTATACAGCTCTAGAAATGTAGAATTCATGTTAGTCAGTTTAACATATGGCTCACTAAACTTTCAGGTAGCATTTATGTATAAATCTCCTGGCACAACAAAGCATCATTTCATGAATTGTCTTGAACAAGATTTCATACCACATTTAAACAAAGGTAGACCATTGGTCATAATGGGAGATTTTAACTTTAACTACTCAAATGAAAATAAAGAAATATGGAAGAAAATTCAAGAAAAGTTGTCTTGTAAAGTTTTAAATGAAACTCCTACAACAGACTATATGACTATTCTTGATGTGGTGTTGTCAAACAGAAATGGTAATGTGGGTGTTGTAGAAACATACTGGTCAGATCACAAGATTGTGTACTTTTATACCTAACTATCATAAGGCTTTATTCTTTAAACATCACCCACCGTTTTTTATCTACAATACCAACCCATTAATATGGGTAGGTATTGCTTGTGGTTCTCATAATGATGTGGGTGGCCACATTAACTCTACAAAACTTTGAAAATAATTACTTGTACTCATTACCAGAAGCTGAAATTTCAAACCGATCCAAATTCATAATGATTAACACTTGTCATGCTGAATAAAATTTGGCTAAAACTTTCAACAAAATCAAAGGGCAAAAAGCACTGAAAGTACCAACTGTAGGCCAATTTTAATTTGAAAAACTAAATCTACCCACAATTCTGGTTTGAAAGTGAGAAACAGGTGGTGTAGACTTACATCAGACTGCACTCATGTGCAGGCTGATGTTTGTCTACAGCTCCTGCCAAAGCAGGAATATTCCGGGTTCAGCATGACAAGGGTTAAACAGTTGACAAATCAAGAAACAATCAAAGCAAAAATCAGAGATATTGTGATTGTTAAAATAGTTTTGAAAAAGGGAATTTGTATGTCATAAGCATTTCCATTTCAAAGTATCAACAACTTAATCAGTTTCAACTAGCCTGAAATTTGGTTTTTTGGTAATGAGTAAACTGATAACTACAAATTGTTTGTATGATATAATTTGTTATACTCTCCCACCTTGCTGGGGGCTAGGAAAAGATGTAATGGTAATACTGGTTTTAAAAAAAGGAATCCATTGTTAAGAGCTCTATCCTTTGTGATATAACTGAAAGATTGTTGAAAGCAGCACCATGCTCAAACAAACAAAGCCCCAGTGGGCGATATTATTTTGCTTTGCAACAGATCTAGTTTATCTTCCCTTTCTTTGAATCTTGTTAATCATTACTGATGTGAGATATACTAGGAATCCATTGTTAGCGCCGTAAAACCCCATTTAAACAAACAGTTGTTAATGATTACCTATTATTATATGATGTAAATTTATAATGTGCTTTGAATTAACATTTCACCCATTACCAGAATAAGAACACATTGACTGTTTCATGAAAGTGTTCATGAGAATAGCACAAGTTAATTTGGGCAATAAATTCATAGGTCATTATTAGACTTGAATTCAGCATGCATTGCAATGACCTGAAAAGATCACTTTTAAATGGGATAATAAAATTAACTCTTATTCTGCTGTTCTTGCTGTACTCAAAGTCCTTTCAGACAATATAGAATAAGATCACCACACTAACACATGTGATTTTATCTTATACTGTCTGCATTCTACCTTCTACTTGCCTGATAATTTGAGCCAGACTTGAACCAGACTTGTTGAAATGCCCCTTGATTAGGCAATTTGTATGAAATAAAATCAAGTTCAGCAGGAAAGGGTTCATATATATACTACTTGGCTGTTGATGGCTACTGCCTTATGAAAATAAACTAAATGGGTTATGTCTATGACATTGTAGCTTACTGTCTACCTACAATATGTGGGTTTTTTTTTGATTTGGTGTACATTTGTATTTCTGTACAAACAGGAGGTCAAATAGCATATTCTACCTATGTTATATGTTTATTTTTTTATTTGTTTTTAAATGTCAATTGTTTGTCTGAAGAGAAAAATGTTACATTTAATATGCCCTTTTTCTTTAAATTTATGTGAAATATTTTGTAAAGAGGATAATTCAGACCTGGAAATTAAATTTGTTGTCATGACTTGTCAGTCTTGTGAGAAATAATATTGAAAGGAGTTAAGTCTGGTTCAGTGGTGAAAGCACAGATTTGAATCCTAAGTCTTTTGAGGTGTCATGAGACAAGGATTTAAGGCAAAACTGGAGCTGCTGATGACATGAAATATCTCCTGAAAATAATTTCAAGCTATTTAGATATGATATTCAATGAGAGGACCATGTCTAGCTCAGTGGTGAAAGTAAGGAATTTAAATCTTAAGTCTGTTGAGGTGTCATGAGACAAGGATTTTAAACCAAGCTGGAGCTGCTAATTACATGCAATATCTCAGAGTAATTTAAAGTTATTTATTTATGATACTCAAAGAGAGGACCATGTCTAGCTCAGTGGTGAGAGCAAGGAATTTAAATCCTAAGTCTGTTGAGGTGTCATGAGACAAGGATTTTAAACCAAGCTGGAGCTGCTAATTACATGCAATATCTCAGAGTAATTTAAAGTTATTTATTTATGATACTCAAAGAGAGGACCATGTCTAGCTCAGTGGTGAGAGCAAGGAATTTAAATCCTAAGTCTGTTGAGGTGTCATGAGACAAGGATTTTAAACCAAGCTGGAGCTGCTAATTACATGAAATTTGTTGAAATCTTCAACATGGACCTTTAGAAACTTTTGTAATTATAATTGATGAGATAAAGCTATTCTTTGTTCAGGTCTAAAGAGCTTGAAATAAATATCACTTGATGCTGTTTCATAAAGAAGAAGAATATAGATATTGATGTCTTATTAACTTATCTATATTTTTTCTGTACTATTATGGTAATCCTACAATTTGGAGCAATTTCACTTACATGTAGAACCACAAAATCATCTGATTTTGGCAACTTGGTTAAAACTAGTAAAATTTTTTACCTATAATTATCTGTTAAATGGATTTTCAGATACTAAAAAGATGTACTAAACCTTTGTTAATTATATGTCTCAAACGAATGTTGAGAAACAAAGTATAGACCTACTTAAACTTAATTAAGGATATTTTTCATACTTTAACCAGATATATTGGTAAATTTGTTGTCCAATTTTATCTATTGTTTAAGTTCAATAAAAAGATTTAAGTACTGACATTTTAAACATATTGTTAGTGTTTTTCTCACGCAAGTATTGCATGTGTCATTATGGCTGAATGTATAGTGCTTGTAATTTTCACACATTACCTGTCCTTTATGTCTGTTCATATTCCTTTTCATTTAAATTTTAACTTGATCTGCCTGCAACTTTGGCATTGTAATCTGCTTTAAAACAATCAATTCTAGTAATGGGTAAATTGTGGAATCAATTTGTAAAAGTACTATAATCATGATTTTGTAAAGAACTGTATCTTTGAAAATTTTATTATTAAAGTTCATTGTTATTAATATTTATTTTCATGCGTTTTCTTTCAATCGCCTTTGCCCTTGAATACTTTGATATAAAGTGTAAATGGAAAAAAATGATATCCACTGATCAAATGTGCATCATAGCATTAGCCAGTACTATCTATAAGTCACAAATCTTGAAAGGAAATTGCTCTTACAGACAGTAAACTCAGGTGAGCGATTAAGGGCCACTATGGCCCTCTTGTCATCCTCTAATAGTCATTATCAGGATATTCAGGCCTGTGGAGCGAATCAGGCGCTCAAGCGCCTCTAGTTTAACCTACTTTTGAAAATTTTAGACAGTTCATTCAGGTAAGGGTTTTAGGGCCACTATGGCCCTCTTGTTTTCAGCTTCACTGGCTGAAAGCCACTGGGGCTATTGTCATGGCGTTGTGTCCGTCGTGCGTCCGTCCGTCCGTGCGTGCGTCCGTCCGTCTGGTCGAAAACTTTTCTTGAAAAATCTTCTCAGAAACTACTGGATGAATTTCAACCAAACTTCACAGGAATGATCCTTGGATGACCCTCTTTCAAAGTTGTTCAAGAAATTTTGATCCAATGAAATACATGGATTTAATGGGCGTGGCTAATTTCCAAATATGGTAAAAAGTGAGTTTTCTCAGATTCTAATCAATGGATACCAATTGAATTTTACATGAATGATCCTTGGGTGACCCTTTATCAGTCTACAAAAAATCATTGTGATGGGATGGAAAATATGCATTTTATTGGCGGAGGTCAATTCTCTATATGTTATATAGTGAAAACTTTGAAAATCATTTTCTCAGAATGTAACTGATGGATATCAACCAAATTTCACTGGAATGATCCTTGAGTGACCCTTTGTCAGTCTACAAAAAAATCATTGTGATCGGATGGAAAATATGCATTTTATGGGCGGAGGTCAATTCCCTATATGTTATATAGTGGTAACTTTGAAAATCATTTTCTCAGAATCTAATTTTTTGATATCAACCATTTCAATGGAATGATCCTTGATGAGTGACCCTTTATCAGTGTACCAAAAATTATTTTGATTGAATAAAAAATATGTATTTTATTGGAGGAGGTCATTTCTCAATATGTTTAATAGTGGAAACTATGAAAATCATTTCAACATCAATAGAACCCCAAATATCTAAAAATCTAGTCAAAACATTTATTTGTTTTTAGCTCCACTGGCTGAAAGCCACTGGGGCTATTGTCATGGCGTTGTGTCCGTCGTGCGTGCGTCCGTCCGTCTGTGCGGTCGTTAACTTTTTCTTTAAAAATCTTCTCCTCAGAAAATACTGGATGAATTTCAACCAAATTTCACAGGAATGATCCTTGGGTGACCCTCTTTCAAAGTTGTTCAAGAAATGTTGATCCAATGAAAAACATGGATTTAATGGGCGTGGCTAATTTCCAAATATGGTAAAAAGTGACTTTTCTCAGATTCTAATTGATAGATACCAATTAAATTGTACATGAATAATCCTTGTGTGACCCTTTATCAGTCTACCAAAAATTATTGTGATCGGATGAAAAATATGCATTTTATGGACGGAGGTCATTTCTCTATATGTTATATAGTGGAAACTTTGAAAATCATTTTCTCAGAATGTAATTGATGGATATAAATCAAATTTCACTGGAATGATCCTTGGGTGACCCTTTATCAGTTTACCAAAAAATTATTGTGACCGGATGAAAAATATGCATTTTATGGGCGGAGGTCATTTCTCTATATGTTATATAGTGGAAACTTTGAAAATCATTTCAACATCAGTAGAACCAAAAATATCTTAAAATCTAGTCAAACCTTAGATTTGCTATTTCAAGAATTTCAAGCCTGTGGAGCGACTCAAGCCATTCATGGCTTTCTAGTTACAAGAATGTCAGGCCTGTGGAGCGACACAAGCCATTCATGGCTTTCTAGTTTTTCAATTTTCATTTTTGGACTCTTACTCAAGAACTAAGCAATCTAGAATCTTTAAACTTCATGCAAATGCTGCATATGACCTCAATATTTGTTATAAACATATCCTGCAGTAGTAGCACTTTCATTCTGGGGTTATAAGTCCGCCCTGCTACAGTTTGAGTTTGATATAGATAATAAAAACAAAGATTATGTTTTGTATCCTGTAGCATATCTGGAATGGACCATGAATTTCACAACTCATTCTAAAGGTGTAAAAACAACAGAAAGGGCAAATAGCGAGTAGAATTTTATAGGATTCAGTGTGAATTGACCTTTTCTTGTAATATTATAAACGGAAAAGAAATTAGTAGAATAGATTACAAAATTACTAAATAGTTTACAAGATACATCTTTGAAAAGTAATAAAAGCCAGATTTGACCCTTAGAATTTTCTCTCATGTTTGGTCCATTTTGGGAGAAATTTCTAAGGGTCAAAATGGAATATTTTCAGATTTTTGAGGGTCAAAACCCTGGTTTAAGGTTCCAACACGAGTCCTAAAACATGTGTCATTCTCAGGACTCGGCTTTTGTAATAACAATCTGACAGGTCAGTGCCAAGGCTGTTGTTAGTGCCAATATAAACTTTTAGTTTTGAACTGACCTCTTGAATTGGATATCAAAGTAAAAGAGGTCTGTGACCTATTTGATTGGAGTGACATTAGTTACTGATGAAAATGTCCATGTGGAGTTCTACAGACCGTTAAATGTCAATCACTTACTGGAAACATGTTATTATGGAAATGGAAGTTTGAAACCATTGGTATTTTCTTTGAATTGCAATAACCTTTGGAATCAGATATATTGGATCCTTTTTACTTGGGAGGGGATGATGGCTCAGCGCATAACAGTTGTAACATACCATATTTTGCTTAATAAAAGGGCCTTTCCTAATAGAAGCACCCCTACATTTTTTACTAAATAAACCACTTCAAATGCTTTAATTTTAAGAAATATTTGAGACTTCTTCTCTAATTTTATGTGAATTTCATGTATATGATTGTTTAGAGGAAATTCACCTCAAAGGGAAAAGGGCTTAAGACATCAATTTAATTTTCTTTTAATCTCTTGATAAAAGCGCCCCAGCCATGTTATGTATAGCTCCTACGGGCATTTATTAGAAGAAATATGGTATAGGCAGTAACAACATCATCATGCTGAGCTATAGTTATATCAATTGTAGAAAGTCAACATTTTGCTAGAAATGTTTGTTATTTGCAGTTTCTGAAGACATTTTGTTTTGGCTTAACTTTTGCAGACAATTTATACTGAATATTTGCCAGCAGCATCATTATAGAAAAATGTTTGGGAAAACATTGTGGAAAATAAAGAAACTGCTTGTGACAGGCTTTACAAAGAGGGATTGTAATGGCATGGTATTATTAAGAGCATGGTTCGACAATTAGGGGAGTCTGAGACTCCTAGTTTACCATTTGGGACTCCTTCATTTTGCAAGAAAGGAGTCTGATAGACTCCCAGGATCATATGAAAATATTTTTAAAAATAGACACACATGCCAGTTTCCTTTTATAGATCGTTTCACTACAAAGGCTGTTAAAAAAAATAAAATTTGCTTGCCTCTAGGCGTATTGTGAAAGAACACTATCTTCCCTGGAGAGAGAAACTTGTGGAAAAGAAGAAATTGCGTGTGGCAAGCAATTTCTTCTTTTCCACAATGTTTTCCCATTATGAAATGTTGGACTCCTTAGGTTGAGCTTGGACTCCCTGATTTCATAAGTTGGGAGTCCAATGGACTCCTGACTGAATTAATAAGATAGTTTCAAACCCCGAAGAGGATATGATGACCCAAGAAGAGCTCACAAGAAAGCTTGCTTCTTGTAAATTACATATATATCTACAAAATGATATTTCAGGGTTCGATCCCTGATGGCGGAACTCATCCATTCCAACTTGTTGTCTACCACCAATGGGTTGATTATTGTAGACCAATGTGAGATAGCAGCTGGAAGCTAGGAAAGGATGTGGTGGTGGTAGTATTGGTGTGAGAAATTCCAGGAATCTATTGTTAGGTGCTTCAGCCACTATGATATGACTGAAATAATTTTAAAAGTGGCGTAAAACCCCATTCAAACAAACTAACAAATGATAATTAATTCTTCTTTCAGAAATCCTAAACACCATGAAGAACTCCATGTGAAGAGAATTATTGGCTTGCCAGGAGATTATGTGAGGTATATTACAGTTATTAGTCCCCCACCGGTTACCGGTTGGGGGACTATAGGTTTGCTCGATTCCGTCTGTCCGTCACACTTTTGTCCAGGCTATATCTTCTAATACATACGTGCTAGCAACTTCAAACTTGGTACACTTATAGATCTCATTAAGGAGAAGTGTCATGTTCAAGAACCGTTACTCTGCCATGCCCACTTTTTGAGCTATTGCCCTTTGTTGTTTTTACCCTTACATTCTTGTCCGGAACATATTTCCTAAAGTATGTGTGCTAGCAACTTCAAACTTTGTACACTTATAGATCTCATTAAGGAGAAGTGTCATGTTTAAGAACCGTTACTATGCCATGCCCACTTTTTGAGTTATTGCCCTTTGTTGTTTTTACCCTTACATTTTTGTCCGGATCATATCTCCTAAACCATAAGTACTAGCAACTTCAAACTTTGTACACTGATAGATCTTATCGAGGACAAGTGTCATGTACAAGAACTGTTACTCTGCCATGTCCACTTTCTGAGTAATTGCCCTTTGTTGTTTTTAGCCTTGCATTCTTGTCCAGCTCATATCTCCTAAACTATAAGTGCTAGCAACTTTAAACTGTGTACACGTATAGATCTCATTGAGGACAAGTGTCATGTACAAGAACTGTTACTCTGCCTCACCCACTTTTTGAGTTCTTCCCCTTTGTTGTTTTTACCCTTACATTTTTGTCAGGAACATATCTTCTAAACCATAAGAGCTAGAAACTTCAAACTTGCTACACTTATAGATATCTTTGAGGACAAGTGTCATGTACAAGAACTGTCACTCTGCCAAGTCCACTTTTTGAGTTATTGCCCTTTGTTGTTTCTATCCTTACATTTTTGTCCCGTACTTATCTCCTAAACCATAAGCCCTAGCAACTTCAAACTTTGTACACTGGTAGATCTCATTGAGAAAAAGTGTAATACACAAGAACTGTTTCTCTGCCACATCCACTTTTTTAGTTATTGTCCGTTGTTGTTTTTTATCCTGACATTTTTGTCCGGACCATATCTCCTGAGCCATCAGTGCTAGCAACTTCAAACTTGGTACACTTATAGAACTCATTGAGGACAAGTGGCATGTACAAGAATCATTCTTCTCCACCCACTTTTGGAGATTTTGCCATTGGTTGTTTTTACTCTTATATTTTTGATTGGGACATTTTGTTCAAAACCTAATGTGCTAGCAACTTCAAATTTTGTATACAGTTATAGATCTAGTAAGTAGGAGATATATTATTAGAAAGGATTTTTTTGTTATCCGCAGGGGGACTCCTGTATTGCATGGCAATACGACATGCACTTGTTTATTATCCCTTCTTCAGGAAAACCTGCCTAAATGATACCACTAGGGGCTATTGTCATGGCGTTGTGTCTGTCGTGCGTCCGTGCGTCCAGTCGTAAACTCTTTCTTTAAAAATCTTCTCGTCAGAAACTACTGGATGAATTACAACCAAACTTCACAGGAATGATCCTTGGGTGACCCTCTTTCAAAGTTGTTCCAGAAATGTTGATCCAATGAAAAACATGGATTTAATGCGCGTGGCTAATTTCCAGATACCGTAAAAGGTGAGTTTTCTCAGTCCAATCAATGGATACCAATGAAATTTTACATGAATGATCCTTGGGTGACCCTAATCAGTCTACAAAAAGTCATTGTGATTGGATGGAAAATATTTATTTTATGGGCAGAGGTCATTTCTCTATATGTTATATAGTGGAAACTTTGAAAATCAATTTCTCAGAATTTAATTTTTGGATATCAACCAAATATCACAGTAATGATCATTGAGTGACCCTTTATCAGTCCACCAAAAATTATTGTGATTGGATGAAAAATATTTTTTATGGGAAGAGGTCATTTCTCAATATGTTATATAGTGGAAACTTTGAAAATCATTTTCTCAGAATCTAATATTTGGTATCAACCAAATTTAACTTCAATGATTCTTTAGTGACCCTTTATCAGTCTACCAAAAATTATTTTGATTGGATGAAAAATACGATTTTATGGGTGGAGGTCATTTCTCTATATGTTATATAGTGGAAACTTTCAAAATCATTTTCTCAGAATCTAAATTTTGGATATCAACCAAATATCACTGGAATGATCATTGAGTGACCCTTTATCAGTCCACCAAAAATTATTGTGATTGGATGAAAAATATTTTTCATGGGCGGAGGTCATTTCTCAATATGTTATATAGTGGAAACTTTGAAAATCATTTTCTCAGAATATAGCTGATAGATATCAATCAAACATTTTTGGTATGATCTTTGGGTGACTCATTATCATGCAGCCAAAAATTATTTTGATTGGATGAAAAATATGTATTTTATGGGTGGAGGTCATTTCTCTATAATGTTATATAGTAGAAACTTTGAAAATCATTTTCAACATCAGTAGAACCCAAAATATCTAAACATGTAGTCAAAACTTTTATTTGCTTTTAAAAGAATTTCAAGCCTGTGGAGCGACTCGAGCCATTCATGGCTTTCTAGTTTTCTGAAGAACGGATCAAACATATTTTATATATATACTTGCTTGCAAGATACTTTACATGCAAAAAGACACCAACTCGGAACAAGATGTCTTTGAAGACCACAACACAAATGCCTGTCATTGGCAATTTTTTTCAAAGTTTTACGGTGATGGATGACCTTGACATTGAAAAGTGTGTATTGATAAGATAACCTTCATGCCATATATGATCATTGTTACTCTCAATTAGTGTTTAGGTTATGGCAAAATGTTAAGTTTGCAGATAAAGATTTCTCAGACAGACAGGTAAAATAATTATGCCTCCCAATTTATCCATGCAGGAGCATAAAAATGAATAGTACATGTATTTATGGTCAGAAAGAGCAGATTGCAGAGTGACAAACATCAACTCTTTTCCCTATTGAAGATTTTAAAGAGATCCCCATGTAAGGAAATATCAAAGTACTGAAAGCCCTAGAATCCAAGATTGTAAATATCCTTTCTTTTTTGAGGACTAAATTCATTAACAACCCTGCCTTGAAAGGGGACAGACAGGTGGTGTTGACTAAGATCTGACTGCACATAGGTGCTTTGTCTATACCCCCTTTCAAAATGGGAATATTCTGGGTTCAGCATGACAAGGGTTAAATTTCAGCTTCTAGAGTATTGCACATACACTGTATTTTGGCATGATAATATGTTTAAAGATATTAGGTGAATTTCAGAAATGAAAGATCAATAAATTAGCTTAAAATTATATTCACTAAAATTAAATGACCAATTATCAATTGACCCTTTTAAGCATGAAATTTGTTAAAAAGAGAAGATGTCTTTGGTCTAAAATTATGATCATTAAATCTCGGGTGTTGGAATTCATTAGATCATTAGATTAGAAAAAGCAGCTGGAGGCTAGCAAAGGATGAGTGGTTGTATGGGTGAGAGAAAAACCAGGAATCTATTGTTAGGTGCTCCAGTTGCCACATATTACTGAAAAAATGTTAAAAGCGGCGTAAAACTCCATTCAGCCAATTATCACTTCAGTAATTTTACACTGGTTTATTATATAGTTATTTTTATATCATCTTTCCTCACAGGTCAAAGTTGGATGAACAGAAACAATACTTAGTTCCAAAAGGGCATTGTTGGGTAGAGGGAGACAACCCAAAGCAAAGCATTGATAGTAATTCTTATGGTCCAGTGAGTTGTCTTTCTTTATTGTATACAAAATGTATTACATGTAACTTTTAGCCTCATTTTAATGTTTGCGAAGCCTGGCTAGCTTAATGGTAGGCAACTAGCATTAGGCTGTCAATCCTCAGGTCACAAGTTTGAACTTCAGCTCAACCAACTTTCACCCAACATTTGACAAAAGTCTTTTTGTCTCCAGAGCTACAGGTAGAGGGGGTATTTAGATTATTATCCCCCGCCGATGAAAACTATAGATCGGATTTCAATGAAACTTGGCACACAGCTTCACTACAAAGAGGACATGTGCATATCGTCTGGGTTGCCCGGTTCGACCGCCGAATTTAGAGCTACTGCCCCTGACTGTTTAAGCCATATACATACAGTGATATTCGTTTCACCGCTATTTCTTGAAAACTATAGACCGTATTTTAATGAAACTTGGCACATAGCTTTTCTACAATGAGGACATGCGCATATCCTCGGGGTTACTCAGTTTGACCGTCGAATATAGAGTTACTGCCCCTGACTTGTTTAAGCCATATACATACAGAGTAATATGCGTTTCCGCAATTTTTCTAGAAAAATATAGACTAGATTTCAATGAAACTTGGCACACAGCTTCACTACAATAAGGACGTGCATGTCATCGGAGTTACCCTATTCAACTGTGGAATTTAGAGTTACTGCCCCTGACTGTTTAAGCCATATACATACAGAGTGATATTCATTTCCGCGCTATTTCTTGAAAACTATTGACTGGATTTCAATGAAACTTGGCACACAGCTTCACTACAAAGAGGACATGTGCATATCCTCTAGGTTACCCGGTTCGACCCCCGAATTAAAGAGTTACTGCCCCTGACTGTTCATGCCATATACATAGTGATATTCGTTTCTGGGCTATTTCTTGAAAAGTGTAGACAGGATTTTAATGAAACTTGGCACACAGCTTCACTACAAAGAGAACATGCGCATATCGTCTGGGTTACCCGATTCAACCATCAAATTTAGAGTTACTCCCCCTGACTGTTTAAGCCATATACATACATAGTGATATTGGTTTCCGCGCTATTTCTTGAAAACTATAGACCGGATTTCAATGACACTTGGCACACAGCTTCACTACAATGAGGACATGCGCATATCGTCAGGGTTACCCAGTTCAACTGTTGAATTTAGAGTTACTGCCCCTGACTATTTTAGCCATATACATACAGAGTGATATTCGTTTCCGTGCTATTTCTTGAAAACTGTAGACTGGATTTCAATTAAACTTGGCACTCAGCTTCACTACAATGAGGACATGCGCATATCCTCGGGGTTACCCGGTTCAACCGTCGAATTTAGAGTTACTCCCCCTGACTGTTTAAGCCATATACATACATAGTGATATTCGTTTCCGGGCTATTTCTTGAAAACTATAGACGGGATTTCAATGAAACTTGGCACACAGCTTCACTACAATGAGGACATGTGCATGTCGTCTGAGTTACCCGGTTCGATCACCAAATTTAGAGTTACTGCCCCTGACTGTTTAAGCCATATACATACAGAGTAATATTTATTTCCGCGCTATTTCTTGAAAACTATAGATCGGATTTCAATGAAATTTGGCACACAGCTTCACTACAAAGAGGACATGTGCATATCGCGGGGTTACCTGGTTAGACCGTCGAATTTAGAGTTACTGCCCCTGACTATTTAAGCCATATACATACAGAGTGATATTCGTTTCCGCCCTATTTCTTGAAAACTATAGGTTAATGTAGATAATAGATAACCTGTACCTAAGTTTGATATTAACTCCATTGACAGTGAAAATTTGTTCGGCGGGGGATATCAATTCAATGAATTTGCTTGTTTCAACTGAACTTGTCCAAATCTTACATTGTTTGTTCTCATTGGTATCGTCTCGTCATTAAGCTTCCAATGACCGCCAACAATGTAGAGATAGAAGATAGAGATAGAGGGGTATTTTAGTTTCAAATTAGATTATTTCAACTGAACTTGTCCAAATCTTTGGGAAACTCATTGGAAGCATCTCTTCAAGGAGAAAAGAAGAATTTCTCCTTTTCCGACAGTATTTTAAATAATATTATCATTTTTTTCAGTATGCAGAAATGATATATTGATAGGATAAGGAATATTTATCTTCAAGTTGTATAATTTTGTCTTTCAGTTACCTATGGGACTTATAAAAGAGAAGGTAGATTTTATACTGTGGCCATGGCATAGAATTGGTTCAGTGAAAACCATAGAACCCTCAACATTCAAAGTGTCCAGTAAGAGAGACGGTAACACTAACGAATTAAGACGCTTGTATAAAGATCGAAAGAAGACGTGACCCTGATTTAGCTTCTTTACTGAACTGTTGTTACCATATTTTCTGGATGAGAAGCTGCGACTTATTCATTTAGATTAAAAAAAGTTGAAATAAAAAAAAATTGAAGTTGAAGAACCTTTCGATAAAATAAGAGTGTTTTATTACTTAGATGTTTTAGTTGTTCTAGGTCACATCGCAATCAATAAAGATTAAATGAAAAATCTCTTCCAAGCTGGTGTGGCCTGTGTGTGGTGAATATTCATTCTTTTGAAAAAAAAGACAGTTTGATGGATCAGTGCAAAACAATTGAAACCTGTTATATGAAAGCCTCAATATTTAAAGTGTTAAGCAAATGAGACAGTCACACCAACAAATTGAAGGAATGAAAACAGAAACAAGACAAAAACCAGATAAAGCATCTCTGCTGGCCGGATATACATATAGATGCACCGGTTTGAGGGAGTGATCAAAGGTGAATTTTGTCTGTACATGTAGACAAATTTACCTTTGATCAGTTGCTGAAAGCTGTATATCTATGATGAGCCTGTGCCTGACATCTCCAATGATTTCATTGCGGGAGGTACAAACATTAGGCAGCACAATGCAATAATAACAGATGCTGACTATATGCAGATTGATTCAGACTTTATCTATCTACATACATTTAGCGCATAGGGAAGATTCTGGTAAGACTGCGCAACTGCTTAGACTGACCAGAAGCTTTGCTTTGCGCACATTTTGATTAGTTGGAAATGTCACACACATGCTAATAATAACTACTGTGATATACCTTTGTCTGTTATCAAACCATCACTTGTTTAAGTGTCAAGTTAAAGAGACTGAAATATAACTGAATAAAGTTAGTGTAATAAAAACAATAGTAGGCTTGATCTTGATGTAGCTTTTATAGCTCTACTGGTTGAAGTCCAGCATGGCAATTGTCAGTTTCATAAAAAAATTTAAGACATATTTTTGTCTTACCAATGACTTTTCACATATTTAGGACAAAAATCATGTATCAACAATCTGTCAATACCTATGTAAAGTGATTGTTGTTTTTACTGTTTCAAAAGTCATCAGTATGACAAAATACGTCTAAAATGTTTTGATGAAATTGGCCCCTAGTGTCCGTCCAATGTGTATACATTTGTCAGTCTTTTAACTTCTACCTTAAATATCACCTCTGAAATTACTGGGCAGAATTGGACTAAACTTCGAATGAATAGTTTTGTAACATGCTCTTTCAGATTCCTTTATTTTATCTTGATAAGGGCAGAGACAATTGGTAATGCATCAAGTTATCAATACTGGGATCATGAGTTTGAATACTGACTCGGCCTTTAAAATTATGCTCATCATGTGAGCTTGCACAAATTGCAGATGTTGAGATGCAATCTAATTCTGCATCATTGAAAAAGAATCTTTTTTTTTTTACGTATGTAAATAAATATTTCTACTTGATGTTCTCGAAACTTTCACAAAATTTTCTGCTTATTAGGTCAACTGTTATTGTAGAAAACGGGAAGTTTTGCTATAGCCTTGGTGTTGTTGTCGTTGTCATGCAAAACTGACATTATGTGATATCTCTGGTTCTACTGAAGGCATTCACTTGAAACTTAGCACACATGTTAACCACTAAAAGAGCTACATATTATCAAGAGGGATAACTCTAGATGCAATTTGTGCAAATCATGCCCCTTTTTCCACCATCCAGCACTCAACAGCCAAGTGTAGGCATTCGTTGGCAGGGCGGATGCCCACTGCTGCTGTTAGACCATATTAATGGCTCTATGCAAAACAGTTGTGACTGCTTATATGTTTATAGGCAGTTACAACTGTTTCACATTGAGTCATTGATATGACGCTATGACATGGAAAATGGACAATCTGTAAATAACTTGTTAACACAATTCTACCTACATTTATGTAAGGGATTTCATTAACTTCTCAGTTGGTGTTATGCATTAAGTGACCATATTTTTATAATAGCTTTAAAATAAGGTGTGATACAGAGAAAAGGGCTCTTTCTAGGGGTCAGCGTAAAACAGTTTATAGGGAGTTACAACTATTTTGCGCTGAGCCATGGCTTTGTTAATTAACGTTATGTGTGTATGTTAACCCTTGTCATGCTGAACCAGGAATATCCCTACTTTTGCAGGATCTATAGACAAACACCAGCCTGCACATATGTGCTGTCTGATGTTAGTCTACAACACCTGTTTCTCACTTTCAAAACAGAATTGTCAATAGATTTTGTTTTTCAAAAATGACCTTGACCTCGAAAGTGGTAACAACAGAAAGGTCTTGTCATAACCAGTACTTAGAAGAAATGTGAAGTCTCTATCACAGTTAAAGTTTTGGCCGATGTTAAAGTGATGGTTTCTTATTCCACAAACAGATAAACTAAGAGACGAGGCAAAAACTAAATGTCAACGATCTATTTATGCAGGGAATAAAAATCCTTTTTAAGGTTTCTATATTGTTGATCATAAAATTAACTTTTAGGGTATGACCATCACTACAGCAGGAGTGTGGAAATACGGATTCTCTCTACTTGTCCGTGGACAAGTAAAGTGTGATTTTCTACTTGTCCAGGATTAAACATTACTTGTCCGCAAAGCAACAGAAAAGAAAGATTTTGAGAAAACATTGTTTTTAGCTCCACTGGCCGAAGGCCAGCAAGCTTTTGTCATGGCGAGGTGTCCGTCGTGCGCCTGTGCATGCGTAAACTTTTCTTTAAACATCTTCTCCTGAACCAATGGGTGGATTTTGATGAAACTTGGCCAGAATGTTCCTTGGGTGACCCTCTTCTTAAGTTGTTCAAGAAAGTTGGATTGACCCCCAAATATGGGCATGGCAGGGCGGGGCATATTTTGACCCCAAAATCTTTGAACCTCATCTCCTCCTGAACCATTGAGCCGTTTTCAATGAAACTTTACCAGAATGGTCCTTGGGTGACCCTCTTCTAAAGTTGTTCAAGAAATTTTGATTGACCCCCAAATATGGGTGTAGCAGGGCAGAGCTTATTTTGACCCTGAAATCTTTGAACCTCATCTCCTCCTGAACCATTGGGCTGATTTCAATGAAACTTTACCAGAATGTTCCTTGTGTGACCCTTTTCTAAAGTTGTTCAAGAAATTTGGATTGACCCCCAAATATGGGGGTGGCAGGGCGGGGCTTATTTTGACCCCGAAATCTTTGAACCTCATCTCCTCCTGAACCATTGGGCTGATTTCAATGAAACTTTACCAGAATGTTCCTTGTGTGACCCTTTTCTAAAGTTGTTCAAGAAATTTGATCCCAAAATCTTTGAACGACATCTCCTCCTGAACCATTGAGATGATTTCAATGAAACTTTACCAGAATGTTCCTTGGGTGACCCTCTTCTAAAGTTGTTCAAGAAATTGGATTGATCCTCAAATATGGGCGTGGCAGGGCGGGGCTTTTTTTGACCCCAAAATCTTTGAAAGACATCTCCTCCTGAACCATTAGGCTTATTTTAATGAAACTTTACCAGAATGTTCCTTGTGTGACCCTCTTCTAAAGTTGTTCAAGAAATTTGGATTGACCCCCAAATATAGGCATGGCAGGGCGGGGCTTTTTTTGACCCCTCGAAATCTTTGAACGACATCTCCTCCTGAACCATTAGGCTTATCTTAATGAAACTTTACCAGAATGTTCCTTGGGTGACCCTCTTCTAATGTTGTTCAAGAAATTTGGATTGGATGAGATCCACTGGATAAATAAAATTCAGGTTAGCGGTTTATGGCCATTCTGGTCCTCTTGTTTCAAAGTGATATCTATATAGTTTGCTTCCTTGTAATTCTACATATTAGTTAAATAAGTTCATTTCTTCATAAGTTAGTTTCAACCAAGAAAAAGTCAGAATTCCTTTTGAATGCTGTTCACTTTCATTACCTTCTATTTTCAATATCTCTCTTTCAAATCTTGAGATTTTTTATCCAGTGGAGCGATACAGGCCCTCTTGTTAGAGAAGAAAATGCTGAAACCAGCATTTTCTTCATTAAAGACAGTGTTTTCTACTCTTTGGTACAAACATTAAGCTTATTAATCTCTTTGATCTATATAGGGCCATACCAAAATTTGCCCTGGTGGACTTGCAAAATGTACGCGTCCGCAGGTAGAAAAGCCCATGTCGGACAAGTCGGGCATGGGAATTCCACACCCCTGCTACAGTTTTGTTCATTTCATCTTTCCAACTACATGTGTATTTGTCTCTCACCAATGGGTTGATAATTTTAAACCTATGTTATATAGCAGCTGGAGGCTAGGAAAGGATGAGATGAATGTACTGGTGAGAGAAATACCAGGTATCCATTGTTAGGTGCTCCAGCTGCCATGATATAATGGAAAAAATGTTGAAAGGGGTGTTAAACTGCATTTAGTCAATCAATTGTTCATTTCATTGCCTTAACCTTGATTTTGTTGTTGATCTTATAAATGAGCTTGCCTGGGATATTTCCAACAGTTTCACATGTGCTCAAAGCAAAGTCTTTGCTCAGTCTGTGTAGCCACAACCCTATAAAACTATAATTGTAGAGACAGGAATATAAGTAAAGTTAACCTCTAGTTGGTTGTCATGGGACTACGGATACTCCTGTTAAGCCCAAAAAACTTTAGACAGCTAGTACATCTATTTAAATAATTTTTACATTTGACCTTCACTTTGGAGCTATCTGAAAATTTCTTGTAATTAGCACATCCACACAATTGTGTCTAGTTATTTCGATATACATTTAAGAGATGAAGAGAGTATTAATTTTGTTGATTTCATTGAGGAATGAACTTAAAAGCCAAATCACACTGATTGAATACGCGAAGTGGATTCATACTTGAGTGTGATTAGGATTTAATTTTTATACCTCAATCAATTCAAATACTATTCTCTTCATATCTTATGATTTAATTTCTTGAAGCAAAAATGTAAAGATTTACCAACAAATACATGGATTGTTTATGGGACTACTGTCTGTGGAAGCTAAAAAAAAAGCTGCATAATCAAACTGTTTTCATTGAGTTATGAAACCAAATTTTCAGCCAATTCGTACTCACTAATCTTGGGGAACAAATAAAGAATCAAATTATCCAATATTGCTATGCTGCAAACCTACGTCGCCGGAGTGAAATAAACCCATTGAATATTTTTAGCTCACATGAGCACATTGTGCTCAAGGTGAGCTTTTGTGCTCATTGAATGTCCGTCGTGTGTCGTCTGTCGTCCGTCATCCGACGTCAACAATCTTAGTGTTTACACTCTAGAGGCCACAAATATGGCCCAATCTTCATGAAGCTTAGTCAGAATGTTGCCCAGGTCACAAGGATGAACCCTATTGAAAATGGGAAGAATCGGTGCCTTATCATGGGAAAAGGGGCCTTAAAGACAATTTTCTTGTTTACACTTTAGAGGCCACAAATATTGTCCAATCTTCACGAAACTTGGTCAGAATGTTTGTCAGGTCACAAGATGAACCCTATAGATAATGGGAAGGATTCATGTCGTATCTCAGGAAAAGGGGCCTTAAGACAATTTTCTTGTTAACACTCTAGAGGCCACAAAAATGGCCCTATCTTAATGAAATTTGGTCTGAATGTTGGCAATGTCACAAGGATGAACCCTATCGAAAATGGGAAGTATCTATGCCTTAATGACAATTAAATATGCCACAAATATGGCCCAATTTTCATGAAACTTGGTAAGAATGTATGTCAGGTCACAAGGATGAACCCTATTGAGAATGGGAAAGACCAATGCCATATCAAGGGAAAAGGGGCCTTAATGACAATTTTCTTGTTTACAATTTAGAAGCCACAAATATAATTCAATTTTCATGAAACTTGCTCAGAAAAATGGCTAGGTCACAAGGATGAACCCTATCGAAAATTGGAAAGATCCATGCCTTATCATGGGAATAGGGGCCTTAATGACAATTTTCCTTTTTACACTCTAAAGGCCACAAATACAGCCCAATCTTTATTAAATTTAATGGCCATTTAATGAGCTTTAAAGCATTTAATTTTGCTAAGGGAGAAGTCAAGGGGCGAAGGTGAGCGATATAGGACCATCATGGTCCTCTTGTTGATATTACACAGGTGTTATTACACTAGTTGAATAACTATGCAATTGAGCTCAGAGCGAATGGCAACACTATTTTGTGACCGCAAAAATGACGTCATAATGTATATATTGTGATGTCAGTTTCAAACGGCATAATAAGTTTTGCGGAAAATTGAAATGATAAATTTCAAGAATTTTGGCGATTTTTACCAAAAATTGTGGTCATATTATAAATAGAATATAAAATTTGTGCTCATAAAATACAGAATTTATTAAACTCGTCATCTATAAACAGATAAAAACTAGAAAGCCATGAATGGCTTGAGTCGCTCCACAGGCTTGAAATTCTTGTAAAAGCAAATAAATGTTTTGGCTAGATTTTTAGATATTGGGGTTCTACTGATGTTGAAAATGTTTTTCAAAGTTTCAACTATATAACATATAGAGAAATGACCTCTGCTATTAAAAGACATATTTTTCATCAAACCAAAATAATTTTTGGCTGCATGATAATGGGTCACCCAAAGATCATACCAAAAATTTTTTATTGATATCCATCAGTTACATTCTGAGAAAATGTTTTTCATAGTTTCCACTATTTAACATATTGAGAATTGACCTTCACCCATAAAATGCATATTTTTCATCCAATCAAAAATATTTTTGGTACGCTGATAAAGGGTCACTCAAGGATCATTCCAGTGAAATATAGTTGATATCCAAAAATCAGATTCTGAGAAAATGATTTTCAAAGTTTCCACTATATAACATGTAGAGAAATGACCTCTGCCCACAAAATGCATATTTTTCATCCAATCAAAATAATTTTTGGTACACTGATAAAGGGTCACTCAAGGATCATTCCAGTAAAATTTGGTTGATATCCATCAATTACATTCTGAGAAAATGAATTTCAAAGTTTCCACTATATAACATAGAGAAAAGACCTCCGCCCACAAAATGCATATTTTTTATCCAATCAAAATGATTTTTGTAGACTGATAAAGGGTCACTCAAGGATTATTCTAGTGAAATTTGGTTGATATCCATCGGTTACATTCTGAGAAAATGATTTTCAAAGTTTCCACTATATAACATATAGAGAAATGACCTCCGCCCATAAAATGCATAATTTCCATCCAATCACAATGATTTTTTGTAGAATTATAAAGGGTCACCCAAGGACCATTCATGTAAAATTTAATTGATATCCATTGATAAGAATCTGAGAAAACTCACTATTTACCATATTTGGAAATTAGCCACACCCATTAAATCCATGTTTTTCATTGGATCAAAATTTCTTGAACAACTTTGAAAGAGGGTCACGCAAGGATCATTCCTGTGAAGTTTGGTTGAAATCCATCCAGTAGTTTCTGAGGAGAAGATTTTTAAAGAAAAGTTTACGACTGCACGCATGGACGGACGGACGGACGACGGACACAACGCCATGACAATAGCCCCAGTGGCTTTCAGCCAGTGGAGCTAACAAGGCTGCGCCGAGTTTTAATCTGTTGATAAAAACTCAGCGCAGCCTTGTTTTTATCTGTTTAAAGGTGACTCATTAATTAAATTCTGTATTCTATGACCACTCATTCAATATCCTCTATACATGTAATTGCCCAGAATGATGCACAAACACAACCATACCATTGTGACAAAGATATCTTGCTCACTGCAATCAGGCTCAACAAAAAATAATTTAATCTTTGTTTTGTCCATCCAGATTCATGCATTCTGGTTGGCTACAAATTTGGTTTTATTCTTCAATGAAAGTGACGCAGCTATTCAGTAACCTTCTGCATAGTAGTTCTATGCTGATGTCAGACTAAAACCCTGAAGGTCTTTACAAAAGGACTAACAAAAAAAAATAACAAACAAGCTTCATGAGTTTAAAAGTTTCAAATATATTTTCAAAAACAAGGTTTAAAATTGTCATACTTATGCCAACAACATCAACATAAGGTGATGACAGAAGCTAGGCTATTGTAGCTTAACCCTTTCCTGTATAATCCCTGTTAATGTTTTTTCATGCCTGTGATTTATGATTGAGAAAACATTGTGGAAAAAGAAGAAATTGCTTGTGACAAGCAATTTCTTCCTTTCCCACACTATTTTCTAACCTACTGAGTGGTTATTTATCAAATTAAATCCAATTTTAAATTTTGATCTACAAAACCATGGAATTTGGACAGGTCTAAAATTTTGTAAAATCTTCAACAAGGTGCCAAACTGTCACAAGATACCACCATGACGCTGCTGGATGTTGACTGGGGAAGGCAATTTAGAATTACACCTGAAAACCAACAAAGGGCAATAATTCACAATAAACTGCACTTCAAAATCACAAATAGTACCTGGTGTTTTCATTTATTGTTAGATTCTGCCTTGACGCTGCCCACTCCTGCTAGGATAATCCAATTATACATGCCTGTCTAAACTCGTCTTTCAACTGGGGTATAGAAATGAAGAAACTCATTGAAAATATCATAGTTTAAAAGGGTATCTACTAGGGAGCTTCTAAAAAGAGTGATGTGGTTAAGTATACAGTTAAGTTTGCACTATGACACTGAATTCTTTTTGGTACCACTAACATTTTCTGCTGTAGATTTCAGTTCAGATATGGATTCCGAGACATCTTCTCCTAATTGTTTTAAATGTTCATATTTATCCTTTAATATCTCAGGTTCCTTTTGCAACTGTTCATACTTTTCAATAAAGTTGGTTAGTCTCATGTAAGTGTCATCCAATTCTTCCTTATCTTTTTGTGACACTGTGCTCATATTATCCTCAGAATTCAAGGCATTTGAATTTCGTGCATCCACATGAGCCAGGGAGGTATAATCAGAACCTGAAATAAATACAAACAATTATACAGGTGATATGGCCTTCTACTCAGGAGTGAAACAAGTTACAACCCTGTTTAATATTTTTGATTGAGTTATTTAACTAGTGGATAACTAAGCAAATCAGCTACGAATGTGTAGCAATGTTATATTTTCATTGTGAAAATGACCTCATAATGCATTTTGTTGACGTCATTTAAGGATTTTTATGGGATAGTCACAGATTTTTTATGCTAGTCTAGGTGTCCTGAATTCTTTTCAAATGTCCCGAAAATTTGAGAAAAAGTATGGCATGTCTGGTCCAATATTTTGGAGTAACTTGATAAATTTCTAAAAGATTTTGATTAATTGTAAAATAATAATAATAAAAAAAAAAAAAAATGGCAAAGCCTCCGAATCAGCCTCGCTTTTTATCTGTCTATAGACAACTTCTTTAATTAATTCTGTATACAATGAGTATTTGACCTCAAATTCAATATCCTTTATTCATAATCACAATGAAAATATTTGGAATTGGTAAAAATCAATAGGTTTGTATACATTGAAGATGTTAAAATAAAAGAAAATGAAGCAATAATAAAAAAAAAAAATATCTCAAATTTCCATCTATCATTCAAGCAAGACAGAGCCTATTATATGTCCAGGGTTCCTGTAAGGGTTTCAAACATTCAATGGATGGTTCATTTTCCTATTATTACAAATGTTTACTTTTTTTTCACATTGCTACAGAGAGAGGGGGGGGGGGTAAAAACAAATGCCAATATCTGCAAATATGAAAATCAGTTACAAAATTTGCTGTCTTTTCATTTGAACTTTTTGTTTTTATTCTATGATTATTAATTGATTCATTCAGATCTATTTGCATTCTAATGATTCATTCAAGTTTCACCCTATAGTATCCGAAAAAATGTCATCCGGGTACCATGCTACTTACTATTTAATGACAACTGGAAAACTATGTCCGACTTCGGGGCCCTTGCTAGGTCGTGTAAGATTTCTTTGTTGTTTGGCATTTTAGGCTTATCTTTCAATGGGTCCTTCTTCCCCATATTTCAATTTCTAGGATTAGAGACTTAAGAAACTGACAGATGCAAAATTTTAAGATTGGGATTAGATTTGTTCGATTTCCCCATTATCTGGACGTGATTTATATGTAAAGAATTATGTTCTCCGTGGTACGGTGTACGCTTTACGGTTTTGTCTACACATCAACATTTTCAAAGTTTTTGACCGGCAAAGTAAACTTAATACTTAATAAAGGACTTGATGTAAAGCATCAGTGAAAAATTGGCATTTTCCCAAAGGTACCCCCCCCCCCCCCCAAAAAAAAAAATAATAAAAATAAAAAAAATGGCAATTAGTACCAGAATGATAGTTCATATTTGGCACGTTGATAACTATCTCCTGATGCCAAGGCCATGGTCAATTACCAAGATAAAACGTTCAACAGCTTAGTACAAACAAACAAATATTGCTTCTAACTTCAAGCATATTCAAGAAGCAATGTTCTTGTTGAAGTTTACGAGATATAATTCATACGTTTCTGCTGATACCATGTGACAAAAGTTGAGATCATTCGTCAAAACCGAATTTCAAAAATACAGTGTAGTTGCTATTTCGGGGACTTTTGTGTTTCACACAAGGGCGTAACTCCCATTACGCAAAATTACGCAAGTCCGCAAAAGAAACTATCATCCGTTGAAAAATGATCGATGATGAACGATCATAACATTGGAAAAATAGCTTATTCAAGCTGTAGTTACAATGTTTTGATTATTCAACAACGCTCAAATCATAGAAAGGGAGCAGTCCATATATCGCCTTCATCCTATATATTCTTTGGTTTGTTCACCTCGTTATCCAAACTTTGCAGGTAAAAATGCACCGAGTATCGTTTTTAGCTCCACTGGCTGAAAGCCACTGGGGCTATTGTCATGGCGTTGTGTCCGTCGTGCGTGCGTCCGTCCGTCCGTGCGTGCGTGCGTGCGGTCGAAAACTTTTCTTTAAAAATCTTCTCCTCAGAAACTACTCGATGGATTTGAACCAAACTTCACAGGAATGATCCTTGGGTGACCCTCTTTCAAAGTTGTTCAAGAAATCTTGATCCAATGAAAAACATGGATTTATGGGGCGTGGCTAATTTCCAAATATGGTAAAAAGTGAGCTTTCTCAGATTCTAATCAATGGATACCAGTTAAATTTTACATGACTGATCCTTGGGAGACCCTTTATCAGTCTACAAAAAATCATTGTGATCGGATGGAAAATATGCATTTTATGGGCGGAGGTCATTTCTCTCTATGTTATATAGTGGAAAATTTGAAAATCATTTTCTCAGAATGTAACTGATGGATATCAACCAAATTTCATTGGGATGATCCTTTAGAGACCCTTTATCAGTTTACAAAAAATCATTGTGATCGGATGGAAATATTCATTTTATGGGCGGAGGTCATTTCTCTATCTGTTATATAGTTCAAACTTTGAAAATCATTTTCTCAGAATGTAATGGATGGATATCAACCAAATTTCACTGGAATGATCCTTGAGTGACCCTTTATCAGTCTACCAAAAATTATTGTGATCGGATGGAAAATACTCATTTTATCGGTGGAGGTCATTTCTCTATATGTAATATAGTGGAAAATTTGAAAATCATTTTCTCAGAATCTAATTTTTGGATATCAACCAAATTTCACTGGAATGATTCTTGTGTGACCCTTTATCAGTGTACCAAAAATTATTTTGATTGGATGAAAAAATATGCATTTAATGGGTGGAGGTCATTTCTCAACAAGTCAAATAATGGAAATTATGAAAATCATTTTCTCAGAATGTAACTGATGGATATCAATCAAAAATTTTTGGTATGATCTTTGGGTGACCCATTATCATGCAGCCAAAAATCATTTTGATTTGATGAAAAATATGTCTTTTAAGAGCGGAGGTCATTTCTCTATCTGTTATATAGTTCAAACTTTGAAAATCATTTTCAACATCAGTAGAACCCCAAATATCTAAAAAATCAAGTCAAAACATTTATTTGCTTTTACAAGAATTTCAAGCCTGTGGAGCGACTCAAGCCATTCATGGCTTTCTAGTTATCTGTTTATAATTGACTCGTTTAACGACCTTGGCATAACTTGCATGATCTAGCATTTTTTATCCTATGTGCATTCAATGATGGTTGTGACGAGTTATGTCATCTTATATAGTTATAATGACGTAAAAATAAAGTTCAAGTTAAATTAGAGAAATCTTGATAAATTCTCGGATATTTTCTTAAACGTATCTAGTCTGCCAAAACGATCAGTGTGAGAAGTCATCTTAATTATGTCCACACACGTTTTGTTTTTCATAGAAAACGTATCTTCAGAAACTCGAGTAAGCCACATTTCTTTATCCCCTCTATAATATGTGACACATCAAAACATTTTGTGAACTTAATAAGTTTTTTGTGCACGGTGCAAGTGGACGGCTTATCTATTTCCTATCATGATAAGACCCAAGCTTTAGAACTAAGTCCGAGACATATATTTTGACTTGCGGTTTTTGACCGAAGATGAAAATTGTGATCTTAATTACTTTGTGTATCGGATTCGGTTTGTATTATTTCCTCTATTTGGATAACGCGTTGTGCTCGAATTAGGTGCTAGAGATATATTTTCTACGGTTCGATGTGAACGCTCTTCAGGTAGATAAAACAAAAGACCTAAGAGGGCCTGCATCGCTCCATCCGCCCATTTGTCTAGTAGACGATGTTTAAAGGAAAAGTATCAGGCACAATTGGACACACGCTCGTAAGATGGACACGCCGCCGTGACAGTAAAACGCGGGAAAGGCTCTTGCCAGTAAAGCTAAAGAATACAGTTGTATATAAACACATGTTCAAAAGTAATATCGTTCGAAGCCATCTAACACTGGTGGCATTTGCTTCATCAGCGAGCCTGTTCGCTTTAAATTCCAACTCCGACAAGCCTTTGCATCCGCACATTTTGACCAGAGCCTTTACTATGCTTTCTATAGGTAGATGCGGATTCAAAAAATCCGAAATCTAACAGCCACTAGAGCTTCAATTTAAAAAAAACGTGAAATTGGCAAGGTGAATGATTTTGGAATGATTTAGAAATAAAATTGATTGAGTGTGTGGAGGGAGTTTTGGGTGAATTTAATGGGAGGTAATCCTATATCGCAACTTTTGTTCAGGATGAACAAAATTATCGATATTGATTATCTCCCTTTAATAAGATATGCATACAAGTTCTATTCATAGCTTCCTATTTCTTCAAGAATCTATGATACGCTAACAATTTGAATTATTTCAGCGAAACTGCAATTTTTCTCCATCAAAATTTATTTTGAATGACGTTGTTGATTCTATATTTTTCAAAGGATTTGAGTGTTTTTGAGTGAGTGCTTGGAATGAGTGAATGGAGCGCTGAGTGATCGAGTTAGGATGGTTTTGATTGAGGTGAATGCAAATTTCACGGTGAAACTAACTGTAACTGTGATAACATATCCCTTTCCTATGACTAGCTGATGCAGAACCTTTTGATCAGCTTACCATAGCGAGGGAGACGTTAAGGCAGCTAGGCTTCACTTCCATGCATCATTCCTCCTAGGTATTTTGTGCGTCCGATCATGTCTTTGGCATGTCCTGTAGTGCAAATGTATTTATAATATCGACCTTAAGGTAGTGAACCCGTAATAGTTCCGCAACTTTTTGGAAGTAATGAACAATGTGAAATAGGCCTAACATGAGTTCCTAATTGTGTCCTTAAGGTAGTGGAACCGTAAGAGTTCCGCAGCATTTCGGAATCCATGAACTTTCAAAATGTTGACCGAGGTTTCCTAATGAAAATCATTGGGAAATCACGGTTAACATTGGTAAAGTTTAATACTTCCAAAACGCTGCGGATCTATTACGGGTCCACTACCTTTATATAGGTATAAGCCTCGGATGGGTATAGATACGCAGCAGAAAAAAAGCGAAATGCGTTTGTGAAACACAAGTGCCCTCGATGTAGCAAATTCATTTTCGAAACTTCGGCCTGACAGATGACCTTGACAGACAACGATAAAACAACATGTCCCGATCTTATCGACGTGGGGGTATAGAAAAATGAGCAAGATTGTTATAATCGCACTGAGAAAATAATCTTTTTTTTTACTTTTACGTAGACTCGAGAACTACGATTACTCGGTGAAATGTACAGATTGTGAATGTACTCGAGTTATCGAGAGATCGCTTTTTTTCAGGTAATGCGGTGCTCACGGACTGTCCAGATATGTGGATATCCTTTGAGGGATCGTGCTACTATTTTGGATATAACTATCGAACAGACTTTCTTTCGGCACATGTAATTTTTTCCTTTTATAGGATAAGTTATTTCCTTTTTGCACGACTTTTTATTTATTTGCACAACAAATCAAGCGAGCTATTTATGAGTAAAACCTTAGAGCTAGATGTATTTAACACTGTAACGTGAATAAAGTTTTTGTACTTAGTCTTTCAAAGAAAAAATAAATAAATGAATAAATAAAAATGAAAATAAACAATGAATTGGTTTGTCTCTTAAAAAGAATAAACAATTCTTTCATAAAGGATTACTTGTAAATAAAATAATGCGGAGTACAATGGAGTATTTGTAACTGTACAAATAGGAAGTTGTTCGCCATTTACACTAAAATATACAGTAAAAAGTTGTTTCAAAACTAAAGAACAACAACAGATGCATCATCAACTTTTTGTTAACTAGTGTTTTAATCCTTTGCTATTTAAACCCTGCTTTTTACGTGCCTGTGATGTTTTGATTGAGAAGATATTGTGAAAAAAGAAGAAATTGCTTCTGACAAGCAATTTCTTCTTTTACCACACTATTTTCTACCCTACAGAATGGTTATTTTTCAAATTAAATCCACTTTAAATTTTCGTCTGCAAAACCTTTGAATTTGGACAGGTCCGGAATTTTGTAAAACAGGAAAGTGTAAAAGAGTCTCAATGACGCATTGCATTTCAAGTTGCTAACGTGCACCGAAGAGTCTAGGTCTTCTTCAAAGATATAAT
Source organism: Fragum whitleyi (assembly GCA_948146395.1). NCBI lineage: Eukaryota > Metazoa > Mollusca > Bivalvia > Cardiida > Cardiidae > Fragum > Fragum whitleyi. The sequence goes on along the minus strand of OX411550.1, from coordinate 47,465,521 downwards.
TGACAATCCTTGTATCAAATTTAAATACATGCATACCTTTCCACGGCTCCATCTCGTCGATTTGTTTGCCCCATTACTACAATTAAGACATGACTAACTCTTTAAATCAAATATATGTTACTTCTTGCTTCAGAAATTCTGCACCGCTGCAGGTGGGAGTTTAGTCCAGGTTGACTCTATGTTAGAAAATGCTTTTATTCAAAGAGAAACCAAAGACCGAAAAGGTACATTTTCTTGTTGTTTCGCAATGCTTCTCAATGCTTTAGTATATTTTGCTTTTGGATGATATTACATTTCAAATCAGGAATCAATCGTTAAGTTAACACCTCTGGCTAAAAGTTGGCATTACACTACTCTTTGTATATGAAGTTTGAAAACTTGTCAAACTTTTGCTCTGAATTCTTCTACAAATGCAAAATTTGATATAATCTAGATTCCTTATGATATCGCTCAAAAGTTTGAAGCTTGGTAAATATTTCATATTTATTTTATTCGAAGTGATTCTTTTCGTCTTATACAAAATAAAAAATAAAAAAAAAAAATAAAAAAAATAAACGACGACGAATATTTGAAAGCCCCTGTATCCTTAGATCAGGGGGGCATATTGTTTTACAGATGTACGCACGTCCGTATGATACGTCTGCGAAAACTTGAAATTTTGAACTTAACATTAGTTCAATATTATTCATGTTGCAATGACCATTTTTGAAATTAAGGACCCTCGTCGATTCGCATCTTTGTAGGACAAGATAATCTGCCAAGGTCGATGTCAATTATCAAGTTCAAATTTCTAAAATATTGCCGTTGCAGAGAAAGAGGATATTGAATGAGTGGTCATGGAATACCGAATTTATTAAACGAGTCATCCATAAACCGATAAAAACGAGGATATGCCGAGTATTTATCGGTTTTAGATGACGAGTTTAATAAATTCGGTATTTTTTGAGCACAAATTTTATATTCAATTTATAATTTGACCCGAATTTTTGCGAAAAATCGTCAAAGTTTTTGAAATTCAACATTTCAATTTTCCGCGAAACTTATAACGCCGTTTGAAACTGACGTCACAATATATACATTATGACGTCATTTTTGCGGTTGTTATTCGCCCTGAGCTCATTTGCATAGTTATTCCAGTAGTGTAATAGCACTCGTGTAATATCAAAAATATTCAACGGCGTTTTTTTACTCCCGCGAGGTAGGTCATATTATAAGAGCTTGTATGTTACGATCGCATCTTGTTTTTTAAACGTTGATTTATCTCACACAGTTGACAGCTATTGGCTAGGTTTGACGGACAGTACTGTGGAGGGAACATGGGTGTGGTATCCTAGTAACCAATCAGCGACGTTCTTCGACTGGTCCCCGGGAGAGCCGAACTCCTACAACAATACGGAGGAAGACTGTGCATCTTTCTTTATCCTTTCTGGTTACAAGTGGGCCGACATACCGTGTGACGCTAAACTAGAACCAATATGTGAAATAAAGTGAGCTTTTAATTCATAAACTGCTGTCGTATTACGCGTTGGCGATGCGTTACTGACGACTTGTTTGGGAAATCTGTGATAATGTCGGCGAAACTTTTGCGCCTAACCAATGGTCCTGGAACAATTTCACTGGTCTGCGTTTGCGCAAAATACTTAAAAAATCTTTGCGGACGCAATTTAGTGGAATGGCCTTTAGGAAAAAATGGTGCGACTTGAAAACGATATTTTGAAGTGGAGAACAGTGATCCACGTGCATATTTTTTTGATTTTTGCTAGTTTAACATCTCTTCTTTAATATAATATTTAGTCTGATATTTTTTGTGCGCGATTTCCTGTCCGGGAGGACGGAAAAGCGACGGGGGCGTACGCGATCTAACTGTCCTCTTCATAGGTAGGAAAAAGACGGTGCCTTTACTCTGGCTTGAATAGCCCAAAAATTGAACATGATTGACCCAGTTTTTTTTAAATCTCAAAAGATAGAACAATTAATGTAGATGAAACGCCAATGACCGGCGTAATATATAAGCAGTTTGTTGTGGAGTGCGCTGCAGTACTTGAAAGTTGAACAATTTCATATAGAACAAAGAAGGCCAAAAATCGATTGGGATCTGACCATTAAAACGGTCCCCTAGCCCATTTAAGCACAGAACATGACTTTCTTTTATGACAGAAACGTAACGTTAGATATATATAATACGTACTTAGTGTATTATATGAAAAAAAATCTAATGAGGTTGGGAGAATTGAAAATTGTCGAGGCTCTGCCGAGACAATTATCAATTCTCACAACTGAGTTAGATATTTTTTCATACAATACACTAAGTATGTATTATATTTATCTTATAACCTCTTTTTGTTTTGTTTGCGTCAATGTTTCTAACAGAAATGCAAGTTTCTAAAAATAACCACATTAAATCATTGTTCTAAAAATAACTATGTGAAATCATAAAAACTATCATATGGGTTGTTATCAAACAGATATTTGTATAGTTATAAGATAACGATTTAACTCAAACCCAGAACAGACGGATTAATCGGCGATGGTTTTTCATAATGAGTTTGTAAGAAAATATTATACTTGTATACAAAATGCACGTACGTATTTATAGAAGGATCTGTAGTTTATCCAAGACAGTGCACAAATTTTTGTGTCTCATTCTGAAGATGCGATTTTTTTTATATACGGACAATACCATTTTTGTCTTTAAATCAGCAGATAACAAAGAACCAAAAACATGTTTTCATGTATGTTCAAGTAAAGTGAGTCAAAATCGTTAAACATTCATATCGTGTTTTTTAAATTACTCATTATAATTGAGACTTATTCATTAATGGGCACGATATCAAAGCTTTTACGGTGTTCATATCACCCCCAGGAAAAAGGTCCTCTCAGAATATCGTAAGTATGTTTGCGAGGGTTGCACGGAAAGTTCGAAGACAGTCTAAAATTCCCATTATCTATTTCCATTTTAATTTTAATTCTTATGTCTATCGCTCCCCTAATTATCACTGACTTCATACACGAAGAAAAATGTTCAAAAATTCTACTGACATGCATCTGATAGTTGCCTTAGCAACGCCTTCCAGCGGTACCCGGAGCACGTCGGATTTGCAAACTTTTACCGATAACGATTGATTTCTAAATCACCCTTTTCAACCGTAAGAACATTTAGAAAAATCAAAATTAATATGAATTCATTGTGCTCAATTTATGATATCTATCTTGTTATATTTTCAAAGGGATTGCTCCATCATAACTATGATAAATGAAGAATATTACAGTAAACCATGCTCGAGATTGAACGGGGAATGACGTCGTCAGACGTTGTGGTATATTTCCTTTGTGAACACATTTAGTTTATATCATACATATTTACCCTATGACAAGATGACAAGGAAATGAAGGTCACATTACATAGTCAATGTCAATTTCGAATATCATAATGACATCGAGCCATTGTGGTGGCATTGATATTTCAGAACATATTGGCCATTGTATCGAATATTAGCGTTGGTTTCATTGTTTTATTACAGAAAAACAGAAACTGCCGAAGTCCTTGGATGAAAAAGTATACCATATTGTAATTCAAATGTTTGTTATATAAAATTATCATACAGATAAATAAAGATGCTTATAAAGTTCATAAATATTCTATTGGTTTATGAAATTATTGAATTGAAAATACGCTTGCATATTTGCGCGAGTTTCTTTCTTTTAATAGAGCCGCAATCCCAAATTGTTATTAGAGACATAGGTAGGGTGAAACGCGAGTAAGATAAATGTTAGAATCAAGGAATTTCTTTTTTTCCTCGGTCATTTACCTCATACAGACTAATATCTCTGATAGTCCAATAACAGTAGTTTAGTGATCAGTTATATATTATTTTCAGTTTGAGTTCATCTTAGTAGGTTATTATTCAATGTACTACTTTTTAATGATGTGAATGGTTCTTATCGGGCATATATCGATGGCTCGGCAAGAAACAATTGTAACTGCCTATAAACATATTGGCAGTTACATTTGGTTCGCACTGAGCCATCGATCTACCGATAAGAAATTCTTATAAAAAATATTTGTTGTGCCTTATTGTTTAATTGGTATCATTTTTGTCAGCAATGAGGATTGTGGTGTTTTTGACTCTCTGCGTTGGATTAGGTTTGTGATTTACTGTATGAAAAATGAATAGGTTAAAACTTAGTACATATTAATGGCTAAGCGTAATAAAACAGTTGACCTGTTTGAAGATAGAGGCATCTTTTACAACTATTTTGCGCTGAGCCATCGATTCGGTGTGAAATAACATCTATGCAAAAAATAAAATAAATAAAAATAAACAAATCATAATTCCTATTTTGAATAGAAACAAATTATGCATTCTGTACTTGATTAAATTTGTACTTTTCTGTATATCAAGACTTTTTTTCAAACGTTAATTTTACGTATTGGCGTAGTTCATCTTCCGTAAACGTTCAACAGGTCGTAAACACATATTGAAAGCGCCGTTCGCCCAAAGTCACTATGCTATATTCGCAGAAAAGTGTTTTGCAAAACTTTCTTTGCACTGTGCCGCAATCATCTCTAATAAGAATACATATTTATTGTATTCAATGTAGATATCTCCTTCATTAAAGATTAGAATTTAATTTGAAGGAATGCGTGTCTCATATTAAGACAACATGGGCAGTGCAAACAGTTTCGATCCTGGTCAGATAGCGCAGGTTGACTAGGATCTATTTTTCGTCTTTTGGGCACTTTTCTGAATCTAGAGACCTTCCTAAATACAGTTACGATCATCGGGAAATTGACAAGCCGAATGATATTGGAATGATTTTTGAATGAAATTGAATTAGCAAGAAGAGTGAGTTTTGAATGAAATTAATGGCTAATTTTGTTCGAGATGAGCGCTATTAGCGATATTTATCACCTCCCTTTAATAAATTCTGTGAGTGTCGTGAACCCAGTAGACACGGTCAAAAGTCAGGGAATATATGATTTTTTTCTAGCGGTTTTTATTTTAAAATTGGTTGTTGTTCTTATCTATTAGGTGATTTTGGAGCGTTTGTGAATGGTTTGAGTGAGTATCAGGAATGAATGAACGAATGAATGGGGAGCTAAGTGAGCGATCAAGAATAAATTTGATCGGATTGAGAGTCAATTTCACGATGTTCTAAACTATACTATTTTGAAATGCGCCTTATGGTTGACCTCTGTTGAATTCATCTCTTTCGAATGTTACATAAACGGACGTCTTAGATGGCCGTCTTTGGCCTGGCGGTCAATTATAACTGTTTCAATCTTCAAGCGGCAATGTTAAATTTTCTTTACAATGAAAGCTTTAATTAGCTACACACATCATGTCTATACTCCTAAAAGCGCCCAATGAAAGTAAAAGTATCATTTCAATATTTTTTTTAAAGAATAAAAGTACTGCTATTTTGCCTGTCTTTACCATTTGTCGCATCACGAAATCGATTTTTCGGTCATTCAATGCATCTAAAACTTTGTGTCGAGTTTGAGGAAAGGTTTGATTTTTCAAAAAAATAACAAATAAAATCAAAGCACTGAATGTACTGATGGTGGACGTTTCTGTTGGCATACAAGAGTGATTCTTCCATTCGTTACGAAAAGAGAATGTGTACATGTAAAATTAAGATAAAAGGAAACCGACCTGACCCAATTTTGTGAATTCCTAAACCTTTTTGCATGTCAAAATAGTTCTTAAAGATTACATTACAGAAGAAAAAAAATGATAGAATACGCCACAATTATACATTATATTATTTTCTATTTTTATGTATGCTGTACATATACTTAGCAAAAATGAAATCTTTGATTTTCCTATTTTTCCCTTTGGTCAAATAAATATGTAGCGAGACGTCGCAGCGAACTGAGGCTATAAAGCGTAACGTAATTTGACGTTATTTTTGCAGCGTAAAATTGGAGAAAAATCAAACGCATTGCAAAACATGTAATTTTAAGTATAATCGATGTAATTTTATGAATTGTGTTACATTTGAATGTCAAGTGCTCTACGTCAACCTGTATGTCCCGTAAACGGAAAACATTGACGCCCATTTTCACCATAACGGGGTCTTTATCTCACAAACGTTTAGCATAGGTTTACCCGAATAAAGTTGGAAAAGGGGAAAAACAACTTTGAATTTAAACTAGACGTCATTGTGTACTTGATGTCACTTTCAAATGAAAATGAGAAGAGTTTTCGAGATTTTTTTTAATTTCTTTGGTCTATGAACGAGATTTTCGATGCAAAGGTTTGAAATACGTTCAATTGCAGATGTTGTAGCGATTCATTGCAATAAGTAGAGTTCTTTTGCAAAACGAACTTTGGCGCGATGTGAGTAATATAAAGTTCATCTTTTTGTGATCACAAGATCATTTTCTAAGTGCGAATAAAGTAATGATTGTACCAGTGCACAATTGACATTGCCATTGCATAAGAGACAAAGCAGAACAGTTAACAACATCGTGAAATTGACAAGGTGAATGATTTTGGAATGAAATTGAACGTGTGTGATGAGTGGGTTTTGATGAAATTAAAGGGAGATAATCCAATATCGCCAATCTTGTTCATCCCGAACAAAATTAGCGATATTTATTACATTTCTTGTATAAAATAAGTATAAAAGCTCTATAGATAGTTTCCCATTTCTTCAAAAATCAATTACTATTTCATTTACGTCAGTGATATCGCATTTTTTTATATATATATTTATCATGAATGTAGCTGTTGATTGTATATTTTTAGCGGTTTTGGAATGTTTTTGAGCGGTTTTAGTGAGTGTCTGGAATGAAGAAATGGAGCGCTAAGTGAGCGATTTAGATTTTTTTAAATGAGATAGATGTCAATTTCATGATGTAACTAACTGTATAAGAGACAAAGCAGTAAAATAAGCGACCATTTTCTGTGGTCTTAGCTAGAACTGTCGCTAAATCGGCCCTGCGTTCAGGATGACAAAACAGGTGCAAACAGTTTTCCAAATATACCCCGCTTTGCACGCGCAATTGCGTGCAAAGCGGGGGAATAACTGGAAAACTGTTTGCACTGTTTTGTCATCCTGAACGCAGTTATGGTTTTGAATAAACAAACCGACTTTTACAGGATTCGCCGTAATGACGGACTGTCCAGACAGATGGCTGGCCTTTGAAGGATCTTGTTACTATTTTGGGTTTAACAACCGAACGGACTTCTTTTCGGCACAGGTAATGTGGTCGGACCATCAAGTGATAGGTGCAACAGACAACGGCCCGATTATTTAGCTCAAAGGTCAGCAGGCTATTGTAAGGGCGATGTGTCCGCCGTGCGTCTGTCTGTAAACATTTTCTTTAAAATTCTTCTGCCTAGAAAAAACTGAATGGATTTCAATCAAATTTCACACGAGTGTTCCATGGATGATCTTTATCAGATTCCTTGAAAATAATAATTATAATAATAATAATCAGTTGAAAATGCATGCTTAAATGGGCGTGGATTATCAATATGCAACGATTATTTTGATTGGATGGTATGGAACATTACTATATGCATGCATGTTATAGAGTGGAAACTTTGAAAATCATTATAAATCAAATTTCACCGCAAAGATAGGCCCCTACTAGCGCAACTCACAGGGAATAATTTTGATTTAATTTGATTTGAATATTACTGCAAACTGTTTTGAATATGTTTTATTTTTACTTTTTTTTCTTCTAAAAATGTTGTAATTCTCTGTTAATCAGTGTCAGGGATTTGTAGTGACCTTTATCAGGTTTCTTCAAATAATTTTAATCGGTTAAAATCGTGCCTTATTTCTCTATATGATCAAAATTGAATTTTCGCAGCAAGTGAATAAGGAATTAAGATCAATTTTTTACTGGCATGATCATCGGAAGATTCGGGCATGTCGAGAGAATCATTCGCGCAAATCCCTCTTGTTTTTGTCAAATTGCTTTGAAAGAAAATTTTAGACGGAAATAAAACATGTATTTCCCATATCTATATTTATATATGAACCATCTCTTGGAACCAATAATACGTACATGTACAACTTTTGCCAATGAAGAGTTAATACATCAGCCAAATACCAAAGTCCCAGATTCTAATCCGAACGATTTGGTAAAGCCTCATCAAGCGTTCGAGTACTACTGATCGAGGTTTTTCGGTATGAGTGATCGGAGTAGGCCAGAATAGATTAGGCCAGTAATAGAGAATGGTCAGAATCGCTCGGACTTCCTACCCGAGTTTTTAGACATCACTATGGCTACCTACTCGAGTATTTTTGATATACTCGTGTATGGTCGAGTAGAAAATTTGCTCGAGAAGCGGTCAGGAGGCGATCGTGTATCGATCGGCTGCATAATTAATCTAGCTGTGATTTAATCATGAATAGATCGAGTGCGATCGGGCTGATTTATTTCCGACCTCAGCCCTATCAACTCAAACTGGTACATGATCACATTCGCTTATTCTCGATCGCTATTTAGGAGGAAATCTGGGAGCGCTCGAGTAGACATCGAGTTAGTCGTTTAAAAAGCGATCGTGCAGAACTCGAGTATGTTGGGATGATCGAGCGAAAATAGGCAGGATGTTGGTCAGGAATAAAGTTAGGTAGCATTCTTTTAGACGGCTCTGGATGGTCTGGCAGGGATCGACTAATGACCGAGTTTAGGTCGGGACGATCGAGTAAACATCAGAATGGAGGTCAAGTTACGATTGCGAATGGATCGTGAAAACTCATGTATCTATTCCATGGGTCGGATGCGATTGAGTAAATATCGAGAGGAAGTCGTGTATATACCTTTTGACCGAGCTAGGTCGGGGAATTCAGGCGATGAGTTGATCGAATCGGCAGTGGGAACCTAGCAGAAAGGTTTTTTTTATATAAATCACACTGGTAACATACATGTATTTGGATTGTAGCATATCGCCTTCATTTTATGTCAATTTCAGAAATACTGTCAGACGGCCGATGCAAACTTGGTCCAGATTGATGACCTTCTAGAAAATGCCTTTATTGAAAAAGAGATCAAAGATCGCATATGTACGTATTCGTTTTTTTTTTAAATTTTACTTAGATCTATTACAGGTGCTCCATCCAATAATTCATCAGTCAGTCATATTACGGAAGGTTGAGACCTTACCATGGGTTCATATTTCTCACACACGTACTACCACTTTTTTTTACTTGCTCCAAAATATTCATCACACTTTGGCGGGAGGACAAATGTCGGAAAGGATAATTATGCGATGGGACCGGTTTACAGTTCATATGATTTTACACAATCTTCCATTTGCCAAAACATCGCACTAAAAAAAAACAAAAAACTTTTTACTAGAAAAGGAAAGGGGAGTCGCTAAAATCAAACTCATCAATACGACGGGTTTTTAATGCCAGAATGTTATTTCATTTCCTGTGCAGATTAAAAAAAATAACATAATTTCTGAATTTAATATGAATTATCGATGGTTCAGCGCAAAAGAGATATAACTCACTATATGTTTATAGGCAGTAACAAGTGTTTTGCACTGAACAATCGATATGTCTATATTTGTTTTGCTTATTCAATACTTTTCAGTTTTAAGTTATTTTTCGTACATTCACACGCATTTAAAACGCTGATAACAGTTTACGTAAAAGTTTCCCCTCTTTGGAAAGAAAATTTACAATTGGAATTGAATTCTCCATTTCTTTGATTTTCATTACGCTTATCGTGCTGATACTGGGACAAACCCAGCTTTGGTAAGATGCATAGACAAAGATCAGCATGAATATATCGATAGGTCTATCGTTAGACTTGGTGTCATCTGCGCCAGCCAAGGGTTGTGCCCACTACGTGTTCTTTTAACATAGCTTGTAGATCTTATAATAAACTTATTGTTTGAATCAAGGGGTAGAAAACGCCGTTTTGAATGAAGAAAACAATGTCTTTTCTAAAATCAAAAGATAGTTCGTAAAAAGAGATTGTAGAGGACATCACCTTTGGCTGGTAAAGATGACTTAGTACCAATACAGGTACTAACAATAGCTTTGCGCTAACCAGGGCCCCGTTTGAATAAACTTCTTACGAAACAATAATCGTAAGTCAATATCACAAATCGTACCTAGTGTTTTCATACATCGTTAAATTCTGCCTTGCAATATCTCACCGGAATCGTCTTTAGAAGACGATTCCAATGACATGATGCATTCCAGAATTCGAAATTTAGTTACTGCTCTAGAAGCAACTTTAATTTTTGACTTACGCAAAAAGGATCGTAAGATGTTTAGTAAAACAAGCCCCAGGGATGTGGAAATACGCATATTCTCCACTTGTCGCCGGACAAGCTAAGTGATATTTTAAATGTCCAGGATTAAAACGAACTTTTCCTAAAAAAAGTAGAATAGATAGATTTTGAGAAAATCATTGTTTTTAAAGAAGAAACTGTTGGAACACAGCATTTTCTTGATTAAAAACAGCGTTTTATAGTCCTTGATACAAACAATAAGTTTATAAATCTCTTAGTACCATTCGAAGATTTGCCCTGGTATTTACTTGTCCACGGACATGTTGCCTTGCAAAATTTAACTGTCCACAGGTGGAAAAGCACACGTTGGACAAGTTGGGAATGGGAATTCCACACCCCTGGCGCTGACACATCGATATGAGATATCTTAAGGTGCGTAACCTGTTTGTCCATTTTTAAAGCAATGAATAAAATATTCAAATTTATCTTTTTTGGTACATCGTACAGCCGATACCTTTTGGATTGGTCTAACGGATAGCGATACGGAGGGCAAGTGGGTGTGGTATCCAAGTAATCAATCAGCGACGTTCCTGGACTGGTACCCCGGCGAGCCAAACACTTTCTTGGGCTTTAATGAGGATTGTGCAGCAATCGGGTTTTATAGTACGGGTCACCAATGGGCAGATTTTAGGTGCAATTCGCAACGTGAACCCATCTGTGAAATCACGTAAGTCTATTTTACTTGGGCCGACATATATTGCTGCAAAAAAACAATTGTGAGTTCAATGCATAATAAGTATGCCCCATCTTTGCTAGCCAAGGATGATGCCTACTGCGTGTTTTTGTGTGAATAGAACACTTAGTTGCTATGCCTTTAGCTAACGCAGTTGGGCATGACCATGTTTCATACAAACCATGGCTTCACCGTTCTCAACATTCTTTATATGATAACAAACTAAGCATATGCTTGTGCTGAATAATTAAATAAATCTTAAGTTGAAAAGGGAACATAACTTGAACAAAAATATATTCATTGTTATCTTCCTTAATGGCGGCTAAGGTTAAAGTTTGTTTAGCCACATACAATTACACAAAGACAAAAGGGTGATCAATATACCTTGATTTTGTATCAAAACAGTTTAGAAGGGCTAGAGGTCACTTTCAGCTCTGCTGGTTTGGAACAAAAAGTCCAATTATTATGTCATCCTGTAGAATTATGTGACATTTTCACAACCAAAGACATGCAGGCAAGCATTGCCTTAGTTTGTGGTGATCATGTTTCCTTTTGGCAAATGAACTCTTTTCATTAATCATCTATAATCCAATTAATCATTTATAAAGTGTTGATGGAAATCCAATTTATCTATTCAATTAATACCTGACCCGCTATGTACTTAATTTGTTGGTACTTATTAACCCTTGTCATGCTAAATTATAAATGTTGTCCAAGTTACTCTTAAATCAAAGTGCTGAAGGCTCTGACTGACAAATTTGTATGCAAATATTTTTATCTTTAATTACAAGTCTTATAAAATTCTTGCTGAAATACAATAAACATGTGGTGTAGACTAAGTTCAGACTGCACTTATGTGCAGGATGATCTTTGTCTATATCCCCTGTCAAAACAGGAATATTCTGGGTTCAGCATGACAAGAGTTAATAATCAATAATGTGGATGTTTTCTTTCTATTTTTCAAGGAGATCAGACTGAGCTGACCACATACAGATATAAGGCTTTGACAAGGGCTCTCGTTAATGTGTCTTTCAAATTTCAGACAATAAAATAGAAAATTAGTTAAAAAATATGTAGATTTTCTCTGTGACCTTGACCAAGACACCGTCCAATTAACCCAAGGACACCATTGATGACAGTGCCAAAGGCAAAGCTACTGTTTCTTTTTCTTTATAGCACTATTTCTTTGATGCAAAAGTGAGACCAAATGTGAACATTTTGAGACAAATCTACTTTACAAGCACTTCATTTTGCACATGAATACTATGCAATGTAATGTCATTAATTAATTGCTTATAGGGCTCCGCTTAGATAAAATGAAATGAATGAAAGCAGGGTACAATATACTCTTTGGTAATTTCACTGATAATTCAATGATCACAAATTCTCACCTTAAGCACGATGTGCTCAGGTGAGCTTAAAATTCTACAGCTCAGTGCAAAACTACCGTAAGTGGTTTTTTAGTTAAGAACAAATGCAATACTTTTGCACTAACTTCTTACTTCGAGAGTAGAAAATGGTTCAACAAGGATATAACTAACCAATTACTTTGAGGCCAGAAAATGGCTCAACAAAGATTCAACTAAGTCAACAAAATTATCAATATTTATATTTTATTTGATTAATGTTATTCATATTCAACAGATTACAACCAATAACAAATAAACATATCTTATCATAAAAATAAGATTTCAAAAGTATTCAGTTTTAAACCATTTTAATTCATTCATTAACTCCCATAAATAAATATAAAGCCGGGTTAGATAATCCCCTAAAAAACAAAAAATTGAAATATTTGGTAAAAGGTCCCATTGCAATGCTAGATTCAAAGCTTTAAAGCCTTAGGTCCACTGGTTTAATTTTTTCTAAATTCTTTCTTTATCTCTAGGTAAGGTAAATAATATCCTAAAACATAAATATGATTTTCCAAGTGACATAACTCTTTGAAGTTTGTTAGTAGATGTATTTTATTTATCAAATGCTTTAAATTATATCTATCTAGGTCTTTTAGGTTTTAAAATTCTAATTAATAGCTATGGAAAAACACCAGCTCCACATTAATAATAATTATTTATTAACAAACTTTGCAGCAGCGTTACCTTAGGATTGGCTCTACAAAGTTTGGTAAGAAAATAACAGTTAAATTCATTTGTGAATGAACAGACAGATGAACATAATAATAATTATGGAAAGCGAGCATTGATTTATGACAATTTCAAGGAAAAACATGTCAATCCCAGTACCCTATAAAAGGCCCAACTTACTAATTAAAAAGAGTATCTCCCCTTGGTCAGGCTTCAGAAATCTCTGGTTGATCAGGAAATAAACAATAGTTACCACAAGGTCATTCTACCCTACCAAAAACTTTTATTTGAATCACATCTTTGATCGACCTGTGTTGGATTTGAGTCACTTTTTTGAATATTTGTTTGAATTTTGTTTCAGATACTCACACCTCTTCATTTGTCAGGTGACAGTCAAACTTCAATGTTAAGTACAAAATGTGTTATGAAGTTTTTTTTAATCAATCTAATGATATGTAAAACCATGTTCCAGTGTCACTGCAGAGTTATATCCGTTCCTTTCACCAATAACCCCCCATTCGGACACCACTCAGCCAATCTCACGATCAACCTCGATGTACATAGACAGACTATTTCTAAAAATTATGGGAAAAACTTGTAAAGTTATATGACGTCACTTAAAATGGCGTTAGCCCTTGAAACTTTGAGTGAGAACATTCGATGTCGCCAACGCTACTTTTTTAAGTCACCGACGTGAAACCATCGTAACCTTATATAGATATTTTTAGATTCTTAAATAACAGCTGAAAATCTTAATTTTTGAGAATGATTGGTCATTCTCCAAAATTAAGATTTTCAGCCTATATTTACTGTACAAGAGGACCAAGATGGTCCTAGATCGCTCACCTGAGTCTCTATGACCCCTGGGACATCACATTAATTAGATAGGCAGATGTCAAAAAGAAGATAATTGCCTAAGATCAATACCATGGAACGTTTTCAGCGAAGAGCAAGACAGATATGCCTTTTTGCTCTTTGATTCTATGTAAAAAGGGATGCACCCGGATGGACCCCAAAAGTGATCCCAGGGTCTTGATATGAACAAACTTGGAAGAGGTCCATAAGATGATGCTACATTCTAAATATGAAAGCTGTCTGCCTTCTGGTTTCAGAGAAGAAGATTTTTGAAGGTTTTCCCATTTTCACCCATCGTGCTCAGATGAGCTGAAAGGGATGCGCCCGGATGGAGCCCAAATATGATCCCAAGGGTCTTGATATGAACAAACTTGGTAGGGGCCCACAAGATGACGCTACATACCAAAAATGAAAGCAGTGTGCCCTCTGTTTTCGATTAAAGAAGATTTTAAAAGATTTTCGCTCTTTGATTCTATGTAAAAAGGGTTGCACCCGGGTGGAGCCTAAATATGATCCTAGGGTCTTGATATGAACAAACTTGGTAGAGGTCCACTAGATGATGCTACATACCAAATATGAAAGCTGTCTGCCTTCTGGTTTCATAGAAGAAAATTTTAAGCAGAGCCCAAAAAGTGACATCTCATTGCATAGCAAAAATGGCGCACTTTAAGAAAATTTGTCCAGAAATTTTCAAACTTTGTATTATTTTTTAATAAAAGAAGTAGAATAATCATTTGTTTTTGCAAGTGAGATTAATTGATATTTCATTTTGTGAACAACAAATGCTATACTTTCACTTGTGGCCCAACTCCTCATGACAATAAGGCTTTTGTTTTTCCCTCAATGAAATATGAATTGATATTACACTGCAACAAACGATTATCATATATTTCTTTTTTCAGTTTGACTCAGTGTAATAGATTGTCATCTGTTAATGGGTTGAAAGAATCTTTGTGTTTCATATGTTAGAGATCCATCATTTCCCTAAAATCCTCATCTTTACATGATAAATATCAAATTTAAACTCTATCTTATTAGACCAATCTTCTAATAATGAAATAATAAATCATAATATATTGTTTTTGTTTATTTCAGCATAAAATTGCCTTAAACTGTAAATATTACAGTATTATAAACAAAAAGTAGTTGGCTTTATTTGTGACATTTGTACATATACAAACCTATAACACTGTCACAATAAGATGTATTCATGAAACACAAATGCCCCTGAAATAGTTATTTTTTAAGTTTGACCTTGAAAGTTTACCTTGAACTTTTCATAGTCAGTTTCCTATTACCAAGAAATACAATGTATTTAGATACATAAAATGAGTGCAGTTTCTCCTATCGTCCTTAAGAAATGGAGAATTTAAAATGTTACATTTAAGATAGTTTGATGATTGGATGTCAGACAATAGTAAAGCAATCTACCCCCAAGGAATCATTGTGAGGACATGACAAGAACACTGTCTTCAGGTGTCTAAGCTTGGCTGTAGGGTACTGGATAGTGGATAAAAAATTTAAGTCAACAAGAGGGCCAGAATGGCCTTAAACCGCTCACCTGAACTTTATTGGTCCAGTGGATCTCATCCAAGTAACTTTCTGGCAAAGTTTCATTCACATTTGCCTAATTTACGACGAGATGTTATTCCAAGAATTGAAAGTGAAAATAGACCCTGCCCAACCATTCATTACTGAGGAAACTCAAAATAAGCCCCACCCTGCCATGCCCATATTTAAGAGCAAATCAAAATTCTCCAAACAATTTTTCAAGAGGGTCATCAAAGGAATGTTCTGGTAAAGTTTCATTGAAATTGGCCCAGTGAGTCAGGATGAGATGTAGTTCAAAGCTTTTGGGCTTATAATAAGCCCCGCTCTGCCTGCCAAGCCCATATTTATAGGACAATCAAAATTTTGCAATCAATTTTTGAAAAAGGTCACTCAAGGTACATTCTGGTTAAGTTTCATTGAAATTGGCCAAGTGGTTCAGGAGGAACATTCAAATATTTCAGGTTCAAAATAAGCCCCGCCCTTCCATGCCCATATTTTTGGGCAAATCAAAAATTCGGGAACAATCTTTGAAAAGTGTTACATAAGGAACATTCTGGTAAAGTTTCATTGAAATCGGCTAAGTGGTTCAGGAGATGTCATTCAAAGATTTTTAGGCTCAAAATAAGCCCCGCCCATAATTATGAGCCAGTCAAAATTTTGTGAAGGGGGTCATCAAAGAAACCTTTTAGTAAAGTTGCATTGAAATCGGCCAAATGGTTCAGGATGAGATATAGTTCAAAGATTTTGGGTTCATAATAAGCCCCGCTCTGCCTGCCACGCCAATATTTATGAGCCAATCAAAATTTGGCAAACAATATTTGAAAAGGGTCACCCAAGGAACATTCTGGTAAAGTTCTGTGGGCCAAATTTCAATGGAATGCCTTTTGTGGAACAATTGCTAACGCTTTCCCACCGCTATAGCAAGAACTCTCCAAAAACAGCAAAGCTAAAACTGTTAGCAAATGAGTGCAGATCCATGAAAAAGGTGTCTCATACTTCCAAAAGCTTGTAACATCAAAGAAAATCCTAATAAAAAAAATAACAATTTATAACCCAGATTATTTTTCCCATATTAACAATAGTCTTATATGTTAAAAACTAATTTTTTAATTACTTGGATGATAGAAATATAGTGAGATTAAGGGTTAGATAATGTCCCACTGACATCATTTAGTACATTATCCTACACATGTGAAAGACAAGAATATATCTGATGGCTATTTTCTAAAAAAGATGGAAACCCATGTGAGAAATAGAAGATATTGATTGAGTAGTCATGCAATACCGAATTTATCAAACAAGTCATCTAAAAACAGTTGAAAACGAGCCTTGTTTTAAACTGTTTTAGATGACGAGTTTAATTAATTTGGTATTTTATTAACATGAATTCCATATTCTGTTTTTAATAAAAGACACAAATTTCAGAGATAAATAGACAAAACTCTATTAATTCATTGATTCAACATTTCTGTAGAATATATCACTGTTTGTAAAATGAAGTCATCTGTATGTGCACTCCATTTAGAAAATCAATTTCATTTACTATGCTCTGTAAGCTCATTTGCATAGTAATTACACTAGTGTAATAACAATCATGAATTTTAAAAAAAATATTCATGAGGATTATTTCACTTTTGAGGTCGTCATATTGTAAATTTAACTTAATGAATTTTAAAGTCTTTGTCTTCTACAACAATTTTCAGTTAATGAATTTTCAGAATCTTTGTCTTTATATATGCTCATGGGACACCTTTACCAAGATCTACAATCAAATGTATTTTGATTTAATGAGTATATATGGCACAAAACATAACAAAAATTACAACATTGTTAAAGACTTATAAAATTAAGCATGTTCTCATAAAAAGAAATTAAGATAAAGCAAAACAAGAGCACTGGCTATGGGTGCAATGTTCGGCTGCAGGTGCTGGATAATGTCCCTTTTACTAAATAAAAATAGGGGCATAGCTCTTACAAAATTGCAACCAGAGTTATCCCCTTTGATAGTCTGGGTAGCTCTTGTGAAAGTGAACACACATGACAAGTTTCATGAAGATATCTTCAATAACAACAGAGATATGGCCAAGGTTAAAGTTTGTCAAGCCAACACCAACGCCAAGGTGATCCCGGTTTTCTTCAAAAATAGCGGAGCTAAAAATTATATGCTTCATCTACAAAATAATTTATAACTGCTTAAAAAGGTTTTAATATTTCATACAGATAAAAATTTCATGTGTATAACTGTCAGAAAATTCTAGGCAGTATACAAATAATGAAGATGCCAAACTTTATGAACTTTTTGACACCATTAAATATAAAAGCATGGTAGACTAAAATTAATTTGTTTCGAATGAATTATGATGTTTTTTTGTTGGTATATAAATGAATATAGTGACAAAAAAATGAATAGTCTACTAATCAATATTTGTCTTATTCCCTGCAATATTTCTTTACCCTGTGGTCTCAAATCGGATTTCTTTTCATTTAAATTGCACATTTTAAATTGCAAGCATATGGAAACAGGTAGACAACCTTTTCTTTGGATGAAATAGTTGCCAATGACTTGTAATAGTTAATGTTGAAAAAACACTGAATAATGATACCTGGTTCTCAACTTTTAAATGCTTTGATATGACTGAAAGACATAGAGGATATTGAATGAGTTGTCATTGAAAACCAAATTTATTTTAAGAGTCATCAATAAACAGAGAACAAGGTGCCAAATTGTCACAAGATACGCCCGTCACACTGCTTAGTATTAACTGGGGGCTTGAATAGAACTGAGGTTATTTTGAATGAATATTTTCTCTCGTTTGTGAGATCTATGTACTCATAGTTTCATTATACTACCTACTTTACTTTGAGAGATTTACCTCGGACAAACTTCAAGTCTGAAAAACAACAAAGGGCAATAACTCACAAAGTAAGCTGGGAAGAGTTATCTTTCTTGTGCAATGCACTCCATATTCATAAGAAAAATATAACTGCCAAGTTTAAAGTCAATCAGACTTGAGGTGACAGTTATACTCCGGACAAAGAAGTGGGCGCTGTCCAAACGCCCGGATGCCGAACATCACAGGTGATCTCAGAAAATAGGCCAGGTAGAATTATGGTAGCACTGCACTCCCCCTTGATGACATCTATACACCCATGAAGTTTCATGATCCTAGCTATTATACTTTTAGAGATATACTCCGGACAAGATTCTAGTATGAAAAACAACAATGGGCAATAACTCAAAAAATAGGCCAGGTAGAATTATGGTTCTTGTACACTGCACTCCCCCTTGATGGCATCTATACACCAATGAAGTTTCATGATCCTAGCTATTATACTTTTAGAGATATACTCCGGACAAGATTCAAGTCTGAAAAACAACAAAGGGCAATAACTCAAAAAATAGGCCAGGTAGAGCTATGGTTATTGTGCACTGCACTCCCCCTTGGTGAGATCTATACACCCTTGCAGTTTCAAGTGACAGAGTTATGCTCCGGACAAAGAAGTGGACGCCGCCAGACGCCTGGACGCCGGATGTCTCGGGTTATCCCATAATACGTCCCGTCTTCGACGGGCGTATAAAAACGAGACTGTGCCAAGTTTTTATCTGTTTATAGATAACTTGTTTAGTAAATTCTATATTTTATGAACACAAATTTGATATTTTTTTATAATTTGACCTGAATTTTTGTGAAGAATTGTCAAAATTCTTGAAATTCAACATTTCAATTTTCTGCTAAACTTATTAACCCATCTAAAACTGATGACACAATATATACATTATGATTTCATTTTCGTGGTTACAGAATAGCTCTGAGCTCATTTGCATAGTCATTCCACTAGTGTAATAACACCCGTGTAATATCAAAAATATTCCACGGGTTTATTTCACTCATGCAGCGTAGGTCATATTACAAATATAAAATATCCCTTGATATCAAGGCTGTCAACAGTAACATTTCTATAAATTAACAGCTCACAACAACTGAATTTTAGTCAAATTCGTGAAAATGTTCCTTGCATAACAGCTGTTAATGGCCACCTGAACATTTCCTCTTAGTTCACATTTGTCAACAGCTATATGTAAATTACACTGAAAATTTCTCAAGATATAACAGCTGTCAACAGCTACTGTAACATTTCTTCACAATTCATTCATGAAATTTTCCCTCTAATTAACAGCTGTCAACAGCCACTTAAACAGTTCTTTTAAAAATCATATTTGTCAACAACTAAATTATAACTACATTATATTAAAACATTTCCTTAGATAAAGCAACTGTCAACAGCAACAGTAACATTTCTTTTCAACTCACAGCTGAATTATATTGGAAGACACTGAAATTGTACCTTTACACAAAAAATTTTGACAGCGAAAGTAACATTTCCCTTACAAATCATAGCTGTCAACAGCTCAATTATGCTGAAAGATATAACAGTGATCAACAGCTACTGTAACATTTCTTTACAGTTCACAGTCATCAACAACTAAATCATACAGAAACTTATTCCAGGTATAACATCCATTTACAACTACAGATGCACAATTTTAAGTGAGTGATCAAAGGTCAATTTTGTCTATACACATATAGACAAAATCGACCTTTGATCGCTCCCTTTAAATTGTGTATCTAAACACTTCTTTAAAATTCACAGCTCCAACAACTATATTTTACCACAATACATTAAAATATCCTAGAAGGAACAGCTGTCAACAGCTACAGTTGCTCTGTTTTGGTTTGTCATCAACTTGTGGCTTTATGGTGTTTGCTGAGAGTCGTAAAGAGTCTGAAAATTCATCTAAACTAGAATGTTTGGCCATCATTTCCTCGATCAAAAATCTGAAATTATATGAGGAATAATATATTGATGTCTTAAAAATATTAATCTTATCCGTTCAAGTCTGGGTGAATTTATCATTACATTTTAGCTTTTTGCACTTAACAAGGGTTTGGAGCAAGACAGTACTAAGTGTATTTACATTGTATATACACTTAGTACAGTCTTGCACTGAACCTTCGATAATTTCAGTCTAATCTAGTCTTAACCACCTGATTTCTCCTTTAAAGGTTTCACAAATTTTGAGAATTGTTTTTCAAACTAAAAACTGGTTTACAACTAGTGCTTACAGTGCTTTCAACCCTTGTATTTCAATGCAATTTTGCTCAGACTTTTTTCTGCATGACTAGGGTTAATTACCTCATAGATTCTTCTATCATTAATCCCTCCTTCACCGATATTTCTGTCCAGCCCACAAAGTCATGTTCTTTACAAATATCTTCTATTTCTGCTTGTTCAACTTCTCTATGGTTTAGATCACACTGAAAGGATAATTTAAGATTATCATAAATCATGTATACTTTAAAACCAGTCTTTTAGGCCATCCTGCATTAAGCAAGTGGCCAGTGAGTTCCCAAATAAAGCAAATACATGACAAAGAGTTTTTCAAAATTCCACCAACCAATCATTGAGTTCTTCAAGGTCTTGCAAATTGGTTCAGTCAAGGTTTTGTCATTTGGTAAGGGTTTAAACCCCCATTTTTTGAGTATTTTTAAAAGGTGTTTTTTAAATGAAGTTTACTCCTGGGGAGTAGGAAGTTGAATGATAAGCCTGGCTGAAGACCAGTGTCCACAATGATGAATAAACTGTTGCCAGAGGCCATGTGCCCTTGAAATCTATGTAGTCCTGCATACCCTAATATGTGTATGCAGTGATCTGGCAAGGTTTATAAGTAAAGGGCCAATGGACAGAAGGGGGCATTTATGTAATTTATGGGTAGCACTTACAATCTAGCTACCTGGGTTATTTGACCAAGTGTCTCCATAATCTTGGGGACATCTGTAATTTTTGAGGCACAATGGTGCAAAAACGTAGTATTGGTAAATCAATGACAATGTCTTATTATGTCTTATTAGCCAGAACTGGTAAGCACTTTCAATATGGATGACACAATGTGAAACAAGGTGCCAAATTGTCACAAGATACGCCCGTCACACTGCTTAGTATTAACAGGGGGTTTGAATAGAACTAAGGTTATTTTGAATGAATATTTTTTGCATCCATGAAGTTTCATGATCCTAGCTATTATACTTTTAGAGATATACTCCGGACAAGATTCTAGTATGAAAAACAACAATGGGCAATAACTCAAAAGATAGGCCAGGTAGAATTATGGTTCTTGTACACTGCACTCCCCCTTGATGACATCTATACACCCATGAAGTTTCATGATCCTAGCTATTATACTTTTACAGATATACTCGAGACAAGATTCAAGTCTGAAAAACAATAAAGGGCAATAACTCAAAAAATAGGCCAGGTAGAGTTATGGTTCTTGTGCACTGCACTCCGTAATGATGTGAAGAATACATTTGCCAAATTTGAAGTCCATCAGACTTCAAGTGACAGAGTTATGCTCGGGACAAAGAAGTGGACGCCGCCGGACGCCCGGACGCCACGGGTAATCCCATAATACGTCCCGTCTTCGACAGGCGTATAAAAAAGCCTTTACCTTTTAACCCTTTAATTTTGGGGATAAGAAAATGAATTCTATATTGCACAAAAGCAGTGTATGATTTGAATTTTTTTCGCCACAATCATGTTAATAAATCCGAATTGAAAGGTCAACATTGTCAATGAAGTGAAAAGAATTTTAATCCTATTCTACCAAAACGATTTTGGTAGTTTGATAGATCTTTTTTGAGGATGTAGGAAACAAATTCTTAATATTAATTATCAAATACATGTATGTATCTTTTGATTACAGCAGCTAGAATATGTATTTTAATATCTAAAATCTTAAAAACTTATTCATTACCTGAACAAAATATCGCTTCTTTGAAGCTAAGGTCACAATGTTAGAAGTATTGGAGTTAGCTCATAGCAAGAAGGCTGCATATGAAGTATGATCTTTTAATGAAACATATGGGACATACATGTATACATAGAAGCTTTTACAATTGCAACTATTAATACAAACTTGGGAAATAACAAGCATTATTTTTAGAAAGAAACAAGAGGACCATGATGGTCCTATATCGCTCACCTGTGTATCTTTGTATAAATAAACTATTATCAAATTTTCCAGCAAAAGTGGCAATTGTACTTTTAAGACTATTTTAAGAATATTGCCATCAAGGCCTCTTTTTCCATGATATGGCATGGCTCCTTCCCATTTTCAATAGGGTTCATCCTTGTGACCTTGCCAAAATTCTGACCAAGTTTCATGAAGATTGGACCTTATTTGTGGCCTCTAGAGCATAAACAAGAAAATTGTCATTAAGGCCCCTTTTCCCTTGATATGACACAGATTCTTCCCATTTTCAATAGGGATTATCCTTGTGACATGACAAATATTCTGACCAAGTTTCATGAAGATTTGACCATATTTGTGGCCTCTAGAGCGTAAACAAGAAAATTGTCATTGTGGCCCCTTTTCCCGTGACATGACGAGAATCCTCCCCATATCCCATAGGATTCATCCTTGTGACTTTGCCAACATTCTGACCAAGTTTCATGAAGATTGGACAATACTTGTGACCTCTAGAGTATAAAACAAGAAAATTGTCATTAAGGTCCCTTTTCCCGAGATATGACACAGATCCTTCAGATTTTCAATAGGCTTCATCCTTGTGGCTTGGCAAATATTCTGACCAAGTTTCATGAAGATTGGACCATATTTGTGGCCTCTAGAGCGTAAACAAAAAAATGTAATTAAGGCCCCTTTTCATGTGATATGATGCGGATCCTTCCCATTTTCAGTAGAGTTCATCCTTGTGACCTGACAATCATTCTGACCAAGTGTCATGATGATTTGTTCATATTTGTGGCCTCTAGAGTGTGAACACTTAAATTGTTGACGCCTGACGACAGATGACGGACATTCAATGATCACAAAAGCTCACCTTGAGCACAATGTGCTCAGGTGAGCTAAAAAACAAGAACAAAGCTCTTTCTGTGTTAGCCTTTTGGAAAGATGGATCCTACAAACTTATACTAGTATCTGATTATGTGAAAAGCCTGGTAAATTTTCATCAGGTGGAAAAATTGCTTGAAATGAAACAAGACAAACAAGTCACCAGATGAATATCTGTTATGTAGGAGTGAAGTCTGCAGATTTCCTGTAAAGATTTCTCAAACACTAAGTAATTGTTGTTTGTTTTTTTTTTGAAAAAAAATAAGTTAAAGATCTATCATTTCAAATGAATAAAGAAGCTGACAAACATGGAAAAACATACACAACGGTAAACATCTTGAACAAACACTGTAAACATATGGGCTTGTATGTTGTTATGTTGTATTTGATATAAGATTATGTATATATAATGTTTTTTTTTATCAAATTGAGCAATGTCTTTACCTTTCAAAGGGCCTTTTCTTTTCTACCAACAGAAAGATCAAATCTTTGTTTTTTGATAAGACAATAACACATAAAGCAGATTAATTTCTTAAGTAGGAACTAATCTAATGAATTTATTTTGTTAACTTATTGCCTAAAAGTAAAATATTTATTGGGCTGCAACTTATTTCATAACAAAACAAACATCTTGAGCCCTTTGAAAGTGTTACTTTTCCCAGAATGGCTTTTCATGTAAATATATTTGTGCCTGAGCATGACATATTTAACATTTTCAGAATCATAAGGCCAAGGGCAGACAATACATAAGCTGTACATCAATACAATCGATGCACAATATTTCTACTACTTAGAGCATCCTCCTTGTAGTATCCTCCATACTATTTATTGAAAAATACTGATTCACCTGATTTGAATTACTTAAATTTAATTAATAATGGGAGTGTCTTTGCACTAACTTGATGTCGATTACCTATAAACAATCATTCAAATCATTGTTCAGAGGAAACTTGCATCAAATTAGTGGGAAAAATCGATAAGACAGCAATTTGATATAAAATTTGCTTCAGCAATTCCATGGTTGCCAAATAAAAGGCTCATGTACATGTTATGAAACTTCCAAATATTTGTAATTTACACAATTAAGATTGAAGAATCTCAGATTAGATTGTAGTGTTGCACAGGATGATCCAATATTATGTCTTTAAATCATCACATGTTGACAAGTAAGAATACAGGATACAGTCAGGTCATCTCTAACAATGGTATCCATGGCTTTGTTTCAAGGAGGCAAAGCAGAGCTATAGATAGAGGGGTATTTTGGATTTCAAATTGGATTATTTCAACCATGCTCCTTCAAATCCTATATTGTGGGTATATTGTGTAACTGCATCATCAACATAATTCAAATGAGTACCCACAACATAGGGTTTCAATGACAAACAAAGATTTGAGACTGGCATTACCCTCTCTTATCTGTACCTCTGGGCCAAAGCATTTATATAAACAAGGAAAAAAGGTATTACAACATCCTTATTATTTAGATATAAAAGTACTTTCAATAAAGCCTGATATGCATCCCATTGAACATATGTGGGGAAGTTTTTCTTGTTAAAGTATATTTTGATAAAAATATTCTTTTCATAACAGCCATAAATTTCATAAAATGGCTTTATTAGGATAAAAGGTAATTTTTCTGCATCATTAAAATTTAAAGGATTCATTGAAATATTTTTTTGTGTTATCAATGTCCGAATTTATCTCATTTTGCCTTCAGTTTACAGTTTTTCCTTGTGTATAAATAACGCTATATCAATATGTAGTTTTAAAATCTATATTTATGTACAAAAAGCACATAATATGGAATATTCATATAATGCTAAGGCATATACAGCAGTTAAAGCATAATCAGGAAATAATGTTGGTATCATGGTCTGAGTTTCATAATTCTTAGATTTTTCAAAGGTGAGAACAGAACTGCATGAAAAAAGTACAAATTAAACTTATACCTATTGAACAAGAGATGTTTGTATTACAAACTTTGTAAACATTTTATGCTTCCCCACATTCCCCCGCCTCAACCCCACCCCTCACAAACATTGACAAGATTAGGTCACTGCCATATTCCTTGTCAATATCTCTCATGATTTCAAAACAAGGTAAGTTTCCAATGAACCAGTTTTTGATTTGACAAAGGACAAAAACTCAGAAAATATTAAGAGTAGAGTTATGGTTGTTGTGCACTGCCATCCTCTTCAATAAGATATATCGACCTGTGAAGTTTCATGTTTCTAGCTTGAATATCTTAAGAGTAATATTCCGGATGCAGACAGCCTATAGATGGACAGATTGACCCACGAACTTGCAAGTGCAAGGTGATAAACCTCTTCTTTGAAGGGGATGTAAATATAGTACATATATGATTTTGTTTATATGAAATTAAAACCTCCATTAACAATCTTGCAAAAGGACACTAAGCTATTAACCTTTGATTTCTCTCAGATACTGACTTTTTCATGCCAAATCTCATCAAAGCAGAACATTGTGTCAAAGTTTGTACCAAGGATATGAATCATTTCTAAAAGATAAGCAATCTATCATCTAATATATAATATATATTGTGATATGTT
The DNA here is from genome assembly GCA_948146395.1 of Fragum whitleyi. Classification (NCBI taxonomy): domain Eukaryota; kingdom Metazoa; phylum Mollusca; class Bivalvia; order Cardiida; family Cardiidae; genus Fragum; species Fragum whitleyi. The sequence goes on along the minus strand of OX411550.1, from coordinate 47,439,605 downwards.
GAAAGGTGGGGAGAACAATATAGCACTCCAATATGTTTACTGTAACTATGCCACAATGTTGATGACAGCTTGATTTACCATTCTTGCAAACTACAAGCAAAAATGTCATGGCGATTCCCAAAAAAAGCACTTGAAACAATCTTACTTGAAGCCCTAAAAATATTCTTCATTAGATCTGTCGCAAAGCAGACTAATACCCCCCACAGGTGTTTTGTCCTAGTTCTGGAAACAGTCTTTGAGCACAGTTGAATTGTGACCTTAACCGCTAATCTTTGTAACCAAAAAACAAAAGGGTACTTCCATGGGTCATGTGCAACAGTTGTTTCGGGTTTCATAATTATAGGTCACTTTGTTCTTGAGTAAGAGATGTCTTTGTGCAACACTAGTCTCCTTGAAATACCTATTTTTCAGAAATATCTAACCTTGACAATTTACTTTACCTTTTCAGATGACCTTCACCTTAGTAATGAGTAAATATAATTTGGCCAAACTACCTTTAAATGAACGCTTTACAGGTATCTTCAACTGTCTTATGCTATCTTACATTTCGAAGTATGGGCTAAACAAAAAAGACCTTGCTGAAACATGACAACCGTTCCAATCTACAATCTTGGAGTTGGGGCATATTATAAAAGATTTTCCAGGAAAAGTAACCTAAAGCAAGTTTTGTACATACCGATGAAGTAAACTGTCTATTTTTGCCTTTTCTATTCAAGACAATATCAACCTAATAATTTCATTCAACAATTATTTTTGAATATATACTCATAAAACAAATTTCAAGTTGTTATCAAGAATTTTTGGCCGCTTGTTAACAATCTGCATCTTGCTTTATGTCAATAGTCATATTTGTAAAGACGCTTAATACAATATTTCACGATGAATAAGACAAAGACAGGTCATTTGATAGCATATAAAGTTTCAAAAGTAAGTCTTATTAAATGCTATGATGTTAAAATACGTTAAAATGATTCTAATAGGTTTCAACAACATAAGATTCAATAATAAACAATTGTTTATTAAAAATGTGCACTTCGTAAGTCGAAGGGACTTTTAAAATGGTCGCTTAATAAAATCGGTCCCGTAATAGATGTGGCTGCTCGATTGATTAATTGACTGGAGTTTTATGCCGCTTCCAGCATTATTTCATTTATATCGCTGCTGCCGGTGACCTAACAATGGATTCCTGGTATTTCTCTCCCCAGTACAACCATCATAACCTTTCCTAGCCTCCAGCCTATCTCACATAGGTCTACGATAATCAACCCATTGGTGAGAGACAAATAGTCGGAAAAATTGAGTGCAGCTGTCACGTGGTTGCTCGAGCATTATCGACTGTATCATTATGCATTAGAATCTGATGTCAACTGAGTTTTTTTTGTTTTGCATAGATGATTTTGTGAATGTAGGATTTGTAGATTCTCTCAAAACATGTTCATATGGCTGGTAGCTTAATTCATCAAGATACAGTAAAAGTTGTTTTAAGCAATGGGACCACCAAAAAGCTGTTGTTAAAGAAAATGGCCACTTAATAAACATTTACAAATAAGAACATACTTGTTGACTGAATATGCACATTATTGCAAAATTTTCAATAATCCTATATTGTTAAAACTCAATAGAAGCGTCTCATTGAGACAGTTCTGGCAAGTTTTAACAGCATAGGATTCATTTTCAATAATTTTTGGACCAACTATACCTACTTTTTCAGATATTTTGATTAAAAGTAGGGGATTTTGAATACGGTCACTTTATGAAAATGGTCGCTTAATAGACATGCTAGCTCAAGCAAGATTGTATAATCTACTCAGAAATCTGATATGCTATTCATGAAAAGGAACTAAAGAAAGTCTGTTACAGGAGCAAATTAAGGCCAGGTCACACTTACTTTGTTAGCTAGCAATAAACAAGGCACAGGACTTCCATCTTGTAATGTACATTTGGCATCTAAATCTTTCTTCCATTTGACTGCGTTTTGGAATGTGAGTCGTTGAGTTAGATCAAACATTACTATACATGCATGAGCGTCTTTGTAGTATACACGAGTCATTGATGTGAATCTTTCTTGTCCTAAAACATTTAAGCAGACATATAATCATGTATACAATGAAAGCAAATTGCCCTTAATCAAATGTGATTCATATGTCTGCTAATATAATCAATATACCAGGCTTTGACACTAACAGTATCCTCCGATCCCCAGCGATTTCAAAGTACAAAGATGTCTTGGAAGGGATCCTTGATTTTTAAATTACTGTACATTATTTCATATGCTGGTTCAATAAAAAAACATGTTATGTTATGTTAAAGCGATGATTCTGTCAGGATTCTTCAATACCGTTTTTCTCCTAATAAACACTCTTGGGAGCTAGGCATAACATGGTCAGGGAGCCTTTATTTAGTATGCATTTTCTGATTTAAAAAATCATTAAATTAATGTCTTTAAGGCCCTTATACACATATAGTCAGTTTCAACTGTTTCACGCTGAGCCATCAGACTGATATCAGTTTCAAAAACAATGAATAACGACTTTCATTGATGTGCTAGGAACTGATTAATCGAATATGAAATTTCTTAGTCAATTATCACAATAAGAAGCCCAAACCAACTGATTATCGATTATAATCGATTAATCTGCCCATCACTACCAGTTATTGTCAACCCCTGTATTTCAACTTTTACTGAATGGTCACTTGTAGTCATGTGCCTGTGTTCTTTAACTAGTAAAAACACTTTTTTTTCATTTTCCCACAATCTTATCTACTATATCAGTTTTTTTCTATTCACACCAATCTTAATTTGTCATCTGCAACACATTTTGATGGCTCAGCGCAGAACAGTTATAACTGCCTATATTTTTATAGGCAGTTATAACAAAGTGGTTCTGAAATATTTCAAAAGTCTGCTTGTCCACGGATAATTAACAATCACAAACTAGCTTGTCCCTATCAAAAACATACTGAATTTTGAAGGGCCTGCAAACTATTGGAAACAAAATTGATGTTGCTAAAAATTATTATCAAAATTATTAAAGTATCCTAGAAATAGACTTACTGTTGAAATTGGATTACATGGAATATCAGAAAACAGCTTACTTTTTAAGAAAATATTTTTCTCTAGAGTTTTTTTCACTTGTGTACGTACAACGTAGCCATGAAAAATGTGCTTGTCAATACAGCTTAATGGACAAGTCGAACAACTTGGGCATTCATTTCCAATCAGTTTCTTAACATGGATTTAAATTAAATCAGTCTTGTAAAACAACAACAACTTGGACGATAACACTATGACTTTAACAATAATTAAGGTTTTCTACAAAAAAAAATAAGCTAAAAATTACGAGTAAAACCGAGCTAAACCTTACGCAACGTCACTCCACTGTGATCTTGACTGTTGACCCAGTATTAAATTATTCATATGGAACTTCAAAAGGAAAGAGAAATAAGGTGATTCATAAATAGGCACTTGAAATGTTTACAATGTCTGATATAATTGTAAGCCTACATTTTTTAAACTTTTTGAACTGAATTTCAACCTATTTTCAAATGAATACTGGTGTAATTATGTGCCAGGAATTTCACGCATACACTAAGGTTATGTTCAGATTTATTCAAAGGCATTGGTGATATGTAAATGACTCGTTACCTGCAATATCCCACAGCTGTAACTTGATGTTTTGTGTGTCAGACCATTTGATGACTTTCAAGGCAAAGTCCACTGAAATAGATTGTACAAGATGCATTTGTGAAACACAAATTATGCCAAAACAGCAATTTTTGCAGAAATTTGACCTTGGCAGATGACCTTTACTTGTGTGACATGACCTTTAGCTTGGTACATGAATCTACAGCTGGGTAGGAATGACTTTTAAGTTCGTGATAAATAGGAACATTGTATATTGTATAGGCTTGAAATAATTGTCAGTGTTAAGTTTTTGGGTCTGTTTTGCAAATATTTTACCTTGGTATAAAACCTTGACATTATTAACTTGACCTTTTAAGCTTGAAAGCTTTGATTGATTGATTGATTGATTGAATGGAGTTTAACGCCGCTTTCAACATTTTTTCAGTTATATTACGGCGGCTGGAGCACCTAACAATGGTTTTCTGGTATTTCTCTCACCAGTACAACCACCACATCCTTTCCTAGCCTCCAGCTGCTATCTCACATAGGTCTATGATTATCAGCCCATAGTCGGAAAGAATGAGTGCCGCCGTCGGGGATCGAACCCAGGACCTCTAGATTCACAGTACGACGCTTGAAAGCTTTGACATTGGTATATGACCTTGATGCTACAAACTTGACCTTATAAGTTTGTAAAATACACAAAGTGAAGAAAAGGTGCACTATGTGTTTACATAAGGTGTTGAATGTTTTTGTTGGAAACCTAAGCATCATACTGACAGCCTCAACCAGCAGCTTAAGGCTTTTATATGATTCTATGGTTGTACAAAGTGAGAAATAATAGGAATTTGTGGTTAGATGATCCTAAAGTAAATACGATTGAAAGTGGTATTGAACCAAAAAATAATTCTAAACAAAAAATGTTTTTCTGTCCTAGGTTTGCCCCATGATGTCCAAAAAAATGAGGTCTAAATTGAGTATCCTTTTTCCTATATGTAAAGCTTTATGGCCTTTTTTGACTTGAATATAAGTTCCTACTATTTTAACCAATGGGGTGTCATAGAACGTGTAAGCCCTGCAATTGAATGGTTGGTTTGTACTTATTAGAGATGTTTGACTGAAAAAATTATGATGAGTAGAGTTATGGTTCTTGTGCACTGCTCTTTTACTTAAAGAAATCTATGTATCTGTGAAGATTCATGATTTTAGCTTGCATACTTTTTGAGATATGCTCAAGGGCAAATGTTGGTTATGTACCAACCAACAGACTTCCGACTGACATACCAACCAACGACAAATGCATAGCAATATACCCCCTCTTCTTCCAAATGGGGGGTGGTTGGTAGGGGTGTGTGACAAAATAATCTAATTTGAAATCCAAAAAACCCCCTCTTATTGCACCTATGAATAAAAGTGAGAAAATTAGAAGCCAAAAAAGGCCTATATGACTAATATATATATCAGAAAAGCTACAGATTTGGTGATGGCTAATGTATCTTCTATAAATTCAAGGTTTCAAATGCAAGTGTACTTATACTTGCAACAACACTTTAGGAAACTCCCAATTAGAATCATAATGGAACAATCATCCTTAGTAAGTTTGAAGAGAATCCAATGGAAACTATTAACTTTATAAAGTGCTAACAAGAAAGTGTTAACAGGCAGACGGATATCCGGATAGACAGACAGATGAATGCACACAGATGGATAACATACAATTTTTACTGCTCTTCTGAGCTTTGGTTAGTAAAGATAAAAAGGTGTTATCACATGATTTGATGCATTATCAACAAGGAAATACAGTAAACATTGATAATGACAGAGCTTGTGTTTGATCCTTAAACTAGGGTTTTGACACTGAAAAAACTAAAAAATATCCTAATTTGACCCTTAGGATATTACTTCCCAGGGGGTCAAAATGACCAGTCAAAACTGGGTTTCATCATTCAAATTTCCAATGATGTATCTTGTATACTATTTAGAATTCTATTTATTAATTTTTCCCCATGAATTATCAGAAGAAAAGGATAATTCACACTGTAACCTGTAAAATTCTACTCTCAATTTTCTGCTTCTATTGATTTTACCACTTTGAAAAAGTTTGACCCCCAGAATTTCATGATTTAAGAGTCACTGACTCCTCAATTTCAAACACAAGCACGAGCCCTGAATGATTTCATGGTCTCAATGAACCAAATAAAATTGATGATAAAAACTAGCAAATAATTACAGGTACTTTAATCCCTTTCCAATTTTTTTTAATTTTAGACTGGTTCTTTCAAATTAATGCAATAAACAATTTTTTACGAGATTAAGTATTATATATAAAGTATGCAAACAAATCCATTGCAATTGGTTTTGTAAGCTTAAGTTTTACATCCACACATTTACCTCCAATGGTCATTTTGTAATCCCTACGGAATAAGTTATTCACATATCGCTGTACGAATGATGTCTTTCCAACTGTGGGATCTCCAATTATCAGAACTTTAAACAGTACTTCCGTCATGTCCACAGACTGTCCCTCAGCCGTGCGAACATATACACAGATGCTGTCAAAAAAAGGCTAAAATCAATCCACCATTAGGAATAAATGATTCACCACATCACATCCTTGAGGTCACATTATTATGGCTGTACAAGAGCTATCTTCAGCGTCATATAGTTTTGTTATCTGTGAAAGATAAAAGATACTCACATTAATATTTATCACGGCTACTGATAGAGGGGGTATTTTGGATTTTAATTTAGATTATTTTCATCAAACTTGCACAAATCCTATATTGTGGATACTCATTGGAATTGTCTTGTCAAGACAATTCCAATGAGTACCCACAACATAGGGTTTCAATGAGAAATAAAGATTTTACAATGGCTTTACCCCCTGTTGTCAGTACCTCTGTTTATGTTAACCCTTATCCTGCTGAATTTTAATTTTGTTTTGAGCAGAATGTCAATTTTAGGGACATTTCAACAATTTTTCACCACAGCAATTTATCAGAAAGTATGAAATGATGGCTAAGTTCAAATTGTCAATTGACATTCGTTACAGGCTGATCTTAGTCTTTACTATCTCCTAAAGCTTTATGGCAACAGAAATATGTCATGAATATCATAAGAAGGGTAAACCTTCTAAATCATTAGAAGGTAACAAATGCTGTAGACTACAGTTCAAAAATAAAAAGAAATACACATGTTTCAAAATTAGTGTAGGGCAGAAAAGGAAACATTACATGAATCAAAATTATTTGATCAAAATGAAAACAGAAAAAAGAACATACATTTAATTTCAATTTCACCTTTTACTCATTACCATGAAAATGTGAGGACAAGAGGCCTAAGAAGGCCAGTATCACTCCACTGGCATTTTAGGCCTAGTGTATTTATGAGAATTAAATCAATAAATTGCATTGAAAGCATTTAGCTAAGACAAGAACTATTTGTTAGCAGATTATCATCAGGCCCCTTTTTCCATTGTCTGAAATAATATTTCCTAGCAGCTTAGCTTTAATGTGCCCATAGTCATGTGATTAGCATCAATTTATTTCGCAAAAATCTGCCAATAAATGTACAAGCTGTGATAACAAGAAATGTTGCATCACAAAGACACCCTTTTCCATGACACATCATTATATCACCCAATAACAAAGAAAGCTAATAGAGCATGTCCTAAGGATCATTCTTCAGAAGTTTTGTTACATCCTGACAAGTAGTTTCAGGGAAAAAGATTTCTTTTATTAATCATCTGGGACCAATATTTGGTGACGCAACAGCTTGAAGAGCATTTGTAAGCAACCTGATCCAAATTCAACGAAGAAATGGGAAATAGCATTCCCAAGGTGCATTCTTGTGAAGTTTTGTTGAATACTGGCAAAAAGTTTCACAGAAGATTATTTCATTGTTGAATAATATGGGATTACTTTTCCGTGACACAGCAGCCCGCAAAGCCTATCTTATCAATCTGATTAGAGTTTAACAAAGAAATCTTAAAGTGCATGTCCCAGGCATCATTCATATTTTGGTGAATTCTGACCAGAAGTTTCAGAGGAGAAGATTTTACAATATTTCATCATATGGGATTATCTTTAGATGATGCGACAACCCATAGAGCCCATCTTATCCATCAGATCAAAAGTAACTAAAGAAATCTGAAAAAGCATGTCCTTAGCATCATTCCTGTGAAGTTTGGTTGAATTCTGAACAGTACTTTCACAGAAGAAGATTTTTTATATTTCATTATATGGGACCATTTTTCAGTGATGCGGCAGCTGTACTGGGCCATATCATCAGCCTGATCAGAATTTCTTTAATGCTTTTCGGTGGTTTATCGAGAAATAGTGGTAGGTCATCATTTGATAATCTCACCGCAAAAGCAGTGAAATTATCAAAAACTTATACCCTGCTTTGGTGCATTTCATCCTATCTGACGTCATCTATGTGGGGCGAAATAAGTGACGTCACAATGAATGTTGCATAGCAATCACACACAAAATGACGCGCTAAACGAAAATATGTCCTAGAAATTTCACATTTTGTTTCATTTTTGCATTAAAGAAATAGAATAATCGTTTGTTTTTCGAGTAAGATCGATTGATATTTCATTTTGTGAACAACAAAAGCTATATTTTCACTCGTGGCTTTGCCACTCGTGAAAATATAGTTTTGTTGTTCACTCAATAAAATATAAATCGATCTTACACTGAAACAAACGATTATCCTCTATTTATTACTTTTTTTTTATTAAAGAAAGCCATGCTCATATTTGACTCTTAAACCTAGATTTTCAAAAATATGAAAAATTTGCAATTTCGAACCATATAAGGCTCTGGTTTGGCCTCAAACTTTTTTTCAATAATTTATTCTGATACTGCTGCGAATTATAAGTGTATCAGATTTAACTGTTTCCTTCATATCGTTAAAAATTCTCATTTCTTTTAACCCTTCTCATGCTGAACCTGGGATATTCCTTCTTTGGCAGGAGCTATAGACAAACATCAGTCTGCACATATGTGCAGTCTGATGTTAGTCTGCACCATCTGTTTCTCACTTTCAAACCAGAATGATCAATACATTATTTTTTCAAATAAAAATTGACCTACAGTTGGTACTTTTAGTGCTTTTTGCCCGGTTTTGATGAAAATCTTTAGCCAAAATTTATTCAGCATATTCGTTACAAGGGTTAACACTTGTCATGCTGAACCCGGAATAATCCTGCTTTGGTAGGAGCTATAGACAAACATCAGCCTGCGCATATGTGCAGTCTGAGGTTAGTCTACACCACCTGTTTCTCACTTTCAAACCAGAGTTGTCAATAGATCGAGTTTTTCAAATAAAAAATGACCTAAAGTTGGGACTTTCAGTGCCTTTTGCCCTTTGATTTTGATGTAAATTTTTAGCCAAAATTTATTTAGCATGACAAGGGTTAAAATAAACCTCCTGTTAGTTAAGAACCCCAAAAAATCACTGTCAAGGGGTCAATGAACATGAAAATGAGAAGCAAGCAAAATCCCTGTGAAAGTGCATATTTTAACTTCAAATCTATACTGATGAATAAATTCCACAATAAGGGGTCAGTACTAAATTATTGTAAGTGCCTATATATGGCACTTACAATATTTTTGTGCTGACCCATTGAAATGATTTCCTTTAATGTTCTTCAGGTTAAAGACTCCTCCTCGAAATGATGTAAGTTTTGGGGGGTTAAAGACCTTACATGTGCATGACTCCACATAATAATGTGTTCAATTTTAGTAAGTTACGATAATGTCCTATTTCAATGATATATAGGTGGCTTAGTTTCTAGGACATATTTATTTTACTCATAGCTCAGTCCTAGTTCTTAACCAAGACGTTTATTACCTAAATCTACTGCCCTTGCCTTTTCTTTTTTTTGTGCCATAATACATGTACTAATAAGCAATATTGCCATATTCAGCCATATCTGAAAACTTGCTTTTTATCCCTTTTAATTTGGCTCAATTTCCTTTAAACAAAAGAGAAAATAAACCTTAAATTAGAGAAAAGGGAGGTTTTGGTTTAAACCTATTCATTTTACATGGATTGGGAAACAAGTTCTTACAACTTAATCCCTCTCAATTCTGCTTCCTGGAAAATTCACCAGTACTCACACGGAATGTGTAGGCCGGAATAATGCAAGAAAAAAGATTGATAGTTGCTCCTGTGAATCATACTCAGGACCATTGGGTCAAGAGGCCGACGCTCTACCTCTAGACCACGGACACCACCCAAAAGGGAGAAAAGGACTCTTGCAATAAACACAGCAGGGAATCACATGACACAAATTTTTCGATATTTTTCGATAATTCTGTTAATACGTGACTGATTTGAAAAAGGTTTGAAGTAAAGAGGGCGGAAAACGCCACAAGATAGCTGGATGTGGTAGCTTTTTCCAAAATATGTGGATAAAAAAGTTATTGACAACCAAGTAAAAACTTTTTTATCAGCAGATTTTTAAAAGATCTGCCACCATATCAAGCGGATTCCTGACATTTTCCCACCTTCTCTGCTTCAAAACATATTCAAATTGGTCAAATATTGACAATTTTCTCAAATTGTCATGTCACTTATTTCCCACTGTGATAATCTTAAAATTTAACCATTGTCATGCTGAACCCCGAATATTCCTGCTTTGGCAGGAGCTATAGACAATCATCAGCCCGCACATATGTGCAGTCTGATGTTAATCTACACCACCTGTTTCTCACTTTCAAACCAGAATTGCCAATAGATTTAGTTTTTCAAATAAAAAATGACCTACAGTTGGTACTCTCAACTGATTGTTGATGAAAATTTTTAGCCAAAATTTACTCAGCATGGCAAGGTTTAATTAGTGTGGACTAAGATCAGACTGCATGTACCAAATGCAGACTGATTATTGTCTATACTCTCTTCAAAAGCAGGAATATCATCATGACAAGGGTTAATTCTTACTCTGTTCCAGGGATCCAGAAAAGAGGGGGTAAAGTCAGTGTAAAATCTATATTTCTCCATAAAATCTTATGTTGTGGGTACTCATTTGATTCTTCTCAACCTGACATTTCAAATGAGTACCAACAACATAAGGTTTTACTTAGGACTTATGAAGTAATTAATTGAAATCTTAACCCTTGTCATGCTGAATAAATTTTGGCTAAAAATTTTCATCGAAATCAAAGGGCAAAAAGCACTGAAAGTACCAACAGTAGGTCAATTTTTATTTTAAGACTAAATCTATTGACAATTCTGGTTTGAAAGTGAGAATCAGGTGGTGTAGACTAACATCAGACTGCACATTTATGCAGGCTGATGTTTGTCTATAGCTCCTGCCAAAGCAGGAATATTTTGGGTTCAGCAGGACAAGGGTTAAATACCCCCCCTCTATCTGTTAGCTCTGTTCCAACTGTAATCTGATTTTAAAAAGAGGTTAGTGACCAATCCATTTGTAGGTCAAAGTTGGAAGGACTTTTGACAGAATATTAAAGTGGCCTGAATGGGTTCAAAGTTTCCTTAGCCCTTATCATGCTAGAACCAGAATATTCCTGCTTTGGCATGAGGTACAGACAAAGATCAGTCTGCACAAATGTGCAATCTGATCTTAATATACCACCTGATTTTACTTTCGAAATCCCTAAAGTCTAAATACTGTAACAAGAGGACCATGATGGTCCTATATCGCTCACCTTCATATCTTTGTCTCATTTAATAAATCAAATTTTCCAGCAAAGTCATTTTTGTACTTTTATGATTTGTGGCCTCTAGGACTGTTAATAAGAAAATTGCCATAAAGGCCCCTTTTACCATGATTTGGCTTGGATCCATACCATTTTCAATAGGGTACATTCTTGTGACCTGACTAACATTCTGACCAAGATTCATGAAGATTCGACCATGTTTTTGGCCTCTAGGACTGTTAACAAGAAAATTGTCATTAAGGCCCCTTTTTCCATGATATGGCATGGATCCTACCCATTTTAAATATGGTTCTTGCTTGTGACCTGACAAACATTCTGACCACGTTTCATGAAGATTGGACCTTATTTGTGGCCTCTAGCGTGTAAACACTTAAATTGTTGACGTCTGACGGCGCACAACAGACATCCAATGATCACAAAAGCTAACTTAGCGCATGATGTGCTCTAGTGAGCTAAATATTCTAATAGAGCCCCATTCGAGCGTTGAAATCCACCACTTTTGATATGATTTTACAAACTATTAAAGCTTCTTATAAAGGCCCATATCCACAAAAATCAGGGTCACTAAAAAATCAACATAGGTTTTATGCACCTTTTCTCCAATCAAATATTAAAATTTTGAAGAGATTATGTTACTTTTGGCCATTTTTTCACAAATATCAATGGCTCAGCTAACTAGAAAGCCATGAATGGCTTGAGTCGCTCCACAGGCTTGAAATTCTTGTAAAAGCAAATAAATGTTTTGACTTGATTTTTATATATTTGGGGTTCTACTGATGTTGAAAATGATTTTCAAAGTTTGAACTATATAATATTATAGAGAAATGACCTCCGCTCCTAAAAGACATATTTTTCATCAAATCAAAATGATTTTTGGCTGCATGATAATGGGTCACCCAAGGATCATAACAAAAATTTTTTATTGATATCCATTAGTTTCATTCTGAGAAAATGATTTTCATATTTTCCACAATATAACATATAGAGAAATGACCTCCACCCATAAAATGCTTATTTTTCATCCAATCAAAATAATTTTTGGTACACTGAAAAGGGGTCACTCAAGGATCATTCCAGTGAAATTTGGTTGATATCCAAAAATCAGATTCTGAGAAAATGATTTTCAAATTTTCCACCATATAACATATAGAGAAATGACCTCTGCCCATAAAATGCATATTTTCCATCCGATCACAATGATTTTTTGTATACTGATAAAACGTCACCCAAGGATCATTCCAGTGAAATTTGGTTGATATTCATCCATTCCATTCTGAGAAAATGATTTTCAAAGATTCCACTAAATAACATATAGAGAAATGACCTCCGCCCATAAAATGCATATTTTCCATCCGATCACAATGATTTTTTGTATACTGATAAAGGGTCACTCAAGGATCATTCCAATGAAATTTGGTTGATATCCATCGATTACACTCTGAGAAAATGCTTTTCAAAGTTTCCACTATATAACATATAGAGAAATGACCTCCGCCCATAAAATGCATATTTTCCATCTGATCACAATGATTTTTTGTAGACTGATAAAGGGTCATCCAAGGATCATTCATGTAAAATCTAATTGGTATCCATTGATTAGAATCTGAGAAAACTCACTTTTTACCATATTTGGAAATTAGCCACGCCCCTTAAATCCATGTTTTTCATTGGATCAAAATCTCTTGAACAACTTTGAAAGAGGGTCACCCAAGGATCATTCCTGTGAAGTTTGGTTGAAATCCATCCTGTAGTTTCTGAGGAGAAGATTTTTAAAGAAAAGTTTACGACCGGACGGACACACGCACGGACGGACGGACGCACGACGGACACAACGCCATGACAATAGCCCCAGTGGCTTTCAGCCAGTGGAGCTAAAAACAATTGTAACTGCCTATAAATTCATAGGCAGTTACAACTCTTTCCAACTGAGCCATCACTATGTAGCGTTACCTCTATTAAAAGCCCATATCTTTCTAATGGAAATATGATGATTCTAATTGAACCCATGGTTCTATTAGAGCTTTTACGGTATATCATGTTTTCATGAACATGAACAAGAGGATGCACTACATAAAAACTCGGGGTTCTGCGAGTATTAAGTGGTCCAACTAACTTGCTTCTTCTGAATTCAAGAAGTCAAACCATAAAGCAGGGATCCCAAAACCCTATTTACCCCATTTACCCCCAAATTGAAGCTTGTAATCCCCAAATTTTATTTGAATGGGATTTTACGACAACAATCTTTCAGTTATTTCGCCAAGGCTTGAGCACCTAACGATGGATTCCTGGTATTTCACACACCAGTACTACCATTACATCCTTCCCTAGCTATCCAACATAGGCCTATGAATATCGACCAATTGGTGGGAGACTAATAGTAAGAAAGAATGAATGCCACCATCGGGAATCTAACCTGGGACCTCTAGATTTACATTCAAACTAGCTACAAACTGCGCTATGATGGGGGCATGGCAAAGAAAGGAATCTCATTTCATCTACTGAGAACATTGTGAAAGTGAATAAATTTTGTGTGTCATTTATTGGTAGATGATCATTTACTTTTGTATTTGTAATAATCATAATCTACTTAAACAATAAAGTACAATTTTATTAATACAAAATAATTATTCACTCTCATATTTTAAGTATTGGCTTATGACCAACACTTAAGTTAACACCTTAGATTTAGGAGGAAAAATGATACAAACTTACTTATCATTTAACAAAAACAAGCAAAAAGCAATGCTATTTGTAACCACTAAAATGATGTCATAATGTATATTTTGTGACGTCAGTTTTAAACAACGTAATAAGTTTCGCCGAAAATTGAAATGTCAAATTTCAAGAATTTTGACGATTTTTTAGATGACTTGTTTAATAAATTTGGTATTCAATGACCACTCATTCAATACCCTCTAAGTCATTTACAATCTGAACAATTAATATTGCACAATCTAAAGTTAATAGAAAGCATAATTTCGTAAACTTCCAACTCTATCGCTGAAGACAAATAAGAAGCATCAGTTTGCCTAAGTTCCTAACAGGCCCTATAAGCAAACAGATCTTCCATATGAATCACTGCTGACATCAACACTACATATGTAAAGACAAAAAATCTTTACATTTAGACATCATTATTGAAACTTGAGAATTCATTCCAATAAGCTAACTTCAAATTAGCAGAGATATAAAGAAATGTAAATGAACACAGTGTGTTCAATGCAAAGAAATTGACAACATGATAACAACATGGAACAACGATAAAACAAGAGGACCATGATGGTCCTAGATCGCTCACCTGAGTCACTTTTATCACTGGGAAATCACATAAATTGAATAAGCAGTTGTCAACAGAGATAATTTCTACATAAGATCAATACCTTGGAAATATTTTCAGCCAAGAGCAAGAAGGATATGCCTTTTTGCTCTTTGATTCTATGTAAAAGGGTTGCACACAGGTGGAGCCCTAATATGACCAAAGGGTCTTGATATGAATAAACTTGGTAGAGGTCAACTAGATGATGCTACATACCAAATATGAAAGCTGTCTGCCTTCCGGTTTCAGAGAAGATGATTTTTGGAGATATTCTTATTTTCATCCTTTTTGTTACGGGTTAAGGGAAAGTTAACAGTGGATTTCATTTATTTGAACAACTTTGGTAGAGCTTGACCCAAGGAACATCCCTGCCAAGTTTCATCAAGATTGGCCCACCGGTTTAGGAGGAGAAGATGTTTAAAGAAATTGTGGACGACGGACAACACACAACGCACAAAGGACATTGTACTATCACAATAGCTCACCTTGAGCACTTTGTGCTCAGGTGAGCTAAAAACAAATGAAACTTATGTATATTTGAGAATGTGCATGATACCCTCAACAACTTTGCAATTGCACCAAGCAAAGCATATGACCAGTCATTGCATCCGCACAGCCAGAACAGGCTCATATAGTTATGAAACTAAAGAAAAGTGCAGGGGTGGGTGGGAAAAACAAAAGGATGTCATCCCAACTCTGTAGAATGATTCAAACTGTAATGAAAGCAGGAAATGAAGTATTTATATAAGAAAAAGAATTGATCAATCAAATCAAAGCATTAGACAATGTATATGTTGATAACTAGCAGCGCTCTTCCATTTGAATAATAGTATCGTGTGAATATTTTGTGGCTTCATAATTAATCATTTTTACTTATCTAAGCAAAAATTAAACACAATTGAAACAATAGATCTACATAGATCTATGACATGAAATAAAATTACAAGTTGGGCCAACAAGCCAAACAAGAGTCCTGTATCAGTCTGTATGAGTACACAGGGAAAATGACTAACAATTTGAATTTTGGGGGCCCAGATGTCAAAAATCAATACTTAACATTATAGGCATAGGCATTTTCCCAAAAAATCTAGGGGCCCAGCTCAAAATCTAGGGGCCATGGGCAACTGTGCCCCTGCTAGACTTTTTCCCTGGTACATTGTAGAATCCTTAAAAGGCTTTTATACAACGAAAGTGTGTGTTGCAATACTGGCTCTCGTTTTTGAGGGCGGTCTTGAAGGCTGCCAACAAACCTGCATGCACTGTTGCATTTGGCAGGTGATTCCACTGGATAGTGGTGTTTATAAAGAATGAGTGCTTGTATTGTGGTGTTTTTGATGCTGGTATGACTAGACTATGTGTTGTTGCAAACATGGTTTATTCGACTATATTTGTGCTGATGTAATCAGTGTATTTCTATGTTCTAATTGACCTTTTTGAGTTGCAGATGGGCTTTTCTCATTTCAATCGCCCAAACATATTCAGAAAACAGTGTGTCTGCATTCATCAGCTGCTCTGTCATAAAATATCAAGTTGTTTGTTAGTAATAGGCTTTCCCTTCATCTTGGAAAAACAGAATGTATACTTTTCAGCTCAAAGAAAAAGCTATCTAAAGTTAATTAAGAACTTCACAATAATTACACAATTAATTCACAATCATCTGTGAAGTATCTTTGCTCTGTCTTGGATAATGATCTTTCAGGTACTTCTATTGTTAATAGTAAAAAAAGCAAACTCAAGACTAAGATTCCTGTATAGACATAAACACTATTTGAACATGAATATGAATAAACTACTGTGTAATTCTCTAATACTATGTCATTTTGACTTTGCCAGTAAAATAGATTACAGGTAGCTCAAAATAAAGTTGTAAGGTTTATACATGGTTATCATTTTTGAACGTCTTTGAAAGTTAAGGATTTTAATAGTATTGGATGGTTGAATGTTGAAAATAGAGTCAAACAGTTGAGACTCAACCATCTTCATAAAATCTACCATAGAAAATGTCAATCTTATATGTTAGAAAATTTTTGCTTAGTCTCTAATATACATTCTCATAACAGTAGGAAAAGTAATTGTAAATTCTTTAGTTGTCCAGCCAACTAACAGCTTTAAATCCAACACCTTTTATTATCAGTCTTTTCTGGATTGGAACAATCTCCCTGTTTGTGTGAAAATACTCGAACAAGAGGGGCTTTAAAAACAAAGTTGTCTTTCCTCACTCAAAACATCAAAACTTGTGAAGAGTCAGAATACGTTCTCTATTCATAATTATTCAATTCTTAAATCTGTGAACTATGCAATTTTAAAAGATTTATTTTTTTTCAAAATGAATATATGTGTATGATGTAAATAAGTAAGGTCTTTTGGTTATTGGAATTCTTAGTTCATTATTTTTTTTATCTCCTAATCATGGCCCATTTTGACCCTTGACACCACAATAGGACCCCATTGGATATAAGTTGTAGAACTTGCATGGGTTATCCAATGTGTATACAGTGTTCTGGCAAGGAAGAAAAAAGTATGGGACAAATGTCTCATACTAGCTTAAAAGTTAGGGACATTTTTGAAAAATCAGAGACACTTTTTAAAAACAAAATTTCAATTCATTTTTTTATTGTTTCAAATGACTGGTATAGATCTACTAGCTGTATATGGAATTAAGACTTTATAAGATATAAAAAAAGTTTTCAAAAAATCTCAAGCAGCTCCAGAGCTCTCTTTTTTGATGAACCGAATTTGAATAAACTAAGGCCTTGACCTACAAAGTCTCAGGCTATCAACCACGACTTTAGGATTTTCTTATGTCTCTTTGCGAGTCTTGAGTCGACCGTGATGCAGAAAATTCAGACGAATTTTCTTCATCACCGCGTTTTTTCATTGACGAGTTGCAAGAACTCGTCTGCTTCAATCTGTCTCAAATTTTTTTAAAATCGAACTCAGAACTGTGCAATGTGCAAAACAGAGAAATTGGCAGACATTATTTAATTACCAATCGACGGAACAGTCACAAATAATAACACCCACTATCTATACAGGTTACTATGTGACGCAAAAAAATGGCGTGTTTGATTCGAAATCAAGATGAAATTCGGTCGTTCGAGTATTCCTTATTTCTTTTTTATTTTTTGAAGATTTGAAACAACAAATAATGCTTACAAAAAATTAAAACATTTTGAATTCGAACAGTCTTTTCCAATTTATTTAATTTTGATATCTTTTAATATAGCAGTCATGCATTTTCTGTAAACAGTCAACCACCCCCGCGTTTAAAGTTAGTATTAAAACAAACTTGATCTCAAAACACTCCGGGAATTTTTTAATCGCAAGTGAGGATGTCCAGTGTTGATGTGTTGAATTTTGGGATAGTATGTAATTTACATTTGACCTTTTACCTTGCCGCAGGTGTTAGTTAGTTACTTTCACTTTTGAGTACAATTGAAGTCATCCTAGGCTGTTTCAATTGAAACTCAAAAACATATTAACATGGGACAAATGTAGCATCTTGCAAAGATTTCATGAGACATGTACAATTTTTAAGTGAGATTGTAACAGAATCGCGGCCTCGCCAGATCGCTGTGTATATATATATATACTTTTGTCTTAGTCAAAATCTACCAAGTAGACCTATTCAATAATTGATATATGGTTTTCTCTTTCTGTGATTCTTGTTTAATCTTTGTCAAACCTATGTGCAATTGTGATAATTTGACTGTTATCTGTGATATCTGTAGATTTAATAAATTTGCATCTTTGATAATTTGTATAATGATCATAGATTAGTTTGCATCTGTAATAATTTGTTTAATGATCTCCAATATTTGCTGTAATTGTATTGGTATTTATGTAAATTCACAAATAAATCAATCAAAAGACATTGGAAACAGCCAATGACTGACTGATCTTAACCTAATTTTTAAATTGGATCAATTTTTACAAAGGTCATTGGTACTTTAATGTCAATACATAAGACAAACAGGATGATACAAAAGACCAAGAACTACCTGGAATGGCTTTAGTCACGAGTTCTGTAGGTTTGTTTTCATCACGTGACAGGTAATGGTACAGCCACACTTGATTAAAAGAAAATTCAAAACTTATAATCGAATAATTGGAAAACTACTCATCTTAAGCCTGTTGGAATTTAGGTATTTCAAAATTTAAAAATCAGGGATATTTATATTTGATACAACTTATAAATTATTGTTATGGGGGCCAAAAAGGAAAAACACCTGTTTCTCAGTAAAAATTCATGGGTATTTGTTTACATCAACACCGGTTTTTTGTTCGGTTATCTTTTACTTTCATCCTTAAGTTTATCCAAATAAAAAAGCGTCGTTTGTTGCCAAGAAACATGGTGAATATCTAGCAAAAGAAGAGATTATTTTTACAAAAAAGGCAAAATATCAAGCATTTACCAACGACACGATATAGCCCACTATCTATTAACTACTATCTGAGCGTGAAAGACAGCGGAGATGAGCACGAAACTGAATTCAAAGGCTTCTCGGAGAGACAGACCAAAATCATCTGGTCAGTTTTCCTTTTCTAATAAAATCCTCAAGCGATCAGTGCAAATTAAATATTTACACCATTTTTTCAAATATCTGGAAAATCACAACTCTGGAAAGGTGTAATAAACCATTTATTTTTAAAGAAAAAATCAAGGACGGTTGTCTCCCTTGAACCTTTTTTGGTCAGGGAAGCTCAATGCAAACAAAAATTGAGGATATCCTGGTGTATACTCGATTCTCATTTTATCGCTGATACCACTTTATCGCGGATTTTACATTTTGCGTCACATCCGTCATGCTGCGCCACCTAGGTTTTGTTTACGCTGTCAAATTTTCAAGGCAAACTTCAACGCTTAATTTCAGCTGAAAAAAAAAGCCGAAATGTCTAGAATACTGATGAGTAAAATTGTAATTTTGAGAGCAATATAAATAAATATCACTCCCAATTCAATCCACTTACCAATGTGCATTTCCGGGCCCTTAAACCTATTCAAAAATATATTATTTACATTCCGAAGGTTGTCGTCTGTTTTCCAAGGACAAGGGAAACAACTTTCAAGCACACCAGCATGTCACATGATTACCAAATATGTAAGTTGATATCACGGATTCAGAAAGGGTCAATCTGATTGGACCAAAAAAGTGGTGCAGTCAAGGTTGAGTTCGATGGGCTTTAGCCCAAAGAAATAAAGCAATGCCAATCAGTTGTATTTGTAAAGTGGGCAAAATGCAACTTCTGTAGTCATTTGACACACCTACAGTTCTTCAAAGATGTTAGGGTGATAAGAAGGGGCAATGAATTCAGGTGCCCTCATTGCCCTTCTCATTCTTCATAAAAAATAGTTTTCACAATCATTACTGAAAATGTGTTGTATTTTTTGAAATTCTAAATTGGCAAAAAGATTTTAAGCTTTCTTTTTGGTGGAAAAAAATCAAGTTAAAAATATTCTGTTCTATTCTGTTACTTCCCAGCGTTTAAGGTGACTACTATGGTTTCAATCGAACTCCGCGGTAATATGGGAACTTCCAAGAACTGACCTACTTTTGATATGGATATGAAAAACTGTCGATGTGGATTTAAGAAAGCAGTGTAAGAAGCATTTTTTAGAGTATTTTAATATTAAAGTGGTTGATTTAACTGGTAGAAATGTTAAATCAATGGTAATCTCCTCCGATTGTTCGCAACTGTACGATGATGCGCTAGGTCCGCGATAAAGGGGGCAACCAGTATACCATATTTTCCGTGAATGCTAATTTACGGAACAATTTTAAAATCAGACTGAGACCTTATTCCAAACTTGTCATTTTTAAAACATCACGCAATTGGTAAAGTAGCCTTTTAATTCAAGATTGAAATCATCCTTTTTCAACTAAGTAATTTGAATATTCATAAAACACCTATTTAAACCCACAGTGCTAATATTTCTGTGAATCCTAAATTAAGCAGTCCCTTAAACTCTACTGGAGTAATGTATGGACTCAAAATTTTAGACATAAGTGACAAAATCATTTTTCATTGGGATTTGAAAATAACAGATACAGTGGGTCTTTATTTTAAGATTTACAGTTTCCTAACATAACACATGTACTCAGAAAAAAGGAATTTAAGAGGATTTTACAGTTTTGCCGATTTCAGGTGATTCATGGTAATTTTATATATTTTTTTTTACAGATGTTCATTTTTCTAGATCTTTCATCAAAATATAATGAAAAATTTACTGAAGTTGCAGCAAGTTACTCAAATTGACAATTAAGGAAAATATGGTCAATCACGGAAATAGGGTACAACAAGATAGTTATTGACCTCTTTCTATGAAGTTCGTAGATTTTCATAGATACCAATTTCTTAACTTGAATTGAGAGTCATTCTAGTGGTACCTATCTGAGAGGAACAAATTTGAGCAGATTCAAGTTTTTTAGTCCTCTGACATTCTATTTTGTAAGGTTGAAGCAATCAAATTAAGGAAAAATTATATCTAGCACATAAAACAAAAAGAGGATGCAGGTGGGATTGACCCCCAGTCCATATAATGGAAATACATTGAAGAGAAAACAATTTAGATTTGACCAAAGTGCTTGTTGCCTTCAAATAGCGATATTAAGTTGGCTAACAGCAATACATCTCTCATGTTGCTTGTTGTACAAACCCGACTATAAATAAAAATTTTAATCTTTGTATATTGTATCTTAGAGATTGAGTTTTTATTTTGGAATACTTCAATTATCCAAATTCTGAATTATAAAGCACATGAACTAAATGAACTTTGTCCGGGTTTATAAAAGATCAGTCAGTCAAAATCAAATTCACGAACATTTCTTCACATTATAATTTCCAAAAAAATCATCTAAAAGTTCAGGTATACCTTTACCAGACTGCTTTTACTCCTTCCTTTCCAACCATTTGCAGCAGTATGTCTTCCATGTCTAAGCAATCCTTGTACCTGAAACTATGAAAAAGAGTTCAGATTACTTTTATGTACTAGTAGTGTTTGGCAATCGGTTCCAAATCACAATTGATAATTGGTTTTTAGTTGGAAGAGTAAATCAACTAATGATCAATTGTACAATCGTTTTCTTAGAAATAAATAATACAGCACTCCCAGTATCATCCTTTGAAGAATAGAATGTGAAAGTTTAGTTAAAACTAATGACCTAAAGACTCTTTTTGCAGATTTTTCTACCAACTTCATGGATCAGCATGAAACACTTGTAACTGCCTTTAAACATATAGGCAGTTACAACTGTTTCACGCTGAGCCATCAAACTGATGTCAGTTTTGAAAACAATACATAAGGGCTTTCATTTATGTGCTAGTAACTGATTAATTGATTATGAAATTTATTAGTCGATTATCGCAAGCAAAAGCCCAAACCAACTGATTATTGGTTATAATCGATTAATCTGCCCATCACTTTGTGCTAGATAACGAAGATGGCCTAAATATTTCAAATCAGGTCTTATTAGCAAGATTTGTCTTTGCATTTATTTCAGGGAAAAAAGACTAGCAATGGTCCAGTCACCCATGGTCCCTAGGTTTTACAGTGGTAAACCAAAAGGGGTTCAGGGGTGGTCAAACGAAGGGGTTCAAACCCCCTCTGTACTCAAATTATTTCATTGTAGTTGACAAATTCATTAAAAACCTTTTTTTGTATTGTTCGAATCACAGAAAGTTAGGAACTTGAAAGTTTTCAAATAAAATATAGGTCTAATGTACAAAGTTTTAGCATATATAGATAGAGATACTACAGGACTAATCACTGGAGTTCTAGGCTGTCATCAAACCCCTTTTTTTTTTATAATTCCTTGATCCACTGCTGTTTTAAGCACAGCCCCTTGACTTTTGGGCAAATTGCTCTTTCCCTTTATGTTAAATATTGAATTTTGGGAGTTTGGGTCCCTAAGTTGTAATTGTTAATCATTCCCCTTGTTACATTTGTGTCTAAATTAATACCAGAAATCAAGAATATAGATTTTTCCAATGGTAGATAATGGGGAAACAAATCATGGTGCTTTTACAAAAACAAAGGCGCTAATCAGCTGTGCAAATGCACATCTGATCATTGCCTTTATTTTTGTTAAATAGATTTGTTAAATATGATTTTTCACGCTATTTACATCCATTATGTACACAGCCAATTTGGTTTTAAAAATTATCAAATTATAAATTTTTTTTTGTTGAAAAGTTCAAATATTACTGATACTCTCTCACTGAAATAGGAAGTTGACAACATATCTTTAAGTCAGGAATGCACTAAAAAAAACCTAATACATGTACTTACAGTATTATGTATATTGCCTTCAAAATGATTACAAAACATTTTGGGAGTAAGGGAAACACTCCCTCTGCATCATCTAGAAAATAAAAAAAATAGCATTTGACTAAGGTTTAGGAGGGATTTACGTTAGTAAACACATCTTGTTTTTCATAATTTAAGTTGATTTAATTATAGTTCTGACATATTCCAATTGCTTTAGGTCTGGTAGTAGCAACAGCAGCAGTAATTGTTGGCTCTGTGTCTAAGCGTAAGTTGTTGTTACGAAAAAAAAGTTATATTATGTTGTTTTCGAAACCTTTCACTTTGTATTAAAAAAGAATTTAAAGTGGTTTCACTGTGTCTGTCCACTTCAATAATTTTGAATTTTTTGTTCCCTGATTAATTTGGTACAGTAAGGGTATTCATTCAAATGTTTCTATAAAAATGTCTGCATTTATGTTGGAAGTGCCAAAGGTTACAAAGTTTTTTATACCTTTCACCTACCATATAGTAGTCTGTCCAATTAGCTTTCAAATCATCTGTTTATCCATTGCTTGGCTGTTTTTGTAAAAGACAAGGTATTGTCCCCACCTTAGTGTCGCTGATGTTATTGCAGGCTTTGGCATGATAAAATTTCATCTTGGTCATATCTCTGTTCTTATTGAAGTTATTTTCATGAAGCTTGGTATGTGTGTTCATCATCATAAGGGCTATTCAGACTATGAAGGGTGATGACTCTGAGAGCATTTTTGTAAGAGTTATGCCCCTCTTTTGACTTACATTTTTTGCATTATCCAGTACCTGCAGCCAAGCATTGGCATGTGTGAGCAGTGCTCTTGTTCATACACCTGTCGTCCATCACTAGGCTGAGTTCATTTCCTTGAGCACATCAACTTGGGAATCTGAATTAACATAGAAATGTTAAATTTTGTTCATTTATTATAATGACCAAAGGAAGTATATCCTTTTGCTTTTTGGTCACATAGGTCAAAGGTCATGATCACAAACAAATATTGTATAAAATTACTCAATGATTCTTAAGCCATTTAACCTAGTCCTTCAAACTTTATATGAAAGTAAATTTAAAATATCCATAAAGATACAAGATGCCCTATTATTTTGGGTTCTGATCTATGTAGATCAAAGGGCTTGGTAATAAATGCAGAGCTACAAAATAGATAGGGTATCTTGGATTTTAAAATTCAAATATTTAAATAATGTTTCCAATAACCCTAGCAACTAATGGATGGATTTCATTCAAATTTTACAGATATGATCAGTATCAAGCAGAGATGTGCATGTCTTGTTCTGTTTATGGTCCATTTACTGAAAAAGCATTTCATTCTTGACAAGCACTAATGTGGGGGTATTATTAACTAAGTTTGTTTTTAATGTTAAGTTGATTTTGTGACTGAGGAAAGTTTGTTGTTCTTCTGTTCTAAAGTCTGTTTTTCTTTAACAAGTTAGTTAAAATGTTCTTTATTCACAGCAAGATGCATACAGTATATATGTATAAGTCTGAATCGATCAAGTCCAAATGCTTAATTGATATTGGAAATGCATAATTCTAGAGATAAGTGCAAAACTGTTGTGAGTGCATATAAATACATACAATGCATATAGATACTTAAATTACTTCTGCACTTTCTCCTCTAGGCACTATGATGTTTAACTGTATTGTAATATAATTATATTAAAATGTTTCGAATTGCTAATACCAAGAGGTAGCACAAGTAGTGCCATTTTATGAATATGGCTCCTTGGAGTTTCATGTTGTGACTGTTATCTTGTTTGTTTTTGTTTGATTTAAATTATTTAAAGGACATTTAATAACAGTTTAGTGGTTTATATTATGATGGCAGCACTCTAGAACCATGGAAAGGGGGTTCTAAATGGGAAATCTAAGCAATGGCTTGACATCTTTGCTGAGACTACCTGGTATATTGAAATAACAATCATGTTTTCAATTTAGCAGAGTATTAAGCATAATATTACAAGGGGTCACCTTCAGTACAAAACTATTGTAAGTGCCTATGAATATGTCGGCACCTACAATAGTTTTTCAATTACCCATCAATTTAATTTAAGTGAGGTAAATTGTGACAGTAGGCAGTTGATATTGCTAGAGTTACTATCTCTATCAAGCTACCACTTTTCTTAAGTGTCCATCATAAAAAGTCCCATTGTCATAAGCAAAATCTCTGACATTCTTGAAGAAATATTGTTTATTAATGAATCTTATGGTACTGCAACTCATTAGAATGGTCTCATAATGGGTTTGAACATCGTGGGATTCAGTAAGAATTATGCAACAACCTATACATGCTATTAAAAAAACCTTTCTTGATTTCACTAAATATTGTTTTAAGAGGCCATTCCAATAAGCGACCTCTTTTTGTTGGTCCCTTAAGTGGTTACTTAACACAAGTTTTACTGTACTGGTTCTGTAGCCTGTGATCACCTTGGTTGTCAAAAAGAAGGTGTGAAAGATTTATAGATGTGAAGTTCAAATAGACCTCTTGTAATATTGACTATATATCACAGTTTATAGCCTTTAATAATGTCTAGATTGAACATGAATACTCAGATTAAATTTTCTCCTTATCTACAACTAATTTAACGAGAAAATTAAGTGTTTCCAAACTTAGGCAATTTTTTTATGAACAAGTTACATGCAATTTATTTCCTTATCTTTGTTCTTATGCTTGGTTTGAAAACTTTGAAATGTTGTGTACTGCCTTATTATTCATATCAAAAGAGGCTCAGTTGAAACTTGAATGGATCATTGCATTATTCTATCCAGTATTAACCTACAACAACTAGAAACTGATGCTGACTTTGACTATTGATATTTGTCACAGTAAAGGGCTACTTATTGCCAAACTTAAATTATAGTGGAAGGTTTTTAGCTTGACTATTCGAAGAATAGGGGGGCTATTCCAGTCACCCGGGTGTCGGCGTCAGCGTCGGCGTAATGCTTTGGTTAAGTTTTTACGTGCAAGTGTTTAAAATCTCTGTTTCTATTGAAGCTATTGCTTTGAAACTTTGCACATGCTTCTGTGACCATAATATCAGCATCTAGACAAAGATTCATTACTCTGATATTGAATTTAGTGGAATTTTAACCGTTTTTGGACTTAGAAATCTTGGTTAAGTTTTTACGTGCAAATGTTGTTTATCTGTAATATTTCTGTTTCTTTAAAAGCATTTGCTTTGAAACTTTACACATGCTTCTGTGGCCATAATATCAGCATCTAGACAAAGATTCATTACTCTGATATTGAATTTAGTGGAATTTTAACCCTTTTCGGACTTAGAAATCTTGGTTAAGTTTTAACGTGCAAATGTTGTATATCAGTTATAGCTCTATTTCTACCTAGGCTTTGCTTTGAAACTTTACCCATGCTTCTATTACCATGATATCAGCCTCTTGACAAACATTTATTGCTCTGATATTGAATTTTAGTGAAATTTTGACCTTTTTCAGACTCAGAAATTCTTGGTTAAGTTTTTACGTGCAAATGTTGTACATCAGTTATATTTCTAATTCTATTAAAGCTATTGCTTTTAAACTTTGCACTTGCTTCAATGATCATAACAACAGCCTCTTGATAAAGATTCAATTCTCTGGTATAGAATTTAGTGGATTTTTAACCTTTTTTGGACTTAAAAATTCTTGGTTAAGTTTTTACGTGCAAATGTTGTATTTCTGTAATATCTATATTTCTACTATAGCTGTTGCTTGGAAACTTTACACATGCTTCTTTGACCATAATATTAGCCCAAAGAAAAAGATTCATTACTCTGATATTTAATTTAGTGGAATTTTAACCCTTTTTGGCCTTAAAAATCTTGTTTATGTTTTTATGTGCAACTGTTTTATGTTAGTTGTATCTCTGTTCCTACTAAAGCTATTGCTTTGAAACTCTGCACATGCTTCTTTAACCATAGTATCAGCCTCTAGACAAAGATTTTCTTCTCTTGACTTTCATTTTATTGGAAATTTCATTTTATTGAATTTCCAATGTCGATATTGATTTGCTGTTACTATCCAGCACTAGGAATAGTCGAGCTTCGCTGTCCTCCGACAGCTCTTGTTGTTATTGAAACATAACCCTGACAGCTGATATGGTCTACGAGGGTTGTTCAAAAATTAACCGGATTTTGCCTCGCAAAATTTTATTTTTGAAGCAATCAAACTAAATTTGGTATCTATCGCTGTCGGAATTCAATCCAAATATGGTTATGTAAAATTGATATAGTTATCGAACATAGTGCGCGCGCATCTGCCATATAAAATGTCATGCAAACGAGTACCTGGCGCAGCAGATAAAATAATACATATATTTGGTCTTCGTTTGTAAATATTCTTTCTTTTCTAGCTGTTGAAACATTTGAAAATTAATTGAGTTGCTGGAATAAGTATAACAAATGCCTTGTCTTAATTTGAAGTAATTTGACCGTAGAGTTTTTCGATAAGGTTCGTTTAAAATGTGTCGGGGGTAAGTGTTTCGGAACGTTCTAGACGACGTCAACTGAATGCTCGGAATTTTTATCTTTAATTATTCTATTCGTTATCTATCAAAATAACAAAAGACAAAAATCAAACACTTGTCACGCTGAAAGGGAATAGTTCATTCTTCCAAATGCTTAATTTCAATTGGTGAAGACGCTTCTGTGCCCCGTGAGATAAGAGGAAGATCAGACAGAGAGAAACTTGTCAAAGGACCTGTAGGGACGTCAATTGCCGAGTCTCTGGAAGAAATAGGCGATAAACTAAGGGGTACATTTCTGAGAACTTTGACTTCGTACCATTCCATTTTACCTTTAAACAAACCATAAAAGCACAGCTTAATTACAGGAACATTGAATTAATCCTTCTTCCACGAATAACGCCTCGTGACAAGCTAAATAACATAACACCAAATGTCTCAATTCTCGACAACGTCCCTAGCGTCTTGTACTGTGCGCCGCTACCTAAAACCAATGTACTTTTGTTTGCGTGTGAAATGAATATACATCGTTCAATTGCTTCAGGCTTTGGCAAGTTTGATCATATAAAGTGTCCCGTTAATATGAGTATACTTTTTTTTAAATAGCGCTAAATCGATGATGATTTATTGATCTAATTCGGATTAATATTGAACATCCCTCGTATCATCGAGCAAGTGAAAGAAAAAAGTTTGCGAATGTTGACCGGATTGGATTTGGGGTTTGAGAATGACTCTATAAGCTTAAGCTTTTGTCACAATTCAACTAAAATAAATAAGTATAAACTAAGTTTCTATTCAACCCTCCCATATTGTTTTAGACATTTGCGAGTGCTGTACACAGAACCTTAGCAGACAGTATAGACTCAGGGATGGACACTAGCACCAGCCCTCAGGCCCGAGACATGTGTTTTTTAGGAAGGACTGGAAGATGTAACCATGCTGCAGGTCCTACAGGTCTGTGGCAAATGGCAGTACTTAGTATTTCAAATCCGTTGTGTCTGAAAATAATTGCCTTTCCAATACTAAAATTTGCATTACCAAATAGAAAGCATTGTAGAAAAAGAAGAAATTGCTTGTCATAAGCAATTTCTGCTTGTCCAACAGTGTTTTCCTAGCATTGTTTTCCCTAAATTGCAAAAAAATCAAACATGGTTTTCATGCAGGACCTGTTGTTATCAGGGAGGACCTGTAATATTTTTGGCAAACAGGTCCTTCTGACTTGCATCTAAAAAGTTGTTAGTGTCAAACCCTGATAGACTAAGTTCAGCTTGCATATAGATGTGCAGTCTGATCTAAGCCTACACTGCCAGCTTTCTACTGAATTATTTTGGGCCAAACTTGAGTCAGATCAGTCCACACCTCTCTCCCTTCAAAGATTACAAGGGAAGGTATGAAAATCAAACAAAGACAATTGGATCCAATTGGTCAACAATCGGTTATGGTCACTTGAGGATGCTTGTTATATTGATTCACTGATAAAGCCACTTTGATTGATGATTGATGAAATACAATACATGTACTTTAACAAATACTCTTGGCCATTTCATTGTGGCTGTGTTGTAAGATGCCTTGATTCTTATTTGGAAATGGAAGATATTTGGTGTTAATGATAATTTAGTTTAGAATTGATGAATATAGTTACTGCAAAGTGATTAAGACAAGAAGACTACAAAATTAATGTGATTGATTTGTTGAAATCAATATATATTTTTTTTTTTTCAATTCAGGTTTATCACATGCACATGCCGGTTTAATAGCAGACTTTAAGAAAGAACTATTTTTTGGCACACTATATTGGGTTTGATCAAATCATTTTATGATATTTTTGAAATTCTATGACCCAACACTTTTTGCTATATAAAAAATCAAAATCTATCAATGATTAACAGCATGATTAAGAATTAGTACATTTTTGTCCATTAAAATAAGATGGGTGTGGGGGTATTATTAAACTGGATTGTAGGTGTGTAACTTACTGTCTGTCAAAGATCTGACCTATGGACATTTTATTTTTCTGTTACCTTTATTATCCTAATAAACGCTCCAGAGAGCTATACATAACATTAAACATGCATTTCCTGATTTAAAAGATCATTAAAATTGGTGTCTTTTAGACCCTTTCCCCTTTATTTTGAGGTAAATTTCCTCTAAACAATCATATAAATGATTGTTTAGAGGAAAGTCATCACAAATTTTTAGAAGAAGTCTCAAAAAGTTCCTTAAATTTAGGCATTGAAATTTGAATTTGCACCTGAAAGGCTGTGCAGCAGTATGAATCTGTGGCTTTCAAGGTCATCTGACAAAATCAAGCAAATCGATACAGGACTTATGAAAAATTGAAGTAAATATGATGAAAAAAGGAGTGTGTTCTAGACTATAAATGCATTGATGTTATTGAGGATTGTTCATTTACTAAGAAGAGTTTGTATAGCAACTTATTGTTCCTTGAAATTAACTGAAGGTGCTATCTGACTTGTAGACAATTGATTAAAGTCTTGCTTCAGTCAGCTCTAATTAATTTCTACCAGCCTAACACCGATCCACTCTGAATATCAATATCTTAGTTAAGTAAATATTTGTGTAATGTTTCTTGTCTAGAATAAGTACTTGAACATACAAAATGGATTATGTGCATTAAGTGTCTGTCCTTGAAGTGTGTCTGTATCAATTATGATAATATGGACGACAATCTAAGAACTAGAAAATAGACAAAAAATGAAAAAATGTTCTAGCTCTAACTTATCTTACAATTAATACAGAATGCTTATTTAAATTATTTTGTAAAACATTATTGATGTTATTCTAAAAAATCGTAACTACTGCAAGCTTCAATTAAGCTGCCGTGATGTCAGGTTTTAGAATTAAATTGACAATGTATTATTTTGGGAATGTTATTGTTATTTAACACTTGTAAGGATTAAGAGAAACAAATTAGTTTTGGAGTCCTTCAAGAGTCTTTAATGAAAAAGAAGTTAATATTTAATACATGCATGCAAGCAATAAATGAGTTTTGGAAGAAAACTTTTCCTCTGTAATGAATATTTAGAACTCTCTACATTAAAACTATCATACTAACTTGATTGAAAGCTATCCAACCTATTTAAATAACAAAGGGGACTGATAACTGGGGATATTTCCTTTATCATTTTTATTGCTTATTTGAACATTTTGAAGCTTCATACATCAATTTCAAGTTTCATATCTTTGATACATGGTGATAAAACAGTCCATTTATTGTTTATTTGTGGATTTTTCTTAGTTCAAAGGTCTTGGTGTCAATTGGGTAGATTTTATCAACATAATAAAATGATAATCCACTGAATAAGGAGTTGATATTATAAGCTTAAGAGGAGAGTTAGTGCATTCTAATACAAATCATGAACAAGGGAGTTATTAATATAATACAAGACAAAAGTGATCTCTGGGATACCTCAGACATTATGGAACCAAAGAAGAATGTTATTTTGGAAAAAAAGAAAGACATTTTGATCAGAAGAAAGTCTTTTACAAAAAATGGAGAAACTCCCAAATCACTGACATCAAAAGATGCTAAAGAGTTTTCTGGTGACTTGGATCTTAAATCGCCACACAGAAATAAAACTCCAAATAAACCAACAAAGTATAGCGATGATTTTAAACGATCGGAAATTGATGAGGATGACAAAGTGAAAGAGTATGCTTCTAATATGAAGAGAGGCTCTCTTAGAGCAAAACTTCGGGGATCCGTCCATACCATTACAGTAATGAACAAACTCAGCAGTAGGTACATTTATTGTTTTTTTGTATTATCTGATCAAGTTTCATGAACTGCTTACATAAAACGAGGGTTCAGCATAAGACTGTACGAAGTGTATATACAATGAATTTGAATTTGTAGAGCTAAGCAAAGTTCAATCACTGGGTTAAAGGTGAAGGGGGGGGGGGGGCGTGTGTCCTCATCTTAATTTGCCAATTGTATATTTTCCATTCAACAGATCCTCCATCATAGAGCAGTTGGTAGTGCATCTGACTGTGACTCTAGAGGTCCCAGGTTTGATCACTGACTTCAGCACACATTCTTTTCAACTTTTTGTCTTCCACAAATGGGTTGATAATCCTAAACCTATGTGGGATAGCAGCTGGAGAATGGGGAGGGTGTGAAGGTGGTAGTGGTGTGAAAAATCCAAGGAATCCATTGTTAGGTGCTCCAGCTGCTGTGATATAACTAAAAGATTGTTGAAAGGAGTATAAAACCCCATTCAAACAAAGCCATTCATTAGAAGTAAGTATTGTCACAGTGGAAAATCACATGAAACAAGAATTTCCGAAAATTGTCAATAATTTTGTGAATTCGTAATTAATATGAATTTGCTTTTAAGCAGAAAAGGTAGAAAATATCAGGATTTCTCTCAGTATCTCAGATGTTTAAAATTTCTGCTAAAAAATTTGTTGACAACCCATTAAGATTTACTTGGTGGTTAATAACTTTTACACTTTCTATTTTCAGAGGGGGGTTGTGCATTTTAGCACATACATGTACTTTGGAAAAGTCCCCCCTATTTTTGAAGATGATATGGGATATTCTTACATAGAGAAATGGCAAACATTCCCATCTTTTTGGCAGTTTTGCCGATTTTCAACAAAATTCCAGTCTACTTTCTGAATCCTAGAATAGACACTGCTTTTAATCAGCAGATTTTTACAAAATCTACCACACTAACAAATCTTTAGCACTTCAACCCTTTCTCTGCTTAAAACCTTTTTAGAATTGGTCAAGTATTTACAGAATTACAGTCATTTTTGCTCGAGCAACCACATCTATTAAGTGACCATTTTTAGCTCACCTGAGCATGTAGTGCTCATGTGAGCTATTGTGATCACCTTTTGTCTGGCGTCCGGCCGTCGTCTGTCGTCAGTTGTCTGTCAACAATTTCTTTAAATGACATCTCCTCCTAAACTACTTGGCCAATTTTAACCAAACCTGGCAGAAATGTTCCTTAGGTGATCCCCTTTAAGAATTGCTAAAAGAATTGAAATCGGTGAAAAACTCTGGTTGCTATGGCAACCAAAGTTAAAAATTTAAGAAAATCTTTAAAATTCTTCTTCTTCTAAACAAGCAGCTCTACAGCCTTGAAATTTGGCATGGATGATCAGATCATAGACCTTAATAAATATTGCTAAAATCATATCTGTTGGGCCACCAGGTGCGGAGCACCAGGGGGTAGGGGGTAGTACTTAGGGTAAATTTTGTAATCTTTAACCTTCTTCTTTTTCTAAACCAGGAGCCCGACAGATTTGAATATTGGCATGGATGATCAGCATATGGACCTTAATAAAAATTGCTAAAATCATGACTGTAGATTCACCAGGTGCGGAGCACCAGGGGGGGAGAGGGTAGTACTTTTGTGAAAATTTTGAATTCTTTAACCTTCTTCTTCTGAACCAGGAGCCCGACAGATTGGAATATTGGTATGGATGATCAGCATATGGACCTTTATTAAAATAGCTAAAATCATGACTGTAGATTCACCAGGTGCGGAGCACCAGGGGGGAGAGGGTAGTACTTTTGTGAAAATTTTGTAATCTTTAACCTTCTTCTTCTTCTGCACCACAAGCCCTACAGACTTGAAAATTGGCATGGAGGATCAGCTCATAGACCTTTATAAAAATAGCTAAAATCATGACTGTAATGCCACCAGGTGCGGAGCACCAGTGGGGGTGGGGGTAGTACTTTTGTGAAATTTTTGTAACTTTAACCTTCATCTTCTAATGAACCAGGAGCCCTGCAGACTTCAATATTGGCATGGATGATCAGCATATGGATCTAAAATAAAATAGCTAAAATCATTAATGTAGGGCCACCAGGTGCGGAGCACCAGTGGGGGTGGGGGTAGTACTTTTGTGAAATTTTTGTAACTTTAACCTTCATCTTCTAATGAACCAGGAGCCCTGCAGACTTCAATATTGGCATGGATGATCAGCATATGGATCTAAAATAAAATAGCTAAAATCATTAATGTAGGGCCACCAGATGCGGAGCATTGGGGGGAGGGGGTAGTACTTTGGATCAATTTTGAAATCTTTAACCGTATTCTTCTCCTGGATCAGGAACCCTACAGACTTGAAAATTGTCATGGGTGATCAATATATTGACATTTATAGAAACAGCTAAAATCATGACTGTTGGGTCACCAGATGCTGAGTGTCTTGGGGAGGGGGTAGTACTTTGGATCATTTTTGAAATCTTTAAAATTCTTCTAATGAACCAGGAGTCCTACAGACTTGAAAATTGGTGTAGATGATCAGCATTTGGACATTGATTGAATTAGCTAAAATCATTACTGTAGATTCACCAGGTGCAGAGCATCTTGGGGGAGGGGGGAGTGCTTTGTTGAGAATTTTGAATCCCTACAGCCTTTATATTTGACATGGATTGATCAACTCATTAAAGAAAACTTTAAAAGTCTCAGACCCAGCCTGTATATCTGGCATAGATTAGCTGATCACAGACCTTTTATGAAAAAAGCTTAAATTAATAACGACCAGGGGAGGAGCAGAGAGGAGGGGTAGGGAAAGATTATTTCAAATATTATCTGATTGAATAAGTGAAAATCTCTTTTTCTGTGGTTGCATGGACATACCTAGGTAATGAAGCTTTATTCTCAGGTGAGCGACCCAGGGCCAACGGCCCTCTTGTTTATTAAGTGACCGCTTTCAAAATCTCCTTCTTTAAATTGAAATAACTGAAAAAAGTAGATATCATTGGTATAAAAATGATAGTAAATGAATCCGATGTTGTTAAAACACACTAGAATAGTCTCATTGAGACAATTCTATAGAGTTGTAATTTTACAGCATAGGATTATTGAGAATTTCGCAATAATATCCATATTTAATCAATTCAATTTATGAACCAAATGTGAATTAAGGATCGAACCATTTTCTTTAACGACCACTTATTTGTGGTACTGTTTGTGGTTATACCAAGTTTTACTGTATTTAAAAAATTTGAAAAATTTGTGTCACATGATTCCTCCTTGTGTTTGTAACAGAAATGTATTATCTTCCCCCAAAATGGCTCGTAGTTTAGGCCCAAAACATGAGGTTTCTTTGATAAAAAATGCTTTTAGTCTGGGATTGTAAGCTCTTGTATCTTAGATATCTAATTCAAGCCTGATTTATATTTAGATTGCATTCTTTTTTTATTGCAACAAGATCTTTTAATGTCCTAATTTCTACACTAAAATAGACTTATACATGAAAAGTTGAAAAGTTGAATTCATGAAAATTAAAATCAAAGCCTGACACATACCTTGTCTTGAATGAATCATCATTTATTGTCCAAATTGTCAAATTTTCACAATTCTTTGATATGAAAAAATTAATGGGGTTTTCTACCCCAATTTCAACAAATAAAATGGTACTTGTTTGAAATCAAAAAGTCACCATTGAAGGGTAGCAAGAGTAAATATTTGTACCTGTATACCATTAAAAATGATTTAATTCCTTCATTTCAAAATTCATTCCATTAAAGTAATGGAAAAGCTGCATCAGTCCAAGAGGTTTTTGCTTTGAAGATTCATTAACTAGAAAATTAAAAATCTCATATTCTTAAATCTCATCACTGAATTTCTTTGAATTATATACTAGTTATCATTAACTCCTAATTTGGATTTGTATTTATTGTTTTTAACCCTTAAGCAATAAGTGATTACACTAAAAATACTGTCTATCAATTTCTGAAACACAAGTTTGTAGCCTGATTTTTCAAACCAAGAAATAATCATTTCTGATACTAAACTAGACAATATGTAATCACAAAATTCTTAATACTTACCACAATCTAGCATCCATTATTGGTTAGGCCAGCCCTGTGTTCAAGAGAGTGCTCGCTGCGACACAGCTATTATAAAAGCAGCCTATCTGAAACACAATTAAAACAAGGGCCTTCCAAAAATGAACGGTTGCTAGGCAACAAAGATGACTCAGATTGAAAGCTCAATAACTCAAATACCATCAAAAATTTCTTTGATTTATATAATGAAGTAAGAAAAAAATTGTTATTCATAGATCCCTCCCTTTATATGATTAAATGACCAAATGAAACAAAAATCTCAAAATTTTCATGAAAATCTATAATTTCAAACATATCCCCCATTTTTGTCGCTGTGCTAAGTCACTTCATAACGTTGCTAGCTGATTGTCGCAAGCCCTTCACCCTTCAGGATACAAATGCAGGAAAGCACCCTCTAACCATTGCAAGCGCTTTGATTTCCTTAACACATGGCAGGCTGTGTTGTTTGTCAAATATTTAAGTCAGTCTACACTTCTATTTTGATTGACCAACTCGAAACAGATGTATGGTATTTCCCCTAAAAATTGCGCCCTCCCTAAAAGTGGCACCCCTACATTTTTTTCTCAGAAAACCAATTTTAAATGCCTAAATTTTTCTTTAATTTGTTGTGAATTTCCTCTAAACAATCATTTATAATTCACTTCAATTTGAATGGAAAAATGGCCTAACAGACATAGTATGTATTTCATGTTTTTTTTTTATCATTAAATGAATATTAAGCTCCATGACCATTTCATGTATAAGCTCCTGAAAGCGTTTATCTGGAGAAATAAGGTAACTGCCTTTAAACATATACTAGGCAGTTAAAATGTTTTGTACTGAGCAATCAATTTGGTTTGCAGAAAGTTGGTTGGCTTGTGGTCAAAAGTCAAATTTAACTGAATACAGAAATTAATTGCATGCCCATAAACCAATATTCTTACAGTTTCCTTAAGTAGAGCCTTTTAAGTGAAAAAAGCTAAATTTACAGGTCCATTTTGAGAGATTCGGGCACAAAACTATTGTAAGCTTTGCTCTTGTATAGTTTGATAGTTTCTTACAGTAGATTTGCACCAACCAGACATCAATTTATTCATTTAATTGGTTAGTTTTATTACTTCATTCAATGGTTATATAACCCAATTGAGGAATAGAGCCCAATAGCTTTTGCCAATTTGACAGATTTGAAAATATTTTGAGAGTTTGTTTTTCTATCATTGCTTTTGAAAATCAAGTTTTTATTGCTATTAAAACTTATTATAGTGTGAGTCAAATGCTCTTTGAAATATCTGCAATTAGTAACAAAAAAAAAAATCTTGAGTTTTATTTGTGTGAAAGATTGAAGGAATAATTTCTAGAAAGTTTTTTAAAGGATTGTTTGTGCAATACTTGTTTACAGACCCATTTAACGCTGCTGATGAATTATAAATAAGTTCAAGATTCCATTTATATTTTTAGTTGTTTACAATGAAAAATGCTCAACTTGTTGTTTTTGTGAAGACATATTTCATTTTTGCTGGAATATCTTGTTTTCATTTACTAACAATAATTATTTTTTTAAGTCAAATTATGGATTATATTTTAGTTAAGCCTGTGGTGTGACATTTCCAATAATTTTGCATGTGCGCAATGTCAAGATTCAGACCAGCCTGTACATCTTCACAGTCTGATCAGAATCTTTACTACGCACTACATAGATACCGAAGGACCTATAGTCACTGTTTTCTTTCGGAGGATATTTTTTGATGCACTGTATGATGGTCCATGTTGCTCAATGTCTGTCAATCGCTCAGACATGAAATTGTTGGAATTGTCATGCACAGGCTCATTTATGATTATGACTGTGCATAAAGAGTATGTGTCACTTAATAGTACAAAAAGCATATTACAATCTTTTAACTTGAATTATATTTACATATCAATGGCTCAGCGCAATACAGTTGTAACTGCCTATATGTTTATAGGCAGTTACAACTGTTTTGCACTGAGCCATCAATATTATGCTCGCTTGGAGATGAAGGTTTTCTAAGTTCTTCCTCTGATTAAGTATTTTGTTATTAAGTTTTGGTGCAGAGATACAATAATGAGTTGTATAGTGTTTTCAAAAAAGACTTTTACAATAAAACCCTATGTTGTGGATACTCATTTGAATCACCCTGGCAATTTGATTCATATGAAAAGTACAATGTAGACAAATGCAAGACATACAGTTAAATAATCAGTATGTTGATAAAATACTTTAAAGTAAATAATTTATGTAGTAAAAAGGTAAATGAGCCTGTGTGTGAGATTTCCAACAATTTCAAATATGTGCAAAGCAAAGACACTGACCAGCCTGTGCATCCGCACAGTCTGCCCAGAGTCATCACTGTGCACTTAGTAGATACATAGGGTCTCAAAGTATCTATAGACCATTTGGTAATAATTTTTTTTAAGAGTTTGTGGCTGTCTATGCCTCTCAATGTTGGAACCTCACAAACATTTCAAATTGTTGGAAATGTCACACACGCTCAAATAATAAAATAAAAAGAAAAGAATCTTGCCCAGTTAAAGTCTGAAGCAGCACATTATATAAATCCATTACCATTATCACTGTGATCATAGTTGTTATATTTTGTAAGTCTTTGATTAGAATGATACAATTATTAGGATTAGAATTAATACCACTAATCCATATTAGCTGAGCTGCTCAAGGATCAAAAATGATTTTGGTTAATGAATCAAGCTAATTATTCCATGTACTGTACTTTGAAAAGTTTCTGAATTTATATTTCTGCAAATGATTTTTTAGCTCCACTGGCTGAAAGCCACTGGGGCTATTGTCATGGCGTTGTGTCCGTCGTGCGTCCGTCCGTCCGTCCGTGCATGCGGTCGTAAACTTTTTCTTTAAAAATCTTCTCCTCAGAAACTACTGGATGAATTTCAACCAAACTTCACAGGAATGATCCTTGGGTGACCCTCTTCCAAAGTTGTTCAAGAAATTTTGATCCAATGAAAAACATGGTTTAAATGGGCGTGGCTAATTTCCAAATATGGTAAAAAGTGACTTTTCTCAGGTTCTAATTGATGGATACTAATTAAATTTTACATGAATGATCCTTGGGTGACCCTTTATCAGTCTACAAAAAAATATTATGATCGGATGAAAAATATGTATATTATGGGCGGAGGTCATTTCTCTATATGTTATATAATGGAAACTTTGAAAATCATTTTCTCAGAATCTAACTGATGGATATCAACCAAATTTTACATGAATGATCCTTGGATGACCCTTGATCAGTCTAAAAAAATTATTGCGATTGGATGAAAAATTTGGTTTTTTAATGGCGGAGGTCATTTCTCTATGTAATATAGTGGAAACTTTGAAAATCATTTTCTTAGAATTTAACTAATGGATATCAATCAAACTTCATTAGTATGATCCTTGGGTGATCCATTATCATTCAGCCAAAAATTATTGTCATTGGATGAAAAATATGTATTTTATGGACAGAGGTCATTTCTTTATATGTTATATAGTGGAAATTTTGAAAATCATTTCAACATCAGTAGAACCAAAAATATTTAAAAATCTAGTTAAACTTAGATTTGCTATTACAAGAATTTCAAGCCTGTGGAGCGACTCAAGCCATTCATGGCTTTCTAGTTTAACTTTTAAATTGTTGGATGTGTCATTTAAGTATTTTCTTCCTCTAATCAACCAATATTTGTTAAAAAAGAGAAGGAAGTTCTATGTGCAATCCTTCCAGGGTGTTGAATGTGGGTTTTCGATGATTTCATCATGGTCTTTAGATGGAACTCTTTTTCATGTAAGCCGCTATCTAACGTGCATGTTCAAAAAATCAGATTTTAAATATAATTGTTAGTAACAATGGGTTCAATAATTTTTCAGTCATATGGCAGCCACTGGTACACCTAACAAACCCTGAATGGAGTTTTACGCTGCTTTCAACAATTTTTCAGTTACATCGCAGCGGCTGGAGCACCTAACAATAGATTGCTGGTATTTCTCTCACCAGTACAACCTTTACATCCTTTCCTAGCCCTCCATCTGCTATCCCACATAAATGTATGATTATCCACTCATTGGTGGCAGACAAATGTCAGAAAGAATGTATGCTGCCATTTGGTATCGAAGCTAGGACCTCCTTGACTGAGCTGCTGTCATAGTGCAGTTGGTAGTCAATCTAGAGGTCCCGGGTTCGATCCCCAACGGCGGCACTCATTCTTTCCGACTATTTGTCTCTCACCAATGGGTTGATAATCATAGACCTATGTGAGGTAGCAGCTGGAGGCAAGGAAAGGATGTGGTGGTTGTACTGGTGAGAAAAATACTAGGAAAACATCGTTAGGTGCTCCAGCTGTCGCGATATAACTGAAAAATGTTGAAAACCGCGTAAAACTCCAGTCAATCAATCACTCAACCTCCTAGACTGAGAGGCTGATGGATAAGCAACTGTGCTATGACTGAGGCGCACTACATTCAGAATTAAAGCATTACAACTAACTCTTGTCACGCAGTATAAAACCATGGTTAAATTGGACAAAAATATAAGGGCTGATAGCACTGAATGTACTTATTGTGAGTCAGTATTTATTTCAAAAAGACAACAAAATTTTCTGGTTTGAAACTGAAAATCAGGTGGTAAAGTAAGTGTAAGACTGACCTTTGTCCTAACCTCCTTTGGTAGGAATATTCAGGGTTCAGCATGAAAAGGATTAGAATTAAGATCAGCCTAGATAAAGACTTCCCAATCATGAAAATCCTACCAAGAACCTTATTAAAGGTAATGTTTCTCCTTTGATCAACTGTATTTTGATTCTGGTAGAATCAGGGTTGATCTGAGACAGCAGGGTAATGGGTTAATAGTAAGATCCACAGAGCAATATTGACCATTGGCTCAAGGAATCAATTCCTTTTGTTTGAAACAAAATGTTCCAACTTTCTGAAACATCAATAAGTGCCCAATAATTGCTTTTTGTAACCCTTTGATATAGGATACCTTTTCACCTTTTAAATGTTCTTATCTGGTCAAGTTCTGTTTTAATGAATGTACATTGTAAAACTTTCAATTAATGTAAATGATATCCGAAAAGAAATAGTAATTCTATCTGTTGAGATTCAAGGATTTACTAATTAGGAATATTTTTTCTCAAGATTTTAAGTAAATTGAAGAGCTTAACTAGTACATGTACCGTACTGTACTTTTTATAAGTTCAAAATTAGATTTCTTGAAAATCAAATTTGTTGAACATGAAATATTAATGTGTAATCTTCTGTCACTGTAACATTTGTAATATTCTGCGTGAAATTGGAAAACAATAACTATTAGATCATACAAGGTAATAAGCAATCTTCAAGTATTTGTTAATCCATTTTCTGGTACAATCAATTTTTATCACAGCTTTTTGATTTTTTTCTGAAATCTTTCAGCATGGTATGTCATGAATGATAAGATAAAGTGCAAGAATTGGAATTATTAAGAGTGGTTGAACATGCATTTTGCTGAAGAAAACCCTTTTTCAAAAATGGGAATTTTAATGTTTAACAGGGAAAGGGTGAAAGCTACTGGATTAGATTAGTAGCCAGGTTTTAAGTTAATTCCATATTAGTGGTTTTGATTGACATATTATTTTGTGTAATGTGGAAAAAAAAAAGAAGAAAAGTTTGGGCCATTTTGTGTAGTGCAAGCAGAGAATGTTTATAATTTTTGTGACTTTGTGACCTAGTCTGTTTCATTTGGAAATATTAATTAATAATTGATTGGTGGAACAAATTGTGTGTTAACCTATTACCAGGACATCCAAGTTGAGACTGGACAAAATTCTGATAAATTGCTGTTACTTTTAGTTGACGAAATTGTCTTTTAGGGGGGGAGAAAACATTTAGGGCAGTGAAGAAATTGCTTGTAACAAGCAATTTCTTCATTTCTCACAATGTTTTAAAAAACTTTTATCTTCAGGAACATAAATAAAGTGCAATTGTATGGGAATGGTTCTATCAGAAACTACTTTTCTTTATTATAGTTAAGGCATTTTAATTAAAATGATATAAAATAGCCTATTTCATAGGAAAAGAGGGTCTGCATTTTTAATTGGATTTTGAAAAATGTTGATCCTGGTCATGCAGCACATTTTGTGCAGGCATAGAATATGCTTAAATCATTTAGGTTCTAAATCAGTTTGTTCTATATGCGAAATGCTGCCGTCATAGCGCAGTTGGTAGCCTGTCAGACTGTCAATCTAGAGGTCCTGGGTTCGAACCCCTACGGCGGCACTCATTCTTTCTGACTATTTGTTTCTTGTGACCAATGGGATGATAATCGTAGACATATGTGAGATAGCAGCTAGAGGCTAGGAAAGGATGTGGTTGTACTGGTGAGCGAAATACCAGGAAACCATTGTTAGGTGCTCCAGCCGCCACGATATAACTGAAAAAATGTTGACAGCTGTGTTAGACTCCAATCAATCAATTTATATGTGAAATAGTCATTCTGCCTTCATGGCTCTATTCAAATTGAATTAGTAATGAGTAATGCTAAGTGTTATGAGATTGAAAAAAAAATCCTCCCTATGCTTTTGGTTTATTTTGAAAAAGAATAAAAAAAAAAATAATTGGATTTATATGATTTAGAATTCAAACATCTCTAATGCTGTATTCTCAGATGCCAAAATATTGAAGATTCTCCTGTTATGACATTCTCAATAATTCCTTACAGATTCTCCATTCAAAACTGTTGATTCATTGAACTGTTGAAAATTAATAAACACTGTCATTTGTTGAAGTGCTAAAATAAACTCTTGGTGTAAAAATGGCTGCCTTTCTAAAGATGGCCAATGCCTTAAAGAAGGATAAATCCAATGCTTCTGCAGCTCAGGGGCCATCCCCAACATCTTCTGGGGAAGATAAAAAGTCTGTATTAGGGGCCAAACTAGGGGATCTGATGAAAAAGAATAAAACAGCAGCAACTTTGGGTAAGTTTGAAAGAGTTTTAACTCTGATTTATCACATTTCAATTCTTGTAACTGCAAACTAACAGTATGCTGTGTTCAAATTTTGTTTCAAAGGAATAACCATTTTTAAGTCGCCATTTGTCAAAATGGCAGACTTATTGCAATTAGCTGGAAAGGTGTATATGGTGATAGTGTACAGGGTGTCTGTATACTGGTTTGGGCAAAGAACTACTTTTTTTCTGGAATTTACTCCATCTCTTTGCACCGAACCCAATGACACCAAAAAGTAGTCCAGACAGTTTTAAAAAATGAGCTATTTTGTTTGTTTAATGTAATACTTTGACTTACATTTTTCCTTTTGAAGATAAACACAATCTTATGAAAACTTCATAATGGATATCTTGATGTCAAAAGTAAATTTGAGTTGCAAAATTAGTACGCCAAGGATTCTACAAATTTTATTTTCAGGAAAATCATCAATCTTTGTATTGCACGTTTAAGCACTAGGTGAGTAGACAGAATGTTTTGGCTTGTCCGTCTTTTTTTATTTATTCATCAACCAACGTTGAATTTAATGGAAAACTTAATCCACATCATTGATTTAGCCCTTCAAAAACATCGTTCTAGTGATTCTCAAGCCGTAGCCGTAGGCCACCATTTTGGAAAGATTGACGCCCCAGATTTATACATGTAAACAAAAACGGTACTGTTGCGTGGGCAATTAACGTAAGAAAAAAAATTTGATTGTGCCTGAGCCGAGGGCTTCTATTGTATTGACCTAATTTTATTTTGTAACCGCTTTTATGATACTACGATTTTGATAATCCAGTACACAACTTTTCAATTCTACGTGATATAAGTTTACATTAAACCCGTCAAGTTAAGATATTGTTGATAAGAATTCAAGAGTGCTATTTGCGAATTCTGAACATCGATGTCAAATCAGTCAGCTAGGTTTTACTTTCGTTTTGAACTGAAGTGATAAGCTCGTTTTTTTTTTTCAAAAAATGCGATAATTCAGAGGTTGGGTTTTTTGTAGTGTTTATACTTTGAATATCTGTCCAATTGCTTGGACCACTAACCGCTTATATTAATATGAATTGTCTTGATCATTAAAGTTTGAAACAAAAACTAGATCTACATGCACTAATGAACATTATCAGGAATTTGAACCAGGTTTTTGTTTTAACTTGATATTCTCTATGAATAACATTTGACAATTGATACATCTTGTACTGGAAATTGACTTTGGATTTTGATTCTCAGGAGTTTGAAATTGAAAGTGAAAAAATGTTGTTGTTTGGGAAAGGGTTAATATAATATATTTTGTCGTCTGCAACTCTTTTCAAATTGTATCACCCCAAAATTTCGACGTTTGTTTAATTGTTGAAAATCATAAACCTAAATGCAATAAAACACTGGATGCTCAGAGAGGATGTGGTAATAGTGGTGGGAAATTGATGTGTAGGTGTTGCATCGATCACAATATGACATACTGTTAAAAGTGCTGTAAAACTACATTCGATCAGTCAGATTCTGATTAGAACCTGCCAAACAGAACCCTTGAATTGATAGAAAAGGCTAAGCATCTGAAATTGAACAGCAACCTGAACAAAAGGAGCTTGTAATTCAGCTGTTTTTAGATCAGTAAGTGCTTGGGGGTGAGCTATTGTGATCTTTTATCATCTGTTTGCCTGTAAACAATACTGTCCGGTTATTCTTGTCTCAAAATCTGAGTTATTGATCACAAATAACCAAAGTTCAAAAATATCATGGTATCATCCTCATGGCGACTTTCAGGACCTTCAGTCCTTTGATTAGCTTTGCTGTTTTTCGGAGAAAGCCTGAGGTATTATGATCACCATGGTGTCATTTGCATTGGTATATAGGTGTTGGTGTTGATGTTGATGTTAGTATGACAAACTTTAATCTTGGTAATCTCT
This sequence comes from Fragum whitleyi, assembly GCA_948146395.1. NCBI lineage: Eukaryota > Metazoa > Mollusca > Bivalvia > Cardiida > Cardiidae > Fragum > Fragum whitleyi. The sequence goes on along the minus strand of OX411550.1, from coordinate 47,395,501 downwards.
GTTATTTCGGAAGAGATTTTATTTAACTTGGCATGTGTGATCACCATCACAAGAGCTATCCAGACTATCTAGGGGATAACTCTGGAAGCATTTTTGTAAGAGTTATGTCCCTTTTTTTAAATAGATTTTTTGTATCATCCAGTACCTGCAGCTGAGCATTGCATCTTTTGGCGGTACTCTTGTTTGGCATTTCATTCAGCCTGGGTATTTAATTAGGAAGGAAACTTTGTAGGTTAAGATCCACTCTTTGTTCCTCAGTTTGGAATAGTAACAGTGTGTTATCATTGCTTGTGTGGTGAGTTTGAACCCTATTATAGCCAGATGCCTTACAACTATTTAGCTCATCTGAAGACAAGGTACTCAAGGTAGAGTTATTGTGATCGTTTCCATCATCCTTCATCCAAGGTGAGGAATCACATGAGATGGTAACCAGTTCTTAAAACATGGTGACCGAACCTCACTTCAGGATGTCTTTTCAGGTATATATCTTTAATTGAAAGTTTTAGTATTAATTACATAGCCCATCATATGCACAAGATCACCAAGTTGTCAGCGTAGGCGTCAGCGTTGGCGTCACCATAATGATTTGGTTAAGTTTTTACATGCAAGTGTTTCAAATTTCTTTCTAGTAAAGCTATTGCTTTAAAACTTTGCACATCTTTCTGTGACCATAATATCAGTCTCTAGACAATGATTCATTACTCTGATATTGAATTTAGTGGAATTTAAACCCTTTGGGACTTAGAAATCTTTGTTAAGTTTTTATCTACAACTGATGTATATCTGTAATATTTTTGTCTGTACTTAAAAGCAATTGCTTGGAAACTATGCACATGCTTCTGTGATTATAGCATCAGCCTCTTGACAAAGATTCATTACTCTGATATTAAATTTAGTGGAATACTAACCCTTTTCAGAGTTAAAAATTCTTGGTTAAAACTCTATTTCTGCTAAAGCTATTGCTTGGAAACTTTGATATTGAACTTAATTCAATTTTAACCCTTTTCGGACTTAAAGATTCTTGGTTTTAAGTGCAACTGTTGTAATCAGTTATGTCTCCATTTCTTCTTCAGCTAATGCTTGGAAACTTTGCATTACTTCTATGACAATTATATCATCCTCTAGACAAAGATGCATTACTCTAACTTTCATTAAATGGTATTTTCTAATGTCGAAATAATGATTTGCTGTTACTATCCAGTACAGGGAATAGCCGAGCTAGCTGTCCTCAGACAGCTCTTGTCTTCAGAAACCTTTGGAAAAAATGATGAGTAACAGTTTGCTTAAGGTAGTGGAACTGTAATAGTTCCGCAACATTTTGGCACTCATGAACTTTCACAACGTTGACCGAGTTTTCCTAGTTAAAATCATTTGGAAACCTTGGTTAACACTGTTAAAGTTCATTATTAATCCGAAGCATTGCAAAATTATTACGGGTCCCACTACCTATAGTCAAGAATTAGCAGCTGGTGGCTAAGCTAAGCTAAAATAAGGGAAGGTGCACCAGATCTTGCTTTATCCGCAATACTTTCAAAAGCGGCGTTAGGAAGCATTCCAATAAAAACTGAAATACCGGGTACATCATTTTTGGATTAGCACCTCTTTATCAAAGTAAATTTTAGAATTGAAGTCCCCATGCAAAGTTCAAAATGGGTTTTAAATAAACAAGGGGATAATATTGACCATGAATTTTAATTAGGTTTTCAAACAAATCATTTTCAAATTTATTCAATATCAAGATGACCAAATATTTGTCTTTCTATATTTGTCTTTCCCTACATAAAGCTAATAGATTATTCAGAAGTTTTAGGAAAATCTTTTACTTCATTTATAATTGTCATCACTAATTTGACTATGGAAAATATAACCTATCATTTTCTCTAAATGCATTGACATGAAAATTTTAATATTCATGAAAATATTTATATTTATTTGATGTTTAATTTGTTTTAAAAAAATATCCTTAAATCCGCTAGTCACTTTAATTGTGCTTTTCCATACCTGTTTTTCAAGATTTAAATCTTTCGGAAAAAAAGCATATCTTAATGTCAACTTTCAAAGAATCAAGTTTATACTTTAGTATTCAAAGTGTTCACTATTAACAAGCAAAGTGTACACATTCAACTAATGGTCAACAGTTATTTCCATTTCACCATTTTTACATAAATGAATACTGTTTCCGTTTCTTTAAATTCTTGTTTGAAGAATTTTGAAAAGGTTGATTAAAATGGTCTGAAAGTAGTTTGACACTAAACAAACGTATTATACATAAGTATTCAAATTTTCATATTACTGAAAGAAAATCACATTTGTTGGATCATTTGATTTAGACTTTTTGGTCACTATTTGTGGACTTACCAGATACAAATGGACATAGCGAAATATTAAATGGAATGATTGGGATTATTTAAATGTGTCATATTTAAAGGAAGCTCCAAAGGAATCAATATTCTAATAGCAACTCAAAAAACTACAAAGTCAAAATGGAGAAGCCAAAAATCAAATTCACGGATGAGGGCAAAAGAAGAATGTCAATGCAAGTTTTGTCTAGCCTTCGTAAATCTTCAAGTGAACCCAAATTAACTTCGAACACTCCTACAAGTAGTCGGAGACTAACATTACCAGATACATTTGGTACAAAGAAAGCTCTGGAACTGGCGGGTAACAGAAAAATGTCTATTGTGTCAAATGCTTCTTCAGAAGGGAGGAGAAGGAGTGGAAGTGAGTAAAATGATATAGGGTTAATCCATGTTTTTGAGGGCGTTAACATTTGCAGAGACCCAAAAGCCAGTTTAGCACCCGAGTGTAATTAGCACTCAGGCGTTAAAGCATTTTGAGGGTCTCTGCAAATGTTTACTCCTGAAAAACGTGAATTAATGCTATTATTGCATTTAAAGAAAGACTAGAGTATTTATTGAGCGGAGATTGCGAAATAATTCATAGAAATGCTTCAAAAAGAGACACAAACCTACAAAAACACAAAAAAATTGTGTCAAGCATTGCACTGTCACTTTTGTTTAACCACCATTGCTTAGTAAATTCATGACGTCACAAAATTCAAAATGGGAATTAGGTCAATGTCATTAATTATGCTCTAAATTAATGATTATTCCTCAAAATCAAACCTTTGATGTATTATTGACAAAATACATTGTTTTTTTTATTTTTTGAAATGTTGCAGAAAAGGATAAGTATCATTGAAATTGATAAGCTGTATAGGACCTAGATGGATGATGTTTAAGTAAAAAAGGGGGGTGTTAACAGCGTGTGAATTTACTGATTATAATCCACGTTTTCTGCCGTTAACGCCCGGGTTTTGTCTGTTAATGTATGCCCATAATGACCCAAAAAAGCATATTTTTTGCAATAATGGGGTTTGATACAGGATTTGCTTCTTTTTAGTTTGACTATTCCCAAAAAAAGGTTTATAAACCTGGTAACCAGAGGGTGTCAGATTGTCAACATTTGAGTATTGCTAAGTTGATGTAAGTTTTATGTGAAAGTGTCATATCTCTGTTCCTACTGATGCCGTTATTATTTGAAACATTGCACTTACTCCTTTGGCTATAATCTCAGCCTCTATGCTTACTGAGACTTTCTAGCTGACACGTAACTAAGTAGAATAAATCCTCAATAACTCCTGTTCGGTGTGATGTTTGGTATTACTCATCAACTTCTTGACTTGTTCATATCATGCCACTGATGTTATATTTGTTTTTTTCTTATGAACACATATAGTACTCTAAATTGGTTCAGGTGAGGTCATTAGGGACAATATGTCCCTCTTGTCAAATTGATCCTGCATTATCAAGAGGTAAACAAGATTGCATGATGAAGGTAAATAAAGAAACCTTAAATTTTAATGAGACTGTTGGACAAATTGGTGTATCAATTAAATGACAGATAACAACCAGTACATTGCCTTGAATTATTAACAAGTCTTGCCCAAGGACAATTAAGGTTACAAAAGGTTCTATAATATATTCTGATGGCCTCTTGCACAAATTTAGTCCAAACAGGGTAAGGTCATATTAGTCTGTTAAATTTGTAGACATTATGTTACTCAATTTTGAAGAGTTTAGGTTGTTGTTTGCCAAGAGATCTCAGATTAATAGAAAAATACCTCAGTAAGAAAAGGTAATCTATCTGAGAGCTAAATAGTAGTTATGAATTTTATTTAATGCATACTTATTTAGTAATTCTTAATGCACATTCTTAAAGCAAATGCTTTCCTAGAATGACTTTACATGAAAGCTTTAAAAACAAGTTGCCAGTTTTGTACAATTTCAAAGACATTGTCTGCTTCTATCATTTTACGCTTGAAGAAAAGACTTGCTGTCTTAAGAAAAACACTTGATGTCTAACAGCCCATAAACCCCTGAATGATTAATGGTAAAATAAGTTATATGAAGTCTTTTATCCAGTCAATAATAGTAATTCTTTCCAAATAATTTTGCTGTCCACACAAAGAACTTTGTCATGATATGGGTTTTCTCTGAAATATAGTGTCCTAATTTACTTTATTTGTTACTGTGCTCTTTTGGTACACCTTATGGCCTAGCCTGGTATCATGCATTCATGGTTCAATGCCGTAACATTACAGAGGATATAACAGTGCACAATGAATATGCTACAAAATTAAGTGTTTTAATGATATTCTTACTGTGAAATATATTTGAAGAAAATGCTTCCTGATATAGGGAGGGGTCAGCGCCAACTTGTTGTAAGTGCCTATAAATTTACAGGCACTTTTAAGTGCCTATAAATTTATAGGCACTAACAATAGTTTTGCATTTAACCTCTCTACATGATGAAATACTTAATGCTTACAGTCATCAACTATTATAAATGCCTATAATATTTATATGCATCTACAATTATTCTGCATGAACCCCCTGATATATAATAAAGGGGAAATGGACCAGAATCAAACTAGTGGAACATTTGCTTATAGATTTCCAATTAAGAGGTTGAGTAACATCAATAGCATTAGCAAGGTGTGGTCTCTGGATTAGGAGATGTTTGTTTCTAATTGCTTGTATATGATGGATTATTGAGGAATATCATAGGAAAAGGAGATCAGATTTATTTTGATTGAGAAAATTAGGGACAGGGAAGTGGTTATACTTTCAACGGTGTATGATTATCAAAATGCTGACATGCAAACTATAGTGATTAAATATCAAATATGAAATGAGCCTGTGAGTGACATTTCCAACAATTTCATATGTAGGCGAGGCACAAAAACTTGAGTAGCCTCGACTGTCACGTAGTGCAATCCAAAGATTTCCTCACTGTCTAAAGACACTTTAAGACCTTAAAGCCCATAGTGAAGATTCTGGTCGGACTTTGTGAAAGCACAGGCTGGCCAGAATCTTTACTAGGCACACAAATGAAATAGTTGAAAACGTCACACACAGGCTTAAATGATTAATTGGTTAAAATCATGGTGTACTTTACTTAGAAATTTTATTTGTGCTCCGGAGTTTATGATATTCCATTTCTTGTGTGAAGAAATAAATATTATGACATAAAATTTACTCATAAGAAATCGACCTCACAGAAAGTTCTATCAGGTTTTATAGTTGAAAAAAAAGTATAAACATGTCAACCCTATCAGCAAGAAAGAAGGTAGCTAAAAATATAGTTGTACAGATTGATGTCATTGGTGAGTTTTTTGTGGTTTTTAGCTCCACTGGCTGAAAGCCACTGGGGCTATTGTCATGGCGTTGTGTCCGTCGTGCGTCCGTCCGTGCGTCCGTGCGTCCGGTCGTAAACTTTTTCTTTAAAAATCTTCTCCTCAGAAACTACTGGATGGATTTCAACCAAACTTCACAGAAATGATCCTTGGGTGATCCTCTTTCAAAGTTGTTCAAGAAATTTTGATCCAATGAAAAACATGGATTTAATGGGCGTGGCTAATTTCCAAATATGGTAAAAAGTGAGTTTTCTCAGATTCTAATTAATGGATAACACTGAAATTTTACATGAATAATCCTTGGGTGACCCTTTATCAGTCTTCAAAAAATTATTGTGATCGGATGAAAAATGTGCATTTTATGGGCGGAGGTCATTTCTCTATATGTTATATAGTGGAAACTTTGAAAATCATTTTATCAGAATATTTCTGATAGATATCAACCAAATTTCACTGGAATGATCATTGAGTGACCCTTTATCAGTCTACTAAAAATTATTGTGAATGGATGAAAAATATGTATTTTATGTGCGGAGGTCATTTCTCTATATGTCATATAGTGGAAACTTTGAAAATCATTTTCTCAGAATCTAAATGACAGATATCAACAAAATTTCACTGAAATGATCCTTGAGTGACCCTTTATCAGTCTACCAAAAATTATTGTGATTGGACGAAAAAGATGTATTTTATGTTCGGAGGTCATTTCTCTATTTGTCATATAGTGGAAACTTTGAAAATCATTTTCTCAGAATCTAAATGACAGATATCAACCAAATTTCACTGAAATGATCCTTGAGTGACCCTTTATCAGTCTACCAAAAATTATTGTGATTGGACGAAAAATATGTTTTTTATGGGCGGAGGTCATTTTTCAAAAAGTGATACAGTGGAAACTTTAAAAATGATTTTATCAGATTGAAACTGATGGATATCAATGAAACAATTTGGTATGATCTTTTGGTGACCCATTAATATGCTGCCAAAAATTATTTTGATTGGATGAAAAATGTCTTTTATGGGCGGAGGTCATTTCTCTATATATGTTAAATAGTTGAAACTTTGAAAATCATTTTCAACATCAGTAGAACTCAAAATGTTTAAAGATCTAGTTAAAACTTTGATTTGCTTTAATTTACAAGAATATCAAGCCTGTGGAGCGACTCAAGCCATTCATGGCTTTCTAGTTTTACCCTTGTCATGCTGAAACCAGAATATTCTTGTCTTGGCAGGAGGTATAGTCAAGGATCAGCCTGCATATACATGCAGTCTGATCTTAGTTTATTCCACCTGATTTTCCTTTTCAAACCAGAAAAAGTTAAAAATTGCATTTAATAGTATAAATCTCACGATCATTCCACACTACACAGCACTTTGATTTTTCCTGCAAATTTTCCAAGATTTTTATTCAGCATAAAGACCGAGTTTGTTGTGAAAATTTTGTATACCATATTTCCCCAATAAGTCAGATTGCTCTTTAGGACTACAAGAAAATAAATATAAAAAAGGCTGTGTGTGACATATCCAAAAAAATAACCATGTGCGTTAGATGCAAACATTGAGCATAGACTGCCAGAAGATGCATATAGAAGGTATGGTGACTATATCTACAGACACTGTTGAACCTTAACTATCTATAAATCACATACTGAAGTCCCTGGCCAGACTGTGCAGATGCACACACTGGCAAGGGTCTTTGCCAAGCACATATTTGAAATTGTTGGAAATGTCATGCACAGGCTCAAATTTTTTTCTTCAAAAGTATTAATTTGTTGTGATTTTTACGATACTAGTGAGACGGCTGCACTCATTCTTTCCGACTATTTGTCTCTCACCAATGGGTTGATATTCGTAGACCTATGTGAGTTAGTTGCTGGAGGCTAGGAAAGAATGTGATGGTTGTACTGGTGAGAGAAATACCAGGAATCCATTGTTAGGTGCTCCAGCTGCCGCAATATAACTGAAATAATGTTGAAAGAAGCGTAAAACTCCATTCAATCAATCAATACGATACTAGTGATGACAACTGCCTTGGAAAGTTCATTTAGATCACATGTTTTTTTTTTGAAAATTTTGTTTCAAAATGTTACAAGACACACACAAAAAGGCATTCATTCAAAAAGCACTAAATCTTCTCGAATAACATTATCCACTATTGACAATTTAAGGTGTAATTAAATTTAGCCATCTAATCCGCAACTGATTATTATTTCTTATTTTTAAATCACAGCTATGATCAAAAGCTGATGATTTAAAATTTAAAGGATTTGATCATCTTTATTTAGAAAATAAATAAAACTAAAAATCAGCACATCTACTCCCCCCTCCCCCCAAAAAAATAAGGCAGGGGGGGATGGGTGAGTGAGGAAAGAACATTATACAGAGCAGCTTTTATAAAATATGGTCAAACAAAAGAAACATAAGATAATACTCACAAAAAATTCTTATCCATTTCATTTTTCAAGGCCATAGAACTTCCTGACATTTTGAATTATAATTTCTTGACTAATAATGAATTAATACACTCAACAAATGAACATTATATAATGGTTTGCCAAGATATAATTTAATGATAAATCCATTAATAATGTTGAACATTATAGATTGTAGATAATGTCTGCAAATTTACTCGGATTAATAGTTTATAAGGGAAACAACCAGGTAAGTTTTAGTACTGAAGTATTAGGAAAGTAATTCAATGGGAGGACATTTAATACACATTTTGCCAAAAATGTGATATTAACAGAAACACACAAATTTGGTTCTTTTTAAAAAAGAGTAATTTGGTATGATAGGCTCTTTGAGTCTGTATTTTTAAAAGACCTGCAAGCTTTGGTGTGTCTATGTGTTTCTTGAAGCATCTGTTAGTGCATAAAACAATGGCTCAGCGCTAAATAGTCGTAACTGCCTATATGTTTATAGTCAGTTACATTTGTTTCATGCTGAGCCATCAAAAATGTTTTCTTAAAAAAGTCTTCTTTTCAGAATTTATGGGTAAAATCTCAACCAAATTTCACTTAGGATTGTTTTTTTAGGTGTTCCCTTTTCAATGTGCCAAGATTTGTCAATGATATTGAAGGCTCAGTCACATGAAAATTACACCCTCTGATAATGACTGTTAAACAATTAAATGCATCTTGGATGGACCTATGACACCATAAATTTTGAGCTCGGCTGTAATCATAGTCGAAAAGTCTTTGAGTTATCGTCATCACCTTTGTGCTCTTGGTGTTGATGTTGGTGTAGAGCTTTTGATAAATGGTGCTGAAAACTTAAACCCATGTCATATTACTTTTTGAAGATTATTATAACATGCATTTACTTGAAACTTGCCATGTGTGTCTAATTGATATCTCTAGAGCTTTGTTTTCCATCAAGGGAAATATAAGCCAAGGACCTTTTTTGTCAGAATCATCATGCTTTTTATACCCTCCATCTATGAAGTAGAGGGGGGTATATTGGTTTCACCATGTCTGTCTGTCTGTCCATCTGTCCGTCCATCCATCTGTCCGTCTTTCCTTAGACCTTTTCGTTTCCGGACTCTAACTCAAGAACCAAATGACCTACAATCATGAAACTTTATACAAATGTTCCTCATGACCCAAGGAAGTGCCCTATTGTTTTTGGGTCACATAGGTCTAAGGTCAAGGTCACAGTGAGCCTTTGTTCAATTTTCGTTTCTGGACTCTGACTCAAGAACCATTTAGTGGCCTACAATCATGAAACTTTATACAAATGTTGCTTATGACCCAAGGAAGTGCTCTATTGTTTTTGGGTCTTATAGGTCAAAGGTCAAAGTCACAGTCAATTTTCATTTCTCAACTCTAACTCAAAGACCAAGCGACCTAGAATCATGAAACTTCATGCAAATGCTGCATATGACCTCAATATTTGTTACAAACACATCCTGCACTAAAAGCACTTGCATTCTGACAAAGTGCTTGTGGGGGGTATTAGTCCGCTCTGTGACAGTTCTAGTTTAAGCTCACCTGAGCACAAAGTACTTGTGGTGAGCTTAATAAAGTAGTCAATACTTGGGAGACCATTGATAACAGTAAATGAAAATAAGTTTGATCCTATAATTTTTGGTTTGGTGGATTCCCGGATGAGGCTGTGATACTTTGGGATTATCCAATATTACCTTGTCAGATTACGTAAGACATTTTGATTATGTCATAAATTTCCACTGGTTGATCCCCAAGTTTCTGAAGGTTTCGAGTTACACGAGAAATTTCAATGTCGGACAGATTTCAAAAGTATGCATTACACTGTCATTACTTTAAACTTTATCATGATGACAAAATGGTGCAAATTATATCCAGCTTTGCACACAAGTGCGGGGGAATAATTTTCAAACAGTTTGCACCAGTTTGTATTCCTGAACGCAAGGCATGATTTTATGTATATATTAAATTTTTGTAAAATCTTTGAGTAGAGAGAAAAAAAAGAGAAAAAAAAATGTAAAAAATTTCTTGTGACAATTAAGGCATATATATACATTGTACAGTATTCATTGATTTTCAATACCAGCTAAAGCAATTATTTAGGGACTCAAAGAATGTTATTTTACAATTTAATTAAAGCTTAGTGTTTTTTGAATACCTTAACTGAATCTATTATGCATTTTGTATGAGGAGCTTTTTACAGGGTCAAAACATTTCTGAAGTGGAATTATTGATAATCATGTGCACTTACTGACACTCAAAATACCCTCAATCAAATATGGAATTGGATAGTATTAATATTTGTGTGTAAATAATCAGATATAAGAGTCAGTTTGGTTATTAAAATGTCAAATTTAAAAAAAAAACAGCTTCTTTGAATAGCAAGTTTTGCTTACTGTAGTTTTCGGAATACTGGAAAAATTATCGTTCTGTGGTATTTTTTCAGTTTTATCCCAGGTTTATTTTGTGGAAATTCTTTCAAAATGTGTTTGTAAAATTCTCTTCACTAAGATTAGAAGAGGTATTGTGAAATTATGGATGCAACTATAAATGATTATTGAATGATAATAAAACAAATCAGAAAAAAAAAATAAATGCTATAATAGATTGTTCTCAAAAGATTCTCTAATCTTTCTGAATCTTTTAATTCTTATAACTATTTTTCTAACATAAACTTTTTTTTTCATAAATGATTTTATCTATAATAAATGGTAAGATTTTTTAAGTTTTCAATATTTTGTTTTGAATTTGATACTTCTATTCAATTGTAGGCCGCCCTCATAGCGCGGCCTTCAAATGGTTCCGGGTTTGACTCCTGATAGAGGCACTCCATCATCCTTTTTGACTATCTATCTCCTATATCAATGGGTTGATAATTGTAAACTTAAAAATTATGTGGGATTGCAGCTGGAGGTAAGATTGTGATGGTATTACTGGTGTGAAAAATACCAGGAATCCATCGTTAGGTGCTCCAGTCTCCGTGATATAACTGAAAGATTGTTGTAATTGGTGTTTAGCCCCATTCAAACAAACAAGCTAATCAATTGTATAAAAATTTAGATATAGATTGTGATATTTTTAACAAGTTTGAAGGTGTTGACAGGTTTTCTATTCTTAAAAAAGGAATATATTAATGTAAGATATATTGGAGTACTTGACTTGACTTGAGTGTGTTTAGTTTAAAATAAGTATGATGAGCCGTAGAAATAGTAAGGAAACATCGGGTAAAGCTTTTGGGAAAGAGTACTCGAGACGCTTGTCTGTTGCTTCAAATCTTGGGGCTAAAGGTAATTTTTCATTACTAATTTTGTTGTTATGATTGTGTCATCTAGCTGTCTCCAAATGGAATGAATCTGTGCTTGGTATTTCCAACAATTTTATTTGCAGTGGTTCTGAAATAAGCTGCCCAAGTTGTCTTAGTTGTCCATTTTAAGCTACACATATAAGCAGACTTTCATAGCTGGGTTGTCGGCGGACAAGTGAAAAATCTCATGAGAAAAATTTGAAATATATTCTTAAAGCAAGTCAGCCTTTTTCTGAAAATGAGAGTTAAATAAATACCAGAATTCCCATGTAAACAGTAAGGGAACCTATTTGATAAATGCTTCTTGTAGCAATACCGATGTTACTACATGTACATTAGAAAAAATAACATTATTTGGATAAAGAAAATGCTTTAGATAAAGAATTAACAGACAATTCAAGTAGGTTTTTGATATTGACAAGCTAGTTTGTAATTGCCACTTGACCATGGACAAGTTTCAGAGTCCCTGATTTGTGCACGAAGAACATATTAATCAGGCTGGACAGTGCAAATGCACTAGCTGATCAAAGTCTCAACTTTTGTCATGCTGAATAAAAATCTTTGCAAAATTCTATTAAAATCAAAGTGCTGCAGAAATGAAAAATAGATCTTTTTTGGACATTATAGCTCAGGGACTTTTTACAATGGTCACTTAATAAAAGTGATCTCTTAATAGAAGTGGTTGCTTGGGCAATATTGATTTTTTTCAGCAAATCAAAGGGTTAGAGATAGTAGCCGGTAGTTACCCATATTTAAGCTACTTAAGCTATGAAATTTGCACTGGCACAATTGAACAATGCAATTTTTCCCTGTTAACTATATATATATATATACACCAAAAGTTGCATAAACTTAATTCTGATTTATCCATGTGAAGAAAATTAGGTTGGTTACATAATAAAATAAGTTACAGGGTGTGATGGTTGCATGTACTCGAACTGACTAGAAAGGTCTAAAAACAGTCTCCCATATTCAAGCACCCTGGCAATTTTTACCCTAAGATCAAAATTACAAACCAAACAATATTGGAACAGTCTGACTTCAAATCAAAGAGACAGGTAATCTTTCTATTTACCTAGAATTATTTCAAAAGGCATTCACATGACGCCCATCAAGCAAGAACTATTTCAATTAAATGGCCTGAACAATTTTAAAAATGGCCGATTAAAAGGTAGTAAGGCAGTCCTTATAAAAACTTGGAAAGTTTAGCACTTTTAAGCTCAGTAGTTTTTGAAGAAAACCCAAGGTATTATGATCACATGGTGTTGTCGTTGATGTTGGCGTTGGCATGACAAACCTTAATCTGGGTCATAACTTTTGAATGGTAAGTAGTAGAGCCTCCATATTTCACATTATCATTGCTTGGGACAAGATCTTTCTGTAGGTACCAATTTCATATATTTGCATTTGCCTAAGAATTAATTAACAGCTGAGTGCTGACATACGCTTGCGGTGCTCTTTTTATGATCCGCTATGCATTAAAGTTTTTTGACCAGAATATCCCCCAAAATCAAAATGATCGAATACGGGAGCCTGCTCAAATAGGGGAATCCCAAGGCTACTTTCCACTAGAATTAAAGTACCCTTTGTTATTCTCATTCTAAAATTGAAAGAAGGGTGCAAAAAGGTTTGATTTAATTGGATAAGTATGTTTTATTATAACCAACTTGTGAGTCTACAATCCTGAATAAATTTGAATAAAGTCATAATTATTACATTAAAGTATCTATTGAATTTCTGTTAACTGATTGTATGCTACTTTGGTCTGTATAGAAAATTGCAACAATGTATCTGCTTACAAGTATCCATGACCTAGCTTGTATACAATACCTCCTTGTACCATTGATATGATCTTTCCGATGTTTGTCTCTCACCAATAGGTATATATTCTTAAACCTATGTGAGATAGCATTCGGAGGCTAGGAAAGAGTGTAATGGTAGTACAGGTGAAAGAAATACCAGGAATCCATTGTTAGGTGCTCCGGCGACCGCAATATAACTGCGAAATTTTCGAAAGCAAGTAAAACCCATTCAAACAAACAAACAAATCAAATCATTGCCCAAGGTTATAAAACTTTTCTCAGGCTCAATTCTAATTTTTTTCAAAATTCAATTTCAGATTAAAGACGTAATTCTGTTTAATTTGCTCATTTTAATGTATTAACATAAAAGATGATATCAATAAGTTGTTATAAATAACAACTTATTAAAATTATCTTTTATTTCCATACATTTATTTTAATTCAAAATTTTGTGAAATTTGAGCCTGAGCCTGAGAAAACTTTTATTACCTTGGGCTCTGACCTTAATGCTTATGGAAAATTAATGTAAAAGGGTAATTTTCACAGAACAAGTACCACTGCATATAGAGCCGCCATCATAGCACACAGATGGTAGCACACCAAAATTCAAATCTTCTAATCATTGGTATCACAGGTTCAATCCCCAGTATTGGTTTGATTCTGTCAGTCTGTCCGTCGGTAGACATTTTCTGGACTTAAGAACTGAGAACTTACCTGAGAACCAATTGACCTAGAATCATGAGACTTCATGAAATTGTTATCTATGACCCAGGGAAGTGTCCTATAATTTTGGGGTTACAAGGGTCAAAAGTCAAGGTCATGTTTGAACTCGTTAAAAAAAAAACATCTTGCAAGCTCAACCTTGAACCATGCAATTGACCATCCTTCAGCGAAAGCACTTTTAACAGTGACACTTAAGCGCTGGTTGTAAGGATATTTAATTGCTCCGCCACAATTCTAGTTTTGAAAATAAATGTAGTTTTATGTAAGATGTTTGTCGTCTTTTGTTGATAAATTACGAGGGATCAACTCAATACTATTGTAATATAGGCACTTACAATAGTATTGCACTGATCCCTCGAAATTTGAGGGATTATATGGGGGAATTATGCTCCGCCACAATTCTAGTTTTGAAAATACAAGTGCTTTTATGTCAGATGTCTGTCGTCTCTTGTTTATAAATCGAGGGATCAACGCAATACTATTGTAAGTGCATATATATATATTTGTTTTGCTGGATTATATTGCAGCCATTTCGTGTGGAATATTATCATATAAGATATGAGATGAATTGATTTCAAGAAGCAAAAGCTTCTACATAATATGTGAAATATGTGAAATAGATCAAATTGGTGTGTCGGCTCAAACCTAAATATGTAGACACTTAAAATAGTTTTGTGCTGACCTCAAAATTCAATATTTTATGATCAAAATGTCAATAAGTATTTGTTTGGGAGCAGTAGCATGTATCATAATATTATCTGATGTAAGTAAATAAGTTGTCAGAAACATTCGATAGATAAATCTTTTAATAGGTTTGAATTAAAGACTGGTTTAATGCCTTATGATCCTGCTTTATAATTAAGACAAAAGGAATAAAATGTAGAAGAATGGAATATTATTTCTTTACTTTTAATTTTGATATGAAACAAAGAATTTAGTTGATATGAGCCGTAAGTTGATTTATTTTGTGTTTAAAATGATATAATATGTATATTTCAATTACATCCTTTAACAGATTATAATTTTCATACACCCTTCGAAAGACGGGACATACTATGGGATCACCCATGGCATCCAGCATCCAACGGGCGAGCTGGAGGTGTCCACTTCTTTGTCCAGGGCATAACTCTTTCCCCTTTATTGATTTTAAACCTGGTGGTTATGTCCCTTTTATGATTACTGAGTGCAGTTGGCAAGAACCCTAACTCTACCTAGCTTAATTTTTTATTATTTCCCTTTTGTTGTTTTTTCGTACTTGTTCATCCAGCACTGCAATGGGCATAACTAATGTGACAATTTGCCACCTTGTTGTTATTACTATAACTCCATTTTGATATGACCTAGCCCTACTATTACTGTAATCATTAT
Organism: Fragum whitleyi; assembly: GCA_948146395.1. Lineage (NCBI taxonomy): Eukaryota > Metazoa > Mollusca > Bivalvia > Cardiida > Cardiidae > Fragum > Fragum whitleyi. Next base: position 47,380,162 of record OX411550.1, on the reverse strand, counting down.
CCTCCTACTACACCGTATACAATCTACAAAGCTTTGGTCGTCAATGCTGTCTAGGATAAGCCTGCACCGATGTAATGTTATTGTTTTTGCATAGTCTGTCCTTCCATCCATCTGTCCATCCATCATGGGGGGATATTGTTTTTGCCTTATCTGTCCTTTCACCCATCTGTCCTTCCTTCATTCTGTCCATCCGAGTTTTGTTTTCACATTATTTCTTGTTAATCATTGACTGGATTTCAATGAAACTTTGTGGAAGGTAGCCTAATCATTCTAGATTAAGAAAATGTGTTATTTGTGAAAAGTTTTGATCATGGTCAGTCTGCGCAAATTGCACGGTCTAACCAGGGGCGACACTAGGGACTTCCCAGATAGTCCCTTTTCAAGTGATGGGTCACATATTGTTAGCAATATCTCTGTCTATCTGTGTCTTTATGTCCACTTCTTCTGAACGCAACTTCTCCTTCTTCATTAAATACAAAGTTTTCTTCCCTTTGATACAGCATTAGGCAAATTAATTTATCAAATCTATATAGTACCATTTCACGATTTGCTCTAGTATTTACTTGTCCATGGTTGACAAGTGGCATTGAAAAATGTCAAGCATGGGAATTCCTCACCCCTGATTTATGCATGGATTTGCATGAAAGTTGACTGATGCAATAACTGCACTCTTGTTGAACCATATTGTAAAAATAACTTCTCGATCTGATATTTTTGACTATGTTTAACTTTGTTGTAAACTTGCCATTATTTCTGTTCTTATCTTTTGGCATTGTTCAGTATTATCCATAGTCAGCAAACTTATAAATCAAGATCCTTGTTAACAAGTTGAACTTGATTATCTTACAATTAACCTTAAAGAATATGATATGAAAAAGAATTATATTTGTTGAAACTAACTTGTTACATCTGATCAGGTACCATGCTGGATAAATTTTGTAGGCATCCTGTATGCTTTGGAATTTAATTTCTTAATATTTCTTCCATTATGTTCAAATATGTGACCCGTCAGTGACCAGTCACCAAAAGGGACCATCTGGGTAGTGGGCAATATGCTTATTTTCTGAATCTAGAATGATCAACCTTCATTCCAGCGAAAGAATTTTTGAAATGCGACCTCTGGTTGACATATGCTGGACCCAATCTCTTTTTCAAATATTCATTTTACAGATTTCCATGAAGGTCCCTTTTCGTTGACGTGTCACATATCAATAATATTCCATTGGCCAATTATATGCTCTATAAAGAAAAAGATTTACTTTAGTTTTGGCAGTTGTTTCATGGCCATAGATTATGCTCTGATAGTCTTCATTAATGATCAGTTGCTAACCAAAGTCAAACCCAATGTTTAGCAAAGTACTATATAGATTGTAACAATAACAATGAGTTTTGAGGTTGGATATGAAAAAGTTCTCTTTTTTTTGAAATTAAGAATTTAGTAGACACAGTGTATGAAAGTAATAAAAGATGACAATGGTTGAAAAAGTTGCAATTCAAAGAATGTGTTATCAGTTCAATTGTGAATATCTTTGTTTATAGTAGAAAAATTGTGAGGAAGGGAAAAATTGAATATTAGACAAAATGTCGAAGACAACTTCAGGTTTTCATAGTAGAAGAGAGTCTGTTAAACACAATGTATCGTCAGATACTAGTCACACAGGTATTATTATAGACATTCTTGTGCCCCCTCATCAATAAGATTCAGGATATGTTGTATTACTGTTGTCAATCTATCTGTCTGTCTGTCTGTCTGTCAGACCATTACAGTCAGGCCGATAAGGTTAATCAAAATACTTTAGCATTGCCCTGAACTACTTTCAGCCTATTTAAGATACAGTGCCCATATTTGGAATGATGATATATCTTATCTATAGGCATATCCTGAAAACAAAGTTAAGGTGATGTGACAAGGTCATAGGCCAACTTTTGAAAAATTGCTCTTTCAGTGACATTTGTGTTTCAGGTACACAACATGGCAAATTTAAGAATACGAAAAGTGACATTTGTCTTAAATAACAGAATGATGACATAACTAATTTTCCAGGTGAATCCCTTGCTTTCTATTATGAAACAATGGAGTCTTTTTTTATATCAGGTAGTAACTACTATAAATTTTTAGAGATATGTCAATTAGAAAATCATCATTTACTCTATGCCTTGTAATAATTGATATTTACATTTTTGGACCACACTAAGTTTTCGGTGGCCATTTACTAATGATCCTCAGTATAGGTCAAACTATTAGATCAGGTGTTTTACTAGCAAAAGGTCTTGAATAATCTAGTGAAATGACTATTTTGTATTCTGCAGATAAACTGAAGAATCGTAAAAGAGATGGAACCCCAGAGAAGTCAGGGACACCTTCCCAAGATGCACTTGCAGATGACCTCAACACTCCATCAAAGAATGTCATCTGGAATGAGGAAATTGAAAAGCTGCAGATTAAAAAGGAGGACTTACAAAAGGTTTGTGTCATAATATTGTAGCTAAGGTCAGGTAGGACCTAAACATTAAATCTGAGGCACCAGTTTCCCATTTTAAGGCATTTGCAATGTGTGGTATACAATGACATGTGTCACAATGACTTTGGTAAAATGTCTTTCCATATAAGTTCCTTTTTATACCCCCGAAGGGTCATATTATGTTATGGCCTCGGTCGTCCGTCCGTCCATCTGTCTGTCTGTCCGTCTGTCCGTCCGTCTGTCCCTCCGTAAGCAATTTTTTGTGTGCGGGACTCCTCCTAAACTATCAATAGGAATAAGCTGAAACTACACACAATTACTCCCTATGATGTCTAGTTGTGCATAAGACCTTTGAAATTCAAATTGCTCCCGTCATTCCTGAGAAATCTTGAATTATCTGCCCTTTAATGCAACAAAAATCACTGGTTTTTGTGTGCGCAACTCCTCCTAAACTATCAATGAGAATAAGCTGAAACTACACAGAATTACTCTCTATTATGTCTAGTTGTGCATAAGACCTTTGAAATTCAAATTGCTCCCGTCCTTCCTGAGAAATCTTGAATTATCTGCCCTTTAATACAACAAAAATCACTGTTTTTTGTGTGCGCAACTCCTCCTAAACTATCAATGGGAATAAGCTGAAACTACACACAATTACTCCCTATGATGTCTAGTTGTGCATAAGACCTTTGAAATTCAAATTGCTCCCGTCATTCCTGAGAAATCTTGAATTATCTGCCCTTTAATATAACAAAAATCACTGTTTTTTGTGTGCGCAACTCCTCCTTAACTATCGATGGGAATGAGCTGAAACTACACACAATTACTCCCTATGATGTCTAGTTGTGCATAAGACCTTTAAAATTCAAATTGCTCCTGTCATTCCTGAGAAATCTTGAATTATCTGCCCTTTAATAAAACTAAAATGGGAATGAGCTGAAACTAGACACATTTACCCTATATGATGTTTAGTTTTGCATAAGACCTGTGAAATTCAAATTGCTCCAGTCAATCCTGAGAAATCTTGAATTATCTGCCCTTGAATTAAACGAAAATCACTGTATTTTGTGTGCAACTCCTCCTTAACTATCAATTGAAATGAGCTGAAACTAGACACAATTACTCTCTATGATGTCTAGTTTTGCGTAAGACTTTTCAATTCAAAATGCTTGAGTTATCTTAGAGTTATCTTGGATTATCTGCCCTTGAGTTGATGAAAAACAAAATTTCTTGTCGGCTCATTTTCTCCTACACTATGGATGGGAATGAAAGGAAACTTGCCATAATGACTCTGTAGGTTGTCTTTTTGTGCTTAGGACTAAATATATTTTCATATTTAAATGTTATGGCACCATTTGTCTGTCTGTCTGTTTGCAATATTTTTAGCTATCATTCAAGCTCACGCTACTGACAAGCCAAGGTTACTGACAAGCCCCTTCGGGCGTATATGCGCCGCTCTGCGAAGCTCTTGTTCAACATTATATTCTTTGTATCACACTAGAATCACTGAAATCTGTTACTGTCAGTCAATATTTCTTTGAGAATTAGATTCTTAAGATATTTTTAGTAAAGGACATAATAGTTGTTGTAGGAAAAAGATCAGCCTGCACATTTGTGCAGGCTGATCTTAAACTACACCATTTGCTAAATATAACAGAAGTATTCCAGGTTTAACTTGACAAGGATAGATGGTTTATGTTTTTACTTCATTTCAGCTATCCGTAAGAGACCCCCACCCACCAGAGAGAGACAGGAAGACCCCAACTACAGAGAGATTCAGTGTAAGGAAAGTGAAGCCTGCTGCTGAACTTAACAAACCCAAACCTAAAGTGTAAGTCATTTGTATGACAGGGAAAATAAAGTACAGTCAAACCTGTGTTAACGGCCACCTGTATTTAGCAAGCAACCTGTCTTAAGCAGGCGATGACCGAGTTCCCAAATGAACCCATTGCACTGAAATTAACCTGTATTAAGCAAGCACCTGTCTTAAGCAAGCACTTTTTTAATGTCCCTTGGTTGCTTACTTAAGACAGGTTTGACTGTATAAACTAATTTGGAACATCCCTGGGCCATTTCTGTAAACTGCAACAGACCTTGGATATTGCGAAGGCAGATGGATAGTAAAACAAATTGGTGCATTTTGTAAGTCAGAAACTTTAAAAGAAAAAATAGTTCCTCAAGAGGCGGAGCATTCTTTAAATTTATGTTTTCAAGCGTCTAATTAAGACTTTACAGACAGAGCATTTTCAATAAGATGTGATAAAAGAATGTAGATAAGAAAATGAACATGAAATTGCCTTAAACAAGTAGAATTGGCTTTGTCCATTGTCTTCACTCGAAAGTTGAGGTGAGTAAATGCCATGTTATAACTCCACGCCACATATGTACATGTATTTAGAATCACTTTAAGTTAAATGTTTAAAAATAATTACAGCACAAAGATTAAAAGTGAAGGGGGGGATCCACTTCTTTGTCCAGAGCATAACATTGTCACTTTATGCCAAATTGACTTGAATCTTGGTAGTTATTTTCCTCTTGAATATGGAGTGCAGTGCACACAAAGCTTAACTCAAGCTAGTTAATTTTTTTTTGTTATTTCCCTTTGTTGTTATTTATCCAGCAGTGCAACAGGCATATCTAGTAATGATTTGCCACCTTGTTGTAGAATGCAAAAGGAGATATAAGATTAACCCTTGTCATGCTGAATAAATTATGGCTAACAATTTTCATCAAAATCAAAGGGCAAAAAGCACTGAAAGTACCTACTGTAGGTCAATTTTTATTTGGAGAACTAAATCTTTTGACAATTCTGGTTTGAAGGTGAGAAACAGGTAGTGTAGACTAACATCAGGCTGCACACATGTGCAGGCTGATATTGGTCCATAGCTCCTGCCAAAGAAGGAATATTCTGGGTTCAGCATGACAAGGGTTAAAGATAGAATGATGATATCAATGATTTTGCAATTTTCTTTTTCAGTGTAACTGTTGCTAAAACTGCTCCACTAGATGCTCCTGTCAAACCTATGGATTTTGCAGGTTGGTTTTGTGATAGAACAATCTGGAATTATAATTATATAGTTCAATATACCAAATAACAATGTTTGTCAGACACAAAAGGTTCTCTGAATTTGTCTAGAATAGAATGATGACACTGAAGCGTTGATTAAAAGCTGTATCTGCTTTTGTTATTTTGGCGTGGAATTGATTTCAAGCATCATTTAAGCATTATTTCCAGGCTTAAATTAGGCTTATGTGTTACAGTCTTAGAAGATAACTGCTTGTTTCAGTGTGAGATTAATTTATCCATCATTGAGTGAAAGAAGGAAGCCATATTAAACAAGTGGCAAAGCTAAATTTCATAAAACAGAGGTACAGAGAAGAGGGGGTAAAGCTAGTCTAATATCTTTTTTTCTCAATTAAACCCTATGATGTGGGTACTCATTTGAATCATCTTTTAAAAGATTATTCCAATGAGTACCCACAACATATGATTTGTGTCAGTATAGTTAAATTAATCTTATTTGAAATCCAAAAAATCCCTGCTTTCTGTAGCTCTGATAAAACGTTTATGGAGGTATAATTTTTTTTGTTAATCAACAGTACAAATTTTGACTCATAAATATAACCTTTGTCATGCTGAATCTGGAATATTCCTGTTTTGGCAAGGGTATAAACAAAGATCAGTCTTCAAATATGTGAAGTCTGATCTAAATCTGTTCATCCTATTTTTCCTTTTTAAACCAGGAAAAAGTTCAAAATTATATTTTCAGAATAAATATAGACTCACAGTAAGTTCATCCAGTGCCTTCACCACTTTAATTTTCATGAAATTTTGCAAAGGTCTTTTATTCAGCATGATAAGGGGTAAGGAATGGATATTTTTCTTCCAGGTTTTGCTGGTCCACGCTATGACAATGATGGTCATGTGGTGTCTCACAGTATTCTCGGCAACTATGATGATTTTCAACAAGAGGCGATTAGGCGTGGAGACTTACTTGTAAGTATACAACTTTTTGCCTTAGCATACTCATTAAATATTTCTGCATAATCCTATTCAAAATCATGTTCAAAAAAATGTTAGAAAATATTGTAGTAAGTTACTAGTGACTGAAAACATTGCTTATAAAGGCCCGGTCACACAGCCTTTTGCGAGTTGATCACGAGTGTATCGCGAGGAAAAACTGTCAAACGCGAAGAAAACGCAGTCACTAGTGAATGACACGTGAAAGAAACGTGGAGGACTCGCGAATAACAAGTGCGCACACGCGCGAAAAACTTTACACGCACTCGGAGCCCGATTTTATTTTTGAGCAGCACAAAAATTAGGCGCGACGGCCATCGCGTGTCGCACAAGTGGTGTAAACGCGGTACAAACGCGGACCAAACGCGATAACACACGGTACACTCGTGGATCACAAGTGGATGACAAGTGGTCACTCTCGGGCATACGCAAAATTTCGTCGTGTGGTTGGGTGTGTAGCACTTGTCATCCACTTGTGCTCCGCTTGTCTACAGCGTTCCTAGCACCTGTGATAGCGTGTGCTCCGCGTGTTAAAGGATTTCTCAGGTTTTTTGTCACGAGTCCTCTGCGGGCCATTCGCGTGTTTTCGCGTTGAATCGCGATTCAACCACGGCTGATTCGCGCGTTGTCAACGTCCCAATCACGTTTGTACTATAAGTAATTTCTGCTATAAAAAGATCGTGTTAGGGCCAGTTTTCATCAGTTGTAATCAAGACGTTGAAGAGGCAACATGGATCCGGCGTATCGTAATACCATGGTTATGCTGCTGCAAGAACATCAGAACCAGCTACTTCAGGTTCAGCAAGCCCTGAATGCAAGAAGTGGAAGAAGAGTCAGAGCCACATGGGTGCACCAATGGATCAACCGCTGGCCACAGCTGGGGCTGTGTGACAGGCTGATGGTGGAGCTGAGATTCGAGGACCTCCGTGCATTCAAGGACTTTATGAGAATGCCTCCGGCGATGTATGATGAACTGGTGGAAAGGCTGACACCAACACTGACGAAGGAGACAACCAATTGGCGAGCTCCCTTGGACACAGGCTTAAAGGTGGCCATCACTTTGAGGCACCTTGTATCAGGCTCGAAATACAGGGAGATGCAGTGCGGCTGGCGTGTCCCACACAGCACAATTAGCCTCATTGTTCGTGAAGTTTGTGAGGCAATTGTGCATGTATATCGTGAGGAGATGCTGGCACCTCCAGAAACCCCCAAAGTGGCAACAAATTACAGACGATTGGCTGAACAGGTGGCAAACACATAGCAAGCAAGGCCCCTCCCAACTCTGGCTCTGAATTCTACAACTACAAGGAGTTTTTCAGCATTATTCTCTTGGCTGTGGTCACCAGTGATTATAAGTTCTTATGGGTGGACGTGAGTGACAAGGGGGCTTCATCAGACGCGCATATCTACAATGCCAGTGAGTTAAAAGAAGGCTTACAGAACGGTGACATGTTTGGATTCCCTCAGCCTACTCCCCTCCCAGGAGACACAGAAGATCTACCTTACTTTCTGGTGGGTAACGATGCATTTGGATTGAGAAGCTATATGATGAAGCCCTTTGGGAACAGACAGCTATTAAGAAAACAATGAATCTTCAACTACAGATTGTCAAGAGCAATGTTGGAATGGTGTTCATCCCCTGCTGGAAGTTTTGCAGGGCAAGACAACATGCTACTTGACTAGTTCTTGTCGAAGTGACAGTGTGGACAAGTGATTGTCCTCCAGCATTTCCATCAGCTTTTCAAGGGTTGTTTGGTTGGTCTGAAGATATATAAGAAGTTCGGGCATCCTCCTCGTCCTCCTTCCTCCTCCTCTTCCTGTGCTGGGAACTGTGCTGGGAACTATAGCTGGCTGATCCGAGCTCTGCTACCTACCTCTCGAGGTCTTCGAGCACTTTGCCTGACTGGCTTAATACACGCGGGCGGCAAGCGGAGCACAAGTGATCGGAACGTGACTCACACGCGAAGCACACGCGGTACACACGTGGAGCACACGCACAACACACAGAGCACAAGTGATACACGCGCGCTGCGTGTGATCACTTGTGCCCCTATTTTCTGACCACAAGCGCTCACACACGGAGGACTCGTCGAGGACACACGATGGGCACGCGGAGAACACACGCGCGTTTGGTCCACTTGTCATTCGCGTGTTTAGCACGTTTGAGACAATTTTGCTCTTTTTTCACCGCGTGTTCAAAAAAAATTTGAAAAATTTGGCGAAATTACACGTGATCGACTCGTGGAAGGCTGTGTGACCGGGCCTTAACAAGCAATTTCTTTAATTCTTTACAATGTTTTTGAACCAGAAAGACAAAGATATCTGGGCCAGAGATTATATAACTTTTCTCATTCTGAACTGCAAATTTTCTCAAATTTAGAATTTGAGTAAATGTATACAAGATAATATTAATGAGTTATTCATGATCATACATTTGTTTAAGTATTTTAAAAGAATAACCTCCAGCCCTGAAATTCTATCGACTAAAATTGTTGTCTACAACTTCTTTTGAATAGGGACAAGTCTTAAATTTTGTACACTAATGAGATTTAAAAGTAAATTTGGTTCAGCAATTATAAGCTTTATTCTACACAACATTGAGGGATTTGAACTAATCATATGGCCTATTGATACTATGACTTTTAGTGCTAGTACATGTGTATGCCCCCCATATAAGTGGTTTTTGAATGACAGAAAAGAAGTCAAAATTCATTTGATAATATTCCGTTGATATCATTTTATCATTTTATAAAAAGAAACATGATACATATTACCTGAGGAAATAGAATATACAGAACATATACATGTAATTATACGCAAAAAAAGTGGATGGATGATGATATTTTTTTCTATTTATTTCTTTATATTTTTATAAGTGTTGAAGATGTTGATAAATTTTAAGAGGCGCTTGAATTTCGTGAACTTGTTAGCATATATACCTGAAATATTAAAAATTACGAAACAGGAAGCAAATCAAAACGTCGTTGCTAGAACTAAATCATACTGGTTATATTTTATTAAATCACTTGAATTGCTATAGTTTTCTTTAAAATCTTGAATTATATATTGTTAATATATAGATAGTGCTTATTGAACAAGTTCGTGTTCATTATTTAGTTGTACATTAACTACTTGACGACGTGCTGTAATTGCTTCAGATTATTGAATACAAAATCCAACATTCTCTTCAAGTGTAGCCTTAAAAAAAACTTATAAACAATATACTCTCGAAAGCATGTCATTATTTATTCAATTAACAAACAAGGCTTATCAATTAATAATTGAAGGCAAACACCAAACAATTTATTGGCAATTTGTTATTACCTATCTTGTAGCAAGCAACATACCAGCCAATCAACCTTTTCACAATTTGGCCCACTCCGCAAATACAACATCTTCGTGCGATTTTACATGGAAAAATTAAGTTATTTAAAAATAAACATTTTGAAAATCATTTAGTTAATATTTCCATTTTGTTAAGAAATGGTCAATATTTGGTATGAAATTGTTAACATATGGTACAAAACGTCTTTGTCTATGGTACGAAATGGTAATCACATGGTACGAAATGGTAATATATTTTATGGTACGAAATGGTTAGGGTACAAAACGTCTGTATACCTGTCTGTCAGTCTGTGTGTAGACCATTTTTGTAAGGAGCATATCTCAAAAAGTATGCAAGATAGAATCATAAAACTTCACTTTTGAGGAGTATTGCAGTGCTATCCCACTACTCAGCATACTTTTTGAGTTACTGCACTTTGTTAAATCTTTTGCCCTTCTTTGTTCTTTATAAAATCTCTCAACTTTTGTCATCAGCACTTCATCTTCATTCATAGCCTTATCATCTGTTTAGACTATAAAAAATGGTCATTTAGAGTCTAGTTTGGAGATATTTATGCCAGAGTAAACGCACTGTCTTTTTTCACCAATGAAGAGGACAGTTAGTTTGGAAGTTAGTTTGGATAAGCCCCGCTCCTTATCTGTTCCTCAGGAAAGGAAATTGTGCACAAAGAAGATCTAACGAAGCTTTTTTAGCTCACCTGAGCACGAAGTGCTCAAGGTGAGCTTTTGGGGTTACTTGATGTCCGTCGTCCGTCGTCCGTTGTGCGTCGTGCGTCGTGCGTCGTGCGTCGTCAACATTTACCTTGTGGACACTCTAGAGGCCATATTTTTAGCCCAATCAACCTCAAAATTGGTCAGAATGATTATCTTGATAAAATCTCGGACAAGTTCGAAATTGGGTCAAGTGGGGTCAAAAACTAGGTCACAGGGTCAAATCTTAGAAAAACCTTGTGGACACTCTAGAGGCCATATTTTTAGCCCAATCAACCTGAAAATTGGTCAGAATGAATATCTTGATGAAATCTCGGACAAGTTCGAAATTGGGTCAAGTGGGATCAAAAACTAGGTCACGGGGTCAATTCTTAGAAAAACCTTGTGGACACTCTAGAGGCCATATTTTTAGCCCAATCAACCTGAAAACTGGTCAGAATGATTATCTTGATGAAATCTTGGACAATGTCGAAATTGGGTCAAGTGGGGTCAAAAACTAGGTCGTGGGGTCAATTCTTAGAAAAACCTTGTGGACACTCTAGAGACCATATTTTTAGTCCAATCAACCTGAAAACTGGTCAGAATGATTATCTTGATGAAATCTTGGACAAGTTCAAAATTGGGTCAAGTGGGGTCAAAAACTATGTCATTGGGTCAATTCTTAGAAAAACCTTGTGGACACTCTAGAGGCCATATTTTTAGTCCAATCAACCTGAAAACTGGTCAGAATGAATATCTTGATGAAATCTTGGACAAGTTCGAAATTGGGTCAACTGGGTTCAAAATCTAGGTCACAGGGTCAATTCTTAGAAAAACCTTGTGGACACTCTAGAGGCCATATTTTTAGCCCAATCAACCTGAAAACTGGTCAGAATGATTATCTTGATGAAATCTTGGACAAGTTCGAAATTGGGTCAAGTGGGGTCAAAAACTAGGTCACGGGGTCAATTCTTAGAAAAACCTTGTGGACACTCTAGAGACCATATTTTTAGTCCAATCAACCTGAAAACTGGTCAGAATGATTATCTTGATGAAATCTTGGACAAGTTCGAAATTGGGTCAAGTGGGGTCAAAAACTAGGTCATTGGGTCAATTCTTAGAAAAACCTTGTGGACACTCTAGAGGCCATATTTTTAGTCCAATCAACCTGAAAACTGGTCAGAATGAATATCTTGATGAAATCTTGGACAAGTTCGAAATTTGGTCAACTGGGTTCAAAATCTAGGTCACAGGGTCAATTTTTAGAAAAACCTTGTGGGCACTCTAGAGGCCATATTTCTAGCCCAATCAACCTCAAAATTGGTCAGAATGTTTATCTTGATAAAATCTTGGACAAGTTCGAAATTGGGTCAATGGGGGTCAAAAACTAGGTCAGGGGGTCAAATCTTAGAAAAACCTTGTGGACACTCTAGAGGCCATATTTTAAGCCCAATCAACCTGAAAATTGGTCAGAATGATTATCTTGATGAAATCTTGGACAAGTTCGAAATTGGGTCAAGTGGGGTCAAAAACTAGGTCACGGGGTCAAATCTTAGAAAAACCTTGTGGACACTCTAGAGGCCATATTTTTAGCCCAATCAACCTGAAAACTGGTCAGAATGAATATCTTGATGAAATCTCTGAAAAGTTCGAAATCGGGTCAAGTGGGGTCAAAGACTAGGTCACAGGGTCAAATCTAAGAAAAACCTTGTGGACACTCTAGAGGCCATTTTTTAAGCCCAATCAACCTCAGAATTGGTCATAACGATTATCTTGATGAAATACTCGGACCAGTTTGAAATTGGGTCAAGTGGGGTCAAAAACTAGGTCACGGGTCAAATCTTAGAAAAACCTTGTTGACACTCTAGAGGCCATATTTTTAGTCCAATCAACCTGAAAATTTGTCAGAATGATTATCTTGATGAAATCTCGGACAATTTCGAAATTTGGTCAAGTGGGGTCAAAAACTAGGTCACGGGGTCAATTCTTAGAAAAACCTTGTGGACACTCTAGAGGCCATATTTTTAGCCCAATCAACCTGAAAATGGACAGAATGAATAATTTGATGAGAACTTTGACGAATTTGAAATTGGGTCAAGTTAGGTCAAAACTAGGTCATTGGGTCAAATCTTAGACAAACTTTTTTAGATTGTTAATTCAGGTGAGCGATTAAGGGCCACTATGGCCCTCTTGTTTAAAAAAGAGATGCAAAACTAGCAAAAAATCAAGTAAATATGCAAGTGGATCACTGTTCCCCACTTCTAAATGCCATTATCAAGCCGCACTATTTTTTCTTCAAAATCTACTTTTACCATACAGTGCCCTCTGGAGGTAAATTCCAGGGAGGTCACTCCTTATAACTTGATTATTGTCTGTAGCATATCTCATAAAATTTTCAAACTAGAACCATGACACTTCATATGGGGATAGAACTTATTGAGTACAATGTGCAATGCACATGATCCATAAATCTACTCATCATATTATTTAATATCTCTTGTTTTCCTAAGGTAAAGAGCTTCACACATGTTGTCATATGCTTTTGATATAATAAAAACAAAAAAAGTTCTTTAATAAGGAATTTAAATTATGGATGAAATAAATGTATTTGATTTTTCAATGTTAATGCACTCATTGTAGTATGGTGAGTTGACACATCAGGTCAAACAAATTTGTGGCTAAACAACATGATCTGTTTTTAGGACATTCCAACAACAAGAAAAAGTGATGCTCCTCCCACAGTCCCCACCCTTAAATATGAAAAGAAAAAGAGAAGGCGGGAAGTTGATGTTTGGGGGCGGGACAATGAGAGTAATGCTTTAAGAAATTGGCAAATTAAAATGATGGAAAGAAAGAGGCAACAAGGATACATTTCAAGTAAGCTACTGATCTGTCTGATTTAATCTCACCCATTTGAATTACAATATTGAACCAGTGTTGACCTGATATCACCTGTCTGATAACAAAAACATGAGTTAATCATGATTAAGTGCTGAAAAATGATTGCATGATTACCGTATTTGCCCGATATATTCGGACGGAAAAAAATAATTATTATTTTTTGTGTCCGAATATTTACAAAAATATTTTCCTTTGTGTCCGAAAATTTAGGGTCTTTTCACAATTTCATGGTGAAAATCGGTCTTTAATATTTGTAAAGGCTCTTAAACGATATTGAAGAATATGCGGACAAGGCTTGGAATAAGTTAAAGTGCCGATAAATGCGTCATTTATATGCTTTCATCATTTTAACGGAGCTAGGAGGAAGACAAATGCATCAAGAAAATATGCGTACCTCATTGAAGAAACTATTAAAAAGATAATCCTGAACGAAAATCCGGAGCAGTAACAATCCAAAACCTATGTTCCTCTTTACACATTTTCACTAAAACATTGCCATATTCAAATCATGCAGCATAGAATCAGTTCTACGCAAACGAGTTTGGGGATGACGCAATAATTCATGTTTTTTAATTCAATCATTTTAATTTTCTATTTCCAGATAAATCTAACAAGTCCAAGGCCCAAATGAATTCCGAGCACAGTCAAAAAATAAAATTAAAAAAAAAGGAGACGGAAAAACTTTGTTTATTATAGTTTATCCCTTATCATCGCCATTCTTTTCAGCTTGGCTCCAAATCAGCGGAAACGGGAAGCAAAATGTCGTCCAGCTAATTAAATATCAGAACTCAAGCTTCGTTTAACTGGAGTTACGTTGTTTTTGTCGCCGATCGGCATTCACAAATAAATAGACGACGAGTGACTGAAATATCGGAAGTAAGGATACCGAAAGCCGTAGTTAGGATATTTTGCTTACAGATCGACAATTATGAAATAAATAATATTCAGAGTCTTAGTAGTTACGATATTTCGGTAGTGAACGGCAGACGTTCCAAATATTGAAAATTGAATGACCGCTAGATTTTCGTGAATGGACGTATGAAAGCGAATAACTGGAGCTAAACAAATTCGTCTCTCGCTCTCTCTCTCTTTCTTTCTCTCTCGTTTTCCATCGGATAATAATCCTCCGATCTTAAGAGACAATTCTCTACCGGCATATTTTTTTTCATCGCACTGCCTCGAACTTTTATACATGTACACAGACGGTTTGTGTTCGGGTCGATGAATGTCGGTCATTACATAATTTGAGACGGTCTCGACAAGCGACTCGGGTCGTCTCCTTGGTTACGTGTTTAACTTTCAACTCTATAATGTTTCGCATACAACTGTATCTCTAGACGCTTATGGATTAGATTTACGCCATTACAACCTCGCCTCGTTTGATAACACCTGTTTTATTCAACTGTTCCGGGTATCTTGCCTTTCGCAGGAATGGATCGGTCTTATTTGTTTGTCGCTAAAATTCACGCCTTAGAAATAATAATCATGATAAAAAAGAATTTCCAAACCAGCTTTTTTTCTGACTGGATATTGTTACCATTAGGCCTATATTCTCGATTACGGCGTATCTGATACTTTTACGACCAGATTGAATAATAAAAAGCCGACCAACCCGCATTTCTTGTTTGAACTTTTCCCAAAGCCTTATCAATGCCTCGCAGTTCAGTTTATACGTCAAGTATGCAGCCGACAAAAAATCGCTGTGCATAAACCCGTATCTCCCGATGAAGATAGCGAATAATCAAACCTTTTATGTAGCGATTATTACAAATAACATTATTTGGTGTGATAAGCCACGCGGCTATCAAATTAACAAGGGTTATCGAATGTCAAACAATGGATTACACCTTACGGGGATTATCGGCGATACCGTTAATTAAACAAAAGGTAAGCGTGCGTACTTTGCCTTTCAACTCGAGTCATATGATGTAAATTTGTGTCCGAAAACTAAGGGACGGACAATTCCACTTGTGTCCGATTTTAGGGACAAAAAATAAATTATTTTTGAAAATAATTAAAGGTGTCCGAATTTTTCGGGTGTCCGAATACTTCGGGTAAATACGGTAATAGAATAACATGTTAGTGTCTTAAAATATCAATTTTATCTGGTATCGGCTGCCAAAAATTATCATGACTAGGCAAAGCCTCGTCATGATAAATTCTTGCAACCTCGACCAAATAACATTGTAATTTTAAGACACTAACATGTTATTCTCTTTTTATCTGGAAATTAACCACAGAAATGCAAACCTCACACATCTTAAATGAATTTAATTTGCACAATGCTTTGAACTAGATTTTCTTTTTCACAGCATGAAATCCTTCATAAGCAAAATTTGAATGTGACTTGATTATCTAAGAAACGTGGCAAATAATAAGTTATTTGAAACTTTCCTTTTGTTTTGGGTAAAGTAGTGGTGTACAAATGAATTTGCAAAGCTAAGTAAAGTAAATTATATAATTCTAATTATTTCAAGACATTTTTCACAAAAGACAATGTATAGTACTGATCCTTGTCTTTATTTAAGAGATTAAGAGAGTATTTGATGATTTCATAGAGGTATGAAACTAGAAACCTTATAACACTATATGAATATGCGAAGCGGATTCATACAAGAGTGTAATAAGGTTTTTTGTTTCATACGTCTATGAAATCAACATATAAAATCTTCATATCTTATAATATTATATCATGAAACAAAAATGTAAACATTTGTCAACATTAAAGCAGTTTTCTTAGGGGGCTACTTTTTGTCGAAGCTAACAAAATAGTTGCATAATCAAAATTAATTTCACTGGGGATTAAACTCAATTTTTTCAGCATTTCAAAATGCATGAAATTTGATGGAATCAACTTGAATTAAATTATACAACCATACCTACTGTATATTACAGAACTGCTTCAGAAGAACCCAGAGGACCTGGCTATGAATCAAGCTGACAACTACAGGGCTATACAAGAGGACAGATATCTGATAGATAGGGCCATCCCTGGTGTAGATTATGGAAAAGGATGTAAGTTTCTCTTCAAGGATTATCAGGAAATAATAAAAGATTATCATTTGAGCCTGTGCGTGACATTTCCAACAATTTGAAATGTTTGTGAAGTCTAAAGATGAAGAAGCCCAGACAGCCATAATCTTCTAATCCAGGAGTCCATATTCGCACGGGTTCGATCCCCGGCCGCGGCACTTATCCTTTCCGACATTTGTCTTCCACCAATGGGTAGATAATCATAAACCTATGTGGAATAGCAACTGGAGGCTAGGAAAGGGATGTGGTGGTAGTACTGGCATGAGAAATACCAGGAATCCATCGTTAGGTGCTCCAGTCGTCGCGATATAACTGAGAGATTGTTGAAAGCGACGTAAAACCCCAAATAAAAAAAAACCACCAGACAGCCATAAGCTGTAAATATAAAGTTACCTGGATGTCTACCGATATTTTGAGACCTTATCTAACTACTAAACGCAAGGTGAAGACTATGGTCAGACTGTGCGGATGCGGATATTTGAAATTGTTGGAAATCTTACACACAGGCACATTTAAAAACCTCACTTGATTTAGATTGATGAAGCCATAGCATTTTTATTCCTGCCGTTCAGCAAAGGGGATATAGTAATGGTTTATTACTGCCAATGGGGGAAGGGGATATAGTAATGGTCTCCGGCCCGTCATTCTGTCGTTCCATCATTTCACCACTAAACTTGTCTGGAGCATATCTCCTAAAGTATAAAAGCTATCAACTTGAAACTTTATAGGGGATAGATCTCATGGAGGAAAAGTGCAGTGAACATGAACTACAACTCTTGCTTGCATATTTTGGAGTTATTGCCCCTTTGGTACGGCGTCAGTTTACTATCAAGCTTTGATTGCAGGGGATGACTATGTCTGACATGGCTCTTGTTACTTAAGATACTTTGAATTCAGATCTGAAATTACATTTGTTGATTGTTACAGATGAATGTATTTTAATTGCTTTAATTTCTCTATCAGATCGAGTTGGAAGTGAGTTTTGGAAACAACAAGAAAAATTTGGAGATGATTTGATGGGTGTCCAGTAAGTTTTCTATCTATTTTTGTCTGAATATAACGTGGCCTGTCACACAAAAATGGACCATCTTGGAAAAAGAAATATTTGAAAAAAGAAATGTGTAGGTTAGGATTTAGAAGAGTTCAAATAGAAGTCTTTCTTTAAAAATGAAAACATGTATATAGAAAAGTAGAACGAGCTTTCATATTCAGAGAAATGCAAAAACTAAAAAAGTTACAGTCCTGGGGCTTTTCACGATAAAACAAATTGTAAGTCAAAATCACAAGTAGTACCTAGTGTTTTCTTTCATTGTTAGATTCTGCCTTTCAATGTCTCATTGGAATCATCCTTTGAAGATAAGAAGCAACTGTAAGTTTTGACCTACGCAAAAAAATGATCGTAACATATTTTGTAAAACAGGCCCCTGGTCAGCCGTAGGAATTCATATTGTTTGACAGAGGTCAGAACTTTTTGTACTCCACAGATAGTCTGTTTTTGTTTGATGGTCACAAATATTACTAATGGGTTCAATAACACATAACAAAAACTAATCGAGGGTTCACTGCAACACTATTGTAAGTGCCTATTTATTTATAGGCACTTACAATACTGTTGCAATAATACCTCAAAATTTTACTAACTATTTTATTTCACAAGTCACTGAGTGAAATCAAATTACACTTCATGATACAATGTACATGTACTTTAACTTTATTTCATACATTCTATAAAAGACACGAATAAAACAAAATGTCCATTATGATACAAAGTTCAAAAAGTTTGCTTGTAAAAGACATGGTCACTTTACTGGTTAATATATTCCATATAATATGATTGTTTGGTTCTTGAATTATTTTTTCTACATTTTCCTTTTATATTATTAAGAATATATTATCTCTTTTTCAACTTTAATTATGTATAATCTTCCATTTGTTACATTGTTCTTCTTTAATGTTATTTTCTTGTTACGAATTTTTTATGCCCCCGATAGGGAGGCATCATAAATTTGACTTGTCCGTCCGTCCGTCTGTCCGTCCGTCTGTCCGTCCGTCTGTCCGTCCGTCCGTCCGTCATTCCGTCCAAAAACTTTAACATTGGCCATAACTTCCTTATTACTATCAAAGCGGTGTCGGGGGCATTGTCATCTTACAGTGACAGCTCTTGTTTTCATAAATATTTATCTTGAGCATTTAAAAATTCATAGTTTTCTTTTTGCTACTATTTTTCCAAGTGTACAATTTATAAACAAATCTAGGGATACTGAACATTTTCCTCTAAGGCTCTTAAATCAAAATAAAGATACACTATCATATTTCGTTCTTCTCATTAATACACAGCTTAAAAAATAAAGGTCCGTATTTCCAAATGGAGGGGTCAGTACAACACTATTGTAAGTGCCTATAAATGTATAGGCACTTATAATAGTGTTGTACTGACCCCTCAAATTTGGTTCATATGTGACCCACCGACATATTTTGTTTTATCAAGAAACTTTAAAAATGGTTTTTTACAACATTTTAAATCTGTTTGAAAACATTTAATATATTATGCTTCTGCTATCCCTTGACTGAAATATGCTACTATATTATGTAGATTATGATTTCCTTTTAACACTTTCCTGTTTTACAAAATTTTAGACCTGTCCAAATTCAAAGGTTTTGCAGACGAAAATTTTAAGTCGTTTTAATTTGAAAAATAACCACTCAGTAGGGTAGAAAATACATGTAGTGTGGAAAAAGAAAAAATTGCCTGTCAGAAGCAATTTCTTCTTTTTTTACAATGTTTTCTCAATCATAAAATCACAGGCACGTAAAAAGCAGGGATTAAACAGCAAAGGGTTAATGACTATGAATGGTAAAAAATAAAGTCTTTGATTATATAAAAAACAATAAAGTTGATCTACCACATGTATCACTTTGCTGTGTTATTACTTGTGTATCATTAATCAACACAGAGCAGATAAACCACCTTGGGTACCACCTCATTTAGCACACTGCAGGTATTATCTAATGGTGTAATATTATGGAAGAAATAAGAGTGCAGGGATCGTATTTGATTTTTAACCTTAATTAGATAAACCTGTGAAAAAAATACAAAAACATATTAATTTTGAAAAGAAAGACAAAGTCCAAATAACTGTGAAAGCCGTTGATATAATGACGATAAAGGACAAAAATACAGTAAACTCAAATAATTATCATATTTGTAGGACCAAGTAAAGTTCATGGTGCTTTATTCAATAATATAAGGTCAGGGCATACACTTACTTTTTCTGATTATGGATTTTTTTTCATTATGAAGCTAAACAACAACAACAAAAACATGGTTATTTTCTAGGTGAAAGAATTTAACTTTTGTATCTTATTTGTAGACCTGCATTCTTATTCAGTTTCCTTTAAACCAATCTACATGTATTTATATTATCACACAACATAGTTATGGGATCTTTTGCTTCGTCAATATTTATAATCTAAAATCACTGTATGGAATATTATATGAGCCTGTGCATGAGATTCCAACAATTTCAAATATGTGCAAAGCAAAGGCTCTGTCCAGCCTGTGCATCCGCACAGTCTGACCAGAGTCTTCACTATGCATTTTATAGATAGATAAGGTCTCAAATTATCGGAACACCATCAGATAACTTTATATTTACAGTTGTTGCTGTCTGGGCCTCTCAATCATTGCACCTTACGCATATTTCAAATTATTGGAAATGTAATGCACAGGCTCATATCTTTAAAAGTGGATGTTATTTTCTCTAAAAGCTATCATGAAACTTAATCAAATGTTTTGAGAACTTTCTATAAGAATGAAATGTTTTTTGTTGGTTTATTTAATGTTTATAATCTTTTAAATGGGTGAAGCAAAGGACAATAACTCTGGCACAATGAAAGCACAACATTGAATTTGTAATTCTATTCTCCTCCCTTTTTACATGTATAGATCTATATTTTCTTTTTTTATATATTGAAACCCTAATAAATTTTTGTTAAACAGTAGATTATCAATCAAGAATAACTTAGAATTTGTTTGTATGTCACCCATTGGCGACAAAGGTGGCATAACTACATCTTGAATAAAGCTTTATTTACAACACTGGCAACCCAACTACTTTGTTTTTGTTCATTATACATAATTCGACAAGCTTTAATATTATAAGGCCATTTTGACTTATTTGTCAAGATGCAGTACAGCAGTCAAATATTTAGAAATAATTTTCCCCTTTCATACATACAATTTCCATCCAATTTCTTTTTTAAAGTACATTGTATTTATTACCGAGCTAGATAATTCCTATCCTTTTTCTCAGGCACAACATATATCACTTTTTGCATGATAATCATATGTATACTCTTATAAGCATGATACATTGCTATTGTCATTTCTTTAAGATACTTTTGGACTTAAAATTTTACCCTTTTATTTTGATGTGAAATTATGATGATGTTTTAATTCATGTGTTATGTCATAGTAAATATTACTGAAAAACAGTCTGCTATTACTTAGCTGCAATCAGTGAACATACTTTAAATTTTGACTAATTGAATCATATTCAAAATGGATTGATTCAGTTTGCTTGACCATTCACTGTTATTGACTCAACCATTAGTAGGAATGATCAAATCATGAAATGTAGTTGGTTCAAGCCAAGCCAACTATGGCTTTATCTACATATAATATGAAAAATAAAATTGAAGGAGGATGGGGGAATTGATAATTGTTGGCTCTGCCGAGACAATTATCAATTCCAACAACCAAATTAGATATTTTTTCATAAAGCACACTTAGTACATATTATATTTCTCTTAAAACCTCTATTTGTTTCGTTTTTATGCCCCCGATAGGGAGGCATCATAAATTTGACTTGTCCGTCCGTCCGTCCGTCTGTCAGTCCGTCCGTCTGTCCATCCGTCCGTCATTCCGTCCAAAAACTTTAACATTGGCCATAACTTCTAAATCAAAGCGGTGTCGGGGGCATTGTCATCTTACAGTGACAGCTCTTGTTTGTCAATGTTTCTAACGGAATTGCAAGTTTTTAGCTCACCTGAGCACATCGTGCTCAAGGTGAGCTTTTGTGATCATTGAATGTCCGTCGTCTGTCGTCTGTCGTCCGGCGTCCGGCGTCAACAATCTTAGTGTTTACACTCTAGAGGCCACAAATATGGCCCAATCTTCATGAAACTTGGTCAGAATGTTGGCCAGGTCACAAGGATGAACCCTATTGAAAATGGGAAGGATCCGTGCCATATCACGGGAAAAGGGGCCATAATGACAATTTTCTTGTTTACACTCTAGAGGCCACAAATATGGCCCAATCTTTATGAAACTTGGTCAGAAAGTTTGCCAAGCCACAAGGATGATCCCTATCGAAAATGGGAAGGATCCGTGCCATATCACGGGAAAAGGGGCCTTAATGACAATTTTTTTGTTTACACTCTAGAGGCCACAAATATTGCCCAATCTTCATGAAACTTGGTCAGAATGTTGGCCAGGTCACAAGGATTAACCCTATTGAAAATGGGAAGGATCCGTGCCATATCACAGGAAAAGGGGCCTTAATGACAATTTTTTTTGTTAACACTCTAGAGGCCACAAACATGGCCCAATCTTTATGAAATTTGGTCAGAAGGTTGGCCAGGTCACAAGGATTAAGCCTATTGAAAATGGGAAGGATCCGTGCCATATCACAGAAAAACGGGCCTTAATGACAATTTTCTTGTTTTCACTCTAGAGGCCACAAATATTGCCCAATCTTTATGAAATTTGGTCAGAAGGTTGGCCAAGCCACAAGGATGATCCCTATCGAATATGCGAGGGATCTGTGCCATATGACGGGAAAAGGGGCCTTAATGACAATTTTTTTGTTTACACTCTAGAGGCCACAAATATGGCCCAATCTTCATGAAATTTGGTCAGAATGTTTGCCAGGTCACAAGGATGAACCCTTTTGAAAATGGGAAGGATCCGTGCCATATTACGGAAAAAGGGGCCTTAATGACAATTTTCTTGTTTACGCTCTAGAAGCCACAAATACAATTCAATTTTCATGAAACATGATCAGAATAATGGCTAGGTCACAAGGATGAGCCCTATTTAAAATGGGAAAGATCCATGTCATATCACTGGAAAAGGGGCATAAATGACTTTTCTTTTTAGAGGCCACAAATATTGCCCAATCTTTATGAAACTTGGTCAGAATGTTGGCCAGGTCACATGAAACTTGTTGAGAAAAGGATAGAAATTTATGCAGCGATCATAGAAATAGAGTTATGTTTTTCTTTGAAAAATTTAATGATCATTTAATGATCTTTCAAGTATTTAATTTTGCTAAGGGAGAAGTCAAAGAGACGAAGGTGAGCGATATAGGACCATCATGGTCCTCTTGTTAGAATTAACGGCATTATGTCATTGTTCTAAAAATATCTATGTGATATCATGAAAATATCATATGGGATGTTATCACATGGATATTTGTAAATTTATCAGATAAGTTATATATAATGCTGTCTTCGAAGTGTTCACATGTTCTAACAAATCTGATATTTTCATACACATCATATTCCTTATTTTGCAGTATGACGTTGACCCAGACAGAGAAGGGGTATCCACCACCTGTAGAGCATGTTGGTCTGCCTAGTAAGATTAGGGAAGAAAAAGGTAATTGAAGATTTCCCAGAAGTTTACTTATCTTCTCTTAAATGATGGAATAAGGAATACAGGTTTTACAGAAATTTTTTTGAAGAAAGTAGAGGAATTGAATGAGTGGTCATTGAATACCCAAATTATTAAACAAGTCAACTTTAAACGGATAAAAACGAGACTGCCCAGAGTATTTATCTGTTTTAGGTGACAAGTTTAATATTGGGTATTTAATTAGCACAAATTCGATATTCTATTTATAATATGATGTAACGAAAATATAAAATTGCTATACATTCTTTGCTCATTTGCAAATTTATTAATCTGCCCTGCGTTCAGGATGACAAGACGGTGAAAACAGTTTGCCAATAATACACCGCTTTGCAGGCAAGTTCATGTTTCCTGCAGGTTGGCCCTTGACCCTGGGCGCTACCCACCGTGCCCTATGCATAACCCCTGGCACAAGTCAACCTGTATGTCATCACACATAATTAGTGCAATACCATTGTAAGTGCCTATAAATCTATAGACTCTTACAATAGTTTTGCAGTAACCCTACATTTGATAAAAGTTGGTAATCATTAACTTCTACCCTGCTACTCAAAGAGAAAAGGTATAATACAAATTAATTAATCTTATATAATCTTTTCCTACAGGTTGGCACTGGGCCCCAACCCATACTCGTCCTATGCATTACCCTTGGCATAAATCAGAATACCTTGAACAGAGATCTAAACAGATGAAACAGTATATGGATGATCTGGATCCACACAAACCTGTAGGTCATTGATAAAAGTTGTGAATTGAGCTTGTGCCTGACATTTCCAACAATTTCATATGTGTGTGATGTACAGACATTGAGCAGCATAGGACAACGCCATAATGCAATAAGAATATATGCTGACCACCTGAAGAGGCAATTAGACCATATCTATCTATATAGCGCATAGTGAAGACTGGTTGACCTGATTCTTAACCTTGGGCATGTTTGAAATTGTTGGAAATGTCAAACATAGGCTCAATTATTGATACAACAAGGATTTCTAGCTCGCCTGAGCACAACATGCTTATAGTGAGGATTTGTAATAATCAAATATGCATTATCAGCTAGAGGCAAGGAAAGGGTGTGGTGGTAGTACTGATGAAAGGAATGGGTTTATGACGGAAAATTTGTTTAATTTAGGGCTCAACCCATTTTAAAGAAAATTATCTATGATGTGTGGTGTTGACAATTAAAATGATTATACTTCCGAGGGGCCACAATTTTGGTCAAATTTTAATGACATTTTCTTAGAATGTCTGTCTGGTCATAAGGATAAACCCTATTGAAGGACAAAACATTCTGAAAATTGGAATACCTTATCTGTAACAAGAGAAAAAATGACTTTATTGATAAGTTCTTTGTTTATATTTTTGGTAATATCTGCTAGTGTACAAAAGATTAGTTTTGAAGCTGCATTAATGTTCTCAACTCAATTAGAAACTCAGATGACTTATTTAAGATCATATCCATCCTTTTTGATGACAGAACTTTTATTCAAAATTGATAAACAAGATGCTTTTGAGCTCGACTGTTCGAAGAATAGGGGGGCTATTCCGGTCACCAGGGCGTCGGCGTCATGCTTTAGTTAAGTTTTTTTCATGCAACTGTTTCTATTAAAGCTATTGCTTTGAAACCTTGCACATGCTTCTTTGACAATAATATCAGCATCTAGACAAAGATTCATTACTCTGATATTGAATTTAGTGGAATTTTAACCCTTTTCGGACTTAGAAATCTTGGTTAAGTTTTTACGTGCAAATGTTGTTTATCTGTAATATTTCTATTTCTACTAAAGCTATTGCTTTGAAACTTTGCACTTGCTTCTGTGACCATAATATCAGCCTCTTGACAAAGATTCATTACTCTGATATTGAATTTAGTGGAATTTTAACCCTTTTCGGACTTAAAAAATCTTGGTAAAGTTGTTACATGCAAATGTTTGTTCATTGTATATCAGTTATAGCTCTATTTCTACCTAGCCTTTTGCTTGGAAACTCTACACATGTTTCTGTTACCATGATATCAGCCTCTTGACAAAGATTTATTACTCTGATATTGAATTAAGTGGAATTTTAACCTTTTTCAGACTCAGAAATTCTTGGTTAAGTTTTGACGTGCAAATGTTGTACATCAGTTATATCTCTAATTCCATTAAAGCTATTGCTTTCAAACTTTGCACATGCTTCAATGATCATAACAACAGCCTCTAATGATCATAACAACAGCCTCTTGATAAAGATTCAATTCTCTGGTATAGAATTTAGTGGATTTTTAATCCTTTTTGGACTTAGAAATTCTTGGTTAAGTTTTTACGTGCAAATGTTGTATTTCTGTAATATCTCTATTTCTACTATAGCTGTTGCTTGGAAACTTTACACATGCTTCTTTAACCATAATATTAGCCCACAGAAAAAGATTCATTACTCTGATATTTAATTTAGTTGAATTTTAACCCCCTTTTGGGCCTTAAAAATCTTGGTTATGTTTTTATGTGCAACTGTTTTATGTTAACTGTATCTCTGTTCCTACTAAAACTATTGCTTTGAAACTCTGCCCATGCTTCTGTGACCATAATATCAGCCTTTACACAAAGATTCTTTTCTCTCAACTTTCATTTTATTGAATTTCCAATGTCGATATTGATTTGCTGTTACTATCCAGCACTAGGAATAATCGAGCTTCGCTGTCTTCCGACAGCTCTTGGTAATATTCTCTTTCATTGAATCAATTATATTTCTATGCACTAAGGTAAAGACCTTTTAGTTTCTTAAATAATTATTTAAAAAAAGAAAATAATCAACCATACACATAGAAAAATGATATTTTTTAATATTGATAAGCAGAATTATTTTTGAATTAAGTGGATTTTGAAAATTACTTGTCATATATGATTTTGTTCATAATTCAAATCTAGTTGTAACAAGTTAGGGGCATTTTGATTGACTGAAAAAAAGGTTTCATTGCTATATGAAAACAATTTTGATTACACAGCTTTTTGTAAGCTTCCCCAGAAAGGAGTCCCGTAAACAATCCATTTTATGAGGGTAAATTTTTACATTTTTGATTCAAGAAATTAAATTACTTGATATGAAGAGACTTTTTGTTGGTTTCATTGAGGCACGAAACTAAAAACCTTATCACG
The DNA here is from genome assembly GCA_948146395.1 of Fragum whitleyi. Taxonomy (NCBI): domain Eukaryota; kingdom Metazoa; phylum Mollusca; class Bivalvia; order Cardiida; family Cardiidae; genus Fragum; species Fragum whitleyi. The sequence continues at coordinate 47,353,882 of OX411550.1, read as the reverse complement.
TTCAAATATGAATCTGCTTCACATATTCATACAGTGTGATTAGGTTTTTATACGCCGCCGGAGGCGGACGTATATTGGCGTCATCTTCTCTGGACGTATATTGGCATCATCTTCTCCGTCCGTCTGTCCGTCCGTCCGTCTATCTGTCCGTCCGTACATCCGTACCTCAATTGGCAGATGTGCATGAAAGAAGGATTTTATGGTTCGTTGATTTTTGCCTGAGTTATGCCCCTTAAAAACTTAGTCTCTGGGGCTTATTGCCTCAGTTATGCCCCCTTAAAAACTTAGTCTCTGGGGCTTATTGAAATAGGAGCCTTGTGAATGCAACTCTTCCTAAGTTTCTGGCTGGATCTAAATGAAACTTGGTGGATGTTATAACCGAAATTGGTAGATGAGCATGAAGTAAGGATTATATGGTTCATTAATTTTACCCTAAATTATGCCCCCTTAAAACTTAGTATCTAGGGCTTATTGAAATTGCAGCCTTTTGAACACAACTCCTCCTTACTTTTTGTCTTTATTTAAATGTAACTTGGTCAATGTCATCACCATAATTTGTAGATGTACATGGATCAAGGATTTTATGGCTCATTTATTTCCCTGAATTATGCCCCCTTAAAACTTAGTGCCTGGGGCTTATTGAAATTGCAGCCTTGTGAAGGCAACTCCTCCTAGCTTTTTGTCTTGATTTAAATGAAACTTGGTCATTTTCAGTTTGGTTCTGTCAAAATAAGTAGTGTCTACAATTATTTCTGTGAAACAGCAGCAAAGTGGCGGCGTATTTTGTGACGATGGCACTCTTGTTAGTTTTATACTCTCTTCATCTCTTAAATGTAACATTCAAAGAACAGCAGTCAGAACTTTGAGTCAATAACTTACAGGACTTTGATTGTTTACAAGTTATTGGTAGTTCCAACCCATACATAAAGGACTCTGTACGCAGTGAAACCTCAGAACAGGGGGAGATTGAGAGACCAGCCATTACAGCATTGGAGATGATGGAAGAAGAGGATGAACAAGATATTTCTGGGTAATTATTACAGTAAATAATAAAATTTAAAGGTAAAACTGGAATAAATTACCATATTTTGTGGTAAACATGAGATAAATCACATTATTTTGAGCTAAATCTGGAATGAATCACCTTATTTTAGGGTATAACTTGGATAAAAATAACCATACTTTTGGGGGTGAAACTGAAAGATATCACAATATCATGGTGGGAAAGTGGGGTTAATCACAGAAATCAATGGTAAATCAGCAGGTTTCAATATGAATATCAGGATATCTGAGTAAATAAAGAATGTTGAAACCAGGATATGTTTTAATTGACCTACCATTATTAAATCATTGGATTTGAATTTCATGACAAGTGCTCTGATTGGCCAGAAAATACATTCATGTATGCCCTGTCCAATGAGAACCTTCATTGTGAAATTTAGTTTATACTAATTTATTTTAGTTTGATTGCGATGAAAGCTTAAGCTTATAGAATCGCTCTTGAACGCTCAATCCTGATGTTTTCACGTCCCCGAGAGAGAGGCAGTGGTTTAAACCACTGCTACCCATTTTTACAGCTGGGTGAACTGGGGCTGGCTATTAAGTGTTTTGCCCACAAACACACCCGGCGACAGTGGGGCTAGAACCACGGACCTCAAGGTCACGGGTCGAGTGCATTTACCACTAGGCCACCGAGGCAGGCAATTGTGAAATTTCAAACATTATGACATGTAAATCAAACTTGTCACTGAAATATGGAACCAAGAAATCTTGCCATTACAAGTAAAACAAGAGTTTTATCATTAATATCTTGTGAAATACTCCCAAAATTCTCCCATAAAGTATGAAGCTCTTTACTTTTGCTTTCCAGAGAAAACATTGGTGTAACAAGAGCTCCCAGTAACCCGACCCCTGTTTTTGGACCAAGTATCCAGTTTGCAGGTCAGGCTGCTCGCTGGACAGGGGACAGTTTCAGCTTTAAGGATCAAGTTGGGATAGAGGCTCGAGTCAACTTTGAGACGTTTGCTGGAGACAGAGTGACCAGCTATCTTACCATTGTCAATAATGGAACAACATCAATTTACTATGATTGGAAGGTGAGTATATATTGCCACATAGAGATTGATGTTTGATGGCATTATAAAAAAAATCCCTAGTAAAGAAATGAACTTGCCTAAATTCAAAGAGGTTGCAGATAATAACAGAAGAGTGGGTGCAATTTGGAAAAGAAAACTTCCCATTATCCAGTGAGGTAGAAAATATTGTTGGTAAGGAGAAGTTGCTTATAACAAGCAATTTCTTTTTATGCATTTCACATTCACATTTATAAGATTGCCCCTCAAATTCTTTTGAAGTGTCTTGCTGTGGCGACTGAAATGAGTAATCTCGACATATGGTTGCATTGAGAATTAATGATTTTAGACTGGCTTTACCATCTTTTATCTGTATCTCTGATCTCAGATTTGGTTCATTTCAGAAAAAGCCAAAGGAGAATCCTTTCAACTTACCACAGGCTTCAGTGCAGAGATTTTACTTTAACAACAGTAGTGGTGTAATCTTACCAGGAGAGACCATGAAATTCCCGTTTGTGTTTAAATCTCCTAACGCTGGTGTGTTCCAAGAACAATGGGAGTTTGAGAGTCGACCCGTACTGTGTGGTGGGGCAGCCTTGGTTGTTACACTGAGAGGTATAGCTTTCCAGGAGGACAAGTTTAAAGCTCAGAGACAACAACTAGAGGTATGATCTCGAGGGTTCGATGCAAGACTGTAGTAAGTGTATATACATAGTATATACACTTACTACAGTCTTGCACCAAATTCTCGATCTGTTGGGTTGAATATGTGACTCGTCATGCAAAAAGCACCATCTGGGAGCTCTGTAAAATAAAAAGAGATTAGTTCAAGTGGAGATCATGCAGAGAAATTCTTTCACAGGAAGGTTGAATAACCATTCAAGATTCAGAAAAAGGTGAAAAGTTTCGACTCTAGTCAGCTAGCACGGCCAGTTTTGTCTGATTTGGGTCACCACTTCATGCAAAAAGGGACAATCTGGGAGTTTTGTTGAAATGAATATATTAAAAAAAAGGAGGTCAACCAGAGGTGGCATTTTAAAAAATTGCTTTTACAGGAATGTTGAAAGACCATTCTAGCTTAAAGAAAAATATAAATAGCAAAATGGACCCAAGTTAGCCAGCGCTGGCGCTCAGACAGATAAGGGTCAATGCATTTTGTACTTATCAGATGGTACCTTTTTATGAGATGGGTCACATTTATAGAAATTATATAGGATATTACAAATAAGCCTGTGCATTGCATTTCCAACAAAACATGAGTTTAAAGCTAAGGTTCCTCGCAGCCTGTACATTCTAGCTAGAGTCTTCATTTTGCAGTGCGTAGATAGTTAGGTCTTAACCTTTCTTCAGGAATTCAAAAATATGGTCTTATTACTTAAAGCATATTGAATGAGTGATCATTGAATACCTAATTCATTAAACAAGTCATCTGTAAACAGATAAAGATGAGGCTGTGCCAAGTTTTTGTCTGTTTTGGATGACATGTTTAATATATTCTGTATTAAATAAGCACAAATTTGATATTCTTTTTATAATACAACCCAAATTTTTGTGTAAAACGAGTAAATTAAAATATTCAGCAAAAATTGTAATCCTCTTTACGAAATGACATAATATGACATCATTTTCCCAATGAAATTATACTGTTGCTATCTGTTTTTAGCTCATTTAAATAGTTATTACACAAGTGAAATAACACCCTTGTAATATGAAAAATATTCAACGGGCTATTTCACTCCCGTGACTTAGGTCATATCATAATATTTCCTATATTTAATACCAGAGTGAACTTCAACAGAAGGAGGCAGAACACATGGTACGTCACCTGTTAGAGGATATAGTTGGTGGAATGAGGACACCAGAGCGACCTTCATCACCTATTGATGCTTACATCACTGAGGAGGAAATATTCAAGAGAAATAATCCTAAGGTAGTTATGTATCTCTTTCTACATTCTTTTATGTTTGAGATATGTTCTTCTATGAATAGGAGTTACATTACTTCATTCTTTGCTTTTGCACATTTTCTTTGAGATGTTGCTCTGAACTGCTTCTGTTCTCTAGAGCCAATTAATTTGACCAGTAAATGCCATCATTAAAGGAATGATATTAAATAAGTAAATGCCTCAAGCTTCTTATATTTATCTTAAAGTATCCACAAATTGCAAATATTGCAAATTATCAAATGTCAGAAGTAGAAATTGTGATCGTCGCTGCATTTAGTAGGGTTTGACACTTACTACTTTTTGTCACCAGCCTGAAAGACCTGTTAGCCCAAAATTTTACAGGTCCTTCCTCATAACAACAGGTCCTGCATGAAGAAAAATTCATGTTTGAATTTTAATAATTTAAGGTAACTGTGGACAGATAAAATGGTCAAAATTTCGACTTTCTTCAAATCTCACAATAATTGCTGAGATTTATATTTGGAGTGCGGGAATTAGCTAACTCACAATGAAAAGGGTCTGAAGCTCGTTCATTTGACGTTGTGACGTCATAAAGGGCCCAACCCCTTTTCGACCCGCCAAAATGATTATTTGCAAATATTTTCTGAATTAATTGGTCGATTTTCACGAAAAAAGTTTCATTTAGAAAGTCCAAAAACGCCTGAACTAGTCGTTTAATTTCCGTGCACATTTTAAGAGAAAAATGGGCCCAAAACGATGCCTATTTCACGATTTTTAAGATTTGACGTTCCCTTCTTTCTTCATTTTTTGTAAATAAATAGGAATTTCTCAAAATTTTGCCCGGTGACCTATGCTAAATTTTTGTTATTTTGATGCAAAAAGAATGTTCTTTTCATTAATCAAATAAAAATGATATGTATTCGGGTTAGATTTTTATTAAATTCGATTTTCCGAAATTGTTGCAACATTTTTCGCTGAAATCACCATCGCCATCGGTACTATGCTTATTTGGCACCAATCTCCGTGTAATAACGCATTCTAAAATATTTGAAATTAAGGTTTATTGTAAAATGTAGGATTTGGAAGTATCATATCTGAATGTTATTTTTAGAAATACGAAAATTCACTTAATTTTTCATCCATTTAAAAAGACAGCTTTGGTGATCATTTGACATGACGTTGAAATATCCTTTGATTTGCGATATCTTCGCAAAATCAAATTTTACAAAAAATCTAACCCGAAGACACGTGGTTTTTATTTCAAAAATCTTCAATGGAATGGTTTGGCAGCAACATATCTAAAATTCAGCATAGGTCATGGGACAAATTTTCAAGAAAAAAGGCAATATTTTCAGTAACTGTACTCAAAAACAGCAATGCATAAGACATGAACATTTAATACGTTACACTTTATTGTATTTCTTACATATATTACATTTTATAAAAACATAACATTGGGCATCTTAATACGAAGCAAATGGCGTTTTCGGGATAAAAATTGGTTTATTATTTCCAAAAATTATGGACAATTACTGATTTTGGTCCCTAAAAAAGGGGTCGTCCCCTTGATGACGTCAATTCTATGTTATGAAATTCCTTTTTATGACCGGAATATGAAAGCGGATACTTCAAAGTTCAGTTTCAGCGCATAAGGCATGATTTGCAGACAATTAAAAATTTTGACCTAACATGACCCTCTATGTGTCCGCAGTTACCTTAAAAGAAAAATTCGATGAAAACATTGCTGGAAAAGAAGAAATTGCTTTTTGACAAGCAATTTCTTCTTTTCAACAATTTTTTCAGTTTGGTAATTATGCAATTTTGAGTATCGGAAAGGCAATTATTTATGGACAGATTTTAAAAAACAACAAGGTGCCATCATTAACTAAAGACCTAAAGCACCAGTAGCATGGTAACATCTACCAGTCCTCACTAGAATCCATAGGTCTTGGCCCCAAGGACTGGTGTAAGTGTCAATCCCTGCATTTAGTGAAATATTGTTTGTGGAACTGTGAGTGAACAATCCTCTAATGTAGTTTGAATAAAGTAAAATATAGCCCCAAAGATAATTCTATCAATAAAGACTTCAACTTTAACCTTCGTTGTTGTTCTTGTTAACATGAAACTTCAAAGAATTTACAGGATTTATATGTTGTTTTCATCTTACAGTTACACTACCACTATGATGCTGTTGTTGAGCTGAAACAGTTATATATAGATCTAGCACCACCAGAAGATCAAGATGGACGAGTTTGGGATCTCAGTGTAGATGATCTGAAAGATGTAAGTAAATGTAGTAATGATATCAAAGTGAAGTCATAGACTAGAATTAAACATAGATCTAGCACTGACTGAAGATCAAGAGGGACGAGTTTGGGATCTTAGTGTGGATGATCTGAAAGATGTTAGTACAACTAGTATTAATCATTAATCATGCTGTTCACGCTGCTTATTTCTGCAGTATACAAAACTTTTTCAGGTAGTTTAGACTGAGACCAGCCTGCACAAATGTGCAGTCTGATCTCAGCCTACCCTGCCTACTTCCTACTTTTTTTTTTAAGTAGAAAAAATTGAGTCAGAGTGGATGAAATGTTCATGAATTTGACGAAGAAAGATAGAAAACAAGAATTTTCAAAGAGTTTTGTCACAGAAAATTTGAAATATCATAGCTATGAGGTGATCAACATTTGATTTTGATTGTTAATTTTGTAGGACAATATAATTAGAAACTACCGTATTTACCCGAAGTATTCGGACACTTGAAAAATTCGGACACCATTTATTTTTTTCAAAAATATTTTATTTTTTGTCCCTAGAATTGGACACAAATGAAGTTGTCCGTCCCTTACTTTTCAGACACAACTTTAATATTACTAGTATATGAATTGAGTTGAAAGGCAAAGTACGCACGCTTACCTTTTGTTTATTGTACAGTATTGCTGATAATCCCCGTAAGGTGTTTACAATCCATTATTTGACATCTGATAACCCTTGTTAATTTGATAGCCGCGTGGCTAATCACACCAAATATTGTAATTTGTAATAATCGCTTTGTAAAAGGTTAAATTATTAGCTATCTACATTGGGAGATACAGGTTTATGCACAGCAATCTTTTGTCCGCTGCATATGTGACATATAAATTGATTTGCGATGCATTGGTAAGGCTTTAGGAATAGTTCAAACAAGAAATGCGGGTTGGTAGGCTTTTTATTTTTCAATCTGGTTGTAACAATATCAGATTCGCCGTAATTACAGAGAATATAGGCCTAATGGTAACAATATCCTGTCAGAAAAAAAAGCTGGTTTGGAAATTCTCTTTATTATTATTTAACACGTGAATTTTAGCGACAAACAAATTAGACCGACCCATTACTGAAAAAAATCAAGATACCCGGAACAGTTGAATAAAACAGGTGTAATCAAATGAGGCCAGGCAGTAATGGCATAAATCTAATCCATAAGCGTCTAGTGATACAGTTGTATGCGAAACAAAATAGAGTTGGAAAGTTATACACGTAACCAAGATGCCCGATTTGCGTGTTGCGACCATCTCAAATTATGTAATGACCAACATTCACCGAACCGAACCAAACACAAACCGTCTTCTGTGTTGACACATTTGTCAGCACTTTACCACATTCCTAGCTCTGTTGGTATATTCTTCAATATTGTTTAAGAGCCTTTATGAACATTAAAGATTGATTTTCACCATGAAATTGTGAAAAGACCCCAAGTTTTGGGACACAGAGGAAAATATTTTTGTAAATACTCGGACACATAAAAGAATAATTTTTTTTTCTCCATCCGAATGTATTGGGCAAATATGGTAGGTCAAATAGAATATTGCCTTAATGAACTGGTAACAATGAAATAAATTTTATTTTATTCCAGGATATTTTGTTGCTAGATGACGAGGATGAGAGAAAAGAAAATTTCCTACACCAACTGAATGCAGCTGTGTCTAAAATGTCATTTGTTCCTCAAAAACCTGTACATAAACAACTGTATAAAGCAGGGTAGGTCTATTTGAAGAAAATTTCCTGCAGCTGTGTCTAAAATGTCATTTATCCTTCGAAATCCCATACAAAAACAAGTGTTTAAGGCAAATATATACTTTTGAAATCTTGAAAACACTCAGTATCAAAAGTATAACATGTTACTTCCAACAAACTTAAGATTTAATTTTCCTTGCCCTTGCGTAGTACCCTTGCGAAAAATAGCCGGCTAAAAGCCGGCTAAAAGCCGGCTATTTAGCTGCGTAAAAGCCGGCTTTAAGCCGGCTAAAAGCCGGCGGTATTGGCACCTGCGTAAAAGCCGGCTTTTACGCACAGCTGCGTAAACGCAGCTTAATAAGAATTTAAATAGAATTATCTGGAAAAACGCAGAAATTGTACAGCTTTTACGCAGCTAGCTGCGTTTTTATTAAGAAACTGTGTTTTTTTTACGCAGCTCTGCGTTTTTTTTAATACATCTTTCTAGACAATTCCTTAGAAAGCTTCGTATTTTCTGCGTTTTTCAGAGAAAACTGCGTTAAAGCTGTGTTTTTTCTGCGTAAACGCAAGTGCCAATACCGCCGGCTTTTAGCCGGCTTTTACGCAGCTATTATCCAGCTTTAACGCAGCTTTGCGTTTTATATAAGAAAGCTGCGTTTTTTAAGTGCAGCCCTGTCTATTTTTTACTCAGCTCATTTTTAAAATACGCAGCTCTTAATTTTTAGTGCTAAAGGTTAAAAAATGTCTCCCTTCTTATAGCTAAGCCACATAGATAACAAAAAAGTAGTGAAAATGACTTGACTTTTGTTCCAAAACATCTGAGCTCAAACAACATATATTTTTAGTATTTAACAGTTTTTATTACATTTCAATATGATGATTAAGAATCCCTGTCCTGTTTCCACATCAAAAATCTAGTCAGTCCCTTACCTTTTGGGCTGTCAAATCTAGTGGTGTGAGTGTGTCCTCTATCACAGCCATCTTTCATTTGATAAAAGTTAATATGACAACAGTCATTTCTTTCCTTACAATCAGGGATTAATAAGTAGTTCCCCTAAATAGGATGAGCACTTGAGGTCAGACTGAAATAATGTAGTTTTGCTGGTGTGAAAAATGCAGGAAATCATATGAAGGTACACCAGTCACTGTATAATGACTGCAATGATGCTGAAAGTGGCAAAGCGACAGGCAAAAAACACAACTAGAGGTGCTTAAGTTACTGATTTCCCCCAAAGGCCTGAATCTAATTGAAATTATTGAAAGAGAATAGCTTGAAATAAAACTTGCATACATCAAGTTATTCAACAATTTTACTTGATTGCCAAATATAACAAGAGGCCAATGACAGCCTAAGAAGCTCATCTGGCTATCAAGCTATCTCTCAATTTAATCTTACATTTCAGGAACTTATTGTTTAAAAAGGATGAATAAATGATAAATCAACTTAGCCAATTTTCACTCCTTCAATTTGTTTTAAACAACAATCCTAGGGGCTCTATTTATATTGTTTTCATTTTAAGTCACATAGAACCTGAACCATCCTTCAAATGCTAATAGCATCCTGTGAAAGTTTCGAGATAATTTGGAGATATTTATTGACTAAATTGCTTAACTTAGAATGAGCTGCGGCCATAGCACAGTTGGTAACGCGCCAAACTTCTAATCCAGGGGTCTATATTCGCATGGGTTCGATCCCTTGCCGCGGCACTTATACTTTCTGACATTTGTCTTCCACCAATGGGTAGATAATCGTAAACCTATATGGAATAGCCACTGGAGGCTAGGAAAGGGATGTGGTGGTAGTACTGGTGTGAGAAATAATAGGAATCCATCGTTGGGTGCTCCAGTCGTCGCGATATAACTGATAGATTGTGTAAAGAAACGTAGAACCCCAATCCAAATCAAATTAACTTAGAATGATTTGAATAAAAATCCATTAGGCCCCACTTTCCCGTGTCTTTTCCAACAGATAAGCCTCATTTACTAAAGAAACCTTCATTATGGCCCTACAATCATCCTGCGAAATTTTTTAGTAAATCCTATAATATTTGTGAATTATATTGCTCAAATAAGAATATTCTGGGCAATATTCCATAGGAACCCTTTTCCATTGTTTTCAAACAGATCAGCCTCACATTTCAAAGGAACCTTCCTTGTTTTTCATCTATCATCTTGTGAAAGTTTAATAGAAATCTGATTATATTTGTAGTTTATGGATTGATTGAATGTGGTTTTATGCTGCTTTTGAAAATCTTTCCATTATTTTGCTGCGGCTGGAGCACCTAACAATGGTATTTTTCACAAGTACTACCATTACATCCTTTCCTAGCCTTCAGCTGCTATCTCACATAGGTCTATTAATATCAACCCATTGGTGAGAGATTAATAGTCTGAAAGCATGAGTGCTGCCGTCGGGGATCAAGCCCAGGACCTGTAGATTGACAGTCTGATGTGCTACCATCTGTGCTATAACAGCTGCGATAATATCTGTAGACTTTACTGTGTAAACATTTGCTATGATAGGGCAATGGTGATGATATCACGTTGGACTATCATTCAAAAGGTCTAGGGTTCTATTCCCAACAGTGGGCTGATTATCGTAGACCTAAGTGGGATAGCAGCTGGAGGCTAGGAAAGAACGTAATGGAAGTACTGTTGTGGGAAATACCAAGAATCCATTGTTATGTGCTCCAGCTGCTGCGATATAATTGAAAGATTTTAAAGATAAAACCCAATTCAAATAAACAATTTGTTGTAAACAAGCATAATCGAGAAAAATCCATTAGATCCCTTTCCCTCTGTTTTATAACGGATATGCCCCATTTTCAAAAGGAAATTTCTTGTGGCCTCCTCTGAAAGAATACAGAAAATTTGATAATAATGGAGCACTTTATACCATAAATGAGAATATTCTGAGCAAAAATCCACAAGGCCCCTTTTTCCATGTTTTCCGACAGATCAGCCCCATGTTTAAAGAAAATTCCTTAGGATTTTACAATCATCCTTTGAAGATGTCGAGGAAATTCTTAAATATTTGTAGAATTTTTTTCTTGTTAACAAGAACATTCTGAGCAAAATTCCATAAGGCCCCTTTTCCTGTGTTTTGAAATGGATTAGCCCTATTTTCAATTGGCACCTTCACTGTAACTCTTCAATCATCCTGTTATAGTTTTAAGAAAATCCAACACAATTTATGAAACTTGGTTGAAAGCCATCCTTTATGTTCTAAGAAAATGTAAAGCAGTATGGTTTCTGATAGCTTTGCATTGTAATTGGAAATAAACTCAATTTTGTTGCAATTTCAATTCCAGTTCTTTTAATTATTTCTGAGGAGATTTTTAATGGTAAATTTTGTTGATGCACAGACACAAAACCATGATAACAGCCAAAATGGCCTTAAGCCGAAGGCACTCGATAATATTTGCTGTCGAGACACCACACGTTTACCCTAAAAATGTGTAACCTAGAGTTGTGGCCATGACCTTTAACTTACATACAGTCCTAATGTATTTTTAAAAAATTTCAGTTAAATTCACCTTGACTATTGCCTTCACTTTAAACTCAGAGATACTGAAAAAGTTTCTTCCAAGAGCAAATCTCATTATGGGAAACAATTCTTTGAAATAAGTTCCATCAGGTCATTTATCTTCCAAGGCAGTCCTCATCTTTCTTTGACTATCCTCCATCCAGATGTTGAATGTAACAGTAATAACTTTCCTAAAACAGAGACAAGGTTTGTAAGAGAAACACCAATACCCAAGATTAATGCCCTTGTTAAGCGTAATCCAGAAACAGTGGAGTAAGATTCATTGAAACTCTTTATTTTTTATTTATTTACTGTCGCTGAGTTTGACCTCAGTTGATGACCTTGGTATCTGCAGATGGGCCCACGTCATTTTGTCAACTATGACATGTTATCAAATACAAAAATTTTGTAAGGTGACATTTCATTGTATTGGTCAAAATCTTTAATGCAATTTCTACCAATTGACATATCTACACATAATTACGATAATTGGTTCTTTTCAATAATTACTGAACAGTCAAAGCTTGCTTGTAACTACAGATATAGATCAATTTAGTTCTAATCTTAACAAACTAGGGCACTTGAGCGCCTAATTTACTCCACAGGCCTGAATATTCTGATTATGATCAACACAGAATACTGGGGGCCTAGTGGGCTTGAATATACTTGCAATTTGAAACAAATCCTGAAATTCCAACCTGCAATCACAAAAATTTCTTATTTTTATTATTAATGAGAGCACAAACTTAACATTTTTTTCTTTTTTCAAGACATTTCTGATGATACAGAGGCATTTAGTCATACAACATTTTCGTAAAAGGAAAGCCTTATATGACATACTTGGAATGATAAGCCTAAAACATTTGTTCTTAATAGTTTATTCTAGTTCTTTTTGTTGACAATATTTGCTGAAATTTCATTTTCGACAATGTCAATTGGATATTTTGTTGCATTTTACAGAGATAACAATGGCAAAAATTGAATTTTGCAAATTCGTTTTCCATGAAATATCACAGACCCATTAAATTAATATGCCTAAGATATTATATATGCATGCCAATCAAAATAATTTTGCTAGGTAACAATATTTATTAATGACCTTTTCTTTACAAATAAATTGAAAGATAGAGGCCTTATTTCTTCATCTGGATTCTGAATTCATAGTAAGACAGAAACAACAAGATGTGTTTGTGAAACACAAATGCCCCCGTAACGGCATTTTTTTTCAAAGTTTGACCTTGACAGATGACCTTGACCTTGTCACATGACCTTGACTTTGGCACCAGCGGATGCGGATCATTGAGATCTATCATCATGCCAAATATAAGCTTTGTATCTTAAATAGGCTTGCAGATATTGGCAAGGTTAAGTTTTCGGGTTAAGTTTTTGGACAGACGGACGGACAGACAGACGGACATGAGTGAAACAATATGCCCCGATCTATCGATGAGTGGGCATAAAAATTATTGAAACTTGTATACTTGAGTTTTATGGCAAAGGGAGATAATCTTTGAATTATTTATCTACCTTGAATCAAGGCAATGGAATCAGATAATTAAATGGATTTAGAATATACTTTTCTAATAAACAAATTTATTCTAGTTATTGTATTTTAATTACTGTATTTCACACCAAACCTTACATAAGATTGCCTTGTAACTTAAATTGATTTCAAAAGAGAATAAATTAAACTATGAATAAATAAAGAGAGAGAGGTCTTACTAACCCAACACTGATAATTCTTTTGTTTTCAACTATTTATAGATATTGATTGAAATGGAGATACATAAGATACATATTTATTCTTCTTTTCACAACATGTTTTCCAATAGTAAATGAAATGGTTCTGAAATTTCTACATACAAACTATTTTTGTTGCCATGTGCCTTTAAGCAATGAATGTTTTTTGTCTATGAATAGATTTAGTTAAATAAAATGTTACTGATATATTTAAATCTTTTACTCTTCTAAGAATTAAATATATTACCCATACTGCATCAGTCCATTTCTCATCCTATGACCAGTGGGTTAAGGGTAGATTGAGCATTCCATTGTAGTTTTCCTGTATACAACAATCTTCTAAGTATTTAGCACCTGACTGAAAATAAAAGAGCAAATATTCAAATGTGTTTTTAAATTAAAAAAAATCCTTTTTTCCTTACAAAATATCAAGGAAAGGGGAGATAAACATTAATTTGTTTAACTGCATTTTATAAAGAAAATGTGATTAAATTATATTGTTGATATAGATTATATCTATCTTATACAAACAAATTGATTTTAGTGATTGTGTTTATTGCTTGAGCTATTGTTTGAAATTAAGGAGTCATTCATTCTTAATAGGCCAAAACAACCGAAAAGGTAAAGTGCTTAATTATGAGGAGTAGTCTTCAGGTTTCAGTTTGAATAGACCTTTTCTAGTAATCAAATGAAGGGAAAATTCAATAATTAGAATCATATATTATTGAAAGTTTCAGTGCTAAACCCAGATTTGACAACTAAAATTTTCTTTCCAGTGTATAAAAATGACCACTTGGAAGCAATTTCTTTGGGTCAAAATAGGATATTTTCAGCTTTTTCAGGGTCATAACCCTGGCTTAAGGGTCACTCACAAGCCCTGTGTGTTCCAATGTCACTTATTCACACCAAACCTGTCAACAGATTACCTTGACACTTTAGCAGATACTTGATTTCCAAAGGCAATTAATTAGGTATACATTTAACTAATTAAGAAGTCCTACTAACCCAACACTGAACATGAACCTTGTTGATTTTTTGGTGTAAATGGAGAAAGATACAAGGGATTGTTCTTTTCACACAATAGTTTCCAACAGATCATTAAATTTGATGGTTCTGGTATTTTTTTCATACAAGCTTATTTAGTTGTCTTTTTGCTTCCAAACTAGTAGGTTTTTGTCTAGGAATAGGTTTAGTTAAATAAAAGTATGATTAAGGTAATCTTTTACTCTTCTAATAATTCAATATTTAAATTACCCATACTGCTATATTACATTGCTTTTCCTTTGACTAGTGGGTTAGGGGTAGATTCAATCGACATTCCATTGTTCATTTCCTGTATACAAAAATCATCTAATAAGTATTTAGCACCTGTCTGAAATTTAAAGGAGCAAATATTCAGATATGTTTTTTCTTTGATTATATTAAACTTTTTTTTTTCATTCACAATTACAAACAAGAGTTACAAAAAATCATTTATTAACATCTTTTCAAATATTTCTGTGAAAGAAAATATGAAGAAGTACTACACAGTTAAATATTACTTGAGATTGCCTTTGAAAAAGGAAATGCATTGATGATAATAGTTTTCATGTGTGAAATTCACTTTCAAAATGTGTCCTCCATTTTATGGAATTGTGTTTTGAGTCAGCCACTTACATAAAAGTATTGAAGGTGAATCTATCCCAATTCTAACTTTAATAGAACCTATACTGACAAACAATAATAAAACTGGCATGTTTCTTTTACTGTTTGATAATGAAATATAAGAAAGATTACCTGTAAAGTGCTAATACATTTTTTATGTCATGATTCCTTTTTGGAGCCATTTTTCAAAATGGTGCCAGTTTGCTTGGAAATAACAGTTTCTGATTGGCTAATAAAGTCACATGATCTTTTAAATCAGGTACTCCAAGGGAGATAAATTTATCCCTTTATTTCAGGCATCCTTATATACTAAGAAAAACACATTTGAAAAATATAAGGAAAAAATACCTTTTTTTTTCATTTTAGATATTTTGAAAAGTGTTCCTTTGACCTGCATTTCAAAACTAATTTACTATCTAATGAAACCAGTAAAAAAATTAAAGAATACCAAAGGTATCATTTTGAAATGAGACATAGGTATTGAAACATTTTGTAACATTGATTGTTTGTTTGTTTGGATGGATGGATGGAGGGATGGAGGGAGGGAGGGAGGGAGGAATGGAGGGATGGAGGAATGGAGGGATGGATGGATTGATGGATGGATGGATGGATGGATGGATGGATGGATGGATGGATGGATGGATGGATGGATGGATGGATGGATGGATGGATGGATGGATGGATGGATGGATGGAGGGATGGGTGGGTGGGTGGGTCAGTGGGTGGGTCAGTGGGTGGGTGGATGGATGAGTGGGTGGGTAGATTGAGAGAGACAAACATACAGACAGATGGTGGGTTAGGAGAAAGATAGTTTGGTTTTGTTGTAGTTGGTAGTTAGGATCAATGAATGGCTGGGAGAAAGGGTGAGATAAAGGGAAGATTGTCTATTGGTTTTGCTTCATCTATGACTTGGCTATAAGAAGGTTGTATATCAAAGGCCTGGGGTGATATAATTGGTGATAACCAATGCACAACAATGGGCATTATGATTGGTTTACACCTATAATGCACTATGTTTGAGCATAAGTCTTTTCAAATATGATTGACAAACTAGATAAATGCCCAGATACGCAGTCTGATCTCAACCTACATTCCCTGATATCTTCTTAATCATTGTTGGAAAAAACAAAACTTACACTGGTTGGAAGTTAAAAAAAGGCAATTTGTTTCAACACTATAAACAACAACAGGATTTTAAGAGTTTAAATCAATATTCAGTATTTTAACTTTAGTTGATATAAAAGTTTCAATTCATTCAAATATCTGGTTAATTTTTAATCTATTTTGTAATATGGTAATTTACACAAAACTGCTACTTTATATATATTCACAAGCAATTAAAAGGGTAAAATAAAAAGTGCCATTTTTTTCTATGTCTATCAAAGTTTGATTTATTTGTCTTCACTAAAAACAAATACGCACCTTTGAAAGCTGTGTAAAAGCTGCGTATTTACTTTTCATCATGTCAAATTTTACCTTCATTAAATACGCAGCTTCTGCACAGCTTCCACAAACTGGGTAATTTATAATTGAGACCTGAAAGAAGAATACGCAGCTTGTAAAGAAAAAGATTCAGCTTTTACGCAGCTCTTTCATAAAAGACTCAGCTCTTTCATAAAAGACGCAGCTTCTGTACAGCTTCAAACAATAAAACGCAGCTTAAGCGCAGCTTTCTGAAAAATACGCAGCTTTCCTGAAAACTTTTCAAAAATACGCAGCTCTTGTGCTGTTTTTCTGTATTTACGCAGAAAAGCTGGATAAAAGCCGGCTTTTATCCAGCTTTTATGCAGAGCTGCGTTTATTTTTCGCACGGGTACAGTAAATCTGATTTTATTAGAGATATTTTTGTTTTCGTTAACCTTTGTGACTTATTGATCATTAGAAATCAAGAATTTCTCTTTGTTTTAAACATCCCAAGAGGCGGTTATAAATTGGTTTCATCTCCAGGGTTTTAAGGGACACAGTTTTTGAGGCCACGAGACTCTCAAAACTATCTTATGTGAGTCCTAAAGACCCCATTGGAAACAGCTTCAGATATCAGCTTTTTGTTGAAGCAGAAGACAAAATGGTCACACAATCTAATTAAAAGTTAGACAGGTAATTTTGCTGCCAGAGAAAGATTTTGACAAATTTAATTGAAATTTATGTTATGTCCATCTTTCCTATAGTACCCTGTTAGACTTTAATTTAATGTTTTTTTATCATCAAATATCAAACTCCTTGTTGAAGTAGTAGACAATATGGTAACATTATCTGTTGTGGTAAGACAGGTCATTGGTCTGCCATAGAAAGATTTTGGTGAATTTTATGGAAAGTCATGTTATGTCCATCTCCTTAAATCCCTCTAACATTTTAAGTCTTTGTTTTCATCATCAGATATCAGCTCCTTGTTGAAGCTGTAGACAAAATGGTCACACAATCTGTTGTGGTAAGACATCTCATTGGTCTGCCATAGAAAGATTTTGATGAATTTTATTGAAGTATAATTTATATTATGTCCATCTTACTTAAATCCATTACTTCAATTCAGATTTTGAGTTATATCTTTTAATCATCAGATATCAGCTCCTTGTTGAAGCTGTAGACGAAATGGTCACACAATCTGTTGTGGTCAGACAGGTGATGGGACTGCCGGAGAAAGATTTTGATGAATTTATGGACGATGCAAGTATGTATATTCCTTGTCTGATGATACTCTTCTTCTAATTATCTATTTATAGAAGTGATAAATGATATTTTGTTTCCCTAGAAGTGATGATGAACTTGGATTTACCTATCATACCTAAAACTTCATTTCAAACATTTAAATGTAAGTTCTTACACTCAAATAACAATATCACCATCAAATTAACAATCAATCAATATTTAACCCTTTAATAGAATGTAGACTAAGACTGGTCCAAACTTACAGAGATTACAGTAATTCAAAGTGTATGTAAAATAGAACAATAAACTTTATTGAATTGTTTGGAGAAAAGGAGAAATTGCTTTTTGTATTTATTTAACTTTTTCAACAATGTTTCTGGAAAACAAAGTTCTCTCAAATCATTTTTGGTGAGCATTTTGTAAATTTTATGTTTGCATCTGTCTTTTTTGAGAGGTTCTTTGGTTATGCATTCTTTTCTTATATCTTTGAAAATTCTATGCATGTCTGAATATTATGAAAAAAAGTCATTCTAACTATTTTACAATTGTTTAAGTGACATATGCATTTATTTCTTTCTCATGGAATTTGCCAATGATAATTATAGTTGTTTAGATATAAACATGAAGGCTATGTCATCTTCAGAATGATTCATGCATGATGTATTCTTCATTTATGAAATCAATTTTTCATTGCCATGAACTGTATTTATGATTTTGCAATATTTAAACTAGATACAGAATTTATAGAGGATGTTATTCGTGAAGTATCAGAACTGTCTACGGGTATGAGTATATGACGATATTTTCTACAACAAACCCTGCCTTATTTGTAGTCTTTATTTGTTTCCTATAGGAATGAAGAATGTATGCAGTTGCATGCCGGGCTGGGATTTAATGGGTGTCTTTTTGGTGTCCTATCTTTGATGAGTGATTTGCCTGTCTTTTCAAGTAATGCACAAAGGAAAGATACCAGTTACTAATGCTCTGGCTAGAACTGCTCATTTTGAATGTCTGATGGAAGAAATATTAATAAACATTTTCAATTTGAACCTTGTATACTTAAAAACGCAACTGGTTATTTTTAGTACATTACAAAAGCAAATGATTTTGAAAAAAATATTTCCAAAAAGAAATAGTGCTTGAAATAAACATTGTTGTGAACAGTCAAGAAAGGACAAAAAGGTACCCATTGCATGTGCTTGTACAAAGAATGCAATGAAACACAATCACAAAAAGGGGCAAAATGCCATTCTTTGAATGGCAGTGCTTCATTTAATGATTTAATAAGGTAAAACTGCCAGGGGCCTACTTTACTAAACATCTTACTATCAATTTTTTGTGTAAGACAAAAATTAAAGTTTCTTCTAGATAAGTAACTAAATATTGAATTCTGCCATGAATCATCTCATTGCAATTGTCTTCCAAAGATGATTCCGATGAGATATTGCAAGGCAGAATCTTGCAATGAATGAAAACACCAGTTACAATTTGTAATCTTGACAGAACCTAGATTATCAGAAATATGAGGGAATAATTGCACCTCAGTTTGCTGCAGAGATTAGTTAAAACTATTAGAATGTGCAGAATACCATGTTTAAATAGGTGCCATTTTGGTTAAAAGTTTGGAAAGTCATTTTGGAAAAAAAAATCAGCTCTGCATTTTTTTTTCCTTTACAAAATATTTTGGCATTATCTCTGTTATATTCTTGTCCCTAAAGCATGTCATCATTGATAATTGGGTTTGTGCTTGACATTTCCATCAAATCTATATCGATGGTTCAGTGCAAAACTGTTGTAACTGCCTATAAACATATAGGCAGTTACAGCTGTTTTGCACCGAGCCATCAATATGTGCATGATAGACGGATGTTCAGCATAGACAGAAATAAACAATGTATTAAGAATATTTTCTGACTATGAGAAGAGTCTATGTAATCTTTAGCCATCCATTCAGTGAATACTTTCATCAGACTGTGCAGATGTGGATGATCTGAAATTGTTGGAAATGTCATCCACAAGCTCAATTATTGTTGCTATTCATTGCATTCTCATGTACGACTATTCCCAGCCATTGATGTGATAGATGTTTGACCTACATAAGATTATTTTGTAATTCAAAGATGTAGCATGTATATGGATTGTGTTTATGATTTCTTAGAGAATTGATGGCACTTAGTGTCTTTTGAGCCCTAGTATTTAGAAGCATAATTTACTACTGTTTGTCATTTAACGAAGCATACTTTTAGAGAAGATGAATAATAAAAATGAAAAATAAACTTTTGTGAAAAATGTAAATCAATCTAAAAATCATGTAATGATTGATGATCAATTTACTAATTTATTCAAACAATCAACCTTAAATTAAGCATGATATTTTTCAAAGATTCATAAATCATTTAGAAATTGTTATATTAAAGCAGAAAAAAATGATTATAATTATTTTCCCCATTTTTTGCCTACACAAGGAAAACCTAATAGACTCCGGAATAACCTTATGTCTGCAGTTGGAGCTATTCTTATCTTAAAATCATTGGGTATAATTACATAATAATTTACATTTGTAAGCTTTTAATTTCACGAAAAAACTTTTCTTCACCTTTTCTTTATATCTTAAGCAAGTAAAATGATTCAAACTATTTTTGTATTTTTCTTTGAAATTCTGTGCAAAAATTAGTAAAGAATCATTCCTTAATGTTATGACAAATCATGAATTCTAGATTTAGACAATGTCACAGATGATGTTAGATGATAATTACAAATATATATTAGAATGGTAAAATGTTAAGCTTGATGTGATGAGATCCAGATTAATCTATAGTTGGATTTAGATTGTTCATGTTAGTCATTCAGTTTCATCCGTTTTCAAAGTCTGAATGAGAAAACATTTTGTTGTCCGTTTGGAATGTCTGTCAATGTAGGTTTGATGGTAAATGAAAATAATTAAAGATTACTGAGCTCTTGCTAGTGTATAAAACTGAGGAGTCATTGACTCTTTTAACATGAAATTCTAGGGGTCAAAACTCCTTCTAAAGGGATCAAAACATTTGATATTGCAAATATGGAGTAGAATTTAAAAATTTTAGTGTGAATTGACATTTCTTGTATCAATAAAAAGTAAGGAATTAATCAGTAGAATTCTAAATAGTATACAAGATACATCATTGAAAAGTTGAATTATAAACCCAGTTTTGGCACTTAAAATTTCCTCTTAAGGATATCAAAATGACCCCCTTTGGAGAAATTTCAAAGGATCAAAATAGCATATATTCATATTTCTGAGGGTCAAAACACAGGTTTAGAGGTCAAACACAAGCCCTAGAATGTTGAAGAAAAGTAAACAAATAATTGCAAGCTTGCAAGCAGTCTAATTCAAGTTGTATACAGCTTTTTTATATATATATTTAACTGATTTACAAATGTAATAATGCTTTTCTGCAGCCAACTTGAACTAAAAAACTAAAAAAACAATACCTGCTCCTTTGAATTATTATCAATGTAATATGAAAATCACTTTCTGAAGAATAATTGCGATATATAGATATAACTGACACAGTTGCACTGTTAACACAAAATTATAGATTCTACTATATTGTACCAACTTTTATCAAGTTTTATTTGAATAAAGTTGTCCCTTATTTTATTTTACAAATATTTATATGTGTTTATGTTGTTCAATTAAATCCACATAGTATGATTGGATATAGCAAACAATGGCTAATGCCTATTAAGCAAGGTTTCACAAATTGCAGTTATGAAGCAATTATACCCACACAATTTCGTGCACTTGAGCTAAGTAATACACTTACACTTTGTGAAGTGTCTAAAATATTAAAAAGATTAGTATATTTATATTTCTTTAATTAATAATTTGAATATTGATTTTTTATCAAATAAAACAATTTACAAATTAATAAATTACAGTCAATCTTGCTTGAGAGACCACATCTATGAAGAGACCAATTTTATTAAGTGACCATTATAATAAGTCCATCTGCAGTAAGCAAAATTTCCGAAAAAGTGGACATTCTAAAACAAAAAAATGTTTATCATTGAATCTTATGATGTTAGACCCCATTAAAATTGTCTCAATGAGACAATTTATATGGGTTCGAACATCTGAGTATTCCTGTTAGAATTATTTAAAAATCTTTTTATGCAATCAAAAACACGTCTTTTCTATCATTGAATATTGTAGTAAGCGACCATTTCCATAAGCGACCTCTTTTTATTGGTTCCCTAAGTGGTCGCTAAATACAAGTTTTACTGTTTGTAGAGTGAGTACAGTTAATCACATCGTGAAATTGACACTCATCTCGATCAAATCCATTCAAAATCAGCAGGGATCATTTTGGTGTGAGATTTTGAGAGATTCTTGCATTTTACTCTCAGATATCTCATTGAAACTGGCTTAATGAGAGAAAAATCTAAAAGCAAAATGTTATTTGGTGAGTTAGCACCCTGTAAAATTTCTCAACAAAAAGACTTAATTTCTCATGTTGGTAGATGAGATTTTTTTGCGCATGATATTTTGTGCTAAAATTGTCCCTGGAACAGTCAATTGGCGCTCCAATATTTCATTCCAATAATTCATTCACCTTGTCAATTTCACAATGGTATTAACTGTATATTAGATATTGTACATTATATAGTATTTGATTTTGTATAAAATACAGAAATTGAAATTGGACAGACATTTATAAAAATAGTAAAAGAAATTTTCTATTAAGTTTAGTTTAAAGTACATTATAAACAATTCCTATAGCACTGACATCTCCAGACAAGATGAAGTGCTGACCATTAATTAAAAAAATATGTAAAAATGCTATTTTAATTATTTTCTCAGCTTAATAAGATTTTGTAAATGGTTACAAAAAATCAGAATTTCTGGCGGAGTATGACTCCATTAAGAATCAACTTGACACCATTTCAATGGCTCAGTTCGAAACAGTTGTAACTGCCTAAACGTATAGGCAGTTATAACTGTTTCGAACTGAGCCATCGATTTGACACGCATGTACAGTGAATAAAAGGTCATGTTCTGAACCAAAATTAAAGAAATAATACATATATACACACTTACTATGACTGAATGTTTATTTTTTAATCATTATTTGTTAATAATTTAAATACTTTTTCAACCCATATTACCATTAGGACCAGGTAAGAAAAATGCAAAGTCTTGTCACTGTTTGAAATGATTTCATTACCACTTCACATGGTATATATTCTTATAGATGTTTATATTTATCCACAGTTTTGGATTTTTTTTGACACGTTTGCAACAGCACAAGTTCTTTCATGAAGAATATTAAGTAATAAATGCTGTCTTCTGTGATTATCCACAAAAACTTCTAAAATTGATATAGAAAATATTCATATATAAAAAAGAAAAGCATATTGCACACCTATCATTTCATTGAAGTTGAATATTATATTATTTGCTCATGCTGATCCAGATATCAGCCAAATGTATAGAAAAAAAGAAAGAAAAAAGCAAATTAAAAAAAAAACTTAAACCCAAACATTTTTGGGTCATGCTGACCCTTGTAATGCTGAATAAAAACATAGCTAAGATTACTTCTAATATCAAAGTACCAAAAGAACCACATGCACTAATTGTAAGGCAGAACCTTTTCAGAAAATACAACTTTAAATTTTTCTGACTTATCGAGGAAAACAAGGATGTTTAGACAAAGATCAGACGGCACATATGTGCCGTCGATCTTTGTCTTTACCTCCTACCAAATCATGAATATTCCGGGTTCAGCATGGCAAGGGTGAAAAATATCACCATTTTCTCTGTTATTGTGAGTTACCTAATAGATCTTAATCAATTCAAGTATGGTACATTTTATATCTCATCATTTTGTAGGTGATATTCTGTTCCATTTTTTTTTTTTTCAAAAAAAACACACAAAAAAAACCGGTTACATATCTTGGAATGTTTTGTAAAAATCTACATTGGTATTTTAATCAGAGTCGAAACAAGGGTCTAGGGGACCGAGTCGACGTCCCTCACGCACACCATCCAAAACCCCCAACCCTAAGCTTGTCAATGAAGATAGTAATCTAAGTAAGTGGGTGACCTGGGTGTTTGTCTGCTAGGTCCATGTTTAACCCTTGTCATGCTGTATCCTCAATATTCATGCTTTGGTAGGAGGTATAGACAAAAGTCAGCTTGCACATATTAATGGCTCAGCGCAGCAGTTGTAACTGCTTATCCATAGGTAGACAGTTGCAACTGTTTTGCACTGAGCTGTCAATATGTGCATTCTGACCTTTAGTTATACCACCAGGTAATTGATTTTCCATTTTTAAACAAGAAAAATAAATAAACAAAATAAATAAATTAAATGCTGAATCATAAAAAGTGCAAGCATTGCTTTCAGCACCTTGATTTTAAATCCAATTTAATAAGGTTTTTTTATACAGCATGACACAGGGGGTAAATTACAGTCAACCATCTCTTTCATTTTTTGTGCAAATGGGATACTTAGGTAAGAATACAAGGGTTTGGAAATACGAATTTTCTCCACTTGTCTATGGACAAGTAAAAGTCAAGTTGCCAAGGATCAAAATGAACTTGTTTGCAACAAACTGATTGATTAATATTGAGAAAACATTGTTTTTAATGAAGAAAATGCTGTAACCCAGCCTTTTCTTCATGAAAATCAATGCTTTCTACCCTTTGATTTTAACATGAGGATGACTTTTCTCCTAGATCTTTTCCCAGACTGTGGCACTCACTCTTTCTGACTCTTTGTCTCTCACCAATGAGGTTAATAATCGTAGACCTATGTGAGATAGCAGCTGGAGGCTAGAAAAGATGTGATGGTAGTACTGGTGAGAGAAATACCAGGAACTCATTGTTAGGTGCTCCATCCGCTGCATTGTAACTGAAAAATGTTGAAAGCGGCGTTAAACACCATTCAATTAATCTATCTCCTAGATCTTTTAGTATTGTTCCAAGATTTGCTTTGGTATTTAGTTGTTGATGGACAAGTGGCCTAGAAAAATTTTCTTGCACGCGAGTGGAAAATCCCACACTGGACAATTTTGTAGGGCACGGGAATTCCACACCCCTGTATGAATACATTGTTTGGATCTTAAAGGTCTGTGCATACAATTTATAAGGACCTTTTAAAGCACATTTTATGTACTGAGACTATCTCATTGCAAAAGATCATTAATTTGTTTCTGTCGATACCTTTTGATATTCATTTGGGACTGATCACTCGAAATTAAATTCACAGATGTCTACTCTAAGACTTGGAAATTAAACATACTACAATTTTATTAGAAAGAGTATGGGTTGGCTGTGCTAGAAAGGCAAAATATTTGTGAAAACGTTTCAGTAAAATGCTTGGGGACTGTGGATTTCAGTATATTTGTACATCAAGGGTTAAGTGCAAGACTGTACCAAGTGTATATACATTGTATATACACTAAATACAGTCTTGCACTAAACCCTCGAAATGTTACATGTTAATTGACACAAAAATGTTAGTAACCTCTATGTTATTTTTTAACTGTAAATCATGTTGAGAAGGACTTTTGAAGACTTTTTTAGAAATTACAAACGAATGATAGCTAATCAGATAGAAGCTAATTTTTATACAAAAAAAAATGAAATAAAATAAAATAAAATAAAAAAAAAAGAAAAAAAAAATTGACGGATTACCTTTTACAGGAACTTTTCAACAATTGTTTATAGAAAACAAAGAAGTACCTGAATATTGAGTATAGGGTTACTTCCTACCCTACCTGGGATAATTCAGCCCCCTTTTGTCAGACTCTGTACTAAATTTCTACTTGTTCCAGCTATTCCCTTTTTTGAATGATCAAACAAAACAAAACAAAATAACTTTCTTGTGATCTATTTCAATAATGCATGGCTATTTAGATGAAAGAAAGCTTCACATATTTACAGTGCTATTATATACTAGATTTTATTATAAACTGCTTTAAGATGCTTTTTGCTTGAAATATATTCCAGTTTACAAATAATGGTAGTTAATGACAAATATTTTGTCATTCTGTCAGTAAAATATGTATCTTAGATTTCTCTCATGTTACATTTTTCTCATTTCTGAAGAATGGTATGAATATTATTCATTAAAAGACATCCTTGTATAATTAAATATTAAAAACATGTATATACTTTTGCTAATTTTAATGCTTATTAACATGCAATTATTTTGAATTAACTGTTTTAATGTTTATTCAGTTTTAGATTGTTATCATGTCTTCTAGAAAAAAAAAAATGTGATAGATCTTTAAAACTAACAGGGCCGCTGTCATAGCGCAGTTGGTGGCGTGTCGGACTGTCAATCTAGAGGTCCCGGGTTCGATCCCTGATGGTGGCACTCATTCTTTCCGACTATTTGTCTCTCACCAATGGGTTGATAATTGTAGACCTATGTGAGACAGCAGCTGGAGGCTAGGAAAGAATGTGGTGGTTGTACTGGCAAGAGAAATACCAGGAATCCATTGTTAGGTGCTCCAGCTTCCGCGATATAACTGAAATAATGTTGAAAGCGGTGTTAAACTCCATTCAATCAATCAACAAAACTAACAGGTTTTCTATAACTTGATCTAGACATGCATCATCATTCCTCTCATGGTAATATATTTGTTACTTGGTTTAAAATTCAGTTCAGTTTATAATCTCCTGCCAAACAATTTCAAGAACTTGTTCTTGAATGTTCTAGAACATTAGAGGGCAGTTCATGAAGTTTTTTTTAACTAGTTCTTAAATTCTTAGAACTATTTCTTGAACTTCTAGAACTAGTTCTTGAACTGATTTAAGAATTAGATCTAGAAGTTCAAGAACTAGTTATAGAAGTTCTTGAACTGCCATTTAACCCTTGTCATGCTGAACCTGGAATATTCCTGCTCTGGCAGGAGCTATAGACAAACCTCAGTCTGCACATATGTGCAGTCTGAGGTTAGTCTATACCACCTGTTTCTCACTTTCAAACCAGAATTGTCAATAGATCTAGTTTTTCAAATAAAAATTGACCTACAGTCAGAACTTTCAGTGCTTTTTGCCCTTTGATTTGGATGCAAATTTTTAGCCAAAATTTATTCAGCATGACAAGGGTTAACATTCTAGATTACTCAAGAACCAGTTCTTGACTTTTGCAGGGGTAGTTTATCATTTAAGTTCATTCTTTTCATCCATTTATTGTAGCAAAGGCTGTGGACTCTGGCAAAGATCCTGGTAAAATCCCAACTTATTAGCTCCACTGGCCGAAGGCCAGCGAGCTATTGTCATGGCGGAGTGTCCGTCGTGCGTCCGTGCGTCCGTCCGTCCGTGCGTCCGTGCGTCCGTGCGTAAACTTTTTCTTTAAACATCTTCTCCTCCCAAACCAATGGGCGGATTTTAATGAAACTTGGTAGAAATGATCCTTGGGTGGCCCTCTTCTTAAATTGTTCAAAGAATTTTGATTGGCCTCCAAATATGGGTGTGGCAGGGCGTGGCATTTTTTCACTTTGAAATCTTTAAAAATCTTCTCCTCCCAAACCATTGGGCCGAATTCAATGAAACTTTACCAAAATGTTCCCTGGGTGATCCTTTACTTAAATTGTTCAAGAAATTTTGATTGGCCCATAAATATGGGTGTGGCAGGGCGGGGCTTATTTTGAGCCCAAAATCTTTAAACGACATCTCCTCCTGAACCACTGGACCGATTTCAATGAAACTTTACCAAAATGTTCCTTTAGTGACCCTTTACTTAAATTGTTCAAGAAATTTTGATTGGTCCATAAATATGGGTGTGGCAGGGCGGGCTTATTTTGAGCCCAAAATCTTTAAACGATATCTCCTCCTGAACCACTGGGCCGATTTCAATGAAACTTTACCAAAATGTTTCTTTAGTGACCCTTTACTTAAA
This sequence comes from Fragum whitleyi, assembly GCA_948146395.1. NCBI lineage: Eukaryota > Metazoa > Mollusca > Bivalvia > Cardiida > Cardiidae > Fragum > Fragum whitleyi. The sequence continues at coordinate 47,326,459 of OX411550.1, read as the reverse complement.
TTGTTCAAGAAATTTTGATTGGTCCATAAATATGGGCGTGGCAGGGTGGGGCCTATTTTGAGCCCTAAATTTCCGAATGACATCTCCTTCTGAACCTTATGTTTTAATAAGATGGGTGAAGGGTTGCAGGTTCATTGTGATTGAATATTTTGGTGCAATATTGACCAGAACCAGTTAATCATTATTAGATAGGTCTTAGGAGATTTAGGAGTGTTAATGTATTCATTTAAAGTAAGCTTTATTTAATGAAAGTCTAAAGATTTTAAAGCCAGTGGAGCGATACAGGCCCTCTTGGGCCTCTTGTTTGAATTCCACATTGTTTGCTTTAAATATTCTTACCATTTCATCCACCCCATGTAAATTGGTATATCATATGGAAAATATGTTATTCATTCACAATATAATAAAATTAAGTTGTTGAAATTTTGGTTTGGGGTGAGCGATAAATATACATGTATTTCTGAAAAAAAAGACAGATGGAGGGACTATGCCAAAGCGTTGATAGTCATACCTCTATCCCCAACGCCTTTCTCTGCAACTTAATGTATGTGGGCCCTATCAAAGCCTATGACTTCTTTGGGCCCATCTGTTTGGGTTCTTCTTTCTTCAAGAAATTGATTAAAACGGCCTCTAGTGTATTTGACATTACATGATCAGTGATTCTCTTTAACAGTTTCATGGCTTGAATGACACCCCAACCCCAACCCCATCTCCCCTAAGAAAACTTAATGTACAAACTTACTGTATGTGGGCCATATGGAAGTCTAAGTCCTTTAAATGCAAAGATTGTTTGAATTCAAAATGGTGATTATTTTTTCAATCACTCCTTGTTGATTTATTCCTTTGTAACCAATCAACTTTAGCATCCTGTGTGAGCTGTTGTATCTAATATTTAGTTATAAAATAACTTGTAATGGTGAATTTTGATAAAATTAACTCTTACCATGTTGATCCTGGAATATTCCTGCTTTGGCAGGATGAATGGACAAACATCAGCCTGCACATATGTGCAGTCTGATCTTCGTCCATACAACCTGATTTTCCTTTTTAAACCAGAAAAGTCTCAGAAATTATATTTTCAAAATCAAATGCTGACTCACAATTAGAAAATACAGAGCTTTCAGAACTTTGATTTATATATAATTTTGCCAAGGTTATTTATTCAGCATGACAAGGGTTAATTATTGTAGTGTCCTTGTGTTGTATTTATTTACAGGATATTTAAGGTGCAATTATACAATAAGCATAGGTAGAATAAGCTAGGTTAAATATTTATGCCCCCCTTTTAAGAAGAGGGGGTATATTTCTTTGCACTTGTTTGTCGTTCCGTCAGTAGGTTGGTCAGTCTGTCTGTAGAATGTTTTTTGTCTAGAGAAAACCTCAAAAAATATGTATTAGCTAGAATCATGAAACTTCACAGGTAGATAGATCTCATTGAGGAGAAGTGCACAAGAACCATAACTCTACTCTTCGTATTTTGTGAGTTATTGCCTGTTGTTGATTGACAAAGAATAGGCTATTGACCTGTTGTTATGGGGGTGGGTGGGTGTCATAAATGTTTTACAAACATCTCTTGTTTTCTGTAGTTCCTCAAAGAAAGTTGACATCTTTAATTTATCATTCATTACTTTTGCATGAAGTTTGAATTATTTTTAAAAGCAACATTAAGAACTTTCAGCTGTGAGTAATTACAAAATTTGAAATAAAATGAGCCTGAGCTTGACATTTCCAACAATTTGAAATGTGCATAAGGTGCAAACATTGAGCAGCGTAGACAGCCTCATACTATAAATATAGAAATACCCGATGGTCCACAAATACATTGAGACCTTATCTTTCTACAAAACACATAGTAAAGACTCTGGTCAGACTGTGCGGATGCACAGGCTAGTCAGAATCTTTGCTTTGCAATATTTGAAATTGTTGGAAATCTTACGCACAGGCTAAAATATTGTTTTTTCACCTCATGGATAAGAGTGGATTTGTAATATTTGACTGCACCGGACAGTAGACAGTGTATTCTGGATTGTCATGCAGTCCCTGTTTGTCTGTTAAGTTAAAACCTTACATGAAATTTAACATATATTATGTGCTCTGCAGCCGTCATAGCGCAGTTGGTAGCGCAACATTAAGAACTTTCAGCTGTGAATTATTACAAAATTTGACATAAAATATTGTTTTTCCACCTCATGGATAAGAGTGGATTTGTAATGTTTGACTGCATGCTGCTGTAGACAGTGTATTCTGGATTGTCATGGATTGTCATGCAGTCTATGTTTGTCTGTTGAGTTAAAACCTTACATGAAATTAAACATATTCTTATGTACTCTTATTTGCATGACAGAATATGTCAATGTTATTTGACAAGTTCAATGTCACTTTTCAAGGTCAAACTTTTTATACAAAAAACTTTCGATTGGAATTATCACCAAAAACATCTTATTTGAAATATTAAGTACATGCAATTTCATATCATCTGTTCGGAAAAAAATCTTAGGTATTCTCCCAAATATCATTCATGAATAATCATTCTTCATACTGGTTTTGTTTTCTGATAAAAATTGTTGACTATATTGTATGATGTTATGGGAAAAACATGAAAAAATAAGTTTTGCTGGATTAGTACAAAACTATTGTAAATGCATATGAAAATATGGGTACCACTTACAATAGTTTTGCATTGACCCATTTATTTCCTTCTTCTAGATGTTTTCACTCTGCACATGTGATTTTGTAAAAAGTCATGACACATGTTTCATGTACATTGCAATAACCTTGACCCAATTATACCTCCAGGTGAAGGTCGTGGTGGTAAGAAGAGTGCCGCTGATAAAGGCAAGTCAGCCACAGAGAAGAAGCCACCAGCACCAGCAAAGGAGAAAGATAAGGGCGGAAAAGTCTCAAAAGAGGTGTGTCTTTTACCTAGTAATAGGTGACAAAGTTGTAGATGCAGTTAAAAACGTCATGAAATTGACAAGGTGAATGAATTTTGAATGATTTTGGAATGAAATTGAATGAGTGTGTGGAGCGAGTTTTGAGTGAAATTAAAGGGAGGCAATCCAATATTGCTAATTTTGTTCAAGATGAACAAAATTAGCAATATTAATTACCTCCCTTTAATGAAATATACATACTTTTCTGTTTGAACGTCTTTGTGGACCAATCCATACCAGCTAAAAAAGATGTAGAATGAATTGATCCATTTGAAGTTATTGTTGACAGTCTTGAACGATGAGTAAATGTTCTCTAATGATTTCGTAGCGTTTTTTATCAATTTGAGTGGGTGTTTGGAATGAATGAATGGACCGCTAAATGAATGCTTAAGAATTATTTTGATAAGAATGATTGTCAATTTCACTATGTTTTTAACTGTTGTATTCTGAAAGGCCTGAAAGATGAAAAATGAAATTAGAAAAAGATGAAACAATTTTTGAAATGGAAAGATTTGCACTGTCCTCTCAATTTGTCTAATTAGGAGTGGAATTTATTCAGTGGTAACACATTGGACTCCGATGTCAGGAGTTCCTGGGCCCATGGTTATAAAACTTTTTTTTCATTCTTAACTGAGAATCTGCTCTAATTAAAACAAAATACCAAGAAATATGAGAAATTGCCAATGAATGTAATAGTTTTGATATAGAGGATGAGTACCATTTTGTTTTAATATGTCCAAGTTTCAAAGAATTAAGAAGAAAATATATAAACAAATTCTATTATAAACACCCTTTCGTTTTCAAATTTCACAATCTATTAAATGCAACAAATAAAACAGAAAATATTAATATATGTAATTATGTCAAAGAATCTTTAACGAAGAGAAATACGCTACTAAATACCCTTCAGAACTAAATCACTTAAAGGTCATCCTCAACAGCCATTCAGTTAGTTCATTTGATATTACTTAAAAATTCTGTTAATTATTTTCCAGAATTAATTACTAGTAAAGCTGAGATTTCCACACTTATATTGCCATGTTTATTGTTTTGTTTTTGTTTTTTGCACTTGTTTTTAAATACACATGATGTTAATTATGTAAAACTTTATGTATTGTGACTATGTACCATGTACACTTCAAAAAATAAAAAAATCTGTTCTGTTCTGTTCTAATTTAGAATTCAAATAAATGTAGGAACATGAGAGATAATATTTTTAAGTTGTTATTTATAACAACTAATTAACATTATCTTTTATGTTTGTGCATTTATATAGGTATTACAACAGAATTAAGGCTTAAATCTCAAGTTGAAATTTGAGAAAATTTTGAGTTGAGAATGAGAAAAGTTTTATAACCTATGGCCCTGGTTTGATCATCTCTATTCTATGGTCTTTTAGAAGAATCTTTAAACCAAGGCCTTATCTCTATATGACCTTTGTAGTTGAGTTAGATTTATAGCCCAATATAAGCAATTGTCTAATTAAAATATAAGTTAACAAAGAGGACTGCATTTTCACATTTATGACCTGTATTTTAACCCTTGTCATGCTGAACCCTGAATATTCCTGCTTTGGTAGGAGCTATAGACAAACATCAGCCTGCACATTATGTGCAGTCTGATGTTAGTCTACACCACCTGTTTCTCACTTTCAAACCAGAATTATAAATAGGTTTCGATTTTCAAATAAAAATTGACCTACAGTTGGGACTTTTGGTGCCTTTTGCCCTTTGATTTTGATGAAAATTAATAGCTAAAATTTATTAAGCATGACAAGAGTTAAGTTTCACTGTAATTCTTTCTTTTTATGCCCCCGATAGGGAGGCATAATAAATTTGACTTGTCCGTCCGTCTGTCTGTCCGTCTGTCCGTCTGTCCGTCCGTCCGTCCGTCATTCCGTCCAAAAACTTTAACATTGGCCATAACTTCCTTATTACTATCAAAGCGGTGTCGGGGGCATTGTCATCTTACAGTGACAGCTCTTGTTTATGTAATATCATAATTATATTCTGTTTGCAGTCAACAAAAGCTGACCTGAAGACAGGTAAAGCCAGTGCCACACCTGCTCCTAGTCGAGGACCACCGAGTCGAGGTAAAACATCAGGTACTCTGGGTGACAAAGACAGGGCAGGCTCTCCTACGACATATCCACAGAGTCCTACGGCCCAGGAAGACTCATTGGTTGATAGAAAATACAAGGAAAAACTGTTCTCACAGGTAGGTCTGATGTGTCTGTTATTTAACTCTTTGTAACAAAGACAGGGCAGGCTCTCCTACGACAAATCCACAGAGTCCTACAGCCCAGGAAGACTCATTGGTTGATAGAAAATACAAGGAAAAACTGTTCTCACAGGTAGGTCTGATGTGTCTGTTATTTAACTCTTTGTAACAAAGACAGGGCAGGCTCTCCTACGACATATCCACAGAGTCCTACAGCCCAGGAAGACTCATTGGTTGATAGAAAATACAAGGAAAAACTGTTCTCACAGGTAGGTCTGATGTGTCTGTTATTTAACTCTTTGTAACAAAGACAGGGCAGGCTCACCTACGACATAACCACAGAGTCCTACAGCCCAGGAAGACTCATTGGTTGATAGAAAATACAAGGAAAAACTGTTCTCACAGGTAGGTCTGATGTGTCTGTTATTTAACTCTTTGTAACAAAGACAGGGCAGGCTCTCCTACGACATATCCACAGAGTCCTACAGCCCAGGAAGACTCATTGGTTGATAGAAAATACAAGGAAAAACTGTTCTCACAGGTAGGTCTGATGTGTCTGTTATTTAACTCTTTGTAACAAAGACAGGGCAGGCTCTCCTACGACATATCCACAGAGTCCTACAGCCCAGGAAGATTCATTGGTTGATAGAAAATACAAGGAAAAACTGTTCTCACAGGTAGGTCTGATGTGTCTGTTATTTTCACTCTTTGTAATAAAGATATGGCCGGCTCACCTACCACATATCCACAGAGTCCTACAGCCCAGGAAGACTCATTGGTTGATAGAAAATACAAGGAAAAACTGTTCTCACAGGTAGGTCTGATGTGTCTGTTATTTTCACTCTTTGTAATAAAGATATGGCCGGCTCTCCTACGACATATCCACAGAGTCCTACAGCATAGGATGACTCACTGGTTGATTAAAAAAAACAGGGAAAAAACTTTCACAGGTTTTTCTGAGAAAAAAAAAAAAATAGGAACATTTCCTTTGTCTTTCTTAGATAAAACAATACTGACATTTTCAGTGTCTATTCTAGGAGGGGGGATTGCACATTTAAGCACATACTTTTGAAAAGTCCCCCAGCCGCCACCATAGCGCAGTTGGTTAGGCATAAGACTTCCAATCTGGAAGTCGTGGGTTCGATCCCCGGTGGCGGCTAATATCCTTTCCGACGTTTGTCTTTCACCAATGGGTAGATAATCGTAAACCTATGTGAAATAGCAGTCGGAGGCTAGGAAAGGGTGTAATGGTAGTACAGGTGAAAGAAATACCAGGAATCCATTGTTAGGTGCTCCGGCCGCCGCGATATAACTGAAATAATGTTGAAAGCGGCGTAAAACCCCATTCAATCAATCAATCAATTGAAAAGTCCCCCCTATTTTTGAAGATGATGGAGAATTTTTTTTACAAAATGAAAGAGCAAAAGTTCCCATCTTTTTGCCAATTTTGCAGATTTTCAACAAAATTCCCTGCTGTTTTCTGAATCCTTGAATAGATGCTGCATTATATTACTTTCTACTTTAAATTAATACTTTACTTAATACTTTAAATTGAAGTAAATGATGATGTCAGTAATCCACCAATTTTCTCTAATTTGGAGCAAATTTCAGGCAAGAGCTTCTGAAGTCACAAAGGTAATTGCAAACGACATAGATTGTTCTAAAATACTTCATAAGGCGACATTCTCATATACATGTACATATGTATTTCAGGCATATTCCATATTAGGAGATACAATAGATAAAATGGAGTTTGTATTCGATGAAATAACAGATAATGATCCAAACAGACCATCTTTACAGTTGTGACTGTGATTGATGTGACAACAAAAGGATAACGACAACATCTGAAACAGGGCTCATATTCTGACTAAAAGATAGCAACAACATCTGAAATAAGACTCATATTTTAGAAAAAAATAATTAGGAAAATTTTAAAGTTTCAACCTTAAGGTAGTCGAACTGTAATAGTTCTGCAACATTTTCGAACTGATGATCTTTCACAATGTTGACTGAGGTTTCCTAATGAAAATCATTAGGAAACCTCTGTTAACACTGTTTATGTTCATTACTTCTAAAACATTGCAAAACTATTGTGGTTCCACTACCTTAACAGCCTCTGCTTGATAATTCCATCAATTTTAACCCTTATCTCACTGAACTCAAATTTTATTTCAAACAAATTGGCAATTTTTGTGACAATTAAACAGTTTGGATATTTTTTTTCTGGCAATAAGTAATCAGATATCAGACCTTATGGAATAAGATTAGCTTGAACAAATATGGGGGCTGATCTGCACCTATACTGTCTGAAAAAGCTTTATGTTGAGCTGGAATATGCCATCAACAACATGAGGAGGTTTAAATACGAACCAAGTATAGACTCCAATCAACATGTGCATCCAGACAATCTGGTTAGAGTCTTGCTGTCAAAAGAAATTTTTCACTTTGGTAACGAAGAAAAAAATAAGCATTGCGGTTCTTTTATTTCTCCCACGAGCGTAAACCCTTACCCCACCCACCAATGTTAATTTTGAAATCTTAACTATCACTTTGTTAATAGGCACTTACTTGCATTGGTTAATAATTGTGACCCGTCACACGAAAAGGGACCATCTGGGAATTCTGTAAAATGAATTATTGAACAAGAGGGCCGTTGGCCCTGGGTCGCTCACCTGAGAAAAAAGCTTCATTACCTAGGTATGTCCATGCAACCACAGAAAAAGAGATTTTCACTTATTCAATCAGATAACATTTGAAATAATCATCCCCCCCGCTCCTCCCCTGGACATTATTTATTTAAGCTTTTTCCATAAAAGGTCTGTGATCAGCTAATCTATGCCAGATATACAGGCTGAGTCTGAGCTTTTAAAGTTTTCTTTAATGAGTTGATCAATCCATGTCAAATATAAAGGCTGTAGGGATTCAAAATTCTCAACAAAGCACTCCCTCCTCCCCCAAGATGCTCTGCACCTGGTGAATCTACAGTCATGATTTTAGCTAATTCAATATATGTCCATATGCTGATCATCCATACCAATTTTCAAGTCTGTAGGACTCCTGGCTCATTAGAAGAAGTTTAAAAATTTCAAAAATGATCCAAAGTACTACCCCCTCCCCAAGACAATCAGCACCTGGTGACACTACAGTCATGATTTTAGCTATTATTAATGTCAATATATTGATCACCCATGACAATTTCAAGTCTGTAGGGTCCCTGATCCAGGAGAAGAATAAGGTTAAAGATTTCAAAATTGATCCAAAGTACTACCCCCTGCCCCCTAATGCTCCGCATCTGGTGGCCCTACATTCATGATTTTAGCTATTTTATTTTAGATCCGTATGCTTATCATCCATGCCAATATTGAAGTCTGTAGGGCTCCTGGTTCATTAGAAGATGAAGATTAAAGTTACAAAATTTTCACAAAAGTATTCCCCCCTCCCCCCTGGTGCTCCCCACCTGGTGGCATTACAGTCATGATTTTAGCTATTTTTATTTAGGTCTATGAGCTGATCCTCCATGCCAATTTTCAAGTCTGTAGGGCTTGTGGTTCAGAAGAAGAAGAAGGTTAAAGATTACAAAATTTTCACAAAAGTAGTACCCTCTCCCCCCTGGTGCTACGCACCTGGTGAATCTACAGTCATGATTTTAGGTACTTTAATAAAGGTCCATATGCTGATCATCCATGCCAATATTCAAATCTGTAGGTCTCCTGGTTTAGAAGAAGAAAAAGGTTACAAAATTTTCATCAAAGTACTACCCCCTCCCCCTGGTGCTCCGCACCTGGTGGCCCTATAGATATAATTTTAGCTATTTTTATTAAGGTCTATGAGGTGATGATCCATACCAAATTTCAAGGCTGTAGGGCTGCTGGTTCAGAAGAAGAAGAATTTTAAAGATTTTCTTAATTTTTTAACTTTGGTTGCCATAGCAACCAGAGTTTTTCACCGATTTCAATTCTTTTAGCAATTCTTAAAGGGGACCACCTAATAGACTATGAGCCAGTATACACCCCCCCTCCCCCCCCAGGGGGAATTTTCGGGACTATGTTTTTTTGAAAGCCCAATGTCTAACGAGTATATTCTGAAAGTCTGCAACTTGGCTGTTGGGGCTTTTAGAAGTTATTGAGGTCAAAGGTCAACAAGTGCACTTTTTCTATGAAAGAATAAATGAGCTGGATTTGAAATGGTATATTCAACTATCTTTTCATGAAATTGAGCAGGAAATGGTTCTAGATGAATCACTAAATATTTTTCTGCTGTGAAATTTCATTTTAGGGTAATTTAAAGATAATTTTTATGAAATCAAAGTACTGAAAGTACTGAAATCGGTTTATATATAAGAGATTAAACCATAGACAATAGGCCATTTCAGACCAAAGGAGGATTTTTTCCTTATATTTTCCCATCAACTTAAACAATAATTTGCCTGAAGGTAATTTGTATCATTTGTCATTTGATTTCTATTGTATTTGTTGGTTTTAAAGCTTAAGTAAGCCAATGCATTTAAATGAATATCATATATTTACGTAGATAAATTGAAAGGAAAACTTATTTTTTTAAGTTTCTGCGAATAAAATGCATTTTGAGGCAACTTTAACAACTCAAAACTATTGAAAGTATCAACTGTGGCACCTTTGAGAGTAAACTTCATCTTCATAGATCTAATCAAAGAACTAAAATGACTGTATATCTTTGCTTATATACATGTTCAAACACAGGGAATACTCTTTTTCATTCTTAAAAGTGGAACATCCCTTTTGCTTTCTTTTATATCTTGTGTTCCTTGTAAAAGTTCATGTTGGTGTCAGATTGTGTCCACTGTAGTTGTGCTTTATATTAGTTTAGGTATAGATATAAAAGCATTATAGATTTACTTGTATGTATAATGAAAGTATAGATAAAATGGGACAAAAGCTAGATTTTGCGGGTTTTTTTGTTTGCATAGGCACTTAATCACAGTTTCTTTTAATTAAAACAGTTATTCACTGTCATTTAAATATTGAATGGTTTAAGCTTTAAAGCACATAAATATTACTTTTTTTATAGATCAAAGTACTGAAAGCACTGAATGTCAAAGATAAAAAAAAAGAGACCAAATTTTTATCTCCCAAGAGTCAATTCCATTTTTCTTTAGTCTAACAACAGTTATCACAATTGTGTGAGTCTAGAAGGGAGCCATGGGGCCATGGGCTTTCTTGAATGTAAAATGGAATTCTTTCTAACCAACTCTTCGCCCATTAAGTGAAGTTAATTATTTACAATATTCAAACCTTAATGGAAAAAGTTATGTTTCCAATGGATATTCACATTGTTACATTTTCCAAACTTGTTTCTGATGTACTGAATGCTATTTTTTTCTTCAAAATTTGTTTTTGTATACACTTTTCATCAGAAAAATCATATTTTGTTTCTGTGTCTTAAGACATATAGCCAATACTTTTGGAAGATGACCACCCTTTCCAGCAGATAAAAAGCAAGGGGCCTGGTAGGTCCAGTAAATTGCATAACTAGACTGGATATCAGTAATCAAATTTAAGTTTATATGTTTCCTTTTGTGAAACTTTTTCATGAAAAATTATCATTTATATAGAAGCTGATCAAAATGATAACTACATCAGCTATAAATTAATACTATTGATACTTATTACAGAGCTCACAAACATTTTTTTTTAAAAAGTCACATGTTTTCTTAAAATGTATGTGCAGAAATCATTTTTTATCAATGGCTCTTTGAAGATTTTTTAGTTTACAATCCTTTTAATATGCTTTGTGTGTGGACATAAGCACTGTTAGCATAAATATATTTTTTTTTGCTTACATTGCACACTAATCACCCCAATTTACTCTTCAATCTAACAAAGATATATTTATTTAATTTCTGAAATAGATTATCTTGTAAGATGAGCATAAACATTTTCAGTTTGGTAAGTTTGAAAGAGATATATATTTGAGGCTTTTTGTTCATTCAAAAATTCTATAGCGAAATCTAAAACTCCAAATATAAATTTTGTGGCCTCCCCACACTCTCTTCTTGCCAGATTTTGAATGCAAAATACTGTAAAAAGGTCTATTAAAATACGATAAAGCTCTCTTCCAGGATGTCCACCATGACTTGAATTTAACATGAGTGTTTGTTTTCTCTGTTTTTTACCAATTTTGATAATATCATTAATGTATATATAAATATGGATCATACTGAGTGCAAATTAGTAATCACTTAAATTTTGATGAAATTCTCTAAGGTTATGTTGCAATACTGTTGATATTTTGAAACTGATGAAACGAAATACTTGATAAAATAGAATTCTTGCTTTTTTACCTGCTTGACTCATAACTCTCACACAAGGTGTTTTTTTTTTTTCATTTTCAAATCCCCTGTCCTTTTCCATCAAAATGTTAATGCTCATGACTTAATATTTGATTTAACTTAAATTTCATTTCATTTGTAATTCTAATGCAATTTTTACGATGTTGCAGGCTTAAGACAAAACATGAAGTTTTATGGAAACAAAGAGAAGCTTTGGAAAAGAGATGTTTATAGAAACTCTAGATGTATCTTTTCTCTAAGACGAAGGAAAATTCATTGACCATATTCCAATATCATTTTACAAACCACTCTCATAAAAGAGTATGTGATGACCATCAGTTTGAATTAGCATTAAGCTATGTCAACTGGTATCGTTATATGGTTATAATGTTAACAGATTGAATGGTTTACTATTTAGCACCCATTTCTATATCAACTTAAATATGATGCCCATTTTGTGTATGAAAACCAGTCATAAATGCTAATTGTATTATGTCAATCCTCTTTGATCTGTTTCACTAATTGATGTAGGATATTTTCATAGTGGAAAAAAAATTCCTTGGTAGAAGACTTTTTTGCCAGATTTCAAAGCTTCCGGTATATTGCTTTGTAAAAAATGAATCTAACAAATATACACAAATCAGTTCAAATCTGAATAACATTTTAACTAGATTTAATCATGATGTTCAGAATATTGAAAAAACCACAGAACTGACATTACTGACAATGGGATGAGATATGTAATTAGGGTATTTTATATAAGGAAATAAAAGTAAATTGAACAAGAAATTCAAGATTATAATATGCAAATCATGTTTCGGTACTTCCAGTGCTTTGAATTTCAACAAATAAGCCTGTTATCTTCAAAAATGTCTTGAAACTTTTATGAATTTGAATTACCTGTTCATTGAATTGAATCATGACATTCAGAATATTGTACAAACCAAATAACAAATATTACTGGCAAAAGAGTGAGACATTACTTAACAAATGGAGTGAATTTGTCACAATAGCTCCCCTTTACCAGATTTTTTTTATCAATTATGGAGAAAAGCTAAGGTAAGCAAAACTAAAAAATTCACATATTCACAAATCATTCAATCGTATAACAATTGTAAGTAAATTTGAATGGACTGGAAAATAAATTCCTGTTTATATTGTGTTAAAACCTTTATAATAAAAAAGTCATATTTTGGTACTTTCAGTGCTTTAATTAGCTAAAATTAGCCAATATGTTTACAGTTGGCTTGAACCTTTTTGTAAGTGTGTATTTTATTGAATGATTGCATGCTGAACATGATCATTCCAAATTATAAGCATCTAATGACAATAAGTTTTACTTATCTTTTAGTATAGTTATGACACTGGTATACTCAGGCCATTATAGTAATCACAAATTGGGCACATTTAAGCAAGCAATGTTAAAAAAACTTTGTTCATATGCTTAAAGGTATCCTCCAGCATGTCTAGACTAATAAAATTATTTCAAAAGGAAGCAGAAAAACTTTTTAAATCATGTAAAATCTATATAAGCAAAAAACGTCGGTTTTCAGTACTTTCAGTGCTTTGATTTGCTAAGAATAAACCTGATGTGTGCTCAAATGCCTTGAAACCTTTCTTTTTTATTTACCTTTAAGAATTATGTAATTCAAAATATAACTAACATCAAATAAAAACATATATTGACAATTGGTGAAAAATGAATAATAGTATAGTTATAGCTTTGGCTTGATCATGCCATGGCTTAAATCAGATTTTGAACAAAATTCACAAAGGAAATGTCTAATAAACTTTGCTTATAGGCTTCAAGGTATCCTCTAGCATGCTTAGAATAAAAGAAAATGTTATTAAAGACAAAAAAATCTTTTTAAATCTTGTTAAAAATCTTCATAAGCAAAGAAAATTGTTGATTTTCGGTACTTTCAGTGCTTTGATTTGCCCAAAGCCTGTCTGAAAATCACACAAATGTGTTTAATCTTTGTAATAATGTTTTGGGTATTGAATTATGTTGAAAGGGGTCCAAAGAAATTATCAATTCAACAAAATAAATATAAATTTCTGACTAAAGGTTAAGATTTAAATTAGTGTGCACTGGGTGACCTTTGACCTCAATAATTCCTAAAAGCCCCAACCGCCAACTTGCAGACTTTCAGTATATACTCGGTAGACATTGGGCTTTCAAAAAAACATAGTCCCGAAAATTCCCCCTGAGGGGGGAGGAATCACCCTACTGGCCCATAGCCTATAAGGAACATTTCTGCCAAGTTTGGTTAAAATTGGCCCAGTAGTTTAGGAGGAGATGTCGTTTAAAGAAATTGTTGACGGACGACGCACGACGGACGACGCACGACGGACGACGCACGGACGCCGGACAAAAGGTGATCACAATAGCTCACTTGAGCACGTTGTGCTCAGGTGAGCTAAAAAGAGATTTGATCCAGCAAAGGTCAATCAACCGGAAGTCGCTTTCTTTCACTGGGAGGTAAATTGATCATTCTAGACTCAGAAAATAAGCACAGTGCAAAAAGTTTCGAACTTAGTCAGTTTGCGCAGTCGGAGTAGTCTGACTAGGGTTGACTCTTTACACACTACCCAGATGGTCCCTTTTCGTGTGACGGGTCACAATTTAATTTTGGTTGTGTCCATCAAGTTTCGTGCATCCTGATTGACTGAAAAAATATTTTTTCCTAAAATATACAATCCGTCCAGTTAGTGAAAAAAGTACGAAGATTTTTGTTTCTATTTAAAATTTGAAGATACTTTTGTTACATTGCTTTTTAAATAGACTGTGATATTGAAATAAAGAGAGAGATGAAATAACTACTTTTGTCTTCTTTAAAAAATTATCATACCAGATTACCTGGATAATAAGCTGCACAGTCTTAAAGACCACAGCTGTATATTTTTTCCCATTTGGAAATAAAAATTGTCATACCTGTATGCTGAAACACCATATAAGCTTCGACATTGAAATATTTTGCCGTTACAAAAGATATGTCTAAGCAACTGGAAATCAAAAAATAAAATTAACGTATAAGTCACATTTAAGACGCACCAATATAAATATTAACTTTTTTCTTTTAACAGACAAACAAAAGCTTATTGTCTATGATAGGGTAGCGATGAATTCCTATGCCAACTTGGCAGTTGGACTATTTTATGGGTAGTTGTTGTCTTTTTTGCGTTGACGTGTGTATCTATACATCTTTGGGTATACCTGTTAACATTTTCTTTGTCTAAGGCCATATTGCACTAATATCAACCAAACTCCACAAGAATTGTTCAAGGGCATAACAAGACAAAATTTTGATGCAATGCATCAAAGTAGGCCTCAAATTATTTGGTTATCATCAATGAATAATGTATTTTTTTTATCAAAATATTTCTTTTTAAACAATACCTATCTAGATTTTTAAGATTTTAACAACAATAATGGCCCTACTTTAGCATGCACGCCCGGCTTAAATACACTAAGGTGTACTTTATTTCAACATTGGAACAATGAATTACACATGATGGTAAAGTGATTGCCTTTTTTAGCTTGTCTTTTTAGCTCACCTGAGCACAAAGTGCTCAAGGTGAGCTATTGGGATCGTAGAATGTCCGTCGTCAGTCGTCCGTCGTGCGTCGTCCACAATTTCTTTAAACATCTTCTCCTCCTAAACCAGTGGGCAAATCTTGATGAAACTTGGCAGAGATGTTCCTTGGGTCAAGCTCTACCAAAGTTGTTCAAATAAATGAAATCCACCCTTAACTTTCCCTTTACCCTTAACAAAAAGGGTAAAATATGAAAATCTTTAAAAATCTTCTTCTCTGAAACCAGAAGGCAGACAGCTTTCATATTTGGTATGTAGCATCATCTAGTGGACCTCTACCAAGTTTGTTCATATCAAGACCCTGAGGTCATATTTGGGCTTTGCCCCAGCCCAACCCTTTTTACATAGAATCAAAGAGCGAAAATCTTTAAAAATCTTCTTCTCTGTAACCAGATGGCAGACAGCTTAAATATTTGGTATGTAGCATCACCTAGTGGGCCTCTACCAAGTTTGTTCATAACAAGACCCTTGGGTCATATTTGGGCTTTGCACGGGTGCATCCCTTTATCTCTTATGAGCACGAAGGGTAAAAAAATGAAAATCTTCAAAAATCTTCTATGAAACCAGAAGGCAGACAGCTTTCATATTTGGTAAGAAGCATCAACTAGTGGACCTCTACCAAGTTTGTTCATATCAAGACCCTGGGGTCATGTTTGGGATTTGCCCGGGCCCAACCCTTTTTGCATAGAATCAAAGAGCGAAAATCTTTTAAAATCTTCTTCTCTGTAACCAGATGGCAGACAGCTTTGATATTTGGTGTGTAGCATCACCTAGTGGGCCTCTACCAAGTTTGTTCATAACAAGACCCTTGGGTCATATTTGAGCTTTGCACGGGTGCATCCCTTTATCTCTTATGAGCATGAAGGGTAAAAAAAATGAAAATCTTCAAAAATCTTCTTCTATGAATCCAGAAGGCAGACAGCTTTCATATTTGGTATGTAGCATCATCTAGTGGACCTCTACCAAGTTCGTTCATATCAAGACCCTAGGATCATATTTGGGCTCCACCCGGGCGCAACCCTTTTTACATAGAATCAAAGAGTGAAATCTTTTAAAATCTTCTTTAATCGAAACCAGAGGGCACACTGCTTTCATTTTTGGTATGTAGCATCAGCTTGTGGGCCCCTACCAAGTTTGTTCATATCAAGACCCTTGGGTCATATTTGGGCTCCACCCGGGCGCATCCCTTTCAGCTCATTTGAGCATGATGGGTGAAAATGGGAAAACCTTCAAAAATCTTCTTCTCTGAAACCAGAAGGCAGACAGCTTTCATATTTAGAATGTAGCATAATCTTATGGACCTCTTCCAAGTTTGTTCATATCAAGACCCTTGGGTCACTTTTGGGGTCCACCCGGGTGCATCCCTTTTTACATAGAATCAAAGAGCAAAAAGGCATATCTGTCTTGCTCTTCGCTGAAAACGTTCCATGCTTTTGATCTTAGGCAATTATCTTCTTTTTGACATCTGCCTATCTATTTAATGTGATGTCCCAGGGGTCATAGAGACTCAGGTGAGCGATCTAGGACCATCTTGGTCCTCTTGTTTCTAAGAAAACTTGAGGTATGGAGATCATTAGGGCATTGGCATGGTTGTTGTTGACCTGTTGTTATTGAAGATATCTTCATAAAATTTAGCATGTATGTTCACTATCTCAAGAGCTATCCAGACAATTAGGGGGGACAACTCTTAAAAAGGGTTTTTGTAAGAGTCCCTTTTTCCACTCAGCTTTTTGTATTATCCAGCACCTTCAGCCAAGCACAGCCAAGGGTTACACCCATAGGTGGTACTCTTGTTAGAATAATATATTCTCTCAACCTTCATGCAGATGTATGGGGAGTTATCCGAAGAAATGAGCATAAAGAAAGAAAATACAGACTCAAAATACTAGCATAAACAATTCTGAAATCAGAACACGAGGCCAAAGATTCAAGTAATCATTCAATAGCTGTCATTCAAACTAGTACTAAGACTGCACCCCTTTGAAGTAAAAGGACCTACTTCGGTTGTTCCAAAATAGTTTGGTTAGAAAAAGTGATATGCTCCTTTTGTCACATTGTTTTAATGCTTTAATAACAGTAACTGGCTTGAAATTATGTTATGCTAAGTGCCAGACAACTGCTACATATCGCACACAGGATAAGATTAATTAAGGTAGAAACATTTATTCTCTAGACCAAAGCTTTGATATAAGTCATCACACACTTTTGTACCAAAAGTATTTCGAGTGTAATTGTGCACAATGAAGTATTGTGTTTGTTTTTTAATCCGCAAAAATGCCATTTTTACTATATGTTTAACAAGACCAAAACAGACAGGAGTGTAACCATAGAAGTATCTCCTGTGAGAATCACTTTGATGTAAAAAATTGCAGAAAACAGGGGGAAAGATAGACTGGTTCTACTGTCGACTCATGTATTAAGCTAGACTGGTTCTACTGTCGACTCATGTATTAAGGCTTTTTTGAAAGAAAACAGTGGAACCAGTCTAGGGGAAAGAGAGAAAAACTAGGTCAAACATGTCTGACTGATCAGTCATTTTAATGAAATGTGCAATATTTATAAAATTAAGTTCATAACCCAAAACCATGATTTTATTGCTCAATAATTTTCATAGCAAAACAGTTTTTGAAAAACTGGTGTTTGATCCAGGCTGCATTATACGGTTTTCTATTTTTTGAATAGAAACATTGGACAGGTTTTATAATAATGTATCCCTAATCCCCCATTGTCATATTCAAAACGCATTCATACTCGTAGGCCGCTTCTGCGGCCTACCAATTACCTTTATGCACATTATGCAAGTGCACAATAGAAATTAATCCTCTCTTGAAAAATTTTGTTGATGAATTATCACAACTGTTACGAACCGAACCGTGCACATAGACAGACGTGATCCATTCAGAGAAAAGGATCCCCAACCCTAAATGGGTCGACTCCGTCTATATAGGCTTCAATTAGCCATTTAACTAAGGGCATGTCTCTCATTTGCATATCCAATGCAACTTATCTCCCTTTAAACCGTTACACCACATTGAAACTACAGCTTATTCAAGCTGTAGTTACGATATTTTGATGATTCGATCACCAATTCTCAAATCATAGAAAATGGAGGACAATCATCTTTTGTCACAGTCCATATATCGCCTTTATCCTTTATATTCTATGTTGGTTGCTTTCTGCGTTTATCAAAATCCTAGTAAAGCCTGTGTTATTCGATGGAGGTCCTCTATCAAAAATGCTTTGCTCGAATCATTAAGTCAGCCATTATTGGAAAGAGAGGTAAGGGGAAAGCTCTTTAGAATTATTTTAAACCAAATAGTATAAGTCAGCTTTGAAGTCAGATGTTCTAGCTTGACACCAGTTGGCCATTAACAACATTTGGAGTTTTGTTAGAAAACTACTAGAATAGTAATTATTCCTTGAGCAGTAAGAACAATTTGTATCACTCAGTGTGGCTAAAAACATGTGTTTCACCCTAATTGTCTCTATTGAATTTTGATTAATCCCTTCAACTTTTTGTTCTGAAAATAAAATCTTATTGTTAAAATCTAAGAAACTTATACTGTAAATGTAACTTTTAATTACGGCTGTAGTCATGAATTATTAAAAGTTTTTTTCTGTACAAACTAACTACAGTCGTAACACAAGAGGCCCAGGGGACGTTCTGCTCAGATACATCAATGACCAGTCAGATTTAGTCACTTTAGAAAGATTTAAGCTTAGATCTAGTTTATTTGTAAGGATATTTTCCTGACAGGTCTTGGTGAAAGTAAAAGGTCAAATGAAAAGGTTTATTGACCTTACATTAATACAAAGAGATGTATTAAAATAATCTGATGCGATATTCAAAATGAAAATAATATATACGATAATGGTAAAATTGACAATTTTCTCTTATCACACCTGTAGCCCGCTATTGAAACTGACCTGTGAGGTCATTGCAGTTATATAAGTATACAACCAAGATAATTTAGAAAGGGTCCATAATGATGGTCATTGATTCTGTGAAAGTTAAATATAAATCTGGGTACTAGAATTTAGGATAACATGGAATTTTACATCATAAAGGCCCGTTTTTCTGTGACATGGCATCATACCATCATGCAGCTTTAATACAAGCATGGTCAAATAATGAGGAATACTCTTGAAAGTTTTGTGAAATTACATTGATAAAGGTGGAATCAGTTTGTTAGGAAGGGTTTTTACATTACTGCTCCTTTTCCTATAACATTTTATCATAGAGTGAAACAGCCACAATCGATACAGAATGAAAAAGAACACTTGATAGAAATTTCAAGAAAAATCCATCCACAAAATATGGAGGGTTCATTTCTACTAAGAATTTGCCATGAAGGCCCCCTTTTCCATGATGCAGAATAATATTGCCAAACAGCTACAATGTGTGCATGGTCAAATCATGAGAATCATTTACTCACAAGTTTCAATAAATCGACCAAGAAATCTACGAGTTGCGTTAGCTAGAAAATTTGCACCAAGAAGGTCTCTTTTTTTCCATGACACAACATCGTAATGCCAAATAAAAGAACTGTGAGAGAAGTCCATATCATGCTGAAGATCATTTCTGATTAAAATTTATGTAAAGTTTGATTGAATTCTGAACAGCAGTAACAGAGAAATTCCTTTAATACACGTATTTAATCATAGGAGACCACTTTTCGATGACTCAAGAGAGTCGTAGAGCCAATTTTATTAATCCAAATGAGATTTTGATAAACAAATCTGAAAAAGAATGATCTCGGCATCATTTCAGTGAAGTTTGTTTGAATTCGGAACAGTAGCTTCAGAGAAGAAAACTTCTTTATATTTCATCAAATGGGACCATTGTTCAGTGACGCGACTGCTCATCGCAAAGTTCATGTTCTAAGCAAAATACTTGTGAAGTTTAATTGAATTCCGAACAGTTGTTCCAGAAAAGATATTTTTTTTAATTAATTTTAAAGGACCATTTCTCAGTGACGCTACAGCCCGTAGTACTAATTCCATTTGACCGATCAGAATTTTAAGAACAAACTGCATGCCCCGAGTATTATTCCTGCGATGTTTGATGGAATTCTGCCTGATTGTTTCAGAGAAGATATTCAAAGAAAAAGGTAAACGGACGTACGCACGCACTCCTGACGGACACCAGACCATAACAAAAGCCCCGCTTAACAACGCCCAGTGGAGCAAAATAGTAGAAGATATTAATCTGAATGTTTAATATTATTACAAGCTTTTGTCAGTGGGGGACCACAATCTATAGCTGTAGGTGCGCCGTTCTGGTCGGTTATCGAAAATGACTTGATCGTAAAACAAATATTCGGAGAAAAATAATTTCACTTTCTTCAAGGACAAAGCAACGCGTTCAAGAAAGTGAAATACTCGCTTCGTCCTTTTGACCTGGCTTGTTTTAGGAATTTTGCGTGAAGTCCATTTGTTGGAAATATCTTCACCCGGGGTAACCCGATACAGGGAAATCGGAGGATACCAGAATTTAGAAGTAAACAAAGAATGACAGATGCATCACAAGTCTGTATTTCCTTATTGATTATTGATTTATAGGCAAGATCTGATGAATTTATTTTTTTAGACGCGTCCTCCGTAACTAAGCAACAGTATATGATCATTTTCTACTCGTTCTTAATCGAATAATCAGTGTGTCATATCTTTAAAGTTGAAATTCAGTATTTTTAGCAAGCTCATGTCAGTTTGCAGTCAAGTTTTGCCCAATTTTGGAACAATTCGAATACATTGACAGATCAATTAATAAGTTAGGTCGTTTTTCGTCATTATGCGCTGTCCCTTTTCACTGGTATGTGAAAGCATTACTTGTTTTATTTGAAAACCGTCTCGAGGTATGATTTCTTTTGGATATTAGGAATTAAGAGTTACTTTAATAAATGATGCGGGGAGTTTAGAGGATTGATACTGGGAACTGGAAAATTTCGCGAACTAGCATTTCTGTTTAGGTTGAAGAAGTATCTTTAAACGTGCATTGAGTAACAACAATTAAATCATTTCTATCACTTACAAAAAAATAGGATATAATTCTTTGAGCAAATCCTGGTTTGGGGTAAATTAAGTAATATTTACAATCAAATGAGATGGCTAGTGACAAAAATAAAGAAATAAATATGATTATTGTTATCCGCCACTGAAGGTAAACGTATATTGGTGTCATTTTGCGTGGGTCCGTCTGAACGTCTATTCATTTTAAACACTACCATTCATTTATAAAAAAAAAAATAATAGTATTATAATAATTCGATTAATTCATAATTTTCGTAACGCGCGCATCTCAGTCTATTGAAATAACATTTAGTAACTATTATCCATTTATACCGTTATGTTATATTCGCCGTTGGTTATTACATCAAACGCATAGTAATTACTTATAAATGTTAAATGCATGTTACACATGATCTAAATACTTATATAACATTTTATATTGCAATCTGTATTTTTGTATTGAATGGATGACGGTGATAAAAGTTATAGAATGAGCTATATTACATATTTTAAGTTATGTTGTACTGACGTCAAGAAAAAACGCCTCATCGGAAAACGTGAATGACGTAATTGGTATGTGATTACAAGATGTCAAGGAAAATTCTTAATGGAGAATATGGACAATCGGTAAGTCGAAATATTGTAAGAAATCGCATCGGAGATATTTGATTGTTCAAGCCCCGATGTCCATAGTAGGCCTTACTGTACA
Source organism: Fragum whitleyi (assembly GCA_948146395.1). NCBI lineage: Eukaryota > Metazoa > Mollusca > Bivalvia > Cardiida > Cardiidae > Fragum > Fragum whitleyi. The sequence goes on along the minus strand of OX411550.1, from coordinate 47,304,682 downwards.
TCAACTCTATTGTCTCTTTTTTTTCTTAAAGATAAAGCTAAGCCGTTTATGTCCCTTTTAACTTAATAGTTTTTCACAAAATATTGAACGTGCGCCATGCCCTTATCAGCATCTCTTCTAGGTTGTTATCAAAGAGAATCCGTGCGTCACGTCTTTTAGATAACGTTTCCGTAACCGTCTTATTTCACACCTTAACAATTTATACCAATGACATCGCTTATTTTGCATCACGTGAGAGTAAAATATCTAGATCCATATTGTACAACCAGAACGAGGCTACTGTGCAATACGGATTTTATTCCAAAACGAGACAACCTATATTGTACGATGAAAGTGAGGCAATCTATATTGTACGATGAAAGCGAGGCTGCAGTCCCGAATATAACTATCGCCACTCTTCGCAGCCTTTTAAATGTATCAAACCCTCTGTTCGGAGGTATTGAAATAATTTTGATATTGAGAAGATTCTTGATTTCTTCATTTGTTACATTGTTTGTTAGTAAAGGAAAAATTCAGTGACATAGAGGGACGAAAAAATTGTTTTTGTTTCTTAATTTTAGAATATCAGTTGTTCACATGTAAATGTACATTTCAAGCGACGACGGAAATTCAACCTATTTTATGTTCATTACATATTATAATCAGTAAGCACTTATCGATTTGACACATGATCGCCTCGTCAAATATAGACTAGTTCTGCAGGGTACTCATCCAATAGAATTCAGTATTGTACACAATCATGTTAAATAACCTCATATTATAGGCCAGATGATTTTAATGAATGAGTTGTTGCTATTCTAGAATAGTCTGAATGAGTGATTAACATTTTTGAACGAATCTCCATCTTAAAATTGAAAAGAAAAGTAGATCTTGCGTCTTCTGACCTGCAATTGATTAGTCTTCAATATGATGAAATATTTTTAACGCAAAACTCGCCGTCTGTTAATAATTGCCTTTTCTATATGACTGAGGCATTTTTCTTCACGTCAGTATATATTGGAGATGAATAAACAGAAAAAAATGTATCTTTAATGACTCAGCATACCAAAAACTATAGCATTCACGTGCTTCATGTGTACTATCTTCGTTTTTCATACAATGTGTGCCGTCTATAGAGCCACATAAGTTTAATGATTAAGGAAAGTGACTGCTTCATGTAATACTAGGTAAGTTTTTTTTAACTCGTCTGATTTTGAACAAAAAGTCTAGTTATTGCGATGACCCAGTAGTCGTCGGTGTAGGTATAGGCTGTAGTAGATATTATTTAATCCCTTAAAAACTTATTCCGTGCCTATCAAAATCAAATCAGCACAATTTCCCACGTTAAAAAAAACTTTAAGAATCAACCAGAAGAATATATATATATATACATACCGGACGGGTATGTAACAAAATTGTGCATTTTGTTAGGCGGAAACAGTGTAAGAAAAACTAGTGCGGAAACAACCGGCGCTATCTTTAGATTGATATCTTTCTACAGTAAATAACGACTGAATCTTAATTTTGTGAATGACGAATCATTCTCAAAAGTTTAGATTTTCAGCCGTTTAGTTTTGGTAAATGTATCACATCTCATCGTGCACACGGAAATTCAGGTGTGGTGGTAAAGTTGTTTTCCTATAACATAGAGGCCATGAGTTCAAGCCGTATCATTACCAAATATATTTCTATTTCTTTTATGGGACAACAGTGTTTTAAGTACATATTTTGATACAACAATATTGCATAAGGCTATTGGAATTCTGCACAGAAATCTTTCCACCAAACTTTAATTTGATTCAAAATTTGATCATTGCAATGTGTTGTCCTTTCATCATTGTAAATTATAATTTTATACTGCGAGGTCGTATAGGAAACGCAATGAATTGTATATCTCGTTTTTGTTGTTCAAATACATCACAAGCCAAACTGAATAATTGAAATTTTGAAATGTATCTATATTTAAGAGATGAAGAGGCAGTTTTTTTTTATTCAATTTATGACTTATGAAATTAAAAACTCACTCGTACGTTAATCAAATTCCTGTTTAAGTGCAATAAGGTTATCAATGTTAAAAACATTATTATCTTCATAACTTACAATTCAATATCATGAATCAAACGCGGTCTATATTGGGACTGCTTTTAAGTGCAAACTTAATCATGTTTTCATTGAGGTATGAAGTCAATTTTTTAGCCGACCAGAATACAATAGTCTTGGTTGATGCAAATAACTAAAATTGAATGATATAACGGAATAATACAATATCAAATGCAATGAACAAAATCTTAACAAACTATTTAAAAGATAATTTGTGAAGCAAAACGAATAAAAATATGAAATGAAATTGAAATACCCTGAGAGAATACTCGAGCACTAACGGAAGTTAATGAGTGCTAGTTCATTTTAGATAAGAATGCGCGATATATCTGCCCTAAATTCAGGATAAAAAATAGAATGTGCAAACAGTTTTCCAATTATACCCTGCTTTGCACGCGCACTTGCGTGCAAAGCGGGCTATAATTGACATAACTGTTTGCACCGTTTTGTCATCCTGAACGCAGAGATATAACCGAGGTACCACTCGAATGGATATTTTTACATCCTGCGACTTTTCAATTGTATTTTAGACACAGGTCTCATTCCTGAATCTTGGGTGAAAGGAATAATAATTCCAATTTTTAAAAATAAGGGAGATCCGTCAAAACCCGAAAATTACAGACCAATAACTATACTAAGCTGTTTGGGAAAGCTATTTACTTCCGTTCTTAATAAACGACTTACAAATTATTTGGAAACTAATAACCTACTTAACCAAAATCAAGCTGGTTTTAGAAGTGGATACAGCTGCCAAGACCATATATTTACACTACATTCATTGATTGAAATTTTGAAAGCAAAAAAGAAAAAGTTGTTTTGTGCGTACGTCGATTTTTCAGCAGCCTTTGATAAGGTCCATAGAGCTAGCTTATGGCAAAAAGTCTTGAACCATAACATAAATGGTAAAATATTCCAAGTCATTTACAATATGTATTGCAATATTAAATCATGTGTATCATTGCAAGGCAGCTTCTCGTCTTATTTTGACTGCAATAATGGTGTCAGGCAAGGTGAGAATCTCTCACCTATTTTATTCGCACTTTTCTTAAATGACATGCAGTCGTACATAGAATCTAATGGTGGCTTCGGCATAGAACTAACTGATGACCAAAATATTATATGGCTTAAACTACTTATTTTGTTATATGCCGATGATACTGTTATTCTTTCAGACAGAGCTGATGATTTTCAAGCCATGCTGAATGCCTTTAACAATTATTGCACAGAGTGGAAACTTAATGTTAATATAAGCAAAACAAAAATTATCATCTTTGGGGCAAGAAATACTAGTGGTTTTAACTTCTGTCTAGGTAACGAGTCTATTGAAATAACAAATACATATCACTACTTAGGTGTAACTTTCTCCTCCACCGGATCATTCCTACAAGCTCGTAAACATGCCGTACAACAAGCAAGAAAAGCGACCTACCTGTTATTTTCGAAAGCATACAATGCTGATCTGCCCTTTGACCTCACCATCAAGTTGTTTGACCACACTGTTCTTCCGATACTGACATATGGATCCGAAATATTTGGGTTCGAAAACTTAAACATTATCGAACAGGTCCATAATGAATTTCTCCGTAAATTGCTCAAAGTTCGGAAGTCTACTCCTCTCTACATGTTACTCGGTGAACTCGGTCGTTATCCAATATCTATAATTATAAAAAGTAGAATGATTAAGTTCTGGGCCAAATTATTTGTTAACAGAGACAAAATCTCTTTTCAGATATATAATTATATGATTAATCAACATTCTGCGAGGTTTAAATGGCTATCAGAAATTAAATCGATTCTTGACTCTGTCGGATTTTCTAATTATTGGCTGCAAAACGATTTAGTACCGCCGAATCTTCATAAACTAGTCAAACTAACACTGATTGACCAGTATCTTCAAAACGTAACAACGCAAGTGAATTCATCCAATAAAGGCAGAATATACCAACTTTGCAAAAAATCAGATTATTTAGAGATAGAACAATATCTTAAAATTTTACCCTTACCCGACGCGCGATCCATGTTTAAATTCAGAACAGCTAATCATAAACTCTCTATAGAAATAGGAAGGTGGGATGGAACCTTACTAGAAGATCGAAAATGCAACTTGTGTCATCGCGATGAAATCGGTTCTGAGAGACAGTATCTTCTGTCTTGTGATTATTTCAATTCATCGAGAATAAAATACCTATCGAACACAATTACCGGTAGTAACGAATATGCTTATAAGAAGCTGATGCAATCCTCGAATCCTATAATTCTATCAAAGCTATCTAAATTTATAAAGTGCATCTTATTCAAGTTTAACCCGCATTAAAGTATGCCAGATCATTGATGTGAATCCAGAGCTCCATGACTACAGTCTGAATAAAGTCGTAGTCACGAAGTTATGGATTCACACAAACGCCTATAGACCAACATTTATAAACGTTAGCACGTCCGCTCTTTCTTCGTCATCTCATCATGTTGTTTAATACTTTAGAACAATTTCAATTGTAAAACTAGTATCTTAACCACTGACAATCACGCGCGAAATCATATGCTTGAGGTTAATTGCAATTTGTCCCTCGACCTAGAAGCATCGCTTAATTATTCTGCTAAATAAAATCTTTGACTATATCGCTTACTAAAATTGTATTAGAACATTGCTGGAAGGGAAGAAAATGTTGATATATCCACATCGTCTCCCCTTCAAACACTGTTACGAGTAATCCTATATATAGAAAACAAGGATATTCGTGAATGAAATTCCTTACATGTATATAATGAATGAAACTCCTACTATTACTATACACACGCAGAATTGCAGTGTCTCACGTGGGACCCGCTCGAATGATTAAATACCGATTTATTTTGACATAATTACATACCTGTCCCGTGTAAACTGTTCACGCATGTCCGTTTGCCACGTGTGTCAACTGCGTCCACGGGAAAGTTCAGAAAGACCAAGGTCGAATCAAAGTACCATAAGTACCTCGAAAACAATTATGCAAATCAATTCTACAAAACCAATATTTGGAAATTCCCACTAAACAAATCTTATATTATTTTTTTGAAACAAAACGTAAAACAATAATCATGTTACAAATTTTTTTGAAATGCATTCTATAAATACTGAAAATGATGATGTCCAAGTGAAACTTGGTAACTCCAGCCCTGTTCTCTGTGATATTCTTACATTCGGAACAGGACTGGGCTTTCCTTTACCAACTAATGATAGAAAAAAAATGAACTACTGTCTTGATACAATGCATAATGATGAAAACAACTGTACCATGTACCATTTATGAATGTTTATCCCCATGTATAATTGAAAAATTACTGGGTGAATAAAGGATATGTTATGTTATGTTATGTTACTAATCAATAAATCGATGGGTCAACGCAAAACTATTGTAAGTTCATATTAATATAGTCAACGTTTTATAAACTGTTTAACGTATAAATCTACACAACCCGTGCGATGAAGGGATTTTGAAGGGCGACATTGTCTCCCTTGAACTGAGAACGGCATGTGCATATAAATCAAATTTCTTTCACATGAATGGACAGGATTGGGATTTAATATTACTTTTCGAGACAATTAAGTAATCCAGCGGCATATCCAGGGTTTCTATACAGGGGGTTCGATGTCGGCCTAGAATTCGAGTAATTAGTCCAATAGTATTCCTATCTATATAGATAGGGATACATACTATCGGACTAATTGCTCAAACCTGTAGATAAGATGTACTTTATTTGGAGAATTTTAAGTTCCTGTGATTCTAACACTGTAAAAAGGGGTTTGTTTTTCTTGAGTTACAAAGTTTGAATGAATTTGTCAACTATAACGAAGAAATTTGGAATTAACCCCCCCCCCCCCCCCAACACCCCCACCCCCGAACCCCTCTGGATCTGCCACTGGTATTTCCAAAAGTTCCCATGATGATGGCATGTTTTCATATGATAATAATAATAATAGTAATAATAATGAAAAAGTAAATGAATAAATAAATAACTTTTTCCTTTCATTTCGCTCCTAAACTAGACCAGTGACCATGCCTTAGGTGCCAAAACGATGGTTCAACGCAAACAGGTGTAAGTGCCTATATATCTAGGGCTTTTTACATATTATGTGTCTACGCATTTTTATAAACACATACTATTTCTTGCTCTAAGCCCTCGATACTAGGCCTCTAGCATTTATCCCCCCCCCCCCCCCCGCATCGATAGATCGGGGGCATATTCTTTTTGACCTGTCAGTCCGTTTGCCGGTTTATCTGTTTGGCCCCCAAAAAACTTAAACATTGGTCATAGGTTTTGATTAGCAGAGGATAGAATCTTCGTATTGCTTGTGACAAGACCTTTCTATTGGTACCAATGTCAAGGTCATCTGTTGAGATCAAGGTCATTTTGCAAGATAAAATATTTTGAAAATTTCTAAAAATGGTAGTGGCGGGGGCATTAGTGTTTTACAAAAACACATTGTTTCCTAAAAAAGCTTAAAAATTATTAATCGAAATTTTCCTCAAACATTGACAAATTCGAAAGTTTTTCTTGATTTTTTTTTTTTCTAAAATAATTTTGTAAATTTCTTCGGTTAAAACCTCAATCTATCGTATCTCTGTCTTGCACATGATTAAAAGTTACGTTGTTTTCTGCATTTTTAGCACGACTATTCGTAGAATAAGGGGCTATTCCGGTCACCCGGGTGTCGGCGACGGCGTAATGCTTTGGTTAAGTTTTAACGTGTGAGTGTTTAAAATATCTATTTCTACTAAAGCTATTGCTTTAAAACCTAGCACATGCTTCTGTGACCATAATATCAGCCTCTAGACAAAGATTCATTACTCTAATATTTCAGATTTAGGTATTCTTGGTAAAATTTTTACGTGCAAATGTTGTATAACAGTTATATCTCTATTTCTACTAAAGCTATTGATTGGAAACTTTGCACATGCTTCTGTGACCATAATATCAGCCTCTAGACAAAGATTCATTGCTCTGATATTGAATTTAGTGGAATATTAACCCTTTTCGGACCTACATATTTCTGGTTAAGTTTATGCGTGCAAATGCTGTACATCAGTTATATCTCTAATTCAAGTAAAGCTATTGTTTGGAAACTTTGCACATGCTTCCGTGACCATAATATCAGCCTCTAGACAAAGATTCAATTCTCGTGTACTGAATTTAGTGGAATTTTAACCCTTTTCGGACTTAGAAATCTTGATTAAGTTTATACGCACATCTGTAATATTTCTAATTTTACTAAAGTCATTGCTTGGAAACTTTGCACATGCTTCTGCGACAATAAAATTTGGCCACAGAAAAAGATTCATTACACTGATATTGAATTTAGTGGAATTTTAATGGTTCACGGACTTTGAAATAACTGGTTAAGTTTTACGTGCAAATATTATATATCAGTTGTATCTCTTTTTCTACTAAAACTATTGCTTTGAAACTTTGCACATCCTTCTGTGACCATAATATCAGCCCATAGACAAAGATTATTTTCTCTTGACTTTCATTTAATTGATTTTCCAGTGTCAATATTGATTTGCTGTTACTATCTGGCACTAGGAATAGTCGAGCTTTGCTGTCCTCCAACAGCTCTGTTTTTTCTCTTTGTGTGTTGAAAATTTCATATCTCCGTAAAATGAATTCAGATATAATGCATTTTAGTTATTTCCGTCATTAATTCAAGTCATTTTAATAGAAAATTGCGCTTTCAAATGGCTTATTAACTCGTTAAACAGAAAAATAAAATAAAACTCGTGATTAGATCCATTTACCTACGGGCGAGGGAAAAAAACACGATTCGTCTGCAGATTTGTATCACTGAATTTGTAGAAATAGATTAATTTCATCGAATTGAATTCTATCAAACTGATTTAATTGATTTGTAGGCCTAGTTTATTACATATCGTTGGTAGGCACCCAAAATATCGTATCTAGAGCTTTACTCAAGCAGGGCTTACGACACTTACGCACAAAGACGATACATATGGGAGTTTTGCTTCGGGATACTCACTCTGCTTTTAGAAACAATACGGAGGCTTGTATCCGCCAAGAGAAACGTGCTAATTTAATTGATTTGTAAGTTTCATATCGATAATAGATGTATAAAATGTATTTTCAGCTTTATTCTTGTATCTGCCATCAGATATGTCTTTGTTTACTTGAATTTTAGGTTTCGTTTATTAGATATCGTTGATACAGTTTAGAAATATATAATACGTACTTAGTGTATTGTATGAGAAAAAATATCTAACGAGGTTGGGAGAATTGATCATTGTCGAGGCTCTGCCGAGACAATTATCAATTCCCACAACCGAGGTAGATTCATACAATACACTTAATACGTATTATGTTTATCTTATAACCTCTATTTGCCTTGTTTTCATCGATGTTTCTTACTGAAATGCAAGTTTCTAAAATTAATCGCGTCATATCATTTTTCTAAAAATAACTATATGATAACATAAAAAAATATCATACAGGATGTTATCATACGGATATGTGTATAGTTATAAGATAAAACGGCTGAGTGTTATTCATTTGTAAGAGAATGACTTATAAAACGACGATGGATGTCCAAAATGTCGTATAAACATCTTTATACAGACAGGGCTTACAACATTATGTCGTCCAAGGACGATACATTTGCGAGCTTTATCTCCGAATAGATACTTTGCTTTTAGGACAGTATGGTGGCTTGTATTTGCCAAGAGATACTGCTGTGTACTATTCGTTTGTAAGTTAAGTGTATGAATTTTATCGACGATGGGAGTACAAAACGTGGTATTTATCTTTTTACTATATACATAAATCCGCGCGAAAAGATCCATTATCGCATATTTATTTTTAGAACAATGACATAATGTGGTTATTTTTAGATACTTGCATTTCTGTTAGAAACACCAACAAGGCAAATACAGGATTTAAGATAGATATAATACTTACATAGTGTATTATATGAACAAATATCTAACTCGGTTGTGGCAGAGCTTCGACAATGATCAGCCACCAACCGCGTTTTTTCCCTTTTCATACAAAACACTTAAAGCCCCCGTTTGCGTTAAGAGTTCAAAAAATCGCCCTTTCTAAACATTCTTTGAATATTTTTTCATGATTTAGTCTCATGAAAGATGAGTTACATAAAAAAACTACAAAACAAATCAATCGACAGGCGGTGGCTTCTTCATGAAACGCATAATCTGTCCTATAAAGTAAAATATGTAAATGAGATTTTGGTCACGTGAAATACGTCCACGCACAGGAGCGAAATTGGAGCGGTACTCAAATTGGGGTCCGAAATGTTGCGGGTCATAAATATTCATCAAGTTGGGCCTATATTTAGATCATCGCGTCATAATCATTTGCACTACCGAGTATTGGAATGACAAAGTCAAGCTCACTGATCTTTGAGAATAAAAGTCTAGTTTTTGTGTATATAGTCGTTTAAGATTATTGTCTTGCGTTTCGGAAATATTCACGAACAGGGACGGAGACTTTAATACGTATTATATATGTACATCTTTATTCAAGATCAGGATGAACAAAAAAGCGATATTTATTACCCCCCTTTAATAATATATACGTACTTTTCTGTTAGTTTGCATCGTGGAATAATCAGATAATTTAAAATCAACACTAGCCAATAAAACCATTGAATAATTTGATCTATTTGAAATGAATGCTGATCGTTTGAATGTTTTTATTTTTTTTTTTCTTATGATTATTTAGCGTTTTTGACCGATTTTAACGAGTGCTTAGAATGAGTGGATGGAGCGCTGAGTGAATGATTTAGAAAGATTTTGATCGGAATGAGAGTCCCTTTCCCGGAGTTTTTATTTGTTTGATCCAAGATACGGAGATTACTATCATAACTTTGATAATAAAGTGACGTTTTCCGACATAGATACCTAGAATATATTGATTAATTTCAAATCTGAGTATTATCACGAATCTTTAACAATATCACCTCAAATGACTAACGATTCTCATCGGCTTCTCATTTAAAAACAGAATCCACAAAAAAGGGGCTTCTATACTTTTTGGTCTGGTTGTTTCCAAAAAGAAAAGAAAGAAACAAAGAAGAAATAAACATACAAATAAACGTTTTCATAAAAAGATATGCTTTCAAAGATTCGCGACTACCTCGATAGACGAGCTTCTTAAGAAAATATTACGAGGCGGTGTATTGCATAAAGTCCTGAGTTATATTTAATACATAACTGATGGCCTTCAAGTAAACGTCCAAGATGGAAAATAATAGTATTTTCTTAAGTAGAATTTAAATTTATTTTCTGGTGCCCCATTTTTTACATGTAACCGTATGCTATCAACATCTATATTAAACAGTCTTTAATTTATTATCCATCGCTTCATATATTTTGAAACGAACCCGGGATTAAAATCCCTCTAGCGCGTAATAAGATTATAAAGCAGTCTAGCTGTAAACCCCAGGTTTCACAGCTGTACTTGATTCTTCTTTTCAAAATTGTAGTCGAATCATGTTTTACGCCATCCTGATTCAAAATAGATATAAACACTGATGCAGGCGTGACGGTATTGATACAGATACTTTTGAAGTCCATAATGTCATTAAAAAGGTCTTAACTTTATTATTATCAAAGTAATAATTTTGGTACACGGCATTCTTTGGTCTGAAAATTTCAAGCTAGGTCGTAATTGGAAATGGAATGCATTTCAAAGCTATCTTAGCGTAAATGACATTGGATAGAAAATCAAGAAGTGCTTCATATAGGACGAAAGAGCTCTTGAACACAAATCTTTTAATACCAATACCATTTATCAAGCAGCTTTGTATGAAGGTCGTTGTCAGAATTTCAAATGGCTTACTTCAAGGTGAAATAATTAATGTATATCGTTTTCACTTTTGGTATCGGTTTGTTAACTTCGGACAATATGTTTTTGCTATAACCCATCGATATCCAAAGTTTATACATGTGGTACTCAGTTCTTTGCCCGATCGCAAGTTAAATTCTAATTCAGATTTGATACTTCTGAAGAATTCTAATCAAATTAAACAGATTCGGTATCCGTTTTATTAGGAACGAAATCCCAGCGGTAATAAACTGTAGCAACAGATTTACAGAGGTAATATAAAGCCAAAACCAAGTTTATACACATTTAGGTGAAAAATTGAATTTCTTGTTGTTTTTTTCAATCTTTTGACGTTTAAATTCAACGAATGGTCGTATGGTGAACGTCTATCCGAGACATCACCATATCTTGATTGAACCCAATCGGGAACCCTCGGCGATTCTACGGCATAGACCTCGGGAATAATACGGGCGCATCCATGAAAGCGTGTCATATCGCGCATTGGTTTATATGACGTCACAAATACAACTGAGGATGACGCTGTGAAAAACAAAATCAACGTAAGGTAAAATCGGGCATACTATGATTTGAAAACAAAACGCAGTGATTTACTGCGTTTTGCTTTCAGATCATGATGTGCCAAAATAATCTCTATAGACGATCTGAAAGCATTAAAAGAATTTGTTTTTCTACAAGCGTATTAACCAAATTACCACCTGGAGCCGAATTACCTAAAAATGGACCAAAAATTACTACACTTTCGTCCGAGGTACTTTCCAGTTTACGGAAATGCCCGAGCGATGTTCCGAATGGATTGAACCATAACCTCTATTCTGAACTGATATCGAAACTGCGAATTACACTGAAGGTAGTCAAAATCACCGAAATCATTATTGTTGCATGGTTACGCGGACAACAGACGAAGTGTCAAAACTTTCATTTATTTGATGCCCGTTTTTTTGGTCAGCCTGTGTGTTACCGATGCCTATTGGCCAAGTTAGTATCACACTCATTCAGAACATCGCTCAGATTTGTCAATAACCTAAAAAATACCTCGGACATAATTGTAGTCATTTTTGTGTCGTTTTCTTTTAGTTTATAGGTCATCGGCTTCTTTTTTTCTTAGATAAATTTTCATTTTTCCTTGATTTATCTCATCTCGATCAAATTATAACTGTTTGATCTTGTCTTCTTTATGCTTATACCATATATATGCTTATACCATACGTGTTTTTTTGAATAAAGAGTATGTAGTACTTCGGTCAAAACGCTTGAAGAAAAGAAAGAAAAATCTTCATTGATTTCAGATCGTCTGTGAAGATCTTATTGATATATTATCATTTGATGACTAAACGCAGTAAAACACTGCGGTTTGTAATCAAACTGTGTTATTCCAAGTTTTAGCCTTTCAGTGATTTTTGCTTTTCTCAAAGATGTCTAAGAAGTCGGTCATGTAAACCCACTTGCGAAAGACGCGCTTCCATGGCTGCACCATTACTACTGAGCATTCGGAACACCACTCGGCCAATCTCACGATAAACCTCGGATGTACATAGACGGGCTATTTTTAAAAAATACGGAAAAACATTGGAAAAATTCGATGACGTCAGTAAAAATAGCGTTAGCCCATGATAATTTGAGTGAAAACATTCGACGTCGCCAACGCTACTCGTTTAAGTCACTGACGTGAAACCATTGGATCCTTTTATAAATATCTTTGGATTCTTAAATAACGACTGAAAATCTTAATTTTTGAGAATGGTTCGTCATTCTCAAAAATTAAGATGTTTTGGCCGTTATTTAGGCCTACTGTATAAGATATGAGTCTTAAGATAACGCATGTTGTTTCCGCGCTAGTTTTTCTTACACTGTTTCCGCCTAACAAAATCGCAATTTTGTTACACACCCATCCGCCTTACATACATCCGAGGTCATTCGGAACATCGCTCGAACTGTTCTGTAAACTCGAAAGTACCTCGGACGTAAGTGTAGTAATTTTTGGTCATTTTTTCGGTAATTCGGCTTCTGGTGGTACTTTGGTTAATACGATTGAAAAATAGTTTATTTCTTTAATGTTTTCCGATCGTCTGTGGACATCATTCTGGCATGTAATAATTTGAAAGCAAAACGCAGTAAACACAGCTTTTGCTTTCAAATTATAATATGCCCAATTCTAACCTTATATTGATTTTATTTTTCGCAACGTCATCCTCAGTTATGTTTGTGTCGTCATATAACCCCACTTGCAATATGACGCGCTTTCATGGCTGCGCCCTTATTATTCCCGAGGTCTATTCCGTATATCGCCGAGGGTTCCCAAGTGATCCGAGGTCTGTTGCAGTGATGTTCCGAATGTTTCCCGAGGTATATATTCCGTAGAATCACATTTAGGGTTCGCTATTGGTAGCACAATTAAGGATAATTTTTCTCTGATGCAATTTGAATGGGTTTCCTTCAAGCAAAAATCCCGTAGATTTTATACAATATTGTGTTGTAGTGTAACTAACACCAAAATATTTCTAAAATCCTTGTATGCTATCCTGCGTTTCTTTTCCGTCCTAGTATATAGAGAATAATATGTTAGTGTCTTAGAATATCAATGTTATCTGGACGAGGTTTGGAGAATTTATCATGACGAGGCTTTGCCGAGTCATGATAGTTTCTCGCAGCCGAGACCAGACTACACTGATATTTTCAGGTACTTACATGATATTCTATTTATCATGCAATCAACTTTTCATCGCTTAATTATAATACACAATTATAAATCAAAGAAATGCGGATGAAAGTGTATGCTAATTGTTTCTAAAACAGACAGCCTGATATCATGTTATGTTATCAGACAGATGATATCAGGCCATTACAGGCCTCATTGCATGATAAAAGACCAGAAATGACCCTCTATAATATCCATAGTCGATTGGCTTCTTATGTATCGTTTTCCTGAGCAAGGACAAGATTATTTAAACAGATCATCGATGATGTTATTTACTTAGATTCAACTTCAAGGTCAAAAGCTCTCGACTTATTTCTGTAAAATAATAAAAAAAGAAATTACAAAAAATGTCCTTGATTTTATGACTAGTGGAAACGAAGGTCGAGTCATTCTTAAATTTCTCCCATTCAGAGTGGGTGGTTTTGACAACCTGGTGTTTTTAACTACAAAAGAAACTTAAATAGAAACTTATGTATCTTGTTATATCATTGCAAACATTGGAAAGAATACATACTACTCGAACTGTGTAAACAGAAGAGAACCTTCAGAACGTGCAAATCGATTCATTTTGATCTGCAAGGTCTTTTAAAATTCTCAATGAACGACCCTATCGTTTTTAACAGAGAAAGTGTGATTATCCTAATATACATTTTTTTTTCAATCTGAAAGCAAGAAAGGCTGATTTATAGAGGATAATCGTTTGTTACAGTGAAAGATCGATTTATATTCATTGAGTGAACAACAAAAGCTATATTTTCAAGAGTGGTGATACCACGGGTGAAAATATAGCTTTTGTTGTTCACGAAATGAAATATAAATCGATCTTACTCGAAAAACAAACGATTATTCTATTTCTTTATTGCAAAAATGAGCCAAACTTTGAAATTTCTATATTTTCGTAAAGCGCGGCCTTTTGTGCGTGATTGCTATGCAACGTTCATTTTGACGTCACTTATTTCGCCCCGCATAGATGACGTCAGATAAGATGAAATGCACAAAAGCAGGGTATAAGTTTTTGATAATTTCACTGCTTTTGTAGTGAGATTATCAAGTGATAATCTACAGTTATTTCTCGATAAACCACCGAAAAGCATTAAAGAAATTCTTCTATTAATTGCTCTATTTGGCGATTTTAATCATAAAGCCAATTCTTAACATAAAGTCATGGACCCATAATATATCCGCAATATTTCGAAGCTCATGGTCTTTAACAATGTTAATCGAGGTTTCCTAATGAAATCATTAGGAAACCTCGGTTAACCCTGTAAAAAGTTCATGACTTCCGAAACGTTGCGGATCTTTCCCGTGTCCACTTACTAAAACTATTTCTACTCCATACTCGGTGATTGCATATATACATGTACATTTGTATGTCTAATAGTTCAAGGTATACAAAACAGTATTCCAAAAGTTCATTTAACCACGCCCTTTCTCATTTCAGGTTTTTCAAGCACCATGCAAATAAATCCACAAAACAAACACTTTCAAATGGAAGCTAATACAACAGAGGTCAATCATAGCATAGACTTTAATTCGATTCATTTCTCCAGGAACGAACGTTCGTTGCTTTGCCCACAGGATGAGGATTCCGGGATAGTCTCATCCCTTTTCATCCTGACATAAAAAAAAAATCATGATAAAATGACATTAAAATCGAAGAACTGAAAATACGTGATACACTTTTTATGAATCGCTATATATATATCTAAAAAAATCGAACTTTTCTGGTTGAGAAAAAACCCCTTAAATTCAGGTGGTGTTGACTAAGATCAGACTGCACATATGTGCAGACTGATCTTCCGCTATACTACCTGCCAAATCAGACTATCCTGGTATCTGCATCAGCAATAAATGGGTTAAAACCCCTAAGCACAACAGCAACGACAAAAACACTCCTGCTATATCATTTTCTAAAAATTTCATCTATGTTCGATAAGAACAGATATCAGGTGAATAATCAGGTGATGTAGCCTAAGATCAGAATGCACATATGTGCAGGCTGATCTTCGTCTATACTACCTGCCAAATGAGGCATACTCTGGTTTCTGCATCACATGGGTTAAAACACTAAAGCACAAAAGCAACGACAAAAACACTCCTGCTGCATCATTTTCTAACAATTTCATCTATGTTCGATAAGAACAGAAATCAGGTGAATAATCAGGTGATGTAGCCTAAGATCAGAATGCACATATGTGCAGACTGATCTTCGTCTATACTACCTGCCAAATCAGACACATCCCGGTTTCAGCATGACATGGGTTAAAACCCCTAAGCCAAACAGCAACGGCAATAACACTCATTTTCAAACAATTTCATCTATGTTCGATAATATCAGATATCCTGAATGTACAATTTGAATGATTACCTGTAACCCAAGTTATTTCATCTATTAAACACTATTTATTTGAATCGTTGTTTTGATTAAATCTAAATGAAAGTGATTTATGGGCTATTTTCACAGCGTTGAGATATTTTTCACATGCGTTTATTTCATTATTGGGGAGTATGCGGCCATTGAAAAAGTAACCGTTTTCGGTGATACCAAGGTCATATTGTCCAAATCAATTCAATATGGTTTGTTTGAATGGGGTTAAATGCCGCTTTCAACAATCTTTTAGTTATATCGCGACGGCTGTAGCACCTAACAATGGACTCCTGGTATTTCTCACACAAGCTTCACCAAATACACCCTCTCCTAGGCTCCAGCTGCTATATAGGTCCACGATTATCAACCCATTGGTGGAAGACAAATAGTCGGAAAGGATGGATGTCGCCGTCGGGAATCGAACCCAGGACATTTTGAATGGTAGTCTGGTGCGCTGTGCTATGACGGCGACTCTAAATCACTTCGAGTAGATAGCCTAAAAGATATTGTAAGTGCCTTTATGTTTATGGGCACTTACAATAATTTTGCACTAACCCCCCTTCAGGCATAATAGGAAAACAATTCAAATTTTGTTTGCCTTTCAAAAAGAAGCAATTTGATTTGAAAAAAAGGCATCCAGACTTAAAATCATTCAAAACTCGATCCAAATACTATTCCTAATTCATTCCAAAATCATTCATATTGTCAATTTCACAATGCTGTTAACTGTATCTTCGAATTCTCATATACGGACCAAGAAGCCGTGTATTTGCGAAAGGCCAGTGCTGTTAACTGAAAAGCAACTTATATATAAAATTTCATAGCCCCAATAAATGTCTATGGCGCCTTGCGTATTTACGGTGTTTAAGAATGATGCATGATGGTGCATAAATAAATTTTAAGTTTTATCATTTTCAAAAGATGGTTAGAAGATTCGGTTATTGCATTTTGATCTGGCAAATTAATTACATGCATTTTGAATATGGAAAATATCTTTCCGAGTTTTACTTAACCAAACATTGTTAAACTAAACAAGCGAAATTTTATCTACAAACAAAAGAAAATATACACAAGGAAAAAAGTATTGCAATATAACAGTTTCAAAAATATACATGGAGTTCCAAACAAAGAACAACTATGTTAATTTGGAGCATTAAAGACATGCAGAAACCAGCGAACCTCATAATCTTGAAGAAAATCGGACATTCTTTCCTGATTTTAAATAGATATTTTAGGAACTTTATGGCCGTTTTAAACAGAGCATGTCGATGGCTCAGCGTGAAACAGTTGTAACTGCCTATAAACATATAGGCAGTTACAACTGTTTCGCGCTGAGCCATCGATGTGTTTCACAAACTATTATCACACAAATAATATTGTTTTCATCGAATGTTTTTGGATGGATAGCGTAACCAGCACAATGACTGCGAACTAAAACTATGTCCAGCAACTGCTATAGGAAATATAAGGGATACATGAAATAGCAGATGCGGTCAAATGTACTCGTATCTTTATATGTTTGGGAAGAGTATTAAAAAATGCACTAGAAATCAAAATTGAATAAAAGGTCATATAAAATGTAAAACCTGAAAGAGGAAAGGGCCGAGGAGGTTTTTGCACTACCATAGGGGGTTGTTCATTCAGTTAAAAATTGTCATATCATCTCAAGCTCACACCGATGCATGCGTTTTCAATTACAGGCCCAAATTCGAAAGAATAAATATAATAGCACTTTGTAAACAAACTAAATTGAAACCTTTAGAAACTGTAAATTGAGTCTTTGTGGTCCTCGTGACGAAAGTATAATATCAAATAAACTTGAAATTTCACAAAGTAATTGAAGGTGAAATACGAATGTATCGGCTATAAAAGATATATTGAGCGGTGGTTGTGAGGATCACTAAACCGTATTATTAAATTCATTGTTGCAGTTTCTATATTTGTACAAGTTTGCAGGTTGTTAACCACACAGATTGATGACGTTTATCAAATATGTTCGGAAAATGAATTTGTTACTATACAGGGTCTTTTTGAATCGAATTCACGCTTAATTTGCCCACATCTTTGGCTCCAAAACGCCAATTCTTAAGACTTTGTGGTAGAGTGTGACTTTTTCAAAGGTCTCATATTTCTTACACAGCTGGCCCATCTCTGAGTTCCGGATAACGAAGAAAAAGTGAGAAACCCGAGTTTTGAATAAGCAACGCTGGGGGGAATCCTCGGAAATTCTACGGAATAGACCTCGGGAATGATAAGGGCGTAGCCATGAAAGCGCGTCATATTGCACGTGGGTTTATATCACTTCACAGACATAACTGAGGATGACGTTGCGAAAAATAAAATAAACGTAAGGTTAGAATTGGGCATATTTTAATTTGAAGAAAAAAAAACAACAGAAAAACAAACAAACAAATTAAAAAAAAAATACAGCAGTGTTCTACTGCGTTTTGCTGTCAAATTATAATAAGCCAAAAATATCTCCACAGACGATCGAAAATCTTTGCGTTTCTTCAAGTGTAACCAAAATATCCACTAGCAACCAAATTACCTAAAGATACCCATTTGGAACATCGCTCTGACTTTTCCATAAAGTGGAAAGTACCTCGGATAAAAGTGTAGTAATTTTGGGCCATTTCTAGGGTTATAAGGCTTCTGGTGTTACTTTGGTCAATACGCTTAAAAAAAAAGAAAATCTTTAATGCTTACCAACCGTCTAAAGAGATTTTTTAGGCATATCATACTTTGATTAAAAAAAACTATCTATCGTTGGTTTTGCATTACTTAACATCATCTTTAGACACTTAGTACAGTCTTGCTTTGAACTCTCGATATATAAGTATCAACAAGCATCTAAGGTACTTCAAAAAGAAATTGAATCTTTTTTTTTTTTCTGAAGAAAAATAATATGATTCAGTGATCAAAAAGTCTAAAAACCAAGTTCTACAGATTATTATATCTATATTTGTATGGCATTTTTTCTGCTTTACAACGACAGACTCACAAAATTCTTTGGTCTCCTTTCATCTAGAATAACGCGACAAAACTCATTGATCTTGAAATGTCAACGGTTGCGTAACGAAGTAAATTTTATGATTAGATATTTATTTCTCATGAATTAGTTTGAATTCATTCAGAACATCTCACGTATTTAAAATTCCCCACTTCTATTTGCATTCTTTAAAGGGAAGAGTATCTTTTAAGTAGTATAACAAGATGATAATGTGTTACTTAATGGGCTAATTTTCAAGTTTCGCCATTCTTAAATATATCAGAAATAAATGAATTTTTGCACATTCAGTAGGCACTGTCTGAATAAATCGACATTTTTTTAAATACTTGTCAGATGGTCCCTTTTCGCGAGACTGGTTACAATATATAAGCAGCATGTAATGATCTGCCCTGACTTCAAATTATCTGTTGTTTGATATCGTGGGTTCGATACTCTGGCTTGCACACTAGCAAACTCAATGTCTTCCGGGACAGATCTTCACCCGAAGCTCAGCGTGTCGGTGCTGAAGGTAGTGGTCCTGTAATAAGTCCGCAATATTTCGGAAATCGTGAACTTTCACAATATTGACAGAGGTTTCCTAATGAAAATCATTAGGAAACCTCGGTTAACACTGTTAAAGCTCATTTCTTCCGAAACGTTGCGGTGCTATGACGGGTCCACTTCCTTAAAGAATCCTGGCGGATCGCAGCAGTAGTTTCGTCCGGTATCCTTGCACTTCCCATGTAACAACTAACTGTTTTCTTGGGCGTTGCTCATATGAACATATGTCATGGTAGCGACGATATTAAATGGTTTGGACCTATTTATTTTACATCGATTGGGAAACACGTTTTTACAACTTCTTACAATCTCACAACTGGAAAATTCACCAGTACTCGCCGAATGTGTGGGCCAATGAAAGAAGCAAGATCGATAGCCGCTCCTTGGAATCGAAATGAAGACCTTTGGGTCAAGAGTCCGCCGCTCTACCACTAGACTACGGATACCACCAGCGACGAAAAAATAACGCAAATACGAAAAGACTTGTGTCAGCCTCGGATTTTTGTAACAGGTCTGCCTAAAATAAAATTCTTATCAAACCACACTATGAAATACTTTTAATGAGAGACAAACAAAATACCCCTTTTCCGTAAAAACAAGCTTGGACTGTATAAACCAGCACGGGTCGAATTTAATTTTTCTGAATGAATTGATTTCTCTCAACATATCACCGCGTTCATCTCAAGGGCAACTTTGCGAGGAAAAGAAAGATATGTTTTATATTGCAAACTATATTACCAATATTAAGACTTTAAACGTTGTTTTATGAGTCCAATTTAAAGGGTGTTTTGGGTTTAATGGTCCCAAATTGATGGCCTATCCTAAAGAGATGAAAATATTAACAGTTTAAACTCTTTCCTCATACTGACTACAATCCATTGTTGAGAGATAAATAATCGTAAAGTATGGAAAACGCCATTAGGTATAGAACCCGGGACCTCTAGATTGACAGTCCGACGCGCCACCAACTGCGCTATGACGGCGGCTTTCTTGAAGTTGTGTGTTCGTTGTACTCCCATTCGGAACATCACTCGGACTTTTCCGTAAACTGGAAAGTAACTCTGACGTCCGTCAGTGTTGTTACGTTGGGTCATTTTTTTTTATAGATAATTCGGCTTCTGGTGGTACTTCAGTTAATTAATACGCTTGAAGAAAATCACATTTTATTATTTCTTTTCGATCGTCGGTGGTAATCTTTTGGGCATATTATTATTAGATGACAAAACAAAGTAAAACACTGCAACGTTATCCTTAGGGGGATCGTTGATATTTGTGACGTTATACAAACCCATATGCAAAATGACCCGCTTTCATGGCTTTGCCCGTATTATTCAAAGATGAACAAAATGAGCGATATATATTACTTCCCTTTAATAGAATATGTATTTGGGTTCTATGAATAGCTTTCTCTTTTCGCGCACCAATTATACCTTTACCAAATTCATTTACATCAGTAATGTCGTGGATTTTATCTACCATTTTTTATTTTGTATGTGGTTGTTGATCTACCCATTTTCAGAGCGCTTTAGAATGGTTTGCCTGGGTGTTTGGAATGAATGATTGAAGCGCTGATCGAGTGATTTGGAATGGTTTTGTTCGAGATGAAGAAGAAAAAAAGAGCACTTCCTACGGATACAGCACTCGGCTGCAGGTGCAGGATAGTGCAAAACTTTTTGTCGAAAGAGGGGGAGAACACTTACATAGTTATACCCCTTGATAGTTTGAGTAGCTCTTCTGGTGGTGAACACACATGCCAAGTTTCGTGAAGATATCTTCAATAACAACAGAGATATGAGCAAGGCTAAAATTATTACGCCTACGCGAACACCAACGCGAACGACGCCAAGCCAAAATGGTCATAATACCTCGGGGTTTCTCCGAAAACAGCCGAGCTAAAATGTGACCCGTAGATCAAAAAGTAGCCATATGGGTTGTGTGTAACGTGTCGAACTTGGTCAGACTGCGTCGACCCCACAGACTGACTTAAGTCGACACTTTTCTGAAATGGTCGAATAAATGTTTTTAGAATGACCATTCTTCATTTCCTTAAACGAATGTTTGAAATGCGACGTCCGGTTGGCTTGTACTAAAACCAAATTTGTTTTCATCATATTTTTAACGGGGTTCATCAGACGGGCTGCATATAATTACAGTTAAAACATCGTTAAATTGACAAGTTGAATGGTTTTGAAATGATTTTGGAATGAGCTTGAATGAGTGCGATGAGCAAGTTTTGAGTGTAATCAAAAAGAGGTATTCCAATATCGCTTATTTTGTTCTGGATGAACAAAATAAGCGATATTTTTTACCTCCCTTTTAAAGATGTATACATACAAGTCCTGTAAATAGCTTTATATCTCTTCAAGAACTATTCAGACGCTGTAATTTCAATTACGTCAGTGAAATCGTGATTTTTATAGCTATATTTATTTTGAATGAAGTTTTTGATCTGATCATTTTAGTGATTTTCGAGCGTTTTTGAATGGTTTGAGTGAGTGTTTGGAATGATTGAATGAATGGAGCGGTGAGTGAGCGATTTAGAATGCTTTTGATTGAGATTATAATGATAATGAACTTATCAAAGAAACCTCTTCCTAAATTAGATAGATACTGGTCCACAAAAAAGACGTCACTAACCGTTTCTATTTAATCTATTCCTGGAAAATCCAAATTTCAATATGACAACAAATATCTAGTAATCGTGAAAATTACATGATTATTCTATATATTTTCGTACCAGGCACAAATTACACGAACTTTTTATTAATGACAGTGAAAGAATGATTCCATAAACAATACTTAGTGATACCGGGAATGCTGTTTGTGGTACTTCTAATTACAGGTAAAATTGGATTGTATGTTGTCCCCCACTGAGTCTAAGGGAAGACTAAAACATTAGGTGTGCGATTTGACTTTTCATTTGCACCAAGACTAAACACAAATAGTAGCGTTTGTGTCTGAATAAAAAGAAAATGTTAGATATTTTCTTCTTTGTTTCTATTTCGAATGGAATATGATCTGAGAAAAGTTTGGTAAAGGTCCACAGTTTATGCGACATACCAAATATCTGAGAAGGAAACCAAATAAGCCACGTTTTCGTTTCGTTCACTTTTGTTGGAACTTAATAGCGAGTGTAAATGTATATGCCTTGTAAATTTTGTTGCAAATAAAATACGTTTAAGCCAAAAATCCAAGCAGTTCATCTTCCAGTTTTAGAGTAAAAATTTGAAATGCATATCCATTAAGCGTTTGTTTGTCGAATGGTCCATTGGGGCGAAACACAATGGGTCCTCTGCGAAGAGTTCGATCAGAGACAACAAAAAATAAGGATATTTGGCTATCAGTGAGAAACATCTTGAAATTGAAAAGCTCACTAATCGTTCCTTTCATTTATTCCAAACAATCAATCAAACCATTCCAAAATGCTCAAGAAATCATTGAGATCAATTCGAAACCGTTCAAAACGATCGACATTTCAATGAAATTTATTAAATTATTCCACTTTTTCATTGACTATAGTGTGGATTTTTCAATTGTTTGATTGGTCCGTAAAGCACAGGCAAGAAAGAATGTATACCCTTTAAGGGGAGGTAATAAATATCGCTAATTTCGCCCGATTTAGACGAAGTAAGCGATACTGTATTATCTCACTTGAATTTCATTCGTAATTCGATCTACACACTCATCCAAAACTCGTTCCACAAGCTCACTAAATATAATCCCCAAGTCATTCCAAAAGCATTGAACTAATCAACAATTCAATGTTGTTAACTGTATCGCAAAAGAAGAAAAAAGCGAGATGTTTTTAAAGCCTAGCTCAAGGATGGTACTTCTACTTAAGACAGATAGCGGTAAATCGTACATTCGGCATAAATCGATGATGATTTTGGCTAATATCAGACAGAAATAAAAAGCATGCAGTGTTGGCTAATATCAGACTGAAGTTTAAAGCATGCAGTATTGGCTAAGTTTAGAACTTAGTATAAAGCATGCAGTGTTAGCTAATACCAGACTGAAGTATAGAGCATGTAGTGTTGGCTAATATCAGACCGAAGTATAAAGCATGCAGTGTTGGCTAATAGACTGGAGTAGAAAGCAAGCGGTGTTGGATAATATAAGACTGAATAAGAAAGCAAACAGAGTTGGTTAATATTAGGGCGAAGTAGAAAGCATGGAGTGTTGGTTAATAGACTGAAGTAGAAAGCATGCCGTGTTGGTTTATAGACTCACGTAGAAAGCATGCCGAGTTGGCTTATGTAATACTGAAGTAGAAAGCATGCAGTGTTGGTTAAAAGACTGAAGTAGAGAGCATGCGGTATTGGCTTATATAAGACTGAAGAAGATAACATGCACATCAGACCGACGTATCAAGCATGCAGTGTTGGTTAATATCAGAGCGAAGTAGAAAGCATGCAGTGTAGGTTAAAAGACTCATATAGAAAGCATGCATTGTTGGCTTATATAAGACTGAAGTAAAAAGCATGCAGAGTTGGCTAATATAAGACTGCAGTAGAACGCATGAATATAGGACTGAAGTAGAGATCATGCAGTGTTGGTTAATATTAGATCGAAGTAGAAAGCATGCAGTGTTGGTTAATATAAGTTCGAAGTAGAAAGCATGCAGTATCGGTTAATAGACTGAAGTAGAGAGCATGCGGTGTTGGTTTATATAAGACTAAAGTAGAAAGCATGCAGAGTTGGCTAATATGAAAGCGAAGTAGAAAGCATGCAGTGTTGGTTCATATCAGACTGAAGTAGAAAGCATTCAGTGTTGGTTAATATAAGAGCGAATTGGAAAAGTTGCAGAGTTGGTTAATAGACTGAAGTAGAGAGCATGCAGTATTGGTTAATAAAAGACTGAAGAAGAAAGAATGCAGTGTTGGCTAATATCAGAGCGAAGTAAAAAGCATGCAGTGTTCGTTTATATCAGAGCGAACTAGAAAGCATGCAGTGTTGGTTAATATTAGAGCGAAGAAGAAAGCATGCAGAGTTGGCTAATATAATACTGAATTAGAAAGCATGCATTGTTGGTTAATAGACTGAAGTAGAAAGCCTTCAGTAATGGTTAATATCAGAGCAAAGTGGAAAGCATATAGTGTTGACTAATATAATACTGAAGTAGAAAGCATGCAGTGTTGGTAAATGTCAGAGCGAAGTAGAAAGCATACAGTGTAGGTTAATATCAGAGAGAAGTAGAAAGCATGCAGTGTTGGTTAATATAAGAACGAAGTAGAAAGCATGCAGTGTTGGTTTATATCAGGGCGAAGTAGAAAGCATGCAGTTTTGGTTAATATAAGAGCAAATTGGAAAGCATGCAGTGTTGACTAATAAAATACTGAAAAAGAAAGCAAGCAGTGTTGGTTAATATCAGAGCGAAGTAGAAAGCATGCAGTGTTGGTAAATATTAGAGCGAAGTAGAAAGCATGCAGTGTTAGTTAATAGACTGAAGTAGAAAGCAAACGGTGTTGGTTAATATCAGACTGAAGTAGAAAGCATGCGTTGTTGGTTAATATAAGACTGAAGTAGAGAGCATGCGGTGTTGGCTAATATAAGACTGAAGTAGTAAGCATGCGGTGTTGGCTAATATCAGAGCGAAGTAGAAAGCATGCAGTGTTGGTTAATATCAGACTGAAGTAGAAATCATGCAGTGTTGGCTTAGATCAGATAAAGACTGTGCGTCCGATCAGGCTTATCTTAGTCTTTACTTTGCATTTAGACTGTTTTTTCCAGCAACAATGTATCGTGAATAGCAGGGAAAGGTTTAGTCGATTTTTTATGGTTCATGGTTACCTTCAAAGAAAACTCATCTTTTGAAGCAAAATGTCTAATGCACCACTTTTCTTTGTATTTAGTATAATAAATAAATGCTAATTAGTAGTGTGAATGCCTGTTAACTTGATTCAAATTGACATGTTTCGGACATGTGATACTGCTTGATAAAATATACTAACCAAGTTTTGTAATTAACGCGGGTGGTTAAAAATTACACAGTCCTTTTGGTTGAATTTCTTCTCTTTTTTGAATTTCTGTTTAACTATACTTAGCAAAAACAAGAAACTTTACATGAATAACTAAGGGTTTTAGTGTCGCTATGAAACCATACAAAATGAAAATGCCACTATTACATAAAACTTGAAGGCAAAATCCGTCGGTTTATGGAAGGTTCAGCATAGTATGCCTGTAAAATGAGGATTTAATTGATAGTCAAAGGACATAGGGGTCGATTTCAAAATTCACAGAAACGAAAGAAAGTGTGTTTGTGATGTTTTGAGTATTATTCCTTGAAGTTTTCTTGCTTAAAGCCGTTTCAATTTCATAATGACCAATATCTGAGCTAAACACCAATTTTGTCTTGCAGTTATCCTCCCTTTGATGAAATGAATGAGAAAATATGAGATGGTAACAACGCCTCTACATGACATCACAAAGTGCTTATCTTATCTCGAGCGACTAGAACCGATGTTTTTAGTTTAAACGTCGTTTTTTAATAGGTTTACATTCAAAATTCGACGGCTGGTGCACCTATCCATAGTTTCTTGTCGTTTTTCACGACACGGCTGGTACAATTTATCTGAGCAAGTCGCCCTTCTATCTTAGGCGTGTAACTCGCTCATTCTGTGGGAGACAAATGACCATACTCAAAATTACAAAGTTTAGCTTTTGTCAAATATGGGATGAAAGATGGCTGAGCAGGAGATCGATCCAAGACCCCATAATTGATAAACAGACGCGTAACCGACTGTCCTAACCGGGCTTGGCAGTTCTTATCCAAAATGTTGAAATGTAAATTGCCTGTCCCGAGTAGCCAAATTTAAAAGTGGTGTTATAAACAGACATACAAGCTCTATGCATACCCGTAGTCTTATTTCTGCCATTTTTCGATTGCCGTGGCATACCCGTTGCAATAAAAATGCGCAAATATTTTCTTTCTCGCCAATGCTACGAAATGAGTTTGACAGAGTAACAAAAACCACTCAAAGGGAACTTGGGGTAGCTCATCATGGGTGGGTGGGTGACCCAAACCGGAAGTGACACACGCATTAAACCGGGCTCGCTTCTATCGCGCAAACTCTTGCGTCTGTGAAGTCTCTGTCCTTAGCCAGACTAGCACATGTTAATAAAGTTGGCGTATACTCAATTTCAGTCATTCAAAACAGGCCAAGAAGTATTTGACCTTTTTTCTTTGTATAGGTGACCCCAGGAGATCTCTTCTGTACTAAAAACGCATAAATATATATATATATATATATATATATATATATATATATATAGATATATATTAGATATATATTAGATATATATATTAGACTTGTCCACTGCTGCCTTCACATTGCCAAAAACAAAGCCAAAAACGTCAGTAGCTTAAGGTAGTAGTCGCGCAACGTTTCGGAAGTCACGAACTTTATCAGTGTTAACCGATATTTTCCAAATAAGTTCATTAGGAAACTTCGGTTAACACTTTGATCGATTACCTTAACGAATTATTTGAAATTTTCCGTAGAAATTCGAATAAGTTCATTCATTCGGAACATCGCTCGGACATTTCCGTAAACTGGAAAGTACCTCGGACGTAAGTGTAGTAATTATTGGTCAATTTTCAGGTAATTCGGCTTCTGATGGTAGGCCTACTTTGGTAAATTCGCTTGAAGAAAAGCAAATTCCTTTACTGCTTTCAGATCGTATATAGAGATCATTTTGGCATATAATGATTTGAAAGCAAAACGCTGTAAAACACTGCGTTTTGTTTTCAAATCATATTATGCCCAATTTTTACCTTAAGTTGATTTTGCTTTTCGCAGCGTCATCCTCAGTTGTGTTAGTGACGTCATATAAACCCACGTGCGAAATGACGCGCTTTCATGGCAGCGCCCGTATTATTCCCGAGGTCTATTCCGTAGAACCGCCGAGAGTTCCCGATTGAAGTTCATTAGGAAACTTCGGTTAACACTTTGATCGATTATGAGTCCACTACGGTTGCACTACCTTAACGAATAATTTGAAATTTTCCGTAGACATTCTATTTCAAATTCCGATGCAAAATTCAACTCCATAAAATCACCTTTGGGCATTGATTACATTAGCAAGGTCAAATTTACTGTTTATGCAGAAGAGTTTATTGTGTGGCTATCGTTCAGGAACTATTTCCCTTCATGAAGTCAGTGATTAAGGTGAAAACTAAGTCAAAAACTTTCTTTGAAAATAGGCCCTTGAAATTTCGCTTTTGATTAGTACAGACAAGAAATCCCTCGAGAGATTTCCTGGCTTAAAAACAAATAAACAAAAACAGCGCCTAGCCCTACGTTCGGTTCTGGTCTGTTCAGGGTGACAAAACGGCGCAAACTGTTTTCAAATTATATCCCGCTTTGCACGCAAGTTAGCGTGCAAAGCGGGGTATAATTTGCGAACAGTTTGCACCTTATAGTCATTCTGAACACAGGACTGCCTGACGCTAATTATTTTCAGTGATAATCATAATATATCATATCTAAATCATAAGCAAGCCAAACACTAAAATATCAATAATACATCTTGATAGAAAAATGAAAAATATTCCGTCCATCAAGTGTATAGTAATTATAAAGAAATCATTATAAATCATGAGGCGAAAATAGTAATTCATACAAATTTGTCTCATGATATCTTTTGCACAGAAATATAAACAGCAGTTAGAAATTGCTTTAATTAAAATGGATTAAGATGAAGAAAGAAATGCTTTAAAAGATCAAATTTACTTTTTGAGAAACTCTTATTTGTCAAGGTTGTTTTGCGGTTGGCACTCCGAGAAAAAACGTTTTTATTGCAACAGAGTTAGATCTATTTAATTGAAAACCTTGAACTTTACATTGAAATAAAACAAATGACTAAAAAAGTTCTTTTTTTTATGATCACATTTCTTAGATTTCCATGAAATAAAATTTTCTTGGGATTGTCAAAACAATTCTTTAACGAAAAAATGAATGATAAAAACCTCGTAAAATTAAACAGGAAAACAAGAAACGTCTTGTGGCACGTTTTTTCTCCCTCAATATATATATATATGAGAAATAAATTTGCTCAAACAGTGTTATAATTTACGGATTATATAATATAACCCAATCGCTTTCGAAACATAATGTTTCTTCTTCAGGGCTTCTAAATAAACTGAATTATAGCTCATTTGACCTACGTACTTCCGCCGGTCAATAAACCTTAAAAATAAGAATTAGTTGACACAAAATGGACTCCGTGACCTAATTTATCGTCATTGTGACCTAAATTGGCCTGAATTATATAAAGTAACGCGAATTTGACCTGCGTGCTACCGCTAGTCAACCAAAGTAAAGTTTAGCAAATACCTGAGCTGAATGATATGCATGACCTTGTTTGACCCAAAATATCTACTTGACCTATCAAAACTGAAATTTGGCCTGAATTATATTGTCTATAACCCATTCCACCATCGTGAGGTGTTGCTAATAGCTATCATGAATTATCGTTGTGACCTAATTTAGCGTCACTTTTGTTGATTCCGAATGGTTGGATAGTATTCAAGCGTCTAATCCAATAGGTCTCCCGTGACTTTCGTTCTTTGTCTGTCCATTCAGCGTTAGCCTCAATACAGCACAAGACAACGTCGTTGAATGAATGACCGTTTCCATGAAAATGTTCAGCTACAGGAGATCTATTGAAACGGCGTGTTTTCCAATCGGATCTATGCAAATTCATGCGTTAGTTTATCTGTAGGTTTGTCGCCATATGTCGCCGACATATTGTTTGTGGCTCTTTGAACATGTAAGGCGATAGACAGCGTTTGCAGTTTTGCAGGTGTCAGTACCCTTTACTGTAGAAATTGCACCAAGTTGAGACTTGAAGGTCTGCATATCGTTCATGATTCGACAAAGTTGGCATCTTGCTGCCTGGCAAGGGCCAGAGTGTCCAGGCGAAGCGATAGGTGTCGAATGGTCAATTTTTGCTTTTACAATGATGTCTCTGTGGGATTTTGGCCTGCGGTAAGCGTCAACTGGTTTCTCAGGGAACATTTTGTTGAGTTTGCTCGAGGCCTCGATTTTTGACCAATGTTTGTCAATAATTGAGCTTACTTTTGGCAAGTTGGGATGATACGTCACCACAAATGGTATCCTGTTTGATTTTTTAATCTTACTTTTGTATAGTAGTAGGTTTTGTCGTGGTATGGCAGCGGCTTCGGCTATGGCAGCAGAGACGACATCTTTTCTATAACCTCTCTTAAGTAGATGTTCTGTTAGCTCCCTGGTGCGTGTCTCAAAAGCTTTCTTGTGTGCAGATTCTGCGAATTCTGGGAGCCAAACTGTATGGGATGTTTTTGCTACAGTGTCTTATGTGGCAGCTTGTTGGAAGTAAGTATTGGTGTTAATCTGTTGGTTTAGAATATAAATCAACTATTTGTTCAATGCCTTCTATGTGCGATACAGTGTCCAAGAAAACAAGTTGGTCATTTGATATCTCAGAAGTAAATTTTATAGATGGATGAAATGTGTTAGCAGTGGACAGAAATTCCTGAAGTTCGTCGGTGCCATGACACCACTTCATGTCAATGTCGTCAATGAATCGCAGCCATGAGAATGGCTTGTATGGTACCGTGATGAGAAGTTGACTCTCAAGACGACCCATAAAAATGTTGGCATATGAAGGTGCCATTTTTGTTCCCATAGCCGTACCTTATATTTGGAGGATATGCTTGCCGTTAAATTCAAAGTTGTTACACTTGAGAATGAGAGCCAACAACTCCACCAGTGTGTCTGTGGGCGGGTCTTGAAATTATCTTGTGTTCCAAACTTCCTTACAGGCTAATATCCCATCTTCGTGGGGGATATTTGTGTAGAGGGATGTGACGTCCATGGATACTAATAATGTGTTATCAGGAAGTTGCTGAGAGTCTGCTTTTCGAAGGTAGTCTGTGGTATCTTGCACATATGAGTTTAATTTGGTAACATGTGGCCTAAGATATTATATAAAAAAAATAAAAAAGCAATAGAAACACTTCCTTTTCAGACAATGCTAGTCTTGAGTGGTTTCGCAATAAATATGACTGCAGAAAACTAGTCAAAGTTTATCTCCCGCTCAAAGCCCCGTTTAGAGTAAAAGAAATCGATCTTTCGTGAATATTCTGTGATTATTCTATGAATTTTTGGCATTTATCACGCACGTACCACCACATTATCTTTTTAAGCAAGTGACACCTCAAATCCTCTGGTCTACGATTATCCACCATGCATAGAGCGAAAATGTCAAAAATAAAATTTGCCTAGCGGTAAACACGGACATTTTTAAAATCTTATCTAAACACAAAATGTGCTCAGGTTAGCTGATAGCAAGTTGGGTATGGCTCACGTGTTTCCGAATGCAATGGTTCAGAAACAAGCATGTTATACAATTACAATATAACGCATGCTCATAAAACATCAAGCTGTATTATTGTTTAAGAGCATTACAAGAGGTACACGCCCACCATTTTTCTACAGCTTAACAGGTGTGAGGATTTCATAATCCAAAGATTCCAGACTATTGTGTAATCCGTTTAATCTGAAAAAAAGTTTTGCAAGCTCTTGCTAAATACTAAACGCGCCTGCTTTTGATGTTACAGTTTAGCATTCAGATATACAATTATATTTACTTCAAAAGAAACGTATAAAATGTTCTCTTCTTGAGATATATACTTTTAATGATAATATATAAATACACTAGCTTTCAGCGGCACAGCTAGTGTATTTGTATATATCAAAAGAAACGTCCACAAAATATAAATTGAAACAATAGATGTTTGTAAATCATTTATGCTCCCCATGAAAGCAGGTCAATAGCCTATTCTTTGTCAATCAACAAAGGGTAATAACTCACATAATATGATGAGTAGAGTTATGGTTCTTGTGCACTGCACTTCCCCTCAATGAGATCTATCCACCTGTGAAGTTTAATGATTCTAACGACCGACCGACAAGTGCAAAGCAATATATCCCCTCTTCTTCGAAAGGGGGCATAAAAATTTATATTTTTTATACAAATTTTAATCTTTCTTTGCTACTTTCGGTACAACAACCATTCAGCCGCGTGTATGGGACGAAATAATGATGCTACCCGTGACTGTTGTCAAACAGATACGCCTCGCCTGACAACAACATCAAAATACAGTTCACAAGGATGAAAATGGTTATTGCACAATGGATAAGAGTACCCATTTCGCAATTGAGCTCTACCATAATGCCCACAAAATAATTCGGTTTTAAAAAGCTGTTTATGTTGTCTGAAAGATTATTCATCACAAACCTATATTGTATAGTTGGAGAGCAGGTGGGATAAGCTTTCATCCTGTAATTATAGAGCCTTAAAGAGAATTAATTCATGCTAAATGACGATCGATAATGACGACAGTATGCTAAGTGACGACAGTATAACACCACTGTATGGAAACTCTGTACGCTAGTTTGCAACGGTATTTAAAAAATGGCGGATAGGCGTTCCCGAAAAAGTGAGGGTTATTTATTTTTGTTCCAAACTGCTTTAAACCGTCTTCCTATGTAACAATCACATCATTTACGTAATCAGATTTGAATAAATTTTCCATCGTAAGTGATGATTTAACGTAAAATTGACCGTTTGTGTGTAATATTGCTTGAAAGTTGGTGTTTTGATGGCATTTAAAATTGAAGCCCAAATAGAAAGTAGAAATGGCCATATTTTCCCTAAAATGCCGCACTAGCAAGAATCAATGTGTCGGTGGATGGGGACAAGGTATCTCTCTAAATATTACCCAAACTTTATTGGTTTTAGTCTATTGTCTAGGATATATATCCTCTTGAAAATTCCATGGTGTACGCAATAGTTCAAACCGAAACTAAATCGCTGTACAGAGCGGTATATGTATATATTTTTACGCATCGGTTTAAAGTTCGAATGAAAAATCTGCACTCAACGGTTTATATTAATGAATTATGATGTTAGTGGAAATTTCTCAACGGATTGGATAGCGGGGAAAGGTGGCAGTATTATTCAATCGTGCTTATTATTGCAGAAAGACCAATAGTTTTGTTTATTTTTTTTCTTCGTTGAATTTAAGCAAAAATCATTGAGAAAGAGTGATCAAACACCATTTTAAATCAAATTAAATTATCCAACTTACTTCTTCCGTCCTTCAACAAGAAATTTTCTACGACCCTGTACACATCGTTACGATTAAAGAACTGTTTGGTGTCGAAACTTTACATAAGTATAAAACTTATTAATTTTCAAAAGTTCAAACTATATTTTTACAAACATTCTTCTCGACGATGTAATATTAGTTCATTAATACCTTTTTACCATATATCCGCCATCATAGCGTGTCGGCCTCCTTATCACAGGATCGCGGGTTCGATTCTCAACGGCGACAAGCATCTTTCTTGATATATTTCTCTCAGCAATGGCTTGATAATCCGGGAAAGGGGTATGTGGGATGAAACTGTTGAGATTCGGAAGGGATGCCATGGTTGTACTGGTGAGAGAAACACTAGGAATCCATCGTTAGGTTCTTCAGCCACCGCTTTTATGCTGAAGAAAATTGAAAGCGGCGTTAAACCTCATTTAAACAAAATGAAATGTGAACCCAAAAAGACAGATACTGAGCCATGTAACGTTTTCTTTTGCTCAGTTGATAAGGCGTTAGTTATTTGTTTTAAAATTCGGTTGTTGTGGGGGTTGTACACTAATTATACTTCGGTAAGTGGTAAAATTATTAATAAGAGATTATTTTTCAAGCAAGCAATGTAGATGTGACGCCAGTATTGATGAAATAACGTCATATTTATGACTTCAAGGTCAGCGCTTATTGTCAAGAAATGGCTGTAAACGTCACTTTGAACAATCAGGGTGTCAAAATTAAACCTTTTTTTTCAGATTTAGAACAAATGAGCCAAAGCCCTAAAACGTGGCCATTGTCTAGCGAAAACACCTCTGTTTCAAATTGTAAATTTACAAGATATGTGCTTGCAAAAATCTCGTCAAAAGTTATCTCACGCTAGAAGCGGAAATCGTCTCGTTTTAACGCATTTTTCAAATGGAATCAATCAAATTCTCAGAATCTTTTAAAGATTTTCAAAACTAAACGGTGTTTGCAAAAACCTTTGTCATTGATGACGACCTATCGGATATAGTTCGTATACGGTCATAAACAGGATAATCAAGTAAAGCGCTCGCTTATTTTTTCAGAAAGGATCTCACCCGACGTTGTAATAGGTATACAATGCCGCTTTTTTTGCGACCACCATTCGGATACGTTCATAACATGTAATCAAGAAAAGCCTTTTTTGTCCAGATCGGATATCATCCAATAATTAAAAAGCTATACAAGATCATTAATTGCGATTT
The DNA here is from genome assembly GCA_948146395.1 of Fragum whitleyi. Classification (NCBI taxonomy): domain Eukaryota; kingdom Metazoa; phylum Mollusca; class Bivalvia; order Cardiida; family Cardiidae; genus Fragum; species Fragum whitleyi. Next base: position 47,270,779 of record OX411550.1, on the reverse strand, counting down.
TGATGAAAACAAGAGCGAGTAATCCATACAAACATTTCGAATCATACTTAAAATTGCAGATTGATGTATCTTCGAATTATAATCTACAACCGAAGAAAATACTTTCAATGTGTGGACAAATGAGCGATTTTAGGAGCTACCTTTTGCTAAAACATTGGTGCTTTGAGCGATGTCACGTGAAGCCGTTCTTGGTGCGTGTAAGGCACGTGCAGTCTTCATTGTTAATTCAGGGTGCATTTGAACTACAGGGTTATAATTTTTGAAGGAACTAGTTTCATTTCCAGGCACTTTGAACTGTAGTCATTCAATTCGAAAATTACCCGAATTTGTCGACTACCCCTCGTATACACATCCCTCGTATTATTATGAAAGCCGAGAAATGGTGCTATGAAATTATAATCCTTTCCCGATTGGCTGTTCAACACGAAAGGATAGCCGATGCACACCGATTCGACGAAAGACAAATCTCTCCTTGCACATTACGTCCAATACGAGTTATCCAATCAAGAGCTATTACCTAAGGACTAGTCTCCCCGAACACGAAGTACACGACAAACCAATTGTCCAAATTAAAAATAACCGATTCCTATTTCAAATAACACACTTTTTAATACTACGATTATGATTGATAATGAGAATATGAGAAATTTGAGAAAAAAATATTTTTAAACCATGACCTTTTTTCCGTGACTGTATGTTTTGAGCGGGGAAACGTACAAAAGAAATTTCTGAATGAGTAAATGAATTAATATTTTGCAATGGCGATGTACTAAGGTGAAAAGTTTGTTTGGAAGGACGGAAACGCTTGGCGAATATATGCTCCCCGACTTTCTTCCAAGTATCAAATGATATATTTCTAACAATTTATCAAATCCTCTATCTGTATCTTATGCTAAAATTGAAAGAAAAACGAAAATATTTCGCATGACATCAGGAACACCAATCTGGGCTCAAATTGATAAAACTCTTTTGAGAATTAAACTGAGAATTTCTCAAACATCAAATTCGATTTAATATTCAATTTAAGATTTCAACTAACATTAAGATCATACTCTCTCAATGATCTTTTTTTTTTCAACTACAGGCAAAACAAAGCAAAATAACAAAATACACTAACATCATTATTTATGAGTATAAACCGCTGCGTACAGATTTTCATTCGAAATTTAAACCGATGCGTACAAATATATACATATACCGCACTGTACAGCGATTTAGTTTCGGTTTGAACAGTAGCGTACCACATAGAATTTTTCAATTGTCTATACATCCTAGACAATGCGCTAAAACCAATAAATTTTGGGTCATATTTAAAGAGATACCTTGTCCTCATCCACCGACACATTGGTTATTGCTAGTGCGGGAATTTTAGGGAAATAAGGCGTTTTCTACTTTCGTTTTGCGCTTCAATTTTAATGTTATCAAACCACCATCTTGCAAGCTATATTACACATAAACCGTGCAATATGACGTTAAATCATTAATAACGATGGAAAATTTATTCAGATCCGATTACGTTAATGATGTGATTATAACACAGGATGACAGATAAAAGCAATTTGGAACAAAAATAAATATAAACATTCACTTTTTCTTAAACGCCTTTCTGCCATTTTTAAAATACCATTGCAAACTAGCGTACAGAGTTTCCATACAGTGAACACGCTACTTTGAGTGTTTACAGCAGTGACCATGACAAGCAGTTTGATTTATCGTAAGTGTGCTAATGATTAATAGCCATTCTCTGTAAGCACTGACACTTTTTTGGCACGCACAAGAACAGATTTTTTTCAAACTTGCACAAGATGGTCCCCATATAAGATCATTACAAACTATATCACTCATTCCGAAATGGGTGCTATGTTGCCATAGAAACAGGCCATAGGAAGTCATAATTTCGCAAAAATGCCAAATTTCAGATCCAAATTTCAGATTTTTGCAGCATATATGGGGAAAAAAATGATTAAAGCAAATAGATTAGGTGTTCTAGTTATCAAAACATTAAAAATCCCATGGAGAACATAACCTTAATTTTTCATAATTCTCGATTGAAAATTGCATACTCTTAAAAATGGCCATAATATACATGAACTATCCCTGTTTTCAGGAGGTTACAATAATTCAAGGCAGAAGATTTTACAGTACATGTCCATATTAATTGAAAGATAAATTTATAAATATTCCTTTAATAATCAGAATATATTGTTTTCACGTGGTATAATTTTAGAATTATAAATTGAAAAAATGGTGTAATTTCTTAAATTTAGTCTTGTAGTATATTTTAGAGTTACTTTCCTTTGATCCCATAGTAACAATCCAATTTGGCGGATAGAAATAACAAAATGTGCAGTCAATATTTCGCAATTATTAAGTAATTCTGTCAACAATTTAGCTGATTTAACAATGTAAACTTATCATTGTTATTTATTTTAGAAAAAAAATATAAAAAATAAATTAAAAAAGCTATTTTCAGCTGAAACTACAAGAAAAGGGACATTCCTTGATTTTGTTTTTTACATACATTCAAAATTAAATGAGAAAAGAATTGGGTACCATAAAAAATTTGTCACACAGATGCAGCATGAAAAAGCTCACTGTGTTAAATCAAGACATTTACAAGGCTCAAACCATGTTCAAAGTATAAGGAGGGCCAAAGAGTCATTATAAATAGGAATAGGATTTATTTATGTGGTTTCACATGCACGGGATTTCAACTGGATTGGATTGTTTTCTAAATCAACACTTGAAATACATCTAGGTAGTGGGAATTACATATTAATATAGTATCCAAAACACTATATTAGTTATCTTGTCACAATAATATGACAATTATCTGTTTCTCTGATGCCTATCTTCCTTTTTGACAGGTGAAAAAGTTTATCTTGACTGGTTTTTTTTATCTCTTTTTAAAAAAATGTGCAAAAATGGTTAACAAATGACCTTGACCTTAAGTGAAAGACTTCTGGCTGACTATCATTGATGACATCTATATACCTACCAAACATGAATATCAAAAAATACAGTTATATTGAGCATATAATGAGTTTTTACGCAGAAAATACATAGAAAAATACTAAAATTTAAACTTGACGGTGCCTGTCTGGTTACCATAGTAACCACCTTTACAGACAAAATCCCAATAATTTTTTGGGTTTTTTTTATGACAGAGGGATGGTTGATTTATTCTTTAGTAGGTACACATAATTTCAAACTAGCTGCAATTTTTTCAAAAATGCTTCAAGAAATTGTCAAAATATGAAATTTTCAAAAAAGGTCATACCCCACCCACCTAAATATGTTAAAGCATCGAATATAACAAATAATTGAAATAAATTTAAAAAATGCAAATGATTGAGTAAGGATAAAACAATTTATAAGAGAAAGATTATTTTTTGTAAACCTTTAAATAAGCAAGATAACAATGCTCGAAAAATGCCTATTTTCATGCTTATATTTGCCATTTTTTATAAAAAAAACTGTTAGATTTGTTTCCATGGCAACCTAAAAACAAATTAATAAAACACTATTTGTTTACTCATAAGGGCAATAAGGTCTGATAGTCAAACAAGTTTCAAGTAAATCCGAGACATGGCGTGCCACACTCACTATGTAAAAGTGTAAATGCTTACAGAGAACGGCTATTAATAGCTCGTCTACGATAGACAAACAACATCACGACTATATGTCGGTATCTTTTCTTCGCAGTAACGAGCAAAGACTTAAAACACATTGTTATTTGCAACAGTCTTTAAAATTCAATCGGAAAACTGTTCAAAGCAGCTTAAACGTTTTTAAAATCACCCCACAACTTTCATGTACAGTTTGAAGATTGTATTGATAGCGCAACGCATTATTTCAATGATTGGCCTCCGTAGACCCAATTTTGGCTGATAACGTTCTTACGTAACATTTGACGTCAGCAAAAATTAGAGATTTTGAAGTGATTTATTGCTAGGTACTAAAATTGCACATTGAAAAATTTCAACAATCTTTCGTGCATGAGGCCCCTCAAGCTTAGGGGAATCGTTTTAAAAATCTTAAAAGGCGATACCATGGAGAGGACCTACCAGTCAAAAGATCTGTCTAGAAAAGAAAGTAGGTCTTAATATGTATTAAAAAGAAAAATGCAATTAAGTGATAAACGGTCTGTATTAAAAAGAAAAATGCAATTAAGTGATAAACGGTCTGTATTAAAAAGAAAAATGCAATTAAGTAATAAACGGTCAAGTTATTAAAAGAACATATATTTGTGAACGTTTCTTTTGGAGATAAGTATATGATTGCTTTCTTTGCTCTCAAATCAAATTAGTAACGAACCATGTGTTCAGTAGTTTTATAATACAAGATTACAGCACTGGCACGGCGGAACCTAAACATCGGATCGTCGCATTTTAGGTTAAGGTAAATCAGCTTTTATTTATCACTACCCAGTTTAATAGTGAGTCGTGCGTATGTAACTGCACCCTCGTAACTTCAGCTTAAACAAGCTGAAGATAAGAGGACTTGGTACCCAACGATGATATGTGTTCACTTTCGCTCAGTAATTTTAGGATACAGTTATTTAAACGCGATAACGGTAATTGTCAACAAACTTTTTAAAGAACCCAAAATATTCAAAATTAAACTGGCCAAATTACGTCACGTCTAAGTCACGCCCTACCAGGTGAATAATAAGGTAGAATATGCGAGACATAATTTGAAAACAGTTTGTCACGTTTTATCAACCTGGACCCAAGGCATGTTTTGACCTTGTCGACGATTGATTGATTGAATGAATGGAGTTTAACGCCGCTTTCAACATTTTTTTCAGTTATATCGCGGTGGCTGGAGCACCTAAAAATTGATTCCTGGTATTTCTCTCACCAGTACAACCATCACATTCTTTCCTAGCCTCCAGCTGCTATCTCACATAGGTCTACGATTATCAACCAATTGGTGAGAGACAAATAGTTGGAAAGAATGAGTGCCGCCGTCGGGGATCGAACTCCGGACCTCTAGAATCACAACCAACTGCGCTATGACGGCGGCGCCTTGTCGACGAAAAAACACAATATTTGTGCTTATTTTCTCTTTTATGTCGCAGTTGTCTTAAGGAAACAAATCTAAATGTTAGATGAAGGGGCTCCCATATCATATAACCGATTAGAAAACTGTACTAAAGCAAGTACCTTATTATGCCATTGCCCAAAATTAATCACTGTTGGACATCTTGCTGCAAAAAGAAAGAAGAACGATCTTCTGCAGACTTTTATCTTATTTTGTTAAAAGTTCAAGTTAATGTCTGTTTTATAGTCTGTTTTTTTTAGCTAGCCACAAAGAACTGCATTATATGTTTTGATTTTTGAACATATATTGCACAGGAAAAAAAGTTAAACTCTGGTCCAAATGTATCCAATGCAGAGGGCTAAATATCCGAAATAGATACCATCCGAACGTGATGACAGAGGACTATGGTATTAAAGAAATAACACGGAAAGTTAATTGAAGGGCTGTAACTTTATGGGACATGGATGGGCAGGTTTGATGATATAGACGAAATTAAACAGAGTCATGAGATTGTGGGATTTTGTATTGAATGGGAAAAAATTTGACCCGTCACGCGAAAAGGGACCATCTGGATAGTGCATACTGACAAGGGTCGGAACTTTTTGCACCGTCCCTATTTTCTGAATCTACCTTCCAGTGAAAGAATTTTTATCTTAGGGGGCGCGGGGGTGGGGGGGGGGGGAGGGTAATAAATATCTATAATTTAATAGTAAATTAGCGATATTGGATTAACTCATTTAAATTTCTCATAAAACTCGCTCAACACATGTTCAATTTCATTCCAAAAACATTGTATAATCATTCATCTTCTCAAATTCACGATGTTGATTACCGTAATAAAAGACCTGCAGATGGTAGATCTATTAATAAGATCCCTAATTTAACTCCCACCACACAATGGATAAACAATGGATGGGTAGGGGCTAAGTTTAAACCCATTATTTTACATCCGTTGGGAAGCAAGTTCTCACAGCTCAGATTAATCCCTCTCGATTCTGCTTCCTGAATAAAGTAGAATTATCATCTTTGGAATGTGGTTGTAATAAAATGGGGGTTGAAGCACGTTTAATTAAGTGTCGTCGTGACGTCATTCAGGGGCAAACCCCTTTTTATCTCGCCAAAATAAGTATTTGCATATATTTACCAGTACTTGCGCCAAATGTTAGAACCAAGTTCGAAAGACACCCCCAGGAATCGAAATCAGGACCTTTATAGACCACGGACACCACACCGGTGGTAGGGGCTGCGGAGGAGAAAGGCTTTTTCATTAAAAAGAGGCACTTTATGTTCAGGATGAAAAAACATTACAAACCGCTTGTAAGTTATGCCCCGCTTTGCACGCAAGTGTGTGCGCAAAGCGGTGTGCGCAAAGCGGGGCATGATTTGTATACGATTTTGACAGTTGTTTCATCCAGAACGCGGGACTGGTGACAGCTTATGACTTTTGTCCTTATAAATGCTTATTTACTCTCGAACACTTAATTAATGACGTATTTCTAGTTTCAATGATAAAATGGTAGTTATTTGTTTAAACTTACTGGCTCATCCACTAATCACGTCTTTTTTAACCTAGTGAAACGGCTTGCATTGAACCTTCATTTTCCTATTTGGAAGCGAACGCAAAAGCGACTCGGTCGATGAAGCGGTACGTGTATTTAGAGTTCCCTCCAAACTAAGTTCAAAAGAGATTTGTCTTTTTGGATTAAAAAGTAATGTTTCATCAAATATGGACAAAAATGAAATATGTTGGGCTTTCGGTTTCAGAGAAGTAGTTTTTTATTTCCCTTTTTTGCTATGGCAAACTGAGTTGAGGGTAGATATCATTCATTTATACAACTTTTGTAGAGCTTAATCCAAGGAATACACCTACAATGCTCTATCAAAGTTCTGACGGCGGCACGCATTCTTTCCGACTATTTGTCTCCCACAAATGAGTCGATGTTCGTAGACCTGCGTGGGATAGCAGCTGGAGGCTAGGAAAGGATGTTATGATAGTACTGGTTTGAGAAATATCAGGAATCCATTGTAAGGTTTCCTTCAGCCGCCGCGATATAACTGAAAAAAATGTTGAAAGCGGCGTAAAACCCCATTCAATCAATCAATCCATCAAATTTGGTCCAGTTGTTTAGGGGGGGGGGGGGGGGGAAATTTGCATAAAGAAATTGTGCTCGAACGGCATACGTTAAACGACGGGAAAAGAACATTTGAAGATCCTAAATATGTCGCTCGCATTGAGCGCTTCAACTGAGCTTAATATCTAGCATCCTGCGACTCATTCGGAACATTGCTCGGACTTTTCCGTAAACTGGAAAGTACTTCGGATGTAAGTGTAGTAATTTCTTGTCATTGTCTAGGTGACGCGGCTCCGGATGGTACTTTTGTTTATACGCTAAAAGAAAAGCAAATTCCTTCAATGTTTTCCGATTGTCTGTGGAGCTCTCTTTGGCATGTTAAAATTTGAAAGCAAACACTGCGTTTTGTTTTCAAATTATAGTATACCAAAAATTAACCTTACGTTGATTATGCTTTACCGCAGTAATTTTCATTAACCCTTTCCTGTTTTGCAAAATTTTGGACCTGTCCAAATTCAAAGGTCTTGCAGGCGAAAATTTAAAGTGGAATTAATTTGAAAAATAACCATTCCCTAGGGTAGAAAATAGTGTGGAAAAAGAAGAAATTGCTTGTCAGAAGCAATTTATTCTTTTTTCACAATGTTTTCTCAATTATAAAATCACAGGCACGTAAAAGCAGGGATTAAACAGCAAAGGGTTAATTAATGTTTGTGGCGTCATACAAACCAACTTGCGAAATGACGCGCTGTCATGGCTGCGCCCTTATCATTTCCGAGGTCTATTCCGTAGAATCGCCGAGGGTTCCCGATTGCATTCAACTGTAACAATGTCCTGGGATTATGAGGATCCCAAAATAGTAGGAGGTATTCCTTTATCTCGAGCAATGGGATTCATCTGTAATCCTTATTTATTCAAAGGACTTAAAAGTTCTTTTCACCAGAATCTAGCAGTTCCAAACCAAGGTTCCCTACTAATGTAAGGAAAAAGTGGAGTCATAAAACGTTGGCTTGGAAAACCATTTGAATATACAGTCAATCATGCTCGTACGACCACGTCTATTAAGCGACCAGTTTTATCAAGCGACCGTTTTCAAAATTCCCTTCTTAGATCAAAATATCCTAAAAATTAGGTCTTATAGGTCTAAGAAATATTGAAAATGAGTCCTATGTTGTTAAAACTCGACAGAATCGTCGCATTGAGACGATTTTATTGAGTTATAACAACATAGGATTACGCAATAATACACATTTTCGAAAAAAAAAGGTATGTTTCTTTTTTGCGAATTAAACGTGTATTAAGCGGCCATTTTCTTAAACGACCGCTTTATAGTCGTCCCTGCAGTGGTCGCTTAAAGCAGGTTAGACCGTACATGTATCATAAACCTATGTATCTGTCACTATTAAAGATTCTTTATTGAACAGATTTGATCTTTACAGATCTTCATCTCAGAAATTTACAATCAATATGATATATATGTGACCTGTCACGCGAAAGGGACCATCCGGGAACTCCGTAAAATGAAATTTTAAAAAGGGGATTTGATCCAGCATATGTCAACCAGAAGTTCACTAAACTAAACTGGATGACATTTGACAACCGATGTAATTATTTTACTGGTGTTTTAATTTTCAAATGCTATAATAACCTTTTACCAGAATACATGAATGAGGTTATTTCATTTTGTAAAAACAGTAACTATAATTTAAGGTCGTCTGCACATAATGACATCAACCACTCAAAATATAATACGTTGTACAAAAAACGTTCTTTCTCATACAGCAGTATACATGTGTGTAATGAAATCCCAATTTCCATTAGAAATGCATCTTCTTTATCTAGCTTCAAAAACAAATTTAAACAGTATTTGCTCTTAACTAAATCAACAGTCGATGCAGAAAGCATCTATTTAAGTAAATGGTGTATCTGTCCGAAGATTTACTAATACATGAATTTTCTTTTATATTGTGTCCATTGTTATTTTCATATGTCATCATTTGTCATCATCTTTTTCGGCGACTTTCATCATATTTTTTTTTTTTTTTTTTTTTTTTTTTTTTATCATGATATCATTATTTAAACAGATTATCACTTTTCATTAATTTTTCTTTCACTGAAGGCAACATTGTAAAAAAGAGAAATTTCAATTTGTTAATTTTGAAAGATTTGTCTTAATGTTTCACCTTCATAAAATAAAGATATTATTATTATTATTATTATTATTATAAGTCGCATTTCAAAAAATCTTTCACTGGAAGGTAGATTGATCATTCTATATTCAGAAAATAACCATGGTGAAAAAAAGTTTTGATCCAAGTCAGTCTGCGCAGTCTGCGCAGTCTGACTAGGATCGACGCTTTACGCACCAACCAGATGGCCCCTTTTCGCGTGACGGGTCACATATATTTTTGTCGCTATTTCTTTAAATTCAAACCGTTAAATGAAAAAATAGGTCCTTCATTATCCGAAGGAATCCCCACCAAGATTACTTGTATTAACCACTGCATAGAGCAAAAAAAAGGGAGTGATTTTTCATAAAAAAAATGAAATACATGTAGTGGAATGATATTTTTTTTAAATCGTGGAATAAGCCTTAGACTTAGACGAATTAGAAATTTCCCTAATAAACTTAAAATTATTAAGGAACTTCAAAAGATAATAAACAAGATTTAAATGACATAACATTTTATTTTTTACGAAACATTATCTACACAAATTGTAATGATAGCAACATATTTTTGAAATGTACAAGGCACTGTCATTAAACAATAAACGAAATAAACAACGTATCACATTTCATAGGGAGATTGGGCTGATAACAACTGTAACAACTGACAACATACTTTTACATTGTAACATATAAAACAATATTATATACGAAAATATTTTATTCTATAACAAGGCACTGGTTTGATTGATAAATAAATAATGACCACCTAATGAACCGCCAAAAAAGGCATTCATTTTAGTATAAAGCGGTCGCTTTAGACAACGGTCGTTTAAATGACATTTTTCTTTAAAATAAGAATGGTATTTTAAGGGCGTAACTACCATTACGCATATAACGCAAGGGCGTAATAGAAATAAATCATCTTTTTAAAAATATCGTAAATGAATGATCATATCATCGAAACTACAGCTTATTCAAGCTGTAGTTTCCGTGTTTTGATTATTCACCAACACTCAAATCATAGAAAAAGGGAGCGGACAGAGGGCATTCATCTTTTTGCCACAGTCCACATATGGCCTTTATCCTACATATTCTATGTTTGTCGCCTTTTGAGTGCGTATAAATTTCAGAATCCTAGTAACACCTGTGATTTTTTTTTCTAAAAGAATAATTTTACGATTTCTTATCGAATCTTATAATTTCCAAACATGTTCCCGGACGATATCAATTTTCTGTGAGTGTAAAAAATCTACTTTTCAAGAGGTTTTGTAATAAATTGATCACTGATATCGATCCATAAATATATATTACGTACTAAGCGTTTAGTATGAAAAGAAATATCTAACGAGGTTGGGGGAATTGATAATTGTCGAGGCTTTTCTAAGCCAATCTGATTTCACAAACATCGATGGATACAACTGGAATTAAAATTTAGATATCTCTCTACGCTTGATAGTCCTCTACATATTTCTTAAAAAATGATATTCATAGAGCTACATGCAATATACTTCAAAGCATCAGTATACGACATATCGTTTTATTACGCCAATTGATGACCCATAATTTGCAAGTGACGTCATTTTAAAATCTATATAGATCTATTTTATTTTTAGAATTTATTTTGTGTAAGTCTGATCCATTTAAAAGTGGTTGCAAATTCAACGTTACTAATACATATTTTTAGGCAAAAAAGTACTTCCATTTTCTTTATGTTTCATTAAAATGGTATTTGGCCAAACAGGGATATTGCCTAAAAAGACATTATTATGACTACCAAATTATATTCAACCATTGCCATGTCCAATAACAAAATGGCAAAATCGTTTACCCATTGCCATGTTGAATAAAAACCTAGACTGGGTAACTGCCCCTAGATCTATCGGTACTCTCACACAGTGGGCTACCAGTTTGATAAAATCCTTGACAAAAATCTTTTGAAAAAATCAAAGTACGGAAAACATCGGATTCCTAATTACGAGTCAGTTTATACGAAAAATATTTGTTTACCTTTCTGGACAAAAAAGAGAAATAAGGTGCTATAGACTTAATCAGACTTATGTGCAGGCTGATCTTCGTCTATGCCTCCCGTCAAAGCAGGAATATTCCATGCTCAGTATGAGTAAGGTTGAAATAATCAAAATAGATAGGTCTTCTAAACTAAGCAATCACATACATGGTAGAATGGCATTAGTACTAGTACATGTATTTTCTTCCGGATTTAATTTTCGAAAAAAAAATCTTATCATTGTTCATATCTTAAGTACATCGAACAAGTATTTGATAAAAAAAAAAGAAAAAAGAAAAAAAAAAAAAAACAAGTTTGAATGTATTCGTTTCTCGATTTGTGATATTTAATGGATATGTGAAAATATATTCCTTAGTTTAAAGTGTGTGACTGTGAATGTTGATTATTTGCCTAAATGTTGTTTGAGGGCCTTATTGTAAATAAGTTAATCATTATGATGTTGTTTTGTAATGATGTCTTAATAAGTAATCTTCGTTAAATAAAGATATTATTTTTATTATCATTATAACTATTATTATTTTAATAGAGGAAAAGGGACCATCTGGGTAGTCCGTAAAGTGTCGACCCTAGTCAGCTGGCGCGAACTGCTCAAGATGAATAGGGAAGAAAACTCTCAGATTTAGCCAATTTTCTGAATCTATAATGACTATTCTAAATACTAATGAAACTTTTAAATGCTACTTTCGGTTACTCTCCGCTGGAACCAGTTGCTCTCCGCTTGAACCAATGTATTTTTCAAATATTAATATTACTGTTTTTACAGATGGCACTTTTCTCTGTGACGGTTCACATATGTTACTCGTCACGCGAAAAGGTACCATCTAGGAACTCAGCCAATAACATATTTGAAAAAAAGATTGGTTCTAGAAATTGTCAACCAGAGTTTGCATTTAAAAAAAATCACAGGAAGGTAGATTGGTCATTCAAGATTGAGAAAATTTACATTGTGCAAAAAAGTTTCTATCATAGTCACTGTGCGCAAATCGCGCAGTCTGACTAGGATCGACACTTTACGCACTACCCAGATTGTCCCACTTTGAAAAGTTACAGTTTCACACACTCATTCAATTTCATTCCAAACTCATTCTAAAATAATTCACCTTGTAATTTTCACAGTGGTGATAATTGTATTAGTGTCAGGCGCCACACGTGATTTTTTCAAAATATTTCATAGGGTGGAATTTTAGTTTTCGTTAATCAAATCCGTTAAAAAAACAAAAACAAAAACAAAAAAAAAAACAGTTTTTTTAATACGCGCTCATACAACCAATTGGTCTTTTTCGTATGGTCCGGTTTTAATGCACTCGAAACGTTCTATTCAAAAGTGTCAAATAAAATACATCGATATGAACGATATTCTCAAATCACATATTTTACTTAATAGGTATCTAATCGCTATTCAAAATCTCAACATAAAACGCGTTCTTTTCATTTTTAACTAAATCAACAAATCAAGAAATTTCTAAAATATATGATTACCAGATAGTTTGCAAATTACCTCCTTTTTTCGTCAGTCTAATTTTTGTTCAATTCATCATCTACACGTAATAGATTAAATGTAACAAGCAAAACGTTAAGATTATAAAAGACAGTTAATAAGAAAGAAAAATAGTTTGCTCTTTTAAACGTTTGGTCATGCAGTGGTTGACTTAAATCAGCCCTGCGTTCAGGATCACAAAACGGTGCCAATAGTTTTCGAATTATACCCCGCATTGCACGTGCACTTGCGTGCAAAGCTGGGTACAATTTGACAACTGTTTGCACCGTTTTCTCATCCTAAACGCTGGGCTGGTAACCTCTGCAGTAACAAAGCCCATTCAATGATATGGGAATAAACTAATCAAAAAAAAAAAAAAAAAAAAAAAAAAAAATTATTTGCACAATTTTGCTTGTAATGACACGTATCGCTTACAATGAATTTGTTGTCTATTCGAGTTATCTTTTATGGAAATTCTATTGGAATCAGCGATAATCTTGTATAAAAATGTACTATCACCGAGTGTCGTAACCGGAGCTTAGTAAGTACGACATTTGGATATGTAATAAGAGAAAGTCCTTTATAAGGGAAAATTTATATCGAAAATATAGCCTTATTATACTGCAACGAGTCGCTCACATGAACATGTATGTAAAAAAAAATAATAATAATACAAAAAAAAAAGTTGAAAATTTCGGAAGCCAACTTTACCTACCCTGTCTTATAGGATGACTTGATTTGTCACTACAATTTAGAACATCGTGAATTTGACAAGCTGAATGATATTGTTATGATTTTGGAACGGAATTTAATGAGCGAGAGGATTGTGTTTTGAATTGATGTTAAAGGGAGGTAATCAAATATTGTTGATGTTGTTCAAGATGAACAAAAATTAAGTAACTGTTTTCGGGACGAAATAGAGGAATCGAAGCAAAGCTATTCATTTTTTCTCCGAAAAGTCAGTTTGTCACGGACAACCGAAACAACATCATATGTAAAATAAATGGTATTGGACATGAATACAGTTATAGACGTTTTCAGACATGCCAATAAATAAAAAAGATAGCAACCACACCCATGGTTTTGTTTCACAATATGACGTTCCTTATGGGTTCCTATCCTATCCTATCGGGTATTTGCGATTTGAATCTAATCTTCTATGTAAGAGGACTTATTCATGGTGATACTTATTACCGAAAGCACTATTCAACTATATCGAACTTTTTATAAGCTTTTTCAGGGGAGGTTAATCTTCGTTGGCGTCACTCCAGTTTTTATTGTACTTTCATCAGTAGACTTCCAAAATATCGAAACTGTAGCATCGTAATATGTCCTATTACGTGTAATGATTTCATGCTGTGTACCAACTGCGTTTTCACAGTCAATAACTTAATACAACTATACCTCGGTTTACTTGACCCGAATTTGACCTCTGTGGAAATATGCTTTAATGACAATTACCGGCATATTTTATCAATTAAAGAAATATATTTCATTCAAAATCATTTGTTATTCATTCCTATGAAAGCATGTACTACGCCGCATAGGGATGATAAGATATTTTTATTCATGTAAATAGTAGTGGTCAGATTCTGGTCAATAAAACCGTGCTATACTTTGTCTGCACTATAAATTATCACACTTTGTAGCTTTAAGCATTCCATTTTAGTGCAACTTCTAGCACCTCCGCTTTGAGACACACAAGGCTATTCTAAGGAGTCTCGCAAAACTATTTTAAGTTCCCATAAATATATGCGCACAGGAATTGTGCTAGCTTTTTATTTTAGGGAATCATTGACCCCATGACCATAAGATTCTGGGGTTTAAATTGGTTTTGTAGAGGTTTAAAGTAGCAAAACATGAAAAATCATCAGTCTTTAGAGTAATCTATATAACTGAAACAACATAAACAATAAAGTGTAGACACACTTTATTGTTTATGTTGTATCTTTATATATAGATCTTTTGTAAAAGTATGAAGAAACGATTGATCTTTATACGTAATATTTTATATTGCTAAGGTTGCACCACTGGAAATTCAGTGGGTCAAAATGAACCCCTGCAGGAAATTGTTGAGGATCAAAATGGGATTTTTGGGAGTCAAAACCCTGATATAAGGGTCAAACACGAGCCCTAGCGCACTTACAATAGTTTTGCGCTTACCCCTCGATTGGTACAGCCTTTTTCTTTCGTCACGAGACAATGTTCAAAATATCATAGATCACTTCATTTGCACGTGTATTCTAGTCGTTTTTCCGTGCAGTTTTTGCAGTTCACTTCGCAGCACCATCTGAACGTACAGTTGCACTGCCAAGTTCTAGTGTACTGATGCGTATTATAGCCCCGCCCACAACACATTAAGGTACACCCATCGTTTCCTCTGGACCCCTTGTCACACTTCCGGCCTACAGTACCTAGGGAACCAGTCGTTAAGTTATGTTCACAAAAATTGGGAGAAAGTTCTAAAAACACTAGATCCCGCCGTCGCGGCTTTTTGTTTGGTCTATTGGATTTTTTGAGAACTAAAGCGTTTGGGCGGAGTAATCTGCTCCCCCGCCAGGGAACTACTTGTTTGGATTTGTGATATTGTTTCAATAAATAGTCCCCGACATCTCTGAATGAAGGTAGTCTCCGCCAACATGTCTTTATGGAGCAAGATCCCGTAGGTCCGTGACACCGACATTCGAGCTTCATGTTGTCTCTGACAGCCTGAAAAGAGAGAAATAGCTTTGAGTTATGCTTATCCAAGTTTTCTTGGTGTTTGAATTTTATATCGAGGTTTCTGGCTGGTCCAGATTTATGTCTCGTCCATTCAAAAACCTCGATATAAAATACAAAGATGAAAGTTGACATATCAAGCGAACAGATGCTTTCCCCTTAGCAAAATATATTATCTTTGTTAATTTCGAGCTGATGAAGGAATTCATACATTGTATGACCCCTTGTGTGACATTTCCATCAAATTTCAATGTGCGTCGAAAAAAGAATCTGACCAGCTTATGCATTCGCACGGCCTGTCTTTTTTTACTCTGTACCTTATAGACAGAAAAGATCCCAAAGTTTGTGAAGACAGACAGACGGTCGTTTAATTGTACTATGTGACTGGCTTTGCTGCTAAATGTTTGCATTCCACGCACACATAAAACTGTTGAAAATGTCAGAGGCTCAATTATAATATTTTATGTAGGTACATGTACTAATAACAAAGGCAATTGACTTAAAGTGCAGAAGATATTTTCTGATTATGGCAATCTGGTAAAAACTTGTCGCAGCGGGAGGAGATCAATCAACATTGTTAATTTTATCTTTTCTTCCTACGCAAATAGATCCTTCAACTTTTGATTCCGATATTAGTTAAATCAACAGCTACTTACATCTATAGGTATATGAACAGAGAAAGTTCAAAAGTACTTTTAAACCATTTATTCGTGCTGGAGGGGTCAAAGTGAAAAAAGGCACCTAATCTAAGAGGTACTTACGATTGGAACTTTTTGTTTTATCTAAATTCGATTTATTTGTAATTCCAATTGCTACATTGGTCAAATCCAACCAACTAAGACGCAGAACAACTGATAGATATAGTAAAAAGACCATTCACATTGTGAAAATGAAAAAAAATAAATCTTTTGGAATTATTATGAAATGATATTTAATGAGTTTGTGAAGCGAGTTTGAGTGAGATTCAAGGGAGGTAATCCAATACGGCAAATTTGGTCAAATCTGACGAAATTATTGATATTATTTACCTCCCTTCAATTAAACACACCAAATTTTCTGTTTGTGTGTCCTCATGGACCAATCAGGCACTATAAAATCTACACCAGCTATTTAATTTCGTAAATAGTTTATTCGATTTGATTTAAAGGTTGATTGTCTTGGATGGTTCGGAAGCGTTTTTGAACTGTTTCTATGCATTTGTGTGTGGTTAGAGTGAGTGTTTGGAATGAGTGATTGGAGCGCTGAGCGGGTGATTTTGAACGGTTTTGAAAGGAATGACTGACAATTTCACGATGCTGTTAACTGCAATTCCACTAACGAAAGATTTGTGACCCGTCACGCGAAAAGGGACCATTTGGGTAGTGCGAAAAGTGTCGATCCTAGTCAGACTGCGCGATTTGCGCAGACTGACTAGGGTCGAAACTTTTTGCAATGGGCTTATTTTCCGAATCTAGAATGTTCAATCTACCTTCAAGTAAAAGAACTTTTGAAATGCGACCTCTGGTTGACCAATGCTGGACCCAATCTCTTTTTCAAATATTCATTTGACGAAGATCCCAGATGGTCCTTTTTTGTGTGACGGGTCACATTTTTTCTCTCAACCAATTCGTCTACGTACCACCGCCAACACTACCAATTATTCTTAAACAACAACAACAACAACAACAACAACAAAAACACACACACACACACTAAAAAACCAACAACATCAAAGTAAAACCGAGCAAAAAACAAATTCGCATCTTATTCACACTTGATCAATATTCACGAGGACAGAGGGTCGTCAAAAGTCTTCACAATTGTATTTAAAAACTGTCATAAGATAAGTCATAAATCTTTTTTGGCATTGATAATATCACAGAAGAAACAATTTAAAAGATTAAAACTCGTCTTAATGAAAATGCACTTGGAGTGAAATACAAATAAACTAAACTCACAAATGAATTACATTTACGTCATTTGGTTACGAATCAGTGCCGCGCTAAAGGTGGCTAACCTAAAGTCTTGTCATTGCGTGACTTGCGGTACTTTGATACGTAAGTCTTGCAGGTTCAAGAGAACTATTTTAACGCTTTGCAAAATCAATAAGGTTGAAACGATAGGAACTTTTTAATCTCTAAGATCAAAAAAACAAAACAACCATAAAAAATTATGTTTTATAATGCAATGAAGCCTACATTGACCTGATATCACCCGTCTGAAAACATAACATGATATCAGGCAGTCTATTTTTAGAAACAATTTGCATACACTTTCACCTGAATTTCTTTGATTTTTAAGGGTTTATCATACTCAAGCACTGAAAAATGATTGCATGATTAATAGAGTAACATATTAGTGTCTTAAAATATCAATGTTATCAGGTCTCGGCTGTAAGAATTTATCATGACTCGGCAAAGCCTCGTCATGATAAATTCTCCCAACCTTTACCAGATAACATTGTTATTTTTAGACACTAACACATTATTCTATATATAGCATCGGCGTTTAATTGTCGACAATTGACCGGGGTACTGTCGATCAAATTGCAATATCTGGCCCTTTTTATAAATAACGCTGACATTTTTAACGTTTCCTTAACTTTTACGCAAACGTTGGATGTCGGCGAAATTTTTTCGACAATTGGTCGGCGTATCGACAGGATGTCACGATAACTCGTCGAAAATGCGATGCGTGGTTTTTATCGCTCGAGATATATCATAAAATGAGGTAGATATCGCGAAGCTTTAAATCACAGAGTTATCGAAAAGGATAAAAGGGTGACAAAAAGATCGAACATTTAAATTCTTCGAGTCATGCCATCATAGACGATTAGAATGTTAGGTTGATTGATTGAATAGAGTTTTACGCCGCTTTCAACATTTTTTCAGTTATATCGCGGCGGATGGCAATGGATTCATGGTAATTCTCTCACCAGTACAAACACCACATCCTTTCCTAGCCTCCAACTGCTACCTCACATAGGTCTGCGATTATCAACCCACTGGCGAGAGACAAAGAGTCGGAAAGAATGAGTGCCGCCGTCCTGGAATCGAACCCGGGACCTCTAGATTGAAAGTCTGACGCGTTACCAACTGCGCTATGACGGCGGCTTAGAATGTTAGGCCTACGTACGCTGTCATTGTTAGATGTATTGTGGATTACTTTACAGAATTAAGGCGTCAATATTTCAATCTTTTACAGCGTGCAGCGTATAGCCTTTAGTGTTGTTATACATTGTTCAATACCACAGTCTGGTTAATTTTCCCTATATATTCGGACAGACAGATCGTACCAAAAATTTGTAAACCCAGAATAAATCATTTGCCTCATTTAGTCAACTTACTAAAATTCGATTTCATTCTCTAATTAAAGTCATGACAGTCCTTGTCTTAACACTTTCAGGCGTCCGAAAAATTAGGAAAAATAAGGCGTACTATCTGTTTCAGGCAACGTTGTTGTTGTACGATATTTGAATGCCTAAAAGTCAAAAATTGTAAAAAAAAAAAAAAAAAAAAAAAAACCAGGTCAAAACATTTGTCTCACTTAGTGGCATTAATATATATTTCGATTCAACTTTCTTAGCACTTTCAAATAATGATTGTCTGTCGTTCTTACGATCTATTTTTGCGTAGGTCAAAATTTTAAGTTGCTTCTTTAGTAGTAACTAAATTGGACGTTTTGCCATGCATCATCTCATTGAAATCGTCTTCTTGAGACGATTCCAATGATATATAGCAAAGCAGAATCCAACAACGAATGAACACACCAGTCGGGATTTGCGATTTTGTCTTACGATTGATTTTTTCGTAAGAATTTAAGTAAAACGGCCCCCGGTTGTATAAAAGACAATCATTGGTTAACTTTAACCGAAAAATTATTTTCACCAATCAGGATTGTTTATTCAATTTATACGATTGAAACAACAGATCTGATTGGTTGAATGTAACTTCCAGTTTATATTTAGCCAATGGTTATCTTGTATTAAACTAGGCCCAGGCGCCCGAAATATTAAAACATTTATGGGGTTACTGTCTGTTTCATTGTTGTACTATATAGCAAGACCGCATTTGAAAAAAAAACTACTTATGCCTTGATTACAGATACATCAAGGCATAAACAATAACATGCTCGGTTAAGTGACCTTCGATTAAAAACTCTTTTTTTTAAAGTTGTGAAGAATATATCTACTATTTTCATGTTTTCATGGTTTCATGGAGGTTCGAAACGAAAAAAACTTAATTGCACAGTCTAAATAAGCCCGTTGAATTCTCGCATAAGTTTGAATAGCTGTTTTTTCGAATCATCAGTCACGTCGTTTTGGAAATGGCATATGAATATCTTTGTCGTCTGGTACAGTCTAGGATTCATTGATGAATTGATGAAACAAAACAATAGATGATTAATGCCAATTAAGATGATCAATCCTACTTCCAAATGCGACGTGCAGCTGCACCAAAAACCGAAAAGGACACGGTAATTAATCAGCATTTTTTGTTAATGTTATTAAGAAATAATCCCTCTATCAGTCCTCAGATGTAATCAAACACTTAACCCACCAATCATTTAAAAACGTCATCAAGTTCAAACCAAAACCGCCCTAAACTATCATCACGTATTGCCCCTAAATATGCCAAGAGCACCACCTACGGGTGCCTTCGCTCGGCTTTGGATTGCTGGATGGTGAAAAAAAAATCAAAGGTAAATATTTTGCACAAAATGCACCAAGAGTTACCCCCTGGGTAGTATGGGTTGCATATTTGATGGTGAACATGTGTGCCATCAAGTGAATGCTTCCAGAAGAAGAAAAATGTCAAAGCTTTCGCGAGACGACGACAACAACAACAACGACAACGAGAACGACGACGACACCAATGCTAACGCCTTATCTCGGGTTTTCTCCGAAAACACCCAAGCTCAAAAATAAACATTATCAAGCACTACCCCGCCCATTCTTCTTGAAATATAATAAAGTTCTTTTCTCTCCAACCATCCTAAAATGTTATGAAGTACTAACTCAACTATCTTTGCTCGTAAAGTTTAACTACTTTGCTTGTTACAATTCAAGCAATTATTAACAAGCATTATATTTTTAATTTGTGGAATTGTTGATTTTTTAATAGAAATGTTCTTAAACTACATGTGTGCAGTTTAATAATTTCATGGGAATGGTTTAAATTTTACTGGCTGATAATTTAATTAATTTTAACAGGCACATAGATCTGAATTATAAAAAGATAAATTGCACATTAAACTAAAATACGACACGATATTTCATTTAAGTCACCATTAAGTTTTTCTTGCGCATCATGTAAATTATAAAGGTCATAATGAATACTTATGAGCTTTCAGTATGGACAGAAAGAAAATATAATTGAATAACTAATGGAAGTTCAAACTCATAAATCTGCCATTAATAAATTATAGATAGTTAAATTCATATGATTGTTATTATTTTCGTTACAACAAACTTCTCAGGCAAAGTTATTTTGGGCTTATTTATAAAAAATTAATTTTATCATCAATATTTCAAAATATCATGACGCATCAACCGAAACTAAAACTGTCAACAATCCATTTAGAAGTACAGATAAAATTGGAAAGGTCATTCTAAAACCCTTATTTCTCATCGAAAACCTATGTTGTTGGTACTCATTTGAATCGTCTCGGCGAGACGATTCCAATGATCACCCACAATATAAGATTTGTGCAAGAATAGTTGAAATAAACTAATTTGAATTCTAAAATACCCACTCTATCTGTAGCTGCCGGCAATAAAATCAACCAGTCCTGCTTCCATTCGGATGATGTGTATCTATTTTCACAATTAATTAAGACCGATGACTTTATTTTTTCCATTTACAGTCTATGTTTACGGCAACGTTGTTTAGAAATAGCTCTAAGAATCTTCAAAATGAGTACACTATGCTGCTCAAATAACCCTAGTTTCTATATGAAAACTTTCTCGAATCGTTTAAGAAATGGAAACCCACTTTGTATGTGTACCCACGTACAAAGCCGGATAGCATTTTCAAACGTTCGTAATTGTTTTTGAGCCATGAATGCATTGACGCTTTCATCAACAAACAGCAAAAACGTGACATTCATCATCGAGAGGTTTCAAACTAGTCCAAAGACAGCAATCAGCCCTGTGTACATGATGAGAAAACGGTGCCAAATGCTTGCTATTTTTATTATCATTTGCATATGTATGCACTTGCTTGCCAAAAAGGGTATAGTTTGCGAGCAGCTTGCACCGTCTTGTCATCGTTAACACAGGTTTAGACAAGGTTTAAAGAAGCTAGTGTTGCTTCCCTTATCTAAAGAAGATATTTGTTAAAGCCCCGGTCTGTGTTCGTAACGCAAGACAATGATAAATTTTAGACTACTATGTACACAAAAACTAGACTTTTATTCTTTAAAGATTATCTTGAATTGGTCATTCTAATGTCCGGTAATGTACATGATTATGGCGTGATTATCTAAATATAGGTCTTACTTGATGATTATTCATGACATGCAACATTTTGGACTCCAATTTGAATACCGCCTCATTACTGCTCAGGACTGCGCGTGGGCGTAATTCACGTGACCAAAATCTAATCTCTACGAGTATATTTTACTTTATACAGCAGATTATGCGTTTCACGATTGATTTGTTTTTTTGTTTTTGTTTTTGTAAAACTCAGCTTTCATAGGATTAAATAAAGAAAACATATTCAAAAGAATATTCACGAAAGAGCGATATTTTAACTCTAAACGCAGACTGGGGCTTTAAGGAATCAATCGTAATTAGCGACAGTTTTAATAGGTTCAAAATTCTTTATAAGCTTGTCTGCGATTCCATTTATTCATCAAAAAACAAAATAAATCTCGTAATATTTAGAGTTTTCTATACTTTCAAATGAATTAAATAGGATATGTTTTTACACTTAATGAAATAATGTTTAATTTACAATTGACAAAGATTGTCACGGAATTCCTTCATACGGGGACCTTTTTTGTTGTAAAAATTTCTTTGTGCTGTAGCCAATATCGTGAAATTGACAAGGTGAATAATTTGAAATGATTTTGGAATGAAATTGAATGAGTGTGATAGGTGAGTTTTGAAAGGGATGTAATCCAACAACGCTAATTTTGTTCATGATGAACAAAATTAGCGAAATTTATTATCTCCCTTAATATAATTAGTATAACAGTTCAACAAATAGCTTCTCATTTGTTTGAAAAGAATCAATCAGGCGCTTATAATTTTCAGTGAAGTCGCATTTTTTCTATTTTGATTTATAATTATTGCATTAAATGAACGTTTTTGAGTCGTTATGGACATACGTAAACGGACAAAACCCGGGCGTTAAAGGTAGAAAACGTGGATTAATCAGTAAATTCACGCGCCGTTAACACCCGGCTTTTTTTTTACTGAAATATCCTCGATATGAGGCCTATACAGCTTACCGATTCCAATGATACTTATCTTTTTCTGCAATACTTTTGACTTCAAAAATATAAATCAATGCATTTTGTAAATAATACGTCAAAAGTTTGATTTTGATTAGTATACATTTTAACAAGTAATATCGCCGCATCTAACATATTCATGGTAAACGTTAATTTAGAGCGTTACTAAAAACGCTGGTTTCATAACCGCGTTAAATTTTTTGACGTCATGAATTTACCGAGCAATGGCAGTATAAAAAAGTGACGGTGCAATGTATGACGCAATTTAGCCGGTGTTTCGCAGGTTTGTGGCTCGTTTTTGAAGCGTTTCTTTGAAATATTTCGCAATCTCCGCTGTTTAAATACTCTAGCCTTTCTTTTTATGCAATAATAGCATCAATTAATGTTTTTTGGGCGTTAACATTTGCAGGGAACCTCAAAATTCTTTAACTCCCTCGGGCGTTAAACCATTTTTCGGGTCTTCGCAAATGTGAACGCCCTCAAGAACGTGAATTAACCCTATATGAATGTAGCTGTTGATTGTATATTTCAGTGATTTTTTTTGTTTTGTTTTTGTTTTTTTTTTTTGAACGTTTTGGGCGGTTTGAGTGAGTTAATGGAATAAACTAATGGAGCGCTGAGTTAGCGATTTTGAATGGATTTAAATGAGGTGCATGGCAATTTCACGTTGTAACTTACTGTAAAAACCATTTGTATCAGCAACCATTTTCTGGTGTTGTCGAGTACATCACGTATTCCAAGTAAACTGTTCTTTTTATTCAACAGATATAAGGGGAACTATTCTTACGTGCCATATGACACAAGATAATCATGCTTGCTCCTTAACCCTTTCCTGTTTTACAAAATTTTGGACCTGTCCAAATTCAAAGGTTTTGCAGACGAAAATTTAAAGTGGATTTAATTTGAAAAATAACCATTCAGTAGGGTAGAAAATAGTGTGGAAAAAGAAGAAATTGCTTGTCAAGAGCAATTTCTTCTTTATTCACGATGTTTTCTCAATCATAAAATCACAGGCGCGTAAAAATCAGGGATGAAACAGCAAAGGGTTAAATGACAATCTGTATTAACGGGTTTGTTTGTTTATTTATCGTCGCTACCGTAGCATATGCCCATATGAGCGACGCCCCAATAAGACGGTTAGATGTTTCTGGAGAAAGTGCAAGGATACATGACGATATTACTGCTGAGATCCACCATGGTTACTTAACGTGCGAGGTAAAAAGCGTCGTCTAACGGGACCTCGGTCTAACGTCGGGCTGATTTATTCTACAGATATAAGGGGAACTATTTCTACGTGCCGTCTGACACTATATAATCCTGATTGCTCCTTAAATGACAGTCTGTATTAACGGGTGAAATCTAAGATCTTTTATAAATCTACCCCCTTTATCCGCATATACATTGCATTATCCCTTTGTTGACAAAAACAGTCAACATCCCGCTAATTTGTTTTGTTAGTTCACTAACCTTTATCCACCAGAAATATTTCATTATTTTCGAAACATTGAAAAGAGTAATTTAATCTATACGCATTTCTGTTTTGCTATAATTGTTTGGATAAAGTTTGAGATGCGGAGAGAAATTTTTATTTCTTTCATGATTTTCGTCGGTTGATTGAGAAATAACGGTTGAAAATCACTTGATAATTTCACAATGAAACCAGCGAAATTATCAAAAACGTATACCCTGATTTAGTTCATTTCACTCTATTTCGCGTTGTAAGAGGGAAACCCAATAAACAAATTTAAATGACGTCATGATAACGTTGCTTAGTAATCACTTGCAAAATACCGCTATATAAGAAAAGTTGTCCCGAAATCTTAACAATCTGTTTCATTTTTTGAATTAAGAAATAGAACAACCCTTTGTTTTCGAGTAAGATCTATTAATAATTCATTTTGTGAACAACAAAAGCTATATTTTCATTCGAGAGGTAATCATTTTGTAGTGAACTCAATGAAATATAAATCGACGTAACTGAAGCTGATAAAACACTTTTCCTTAAATTTCTTTTGACAATAAGAACTTAAGGGAAAGGTTTTGAAGACATTATTAACAAGGAATAGATGTTGCTGAAATATCGAAACTTGATTTTTTTTCTTTTTTTTTTGTCGATAGCCTTTTTCATTACTGATAACTAGGGCTTTTTAATAAAGAACTTGAAGGGGAAAAAAAGGAAAAAAACTACTGAAAGCTCCGAAAGACCCTTGCACGTTGCCCTACAAACTCCCTTTAAAAAGGGTTGTCCAAAAAAGAAAAAAAAAATGCAAAATTTAGATATACTTAAAAATTTATATTCCAGTTATATATAGTAGACTATGCAAAGTTATTTCTCTTTGATCCCGTCATCGTCTTGTTAAAAGGAGAATTCAGGGTTGAATTAAGCCGTTAGATATCATCAATAATAATCATATCAACACGTTTAAGATGTCAAGTCAAGGAAAACAAGGCACAACTTGTATGTCTCTATAACATGATCCATTCTTTGTCCTGAGGAGAACCTTGAAAGAGACTATATCCTATAGTCTCGTTCAAAGTTTTTTAAGGACAAAGCAGACAATATGAAAGTTTACGTATTTTTTTTTTAACCCCGTTGTCAGCTTGTTTAATAGAGAACTCAGGGTTGAATTAGGCCGCCAGATAACATCAATAATAATCATATCAACACGTTTAAGATGTCAAGTCAAAGAAAACAAGGCACATTTTGTGCGGTTTGACAGATCTTTCACTAGTAATTCAAAAGCATCGAGGTTTGTGCACCTAGCGAATGATTCCTGCCTTTTTCATACCAGCATATTATATAACCAGTGAATCAAAACCAGCTGCCCATCAAAATTAGGTAGATCTCTACTTCTTATTATTTGCAATTTGTGAAAGACAAATTATGTACCAGATACTTGATCGTCAAAGGTTAGATGAAAGCTTAAACCGAGTCGAGGATCGAAATTAAAATACTGGGATTGGTAACAGAACGGGTTTGCATTTAAACAAACCGCAAGGGCATAACTCCCATTAGGCAATGTACGCAAGTGCGTAAAGAAATCATAATCTGTTATACAAGCTGCAGTTACGATGTTTTGATTATTCACCATCGCTCAAATAATAAACAAGAGAACCAGAATGGCCTTAAACCGCTCACCTGAATTTTATTGGTCCAGTGGATCCCACCCAAGAAACTTTCTTGCAAAGTTTCATTCACATTTGCCTAGTTTTTGAAGAGGAGGAGTTATTCCAAGAATTCAAAAAGAAAATTGACCCCTCCCACCAATTGGTTACTGAGAAGAAGATGTTTAATGATTTCAGGCTCAAAATAAGCCCCCCCCTTGTGCCCATAATTATGGGCAAATCAGAATTTCACAAACAATTTTTGAAAAGGGTAACCCGAGAAACATTCTTGTAAAATTTCAATGAAATCAGCCAAGTGGTGAAGGAGGAGATGTCAGTTAAAGATTTCGGGCTCAAAATAAGGCACTTCCTGCCATGCCCATATTTTGCAATCAATCAAAATTTTGCGATAGATTTTTAAAAAGGGTCACCCAATGAACATTTTGGTAAAGTTTCATTTAAATCAGCCCAGTGGTTCAGGAGGAGATGTCAGTCAAAGATTTCAGGCTAAAAATAAGCCCCGCCCTGCCTCGCCCATATTTTGGGTCAATCAAAATTTCACGAACAAGTTTTAAGAAGGGTCACCCAAGGAACAATTCTGCCAAGATTGGTTGAAATCGGCCCTTTCGTTACTGAGCAGAAGATGTTAAAAGATTTCAGGGTCAAAAACTGCCTCGCCCTGCCACGTCCATATTTGGGGGTCAATCAAAGTTTAACGAACAAGTTTTGAGAAAGGTCACCCAAGGAACATTCCTGCCAAGTTTGGTTGAAATCCGCTCATTGGTTACTGAGAAGAAGATGTTTAAAGAATTGTTGACGACTTCCGACGCACGACGGACAAAATGTGATCACAAAACTCACATTGAGCACGTTGTGCTCAGGTGAGCTAAAAATGGGAGATTGCGGAGGGCATTCATCTTATGTCACCGTCCTCATATCGCCTTTATCATATATATTCTTTGGTTGTCCCTACTGAGTGCGTATAAATTTCAAAGTCCTAGATACGCCTTTGAACCGGATTTAGATTCCGGCAATTTTACTGGTTCACTTCTTCACGCCTCGCCTACCAATATTTGCCCTATTAAATGGCATGCGTCACGGGTGGCTGTCATCCTGATAGGGCTACCCCGAGCGATGTCAACGATAACAGGTCTGGGTAACCATTGAGCCCATGAAATATGTAGCCCATTGAACACCCACTCCTGTCCTTGTATACGCTTTTACAAAACTATTAGAAAATTATTATTAAAATTTGAGCTTGTGTGTGACATTTCTTACCGTGAACACACACTCCTAACCTTGTATACGCTTTTACAAAACTATCAGCAAATTATTTTCATAATAAATTGAGCTTGTGCGTGACATTTCAAACGATTGCATATGCACAGTCTGATTAAATTCTTCACTAAGTGTTCAATAGATGCTTACGGAATTTAAGCCTCTATTCACAACCGCAGAATATTCCTCATGTTTCGTATGAATGTCCAGACATCTCAATTTCATTGAATCTCACACGAAAAAAGTTATTGGAAACGTCACTCGTAGGTTCGTTTGAGGTCCCGGTTTCAATCCTAGACGGCGGAACTCATCCTTTCCGATGATTTGTCTCTGTTCAATAGGTTGATAATCGTAATCCTTTGTGAGATTGCAGCTGGAGGCTAGGAAATGATGTAATGGAAGTACTTGTGAGAGATATATACCAGGATTCCGTTGTTAGGTGCTCCAGTCGTCCAGATATAGCTGAAAGATTGTTGAAGGTGACGTAAAACCCCATACAAACAAACAAATCTCGTTTGATCAATCTATTGAGGTGCAAATTACGAGAATGGTAACTGCTAACTGAATTGTTTATGATTTGATTTGGTTTGTTTTTGAAGAGGCCGGTGTACTTTTTTGTTGTTGTTGTTTTGTTTTTGCTTTTCACAGAACTGTCGATCCCAGGATTTGGCACAGTTGGTTTAATATTAGATTTTGAA
Source organism: Fragum whitleyi (assembly GCA_948146395.1). Lineage (NCBI taxonomy): Eukaryota > Metazoa > Mollusca > Bivalvia > Cardiida > Cardiidae > Fragum > Fragum whitleyi. The sequence continues at coordinate 47,242,755 of OX411550.1, read as the reverse complement.
TTGCTGGGTTACAGCTTCGACCTTTGGTACAACGAATATTATTTGTCATTTTTCATATTGGACTTTGAATTGTAGGGTTACGGCTTCGACCCATGGCACGACGAATATCATTTGTCATTGTTACAATTACTGGACAAAATACAATAAGCTTTGGCAATTCAGAATAGGGTGTTGTGATACTTACGCGAGTAATACCCAAAACGTATGACTTGTTGCTCGAGTCGCCGGGTTAGAGCTGTTTATTGTTGGGAGCATCATAAATTGTCCGCCCAAATACGTTAGAATTTTGCATAAGCTGTACTCTCTTGAAATATTCACTTGTAATTATCGCAAAAATGTGTAGCAGAAAGAAATTTATTATTCAGCAATGCGAGATACAATTGATCTCTAATGGATCAGTCTCTTATTTTTCGTTTTTTTTTCTGACCTGCCTCAAAAAGATATCTATTTGCACAACAAGGGGCATTCATATTTTTGTGCGACGGGTCATCCTATATACAAAGACCACGTGTCTTTAATTCAACCATTATTATCCGATAATTCTATGGAATTCGGGTGTGCCTACAATTTAGCTCATGTGTCATAAAGAAAAAAAGAGATAGGTGTAACTGTCTTCGATTTTAAATGACTTACATGACAAATTTGACATGGAATTCAGATATCATTCATAAAAAATAGTTTTAAGATTCGTTATTTTTTGACAAATAATCTGATTATTTCCAGCAGGTGATCAAAGGCGGGATTGTACTACCTTTTTTAAAATCTAAAACAGGGTTATTAAAACTTCGATCCATACCAAAAGTCGTTCATATGTTTATTGCAATGTCGCAAGACCTGAGGTGCGTTGGTTAGAGCGAGATGAAAAATCCCGCTTGATAAGATTTTTTGAGACGTCATGATGACCGATTTTCTATAATTTGAGTGAAAATATTCGACGTCGTCATGACTACCCTTTAAGCCAATGCAAAACCATCTTCGTTTCCTCATTGAGATATATTAAGTTTCTTATTGAACCGCTAAAAAATCTCGCTCTACCAAACGCTTTATATTAAAAATATTAATAAGAATCTCGCTCTAACGAACGCTCGTGGTTAAAATAAGCATTTTAACTGTGTTCATAGCATATTCCTGTTGTGCACATTTATTAGCAAACAGCTTAGACTAAAATCAGGCTGCACAGATGTGTAGCCTAATCTGAGCCTATAATGTCTGCTCTTTTCCAATTATTATGGAAAAACAAGATGCAATGACTAAGTATCCTTTACTTTTACGTTGCTTAATTTGATCTACTTGTAAAACCATTTTCCTACCGAATGCACAACATCTTCGATGGCCTTTTTTCAATAAATGTGCTGCGAACTCTCTGATTTGTTTATTTATTTATTAATTAATTGATTTGGGTTTATTGTCAATTTCAACATTTTTGCAGTTATATAGACGGCTGGTGCACCTACCCATTGTTTTGTATTGTCTCATACCAGTACAAAATTCACCAACTGCTCATCTCACTAAAGCGTACTACTTATCATTCGCCGTGGGTTGGAGACAAATTACGCTGGTAACAAGCGAAATCTTTGAAAATTGATTATTTTTTAAACATATTTCCATAACCAAATATAACCTTTGAAAGGGCACTATATATGAAAACAAGAGCATCGCCCACAGGTACCAACGCTCAGCCGTAGGTGGTGGATACTGCAAATAAAATCTAAGTTGAAAAAGGGACATAACCCTCATAAATGCTTTCAGAGTTAACCGCCTTGATAGTCTGAGTAGCTCTTGTGACGGTGAACACTTGTGCCTAGTTTCATGAATCTATATTGAATAACAAGAGAGATATGATCAATGTTCCTCAAGCCAACGACAACGCCAACAACTGTACCGACGTCTCAAGTTGATGACAATACCACGGGTTTTCTCCAAAACAAATCCGAGCTTATAATGCAATAATTTTACGCTTGTACTATACGCTATTATTCTATTAGTGTTCTAGTCCTATTTTGAGATGGGGTATCATATCATATTTCTGACTTTATAATTAAAGAGTAAATTACGCCAATTATGGCCGTGAAAACTAGCGCCCTTTTTTGTCACGAAAGAATATTTTCCCTTCCCTGTTTTGATATCTGGTAAGTCCTTAAGTTATATCGTTTATACTTTTCATTCAAATAATTTCTTCTAAAAGTTCGTTTATTACGCGGATTATCAGGGCGCCGGATCTTAGGGGGGTGACGTCATTCATATTCCGTTATTACTCAACCAAATTCTATGTTGTTGGTACTCATTTGAATCGTCTTGATGAGAGGTTTCAAATTAGTACTAACAACATCTGATTTGATTGTCAAATAATGCTTTTTTTCAAATTTGAAATAGAAATTCAATTCTTTTTACTCATACTCTTGAATACGTTTGCAATCTTGTGGATAAGACAAACAAGAGGTACTTGTTTACCTGTATTGTTCCACCGACCAAAATTTACTGCTTATACGGGGAATTGTCCATTCATAGTATTGATCAGATTTCTTTAATAATGTTTTGAAAGTTTTTTTTAATAATAAAAGTGCATTCTTTTACAAATACATTGTAAACGATTAAGCGACAAAACCTTTACTAAGTTAATCCGACAGATTACCCCTCTATTCTACTTCCGATACCACGAAGGCTAACCACTAAGCCCCTTTATCTATTCCTTGAAGAATTCAAATATGGGACCACCTTAAGACTACTGTTTAATTGTACACATTAGTTTCTGTTAAGTTTTACTTGTCAAAAAGTTTTCTATAATATCAGAATGGGAAATCACCCTTATCCTAAAGTACCATATGAAGTCTAACCAAGTTGCATGGAATCGGAATAAGCGTCATACAAAGATAATAATCATAACGGTGATTTTCTAGTAGATATCTAAAATAATTGTATATTTTTCTAAAATATTTGCATATTTTTCAACCATTGACATACATATCATAGAATTAAATTCAAGCGTTTTCATATATCTGATAAAGAGTCACTGGAAGTTAATTCCGAAGATTGCAAGGGGCGTCTTTTTGGTCTCCAAATATGCGACAACCAAACCATGCTTTTAAAAGGATCCAAAGATCCGGTGAAATTTGGTCAAAGGCTGGTGAACATGTTCTTAGGAGATAAGAAAGCGACGGATGCACGCACAAACAGGAACAACGCCGTTAAATTCACATAGGAAATGAGATGATTTACCATCGTGTTTTCTATCTTTTTTGACTTTTTACAATAATACTCAAGTTGAAGTAAATATCTCTTTTAAAATGAAACCATCTATATATTGTTATCTCGATGGCTCAGTGCGAAACAGTTGTAACTGCCTATCACTTACAGGCAGTTACAACCGTTTCGCACTGAGCCATCGATCTATGTAATAGAATGGTTGTGCAAAAAATTGAAGTGAATATATAACAAAAATTGAAGTGAATATGTAACCAGGTTATAACGGTGCATAATTTATATTATCTCATCTCGATTTATTAAAGAATTTGATAGAGTGCGTAAATCGGTCATAAATAATATGCAAAAAGGCGCGTGCTTTAACGATTATTGTGAGTGCGTCGTTGCAAAATGGACCCAATGACAGGATGCTATTAGAATAAAAGAGTTTTTCGCCTTGAATTTTGCCTAATGTACATAATAACGAAGAGATCGTAAGCTCTTTCCTCTCGACAGATAATATAATAATAATAATAATAGTGATAATAAAATCTTTATTTAAAGAAGGTAGCTCATTAAGCTATCAGCGTATACAAACAATACAATGAAAAACTTAGGAAAACAGATGCAATATATACGTTTCAAAAGACGTTTCAGGGTTTCACCTTTGGGGCGCTCCCGTGCTCGTTGGTTTTCCTCAAAACAGAGCTACTTTTTTAAACTTTTGATTCAAATATCGCGACGGATGGTTTCAAAGTTTTGTCCGTCCACTGAAGATATGAGCAAAATGCCTCCACACGTGATTAAACGAAAAAACTGGGTGTAATTACCGATACTTGCACAGGATTTCAGGAATTATTGTCCTATATTCAATTGTATACTGGCAAGAGAAATACAAGGAATCCATTGTTAGGTGCTCCAGCCGCCACGATAAAACTAAAATACTGTTGAAAGCGACGTAAACTCCATTGAAACAAACGCTAAAAATTAACCATTAGTAAAACTTTCATCGGAAGTTACTTTCACCCAATCAGCGTTAGTTATTTAGAGCAACAAGCCCGAATGGTAAAACTAAACTTACGGTTTCATTTTAATCGTTAGTGAGCTTTAAGTCAATGATCATTGGTCAACTAAATCATTGCTAATGCATTATTGTTGGCATATAGTTCTTCATGCAGTTCAAAAAATTTCTTTTTTGATGTTTGAGTTGAAATTATATAGTAAAGAATGAAACAGTAGCTATTAAAACAAAAATTACTGTTTCATAATCTAGATTCTTTCCTTATCTGTATTTATGTTTGAAATGTGTGTGTACCAAACTTAATGTGGTTGTTTTTTTTTCCATTACTTAAGATCTTTCGTTACTCAATAAATAGAAAAGTGCAAGCAATAATCAAAACCACAATAAAACACCGCTTATTGTGGTCAAATTATGCAATTCAAAAAATCGAACACACATGAATATGAAATATATGAAGTGAAACCATAAATCATTTATCACATTATCGGTTTGTTTCGTAATGTTCAAAATTTGATTTAGTTATGTAAAGCACCACCGCGTTTACATGAATCAAATACATGTAATATGTATTACAGCTAACCTTGCTCGAGCGACCGCGTCTACTATGCGACCATTTTTATTAAGCGACCGTTTTAAAAATCCCCCTTTTTTAAATCAAATATCTTAAAAAGTAGGTATTGTTGGTCTAAATTTGTTGGAAACGTATCATATGATGATCAAACTCATCAAAATCGTCTCAATGAGACGATTCTATTGAGTTTTAAGAACATAGGATTACTCAGAATTTTGCAGTGATACGCATGTTTAATTCAAAGTATGTTTCTTTTTGTAAACAAAACGTGTATTAAGCGTCCATTTTCTTTAACGACCTTTTTTTGGTGATCCCGTAAGTGGTCGCTTAAAACAGGTATTTTAGTCATTTTGAACGTAATGGTGCCTTTGCCTTTTCTTGCATGTACAATTGCAATCCGTCACGCGAAAAGCGACAATTTGGATGGTTCTCAATTGCAATCCGTCACGCGAAAAGCGACAATTTGGATGGTTCTCAATTGCAATCCGTCACGCGAAAAGCGACAATTTGGATGGTTCTCAATTGCAATCCGTCACGCGAAAAGCGACCGTTTGGATGATGCTCAAATTTTCGATCTTTGTTAAACGGCACCTACTGCGCAGATTGACTTGGTTCGAAACTTTTCGCACTTTACTGATTTTCTGAATCTAGAATAATCTATCTTCCTTCTCGTGAAAGAATTTTTGAAAGACGGCCTTTGGTTGACATGTCCTTGGACCAATCTCTTTTTCAAATATTTTCAAACGAAGTTTCAAGATAGTCCCTTTTTTACGTGAATTATCACATTTTATACATAAATGGATACTGAGAACTGTAAACTTGGATGTATTTGTAAATATAGTTTATATTTGACTATTCATGTAAAAATTCGGCATATGATATTATTAGTTTTTAGCTCCACTAGTGTGTCCGTCGTGCGTCTTTGTGTGCGTCCGTGCGTAAACTTTTCTTTAAACATCTACCCCCCCTCCTAAACCGATGGAAAGATAAGAGTTTGACGAAAATTGGCATAAATGTTCCTGGGGTGACCCTCTTTTAAAGTTAATCAAAAGTCTAGATTTACACCCATATATGGGCGTGGCAGGGCGTGGCATATTCTCACTATAAAATCTGAAAAAAAATCTCCCCTCCTTAACCATTGGCCCAATTTCAATGAAGCTTGGCATAAATTATTCTTGGCTGATCCTCGTCTTAACTTGTTCAAGAAATTTGGATTGATTCCATATATGGGCATGGCAGGGCGGGGCTTATTTTCAATACAGGATCTTTAAAACCTTCCTCGCCCAAACCATTGACCCGATTTCAAAGAAACTTAGCAGAAATGTTACTTTGGTGACCCTCTTCTAAGGTTGCTCAAGAAATTTTGATTGACCCCACAAAAATGGGCCTGGCAGAGCGAGGCTTATTTTCACTAGAATTTTTTTTTAAAGAATCTTCTTCTCCTAAACCATTGGCCCGATTTAAATGAAACTTGGCATGGATGATTCTTGGACAACACTCTTCAGTAGCTGTTGAAGAAATTTGGATTGACCTAAAAATATGGGCGTGGCAGGGTGTTTTTTTCACAATTAAAACATTAAAAAACTTTTCCTCCCAAAGCATTGGCCCGATTTCAAGAAACTTGGTATGGATGATTCTTGGGCGACCCTCTTCTGTAGTTGTTCAAGAAATTTGGATTGACCCCCAAATAATGGGCCTGCTAGAGCGGGGCTTATTTTCACTATAGAATTTTAAACATCTTCTGCTCAGAAACAATTGGCCCGATTTCAATGAAACTTGGCATGAATGATCCTTTGGGTGACTCTTTTCAAATGTTGTTCAAGAAATTCGGACTCAACCCTAAATACGGGCGTGGTTGGTAGGACAGGGATTATTTCACCAAAAATCTTTAAAAAATCTTCGCTTCCTAAAAGATGCCTTATATCAACGAAACTTGGCAGGAAATTGTTCCTTTAGTAAATTTCCCTTGCAAAATTTTGATTTGCCCATATATGGGAATGGCCTGGCAGGGCATATATATGCTAAAAAATGATTGTCATATTCCCATGATGTATATAGTATTGTTTCATTGTTAAAGAGTCACCAAGACAACTTTTTTCCTATCCAGGGTTAGAACTAATACCATATCTTACCCCTTAAGGTTTAGCCTACACTCTCTGTCCATCTTTTGTCCTCTTTACAAATTTCCTGGTAATCTTCCATATCTGACTGAGTTTCTCATTGATAGATATTTGAGAGACAGTAGAGTGATACTTGGGCCTCTTGTTTTTAAAATTGGGGCTGTGCTTTTTCCGATGCGATCTTTCAGTTATATCGCGAAGCTTGGGGCACCTAACAATGGTTTCCTGGTATTTCTGACACCAGTACTACCATTTAATACGTACGTTCCTAGCCCTCCAGCTGCTATCCAACATAGGTCTACGATTATTAACCGATTATTTGGAAACAAATGTTCGGAAAGCATGAGTGCCATAGTAGGGAATCGACCCGGAACCTTTTGAATGATAGTTAGGCGTGCTACCACTGTGATAGGACTGAAGCTGCATATCTTCAATTTTTCTTCTTATCTAAGTGTTTTGTATGTAATATCATATGTGTCAAAGTAAAAGCTAGTAACATCGTGAAATTGGCCATCTCCTCGAACTTAAACATTCTTAACTACTCAATCAGCGTATCGTGCATTCATACCAAACTCTCACTCAAACAATTTAAAAGCGCTCCAAATCGTTCAAAAAACTATCAAAAATCGTTCATAATCTCACAGCAAACTGGCGAAGTCATCAAAAAATTATACCCAGCATCTTTTTGACGCTATATCACATTATGATCACGTTGCCAAGGAATCACATGCCAGAATGCCCTCTTTTAAAAATGTTTTCGCAAACTTTCATATTCCTTCCCATTTTTATGTTCAAGATATATAATAACCATGTCTTTCGTGAAAGGTCATCGATAAATCGTATATTTCGTGAATAACAAAAGCTATATTTTCACCCGTGGCCACTCGTGAAAGTATAGTTTTTGTTGTTCACCAAATGAAAGATAAGTAAAACATACACTGAAATAAACAATTGTGCCCTTTATCTTAGCGAATAGTCAGAACAGCTAATAGAAGTCGACAAAATTGTGTAAGAAATTGTAATGTTTTTGTACATCGAATGCAAGCTCTTTCAAATTCAAAATCTTCTTCCGCTAAAAAGCTCTGTTATCAGACCATCTATGATGAGTCGACCGCGTGTCATTCATTCATTATGCGTCAATATATCACATTTATAAGAAGGCCTCTCTAAGTCGGGTAATCCAAAACTATTTGACACCAAATAAATAAATTAGAACACACTGCACACAAAAACGAGGCTCTGAAAGTAGTCTTAGGATTGCGCATGCCTCTAACTCACTGCGCGCGCATAGTAATTCTGTAAAGTAAATGTTGGGAGAATAAGTTACCTAAGTCAGCTAATAAAGTTTGACGAAAATGCAAAAGAAAACGATACATCCATTACTCGTCCGTATACACGCATTCAGGTTACAGGCCCCTTTTTGGCAGTCGGAGCCCATTTCACTTTGACAGATTGGTCTAACATTGGGTTGTTGAAGAGATAACTGGGCGATAATCTACTGCTAGACTCGTAAAGTTAATCAAGTCAGTGAGAATGATCACCTAATAATACCCTTCTATGTTTCCACAGACAGGGAAAACTACACGATGCTTACATGGAGAACAGAGACACTACTTAAAAGTACTTTCATAAAAAACTTTCATATTTCAACAAAAATTCTGATTACTGAAAAATGCATAACACAAATGCACGTTCATTGGGAAGATATTGTAAGTGTCTATAAATATAAAAGCGCAAACAAAAGTTTTCGCCAAGCCCTTTGTATGAGACAAATGTTATAATTGAACAAAAAATCTTAGCCAAGTTTCAATTGCAACCTTTAATTGCTGAGATTTGCGTATTTAGAAGCTTATTGAATATCATCATCGTAGATGGTTTATTCCAATTTAGAATTAGTTGACAGAGTGACATATATAATAACAGAATTATTAAATATTGTTTTCGATTCTTTATTAGATTTTGTAGAATTTCTGGCATTCCAGAATTATTTGGATATATTTGTATACATTTTGCAAGAAACATTGTGTTTCTCTTGTTTCTTTTTTTTACGATGGGTCCATTTGCCAAAGAAATATGCATACTGGTATATCCATTCCGACAGCCGACGGTTTTGAACTAAAAATACGAACATGCGAAAACAGCAAAACAATAGATGTCGATCTATTTAAATACGAATATGCGGGAAAACATTCAAGCAATATAAGTCAATTAAAGGTAATTGAAATTTATTGCCACCTTATCGGTCGCCGCCAGATTGCGGCGCTAACTTATTGGTATTATAGCGCGTTCTTTAACCAATTACATGCTTTTCGAATTACACTTTGACCGGACCCCGCATAGCGGAGCTGATTTCTCACACTCCAGATTCAAATTTAACATGATTACAGTATAGGTGTATCACATAATACGCTTACCTCATTGAAACTTCATGGATCTTTCTCATCAAATTTAATAGGACAGTTGCAAATGAATGGTATCTTATCCTGCGTACGGGAAGACAAAGTAGCGCAAACTGTTTGAAAATTATACCCCGCTTTGCACGTATGTGTACGTGCAAAAGCGGGGTATAATTCTCAAACAGTTTTTACCGTTTGTCTTCATAAACGCAGGGCAAATGTCGGTCCCTGCATTGAAACATATTTGTTCTGATTTTGTTACTCAATTTCTTGATTACTTTACCGAACACAAGATAGATCTTGTTATATAACCGATAAGACCTCGTTTGTGACATAAATATAACGAGAAATGGAATGGAACAGATAAATGGAATATCAAGCTATCTCTAAAAAATCGCTGCTTTTTTAAAAATGAAAGTTTCATAAAATCATACAATTTGAAAGCTCATTGTATTGACTCTGATCAGAATGTGCGGATTCATAATATGATCAGAGTCTTTACTTTGCGCAGATATTGTGGCGAATAACCCATAAGCTCATCCTAAAATATGTTGTAGAGATAACAGCTCGAAGCTAGGAAAGAATGTGGTGGTAGTACTGGTGTGAGAAATATCATCAAGGATCCATTGTTAGGTATTCCAGCGATATAACTGACGATTTTTGAAAGCGGCGTTTAACCCCATTTAAACAAACAAAGAAATGAAATATTTTGTAAACAAAATCAACGGAAACATTAATGAACACAAACTGAGTCAACTTCACCCCAGCCTCTACCATATCCCATGTTGTCATCCGATAATGTCTTTTTTACCAGTACGTGTGGGGTAATATAGGAACGGCGAGATAGAAATCAAATTCGTTTGCACCGTCTATCCTCCAATAAATTGTGATTGTGAAGGCTGACAGTAGGGTATTTTGCAAGTTTATGTACCGAAATGTAACAAGGATTGTCAAATCAAGGTACTGAAGGTGATGAGGGCAACGGTCTTGAAATGGAATCGAAAACAACTTCAAATGTTATATAAAAATATTCAACGAGGTAATATCACTCCCGTGACGTAGGTCATATAAGGCTCCTTATTTTATGGTATAATAGATCCATGTATTAATCACTGTTATGTGCCATTGCTACATTGTACTGTAGTATACTGTATTCATGGACACATCAACGTAAAAATTATTCTTTTATTTTTCGATGTAACACGATTACAATTAAGAAATTAGTTTAGTTTTGGTACCCTTTTCTGTGTGTATATAGTTTGATTACATTTTGCTGTGTGTAAACTGAGGAAAAATTAATGATATTGACGTGAGAGGAACATCACTTGAAACGAAGCGCGCCATTTAGAAAAAGGGTTATATGACGTCAAAAGCATCAGCGTTCCCGCATAAGATGATGTTTGACGTCATAAATGGGCGGAGCTATCTGTGTACACAGTAAAACACATGGCATAAAAATTTCATTTCGCATAAAGTTCTAAGAAATACTTCTAATTTCATGTATGCGTTTCACGCCATCGAGTTATAATATCATATACGTGTATTGCATTGTGATTGAATCTTGGTGTATTGTTTTGCTGGTTTGGATGCATGGCATTTCATCCAATCGCATTGTCCTACATTGTCTCTCAGTACACATACCACGCGGCCAGTGGAAATACATGTATTTTATGTAGTTGTGATCCACTTGATCATTTTTTCTAGATTTATTTTTTCAATGATCATCGCAGACCAACTTTGCACTGAATTATTTGGTGTTGAATACTACGTCATCAATTGTAGAAGCCGTACTGTATTCTTTTATTAGAATTGATATGCGTTTTATTGTTTGTTTTTGAATGTTATATCCTATCTTAAGCGTTTTTATTGGAGATGTATTGTGTAGATAGATGTAAGTTTATCAACTCCTATCGTAGCTTATTGTATCGTATATGTGCGCACGGAAAAAAAACGTATCGTAGTTACTAGTTAGGCCTATCGTACCATACAATTTAGTCGAATACCGAATCGAAACGTTTCGTATGTGGTACGTGATGATATCGGACCAATTGAAAATTCTGAAAGATAAACATACTTGTTTCCGAATCAATGTGTCTTAGATATTTTAAATAGTACATTAAGAATTTCATCTATTTTAACAAGCAATCTAATTCTATGCATCAACTTTGCAAATTCATACACTCTGGTTAGCTCTGCGCGTTCAAGATTAAAATTTTCGCAAAAGGTTTGAGAATTGTTACCCCGCTCCGCACGCGAACTCAAATGTAAAGCGGGATACATATTAAACAGTCACAAACGTTTTTGCATCCTTAACGCATGGAATTTTTTTGTTTTTTTTTTGTTTTGTTTTTATAACTCCACTAAATAAAAAATGATAATCCTGTCATCTGGCATTGCAGATATTTGCGTGAGGTTTTGATACAGATGATATTTACAGTATGTATAATTTCACAAGTTTGAGTGAATGATCAAAGGTCAATTTTGTCTATACACTGCATAGACAAAATTGACCTTTTATCACTCACTTGAAATTGTGGATGTATAAAAAGTGACAGATTATGGAGTTTTGCATGAAATGAAGATCTGTTTTTGCACACTATTACACAAACACGGTGACAAAAGTTATTTCAGTTTTTGCGGTATTTAAACTTTTGCCAGTTCGTTGAGATGTTTGTGTGAGGTTTTGATACAATTTGACAGTTACAGTATGTGCAAAGTGACAGATTATGGAAAGGATGAGTGGTAATAAATGAATCAGCGCATTCTTTATGACACCTCATTGAACAATATTCACCGATAGATAAACGAATAAACATAACTGACAAGCAAATAGACCCTTATTACACTTTATTATGTTTATTTGCACTTAACCGATTAGTTCATCAAACTTTACTATGTATGTATATACAGTTAAAAATATCGTGAAACTGACATTCATCTTGATCAAAAACATTCTAAATTACTCACTCAGCGCTCCATTCATTCAAATTCAAACACTCACTCAAATCGATCAGAAACGCACAGACATCATTAGAAAATAATCAGAAATTGTTCAAGACGTTCAGCATTGAATTCATAACGATCTTATTAATTTCACTATTTAATTGGCTGGTGTGGATTTTAAAAGGTCTGTTTTGTCAACGAAGACTCACAAATAGGAAACTACGTATAATTTATTAAAGGGAGGTAATGGATATCGCCAATTTAGTTCATCTTGAACAAAATTATCGATATTGGATTAGCTCCTTGAATTTTACAAAAAAATCACACCACAAACTCATTCAATTTCATTCATAATTCATTCCTCAATCAATCGTTTTGTCAATTTTACGATGTTTTTAACTGTATATGGTTCACTTGCGTTTTTAGGGCGTTGACATTTGCAGAGACCAGAGACGGTTTAACGTTCTAGTGCAAATAATATATATGTGACCCGTCACGCGAAAAGGGACCATCAGGGAACTCTGTAAGATAAATATTTGAGAAAGAGATTGGGTCCAGCATAGGTCAACCAGAGGTCGTAATTCAAAAATCCCTTCACGGGAAGGTAAATTGATCATTCTAGATTCAGAAAATAAGCAAGGTTCGAAAAGTTTCGACCTTAGTCAGTATGCGCAATCCGCGCAGTCTGACTAGGGTCGTCACTTTACGCACTACCCAGATGGTCCCTTTTCGCGTGACGGGTCACATATAAGAAATAGAAAATAAAAAAAATGATTACAAAAATATGTCATTGACTTAAATTCTTTACTGTGGTTTAACGAGAAATAACGATAAATTATCACTTGATTGTCACCGTCAAACCAGTGAAATAACCAAAAACTTTTACCCTGCTTTAGTTCATTTTCACCCATTTGACATTTTAACGGAGCCCAATAAACAAATCTTCATGACGTCATGATGGCGTTGTTTAGTAAACACGTGCAAATTGACCCACTTTGAGAATTGTTTCCTCGAAACCTTTATATCTTGGTTAATCTACTTGTAAAAATATAGCTTTTTCTTGTTCACTTAATGAATTACAAATCGATCTTACAACGAAACAAACGATTAAACTCTGTATGAAAAGTGCAGATATGGATCATGGTTACTTTTAATCTAAACCATCTTTTACAGAACTCATTAAAAAGCCGTTTCTATTGCAAGTCACTACATACATAATTATTCTTTTTTCTTTTTTTTTTTTGCCTTGATTAAGCGAGGACCAACATGTCTTCTCAGATTGTAACCAGCAAGAAATTCATGTACCGCCGTGTTTTCAACCAAAGAACTCCAGATAATTTTGGATAGTTTGACGTGCTTAAAAATCCTCAAATTACAAAATCGAAAGCTGTTATTTAGTCGATTGCAAAATTGCATTGATTTTATCAGTTTTGACATTTTGCATTAAATGAAGATCTGTTTTTTACGCTCTTTCAAAACGCGGCGACAAAGGATATTTCTGTTTTTGAAGTATTACATTGTTTCCAATACAAAATTTTAATATACAGTAAAAGGTCTATTAAGCGATCACTAACGCGGCCCACGAAAAGCGATCGTTTAAGATAACGGTCGTTTAGAACACCTTTAGATTACAAATTTGAAACATAATTTTGATTACAATTATATGGCATTGCGAATTTCTCTGTTGACTTATGTTGTTGAAACTCATTATAATCGTCTTATGAGACGTTTCTATTGAGTTTCAACAAAATAAGGTTTAGTAATAATACGCGTTATACTAACACTATCTACTTTTACAGATATTTTGGTTTAAAATACGATATTTTGTAAATGGTCGTTTTATACACGTGGTCGCTCAAGAAAGATGAACTGTATGCTTATTTAACTTCTTATAAAGGTAGTGTACCCATAATACATCCGCAAAATTTCGAAACTCGTGATCTGACACAATGTTTAACTTAATGTTTTTATTAGGAAACTTTGGTTAACACTGTTTGAGTTTATGACTTCCGAACTATAACGGGTCCACTACCTTTACAGATTACTTCTGTTAAGAAGAAATACTCGCATATACCGGGCTGACTATTGACCTCTGCCATTTTTGCTCTATTAAAAAAAGCCATGATTTTGCGACTTCAACTTTTAAGTGGGCGTGCAAAACGGGAATTATTTCTCAAACGTTTCGCAACATTGACATTTTGATTACAAGGCAAATTTGATTGTATATTCAATAAATTGATATATTTTTTTTGTTTTCTTCAACTGTATTGATCTCTGACGCTATGTGCAGCCAGTTCTGTAAAAAGGTTAGAATGAAAACGGAGTAAAGTTCATTTGTTTTGGGTTGCTTATATTTATATTCATTTATATTTCTATAGGGTCATTTCATTTATATTTTATATCCATAAATAGGAAACCCTACCACATAAATATATAGTTTTAAGACCATAATAAAGAGGTACATCGATCCATATAATAATATATATATATTCAAACTAGATTATAAATAGATGCCAATAATAATAGAGTTTGTTTTCAAGAAAACAATAATATCTGTAATTCACATTCCTATTAGTCTTATCCATTATCTATTCTTTAAAATTAGGAGAATATATTTCAAAATTAGTTTAATTAGAAGCGTTTCAGATGGATGTTAGGAATATTGACGTCATTGGTTACATTTGAATATAAGTCACCGTCCATGCATTTGATAAGTCGATCTTGCGTCAGAAATAAATGGGTCTGAGCATGTTCTATTCTGTTCAATTATCGCAGCTATATGTAATAAACGACCAAATGAGCACGATCTATTGATCCGCAAGTACGAGTGAGTCGTGAAAAACCGTTATCTCCAATCATTTTCAGTATAAAATTGATCTTTGGTCTCTCACATAAAATTGTTCATCTGTACAGAAGGTGGAATTTTTGCCATTCAGTTAAAAGAAAATATTTTCTGCGAATTGAATGATCCTCAAAGAAACTAAGAAGAGAACATTTTTTTTTTAAATTCATCCCTTTCATGCATTTAAAGCCCGTCATAAATGCTTTTTTCACCAAATTTTCTTACACAATTTACATTGGATAAACTAAATGTATAATAGGAAGGATCTCGTATTGATAATAGTCTCCAATCGAAAAGTGACTAGCTCAATCACTGCACATTGACTATCCGGTACGGCATACATATATCCAAAAGAGCCGGTAATCAAGAGATTCGTTCTTCTTTTTTTTTTAACAAACCGCCATCATAACTTTTGCATCTCATGTTACAACAGTTTCAGAGTTTTGAATAAGTGTAATGTTATCAAATTATTATTAGATATTTCCTGGAGCCGACGAAGGCGCAGCTAGGAATAGTGTACTTTCTGAGAATTGGTATTTGGTAGGACAATACAGGGAGGTCTTAGATTGATGGACATTTTATCTTTGAATAAATAGTCTGATAATAAGCCGCTTGAGGAGAGAGGAGAATGATATCTTAATGTCATGTTGTATCGCTAGTGTAATCGTTATTAGTAAAGCTGCAGCGTATAGAATATTTGGAGTTATCGTTTATATATGCATCTATCAAAATCAACTATACGATCCGGTCATCTATATGACTAATTTACGTTATATAACATACTATGCAATAGCCCTGATTTTTTTTATGACAAAACAATGCAAATTGTTTGAAAATGTGACCCGTTACGTCAAATGGAACCATCTGGGAACTACGCAAACGGTTAATTAAGAAGAAGAAGAAGAAGAAAAAAAAAAAAAAAAAAAGATTTGATACAGCCAAGCAAGGGCGAATTTCGGAAATCATTTGATAGGAAGGTCGAATACTCAATTTAGATAAAGAAAACTTTTATTTGCGAAATGTTTCGTGCTTGGTCAGACTGCGCGAGCTACGCAGACTGCTTGGTCAGTCTGCGTAGCTCGCGCAGTCTGACCAGGGTCGATAGATCACACACTTCCCAGATGGTCCTATTTCGCGTTACGGGTCTCAAATTATACCCCGCTTTGCAAACAAGTTCACGAGCAAATCGTACTATAATTTGCTACCAGTTTGCACCGCTTCGTCATACTGAATGTAAGGCATGTACTCGATTTAAAAATAATTTATTCTGAATAATTCAGATTTTGTGACACTTTTTTCATTGATTGTAGATATAGATCCACAAGTTTAAGTGAGTGATCAAAGGTCAATTTTGTCTATACCTGTATAGACAAAATTGACTTTTGATCACTCACTCCAAATGCGGGTCTATAGCAGACCTACTTTGTGTGCGACACGGCAATTTTTATCAGAAAGACTAATTAAATGCTATTTTTAGTTTAATTGTATCTATATGGTTATATTATTTCTGAAATCGGTAAATATGGAGCATTAATGATGTTTTGTCTTTTACTAACCATGTCTATTTTCATCTTTTAGATCCCACGTAGGCAAGGAAACAAATACTAAGTTTAAGTTCCATTTTAGATATAAAGAATCGGTCACGATAATTTTTTAGACATGCTGGTTTGAAACGAGTCTGGAATGAAAATTTAATTGAGCGGGCCTTGGCGAGTTGGTTAACTTTTCTTGACGAGGCTCATATCAGCTTGTCTCAAACAAAATCTAATGACAAATACTTTTTCTAAGAAAGACACAAGTTTAGTATGTTAAAAGTTAAAACCCATCTTTGGAACGCCCAAATAATGAAAATACCGCGAGAACGTGTATAAGCTGTCGTCACGATGACGTCATTTAGAATATACACACGTGCGTAAGATTAGGATATCACTAATGGCTATTCATTCGGAACATGACTCGGCCATTTCCGTAAACTGCAACAGACCTCGGATGTATGCAAGGCGGATGGGTTTGTAACAAAATCATGCACTTTGTTAGGCGGAAACAGTGTAAGAAAAACTAACATTGTAGATTGATATCTTTTTCAGCCGTTATTTAAGAATCTTACGATATTTATATAGAGGATATCGAATGAGTGGTCATTGAATACCGAATTTATTAAACGAGTCATCTATAAACAGATAAAAACGAGGCTGCGCCGAGTTTTTATGTGTAAGATGACGAGTTTAATAATTCGGCATTTGATCAGCACAAATTTTATATTCTATTTATAAAATGACCCGAATTTTGGTGATAAAACGAGAAAATTATGATATTTTTCTACCTATTTTATTCCGCGAAACATATAACGCCGTTTGCAAAATGACGTCAGCATATCCATTATGACGTCATTTTCCTAACAAAAATATGACGTTGTTCTTTGTTTTAAGCTCATTTGCAAAGTTATTCCACTAGTGTAATAACACCCGTGTAATAGCAAAAATATTCAACGGGGATATTTCTCTCCGGCGACGTAGGTCATGTTATAAGGATACCATGGTTTCACGTCAGTGACTTGAACGAGTAGTATTGGCGACGTCGAGTGTTTTCACTCAAAGTTTCGAGGGCTAACGCCATTTTAACTGAGGTCATCGAGTTTTTCCAAGGGTTTCCCGTAATTTTTAAAAAAAGACCGTCTATGTAGCATACATCCGAGGTTGATCGTGAGATTGGCCGAGTGGTGTTCCGAATGATGGCGATTGATAGATATGTAGCTATGTGAAAAATAGAGGATATGGAATGAGTGATCATTGAAATGATTAAATATCAAATTTATTAAACGAGTCATATTTAACAGTTAAAAAAAACTAGGCTGTGCCGAGTTTTTATCTGTTTTAGATGACAAGTTTAATAAATTCTGTATGAGAAGAGAAAAAAATTATATTCTATTTTCAATATAACCTGAATTGTTTGCGATAAAACGGTGAAAATTTCAGATGTTTATCGATTCAAGTTATTCCACGAAACTTAAACCGCCGTTTTTGAGTTGACGTCATCAAATGCATAATGACGTCATTTTCACAAAAAATATTTCGTTGCTATACGTGCTAGGCTCATTTGCTTGGTAATTCAACGAGTTTAATAATACCCGTGTAATATATAAAAAAAAAATATATGTTTAATGGGGTTATTTCACTCCCTTGATTTTCGGCCATATTATTAAGTCTGCTATAGAATCGAAGTTTGCCAAACAATGAAAGAGAGCTGAACAGATAGAGCCATTAGTCCCGCAGCACTTTGGCTGAAAACCACCGTGTGTAATCTATTTTTACAAATCAATGGAGAGGAGCAACATGGAATTATTTATTATACCCAAGTGAAGAAGAGGGGGTATATTGCTGCGCAATTGTTGGTCTGTCGGTCTTTTGGTCGGTCCGTCCGTGGACCGTTTTTGTCTGGAGCATATCTCAAAAGTAGGCAATCTAGAATTATGAAACTTCTTAGGCGGATAGATCTCATTGGGGAGAAGTGCAGTACACAGCGCCCATAACTCTACCCATCTTATCTTGAGAGTTATTGCCCATTGTTGATTGACAAAGAACAAGATAGTAATCTGCTTTTATGGGGTCATATATGTTTTACAAACATCTCTTGTTTCAAGACTTTTATCTGGGTCATACTTTATATTATTGACAAGAAAGGTAAAGTAAGTTTTGCAGGTTTTGTTCATAAAGCCTTTTGACTATTTGAAGCTTCTATTACAACAAGTCGCAAAGACCATTATTTTTAACGCAATAGGTCTCATAAGGTCACGCGAGACATTGATCTATAGACAGAGGTTATAGGTTAACTAGACACTATCTCTTCTTGTCGTCTAGTAATAATGTAATCAAAGGAAAAAATTCGATTAACAAAGGGCGTGGTATGCTCATTTCATTGGGTAGGGGAATCATTATATTTTATAACCCTTATTCCAACGAGACACAAGTCGAAGATAGACTGAAAATATCAAAGTTGGATAACATTTCTGTGAAGAAGAAGCGTTGCAAGATAAGAAAAGTAACTTCGTTTATAATATGATCTACATCTCGGGAGTGAAATAACCCCGTTGAATATTTTTGATATTACACGGGTGTTATAACTTTAGTGGTATGAACAATGCTAATGAGCTCAGAGCGAATAGCAACGCTATTTTGTAACCGCGAAAATGACGTCTTAATGTAGCCTCGTTTTTATCTGTTTATAGATGACTCGTTTATTGAATTCGGTATTCCATGACCACTCATTCAATATCCTCTATATAAATGACACAAAACGGCCCCATATTTCTAATCTGGATCTCATCGACCCTTAAACCTTGTCATGCTGAATAAATTTTGACTAAAACTTTCATCAAAATCAAAGGGCAAAAAGCACTGAAAGTACCAACAGTAGGCCATTTTTTTATTAGAAAATATAAGTTCATTCTGGTTTGAAAGTGAGAAACATGTGGTGTAGACTAACATCAGACTGCACATATGTGCAGGCTGATGTTTGTCTATAGCTCCTGACAAAGCAGGAATATTCCGGGTTCAGGATGACAAGCGTGAAGATATCATTTAACATCAACAAATATCCTATGAAAGATGCTAAGTTCCTTATATCAGTGTCCTAGTAGACTGGCCTCAGTCGTTTTTGTTTGCATTTATAGAAAATATCTTCTTGTTGTTCTATTACAAGCCTCTATAATCCAAGTTCATATTAACAAGTGCCGAACAAAACACACACAAAAAAAAAAAAAAAAAAAAAAAAAAAACCCGAAAAACAAAAAAAAAAAAAAAAAAAAAAAACCCAAAAACTTCTTTTAGTGACAGGGGATTTAATTGTAAAAACTTTTTATCTAACAACTATACAAATATCCGCATGATAACAACCCGCATGATATTTTTTATCATATCAAATAGTTATTTTTAGAACAATAATATAATGCAAAACTTTATTTTTAGAAACTTGCATTTCAGTTAGAAACATCGACGAAAACAAGACATATAAGGGTAATAAGATAAATAAAATACCTACTAAGTGTATTGTATAAAAAAAATCAAACTCGGTTGTGAGAAATGATAATTGTCGCGACAGAGTCTCGACAATTATCAATTCTCCCAACCTCATTAGATATTTTTTCTTTATACAAAACACTAAGTAGGTATTATATATATCCCCTTAAAGAAATACTGTAAAGAAGAGTCTGGGGGCCCGACTAGTGTCCTAGGTGTGAGGCTGGTTTAAACTTTTGATGATGAATATCAATCTTTGTTTCAAGGCAAATGACACATGCCTTGACAAAGCACAAATATAACCAACTTATATATGAACTTATTTGGTAGTGGTCCCCTAGATGATGTTTCCTAGGAAATATGAAACCTGGTTACAACACAGTTTCAGAGAAGATGATATTTTAAGGACGGTGTTCTTCGTTTGTATGAAAAAAAAAAAAAAAAAAAATGGGCGCAGGAGCAACCCAAAAATAATCTCAAAGGCTTGGGTGAACTAAACTGGCATAGGTCTAAAATACGGTATGCCACATACCAAATATGAAAGTTATCTGTCTTTCGTTTTTAGAGAAGAAGGCAAATTAGATTTTTAAATTTCATCGATAAATATTAGGAGTATGAAAACATGTTTTGTTATAAATCAGACAATAAAGTAGAGCATGTTACACACATATATCGAGGGCTTAGAGCAAAAAAATCGTATGTGTCTATACGAGTGTAGGATAAAAGCCCACTAGGTCAAAAGCCCACTGGGACAAAACCCCAGCGGACAAAAGCCCAATGGGACATACCCCCACCCCCTATAGGACAAAAGCCCGCTCAATATATATTTTAGTGTAGTAGAATCATAAGCATTATGATTCTACTACACTAAAATATATATTGAGTAGGCTTTTGTCCTATAGGGGTTGGGCTTTTGTCCGCTGGGGTTTTGTCCCAGTGGGCTTCTGACCTTATGGGCTTTTATCAGTACCCCGTCTATACACTGTACCGACAAATATTAGGTGTTTACTCTAAGCCATCGATATATAGTTTACACAAATTTTGTCGTATGCACTATTTGTCGTGGGAAAAATGTCAAGCAGACACCTGCAGACGTAATTAACCTAACAGATGAGCACAAAAGCGGATATAAATTAATATTATTGCATTATATTCATTGGGTTTTTCACATTTCTTCAATCCGACGTCATTCATCACGCGTGTCAAGGTGAGATATTCGAGAAAGAAATCCGGTGGTCGTGTAAATCATCTAGGCATAATATTTACATGGAGGTGGCCATTTTTTGTGTAATTTGTGTTAACTGATGTTCATGATGACATTAAAGTATGTAATTTTAGATCTGATATGTTTCACAAAAACTGCTATGTGTTGATTTCTAAATTAAGTCATCATTGAGACTCATTCAAGAATGTAGAAATTAGTAAAAAATAAAATATCGCAGAAACCTGACATCATTCTGAAAGGGGGTCATTTTCAAACTACCGCTTGTATATGTGAAGCGTATATTGACGCATGTAAACTCTTCAATTTTTGTAAATTGTTTAGACATTTCTTTGAAAGAAGGGGCTAGTTACCTAAAATCTATGAAACAAATATACAATCCCGCCAGCCAAAAGTGTCTAGGTGTCAGCATCTTTGTCTAAAAACCTGGAAAATCAACCACTCTTGGTTTCTAAATGCATGGCGACAATTAAAACTTTAAATCTAAATTTTAGGATCCACTCTCCCGTGAATGAACCTTTTTTTTTCAAAATAACACCCACAAAGAGTGCTATAAATCTTCCTGTCGGGACAAAACATAACTCGTTATAACCTTTATTATTCAACGAATGTCTTCATTTGGGAGTGATGAAAGCATAGTCTCGTCAAAAATTCAGAACTTATTTCCAACATCAATTAAATGCTTTGCGTACGAATATCTTAATTTCAAGAGAAGTCAAGTTCAAAAGACACGAGAATATAGAAACCAATCATCAGCAGTAATTAAGTATCTCCCTGTTTTCTTCGTCTGCTTATTCGTGTCGGGTTTACGAAATTTCGCTGCCTTTTCTGTTTTACTAATTAGTAGACCAGTAAATCAGTCTAAACCCTACGTAATCAATGACGTGTAAAATAGACTTGGAACAAAAAATCCGCCTATTTATGATTGAAACATTGCAGACGATAAATTGAGCATGAAGAGATCAGTCTTCTTTTTGAAGTGGGTAAACGTAGTCGTCTGGTTTACGGAAGTAACCTTGCAGAAATCACAGAAATCGAAACAACATTAGGGGACACAGCTTTTTCTTAAGTTTCAACGAAAAATTGTCACTCGCTGAACTTTTGATCCTACTGAAAGTTTGCATTCTGTTTAGAATGTTTTCCCTTGAAAAAGGTTCGTTTTAACCGAACGAGTCCGGAATTACCATTAAATTTCGAATGATAAGTCCCATAGCAGCTCTATCTATATACATAGGGATACTGTAGGACTAATTGCTCAAATTCTGTTCATCAGATATGATTTATTTGTAGACTTTCATGTTCCTATGATTCGAACACTAGAAGGAAAAAAAGAATGGGAAGGGGCTTCTTGTCTTGCAAAATTTGTCAACTGCAATGAAGTAATTTGGAAACAGGTTGGGGTGTTGCCCTTAACCCTTTGCTGTTTAATCCCTGCTTTTTACGTGCCTATGATTTCATGATTGAGAAATCATTGTGAAAAAAAGAAGAAATTGCTTCTGACAAGCAATTTCTTCTTTTTCCACACTATTTTCTACCCTACAGAATGGTTATTCTTCAAATGAAATCCACTTTAAATTCTCGTCTGCAAAACCTTTGAATTTGGTCAGGTCCAAAATTTTGATAACAGGAAAGGGTTAACACGCTCTGGATCCGCCACTGTCACTTAGGGGAGCTCCTGCAAATACGTTCTAATTCTGTAACGATATAGGCACTTATCCAAGCTCTGTACTAAGACCTTATAAATTTCAAATATTTGTAGAAAATAATAAAATTAAAATAATAATAATAATAAAATTAAAATAATAATAATAATAATAATAATAATAATAATAATAATAATAATAATAATAATAATAATAAAACATAAGTTGTCATAGAAAATGACACAGGTCCCTATGCATGAATTTTCCAGACAGGCAAAGAGCTCGGAATAATTGAAATTTTAAGAGAAGCACGGTTAATCAATTTACAGAGGTAGAGTTCGTTTGGGTGTAAATGATTAAGACACAATAGCGCTAGTAAACAACTTAATTATCACTTTTGAAATGTTATGATCGGTTTAGCAAGACGTTCAGCGCTTTGTCGACACTTACATTCCATTGTGAATTTCCTCAATTTGGCCTGACTACACATCTCTTAAAAAAATATTTATTTGTTAGCTGATTATTATCAAGGCAAAGGTAGTTAAATGCACATTAGAAAAAAATGTCAACAAAAACGGAGAGGTCTATCCAAAGAACGATCCTGACAACAATTATTAGTATCCAAAAATTCAATTCAGAAACGATTTTTTTTTATATTTCGATGTATGGCACCTATGTTTGATAATCATAATGTCAGGAAGAAATCTTAGAAAAAAAGTCTTCGGGTTCATTCCTGAGATATTTGGTTGAATTCTGACCAGAAGTTTCAGAGAAGAAGATTTGTTTATATTTTGCCATATGGGACCATTTTTGGATGAACTTACAGCCCAAAGCACCCAAGTTATCAGCCAAATCAGGGTTAAATGATGATTTCGAAAGAGGATGGCCAGAGCATCATTCCTGTGAAATTTAGTTGATTCTGCTCAACAGTTTCAGAGAAGAAGACTTATTTATTTTTACCATATGGGGCCATTTTTGGATGGCGCGATAGCGCGTAGCATCTAAGCTTTCAGCCCAATCTGGATAAAATGAAGGAATCCGGAAGAGCATGTCCCAAACATCATTCCTGTGAAATTAAGTTGAATTAGAACGATTGGTTTCAGAGAAAATGACGATAAAAGAATAGGTTTATGCACACATGGACGCACGCATGGAGGCACAACGAACAAAAGGCCCACTTCATACTGGACTTCATCCAGTCGAGTTAAAAATCGCAGCCTCCATTGACTCTGCATTAAATGCTTTTACTAATTTGGTTAATTTGAGAAATAATTGAAATGCTACTATTCTTACTTTCTATTAAAAAAAAAAAAAAAAAAAAAAAAAAAAAAAAAAAAAGGGGGGGGGGGGGGGCACGGAAAGTGCCATTTTGCAATATTAGGTAGGTAACAACATTTTTTGGCGTATTAGATAAGTCACTTGTTGAACATATTTCACAACTCAGGCTTTAAGCAGATTAGTACAAATTCGCCAAATTTACAGTGATAATTCAAATATACACCAATAATTGTGTATAAATATGGAGAAGTGTAGAATTTAAACAGTTTAATTTAAATTCCCATAATGCAATGTCATTTAGATCTGTCAAAATTTTATACGATATTAATGAACATACCCGCCTGTCACAAAATCTTAAAACCCTTTTCCTGCTGTTTAATGCATTTTCTGGTGTTTTTAAGGCTTTGGCGGACAGTATAGACTAGGATCAGCCTGCACAGACGTGCAGACTGATCTAAGTCTACACTGCCCGCTTTCCACCTAATTATTGTTAAACCAAATATTAAGCCGGACTGGGAAAACTTTCCGAAAATTGAAAATATAATTTATTTGCAAAAAAAAGGCCCAGAACGATAAGGGTTAAGTTTTTTTCATATTTTTGCTGCAGCACCATTAAAAATAAGCCGTCCAGCTTAGTGCAGTGTTGATTGTTCTTATAAATGTGACTGGTCACACGAAAACAATCCATCTGGGAAGTCCGTAGAATGGATATTTGAGAAAAGACACAAAGACATTTGAGATTGCAATTAAAAACAGGAATTCACAGGAAATAGAATGACAATTCTAGATTAAGAAAATTAGACAAGTGTTGAAAGTTTCGGCCCTGGTCAGTCCGTGCGAGCCGCACAGTCTTACTAGAGTCATCAATTTACGCACCTTCCGTATTGTTTCCTAACGCTTGACGAATCACAAATGGAAGCGAAAGGTAATCAAAAAAGAAAGAGGAAAAAGAAATAAAGAAAGAATAAAAAAGAAAAAAAAAGGGAGAACGATTTGGGGTAAAACAACAAAAATAAAGAAATAAATAAACATAAAACAAACAAACAAACAAACAAATAAACAAACAAAAAACAAACAAACAAACAAACGAACAAACAAAATCTTGAAAATTAACAATCATAAGTGAAGGAAGAAATGTAAAAAAAATGAGAATGAGGGAAAAGATTCATGAAAAGAAGAAGGAATGAAAGACTGGTGAAAGAAAGAGAAGAACTGATGGGAATGAATTAAGAAATAAAATAACTAAGAAGAACTTAAGAACGAAATATCAACACAGCAAAAGCAACAACGAATAAAAAGAATTGACAAAACCTTCCACGAAGAAATGAAAAGACCACAGACAGAAAGAGAATGAATAAGATCAATATCAGTTCGCATTCAAAACATGACAAGATATGACATTTACAATTTACGAGTAATATTCCTTTCTACCCATTTCGTCCTTTCACCTCAATTGCGTCTCATGTTTAAGGACGTTCGCCACGCACCTTTTGTTCACCTTTCTGACTGAAACTTGATACATTAGTGGTTATTCTTGTTAACATTGTCAAGGGTGCTCGACTTTGAAACCGTAGAGGACCTGATTGAAAATAAATCAGGTGTAATAATTAATTAGTTTTGACAAAAAAGACACCGGGCTTTGGGTTATTTACACAGATAACGTAAAATGAGTGTTCCGCTCCGTTGCGGAAAATTTCCACCTTTTTCACAACCTTTCTTTTTCATTAGAAGGGGTGTTTTTAAAGTGTCCAATAAGCAAGTCATATTCTTTTTTAAATTACATTGACAATAATGTTGAACTTATTTTTAACACGGACCAAAGACTGTAAATTTTGACCTTGGGCCTAGTGGGGGTATTGTCAAAGAAATTTACACCGAAAAATTCAAGAAGTGGCTATCGAAATCAATCGGAAATATTCGGGAATGTTCGTTAATATCCCGCATTCAAAAGCTATCCAATATCTGTCATATCGTAATTTCAGTTTTGATTGTATACATTTTAAGCTAAGCAAAGAAGTTCGATCCCCGGTGGCGGCAACTGTCCTTTCCGACGTTTGTCTCTCACCAATGGGTAGATAATCGTAAACCTATGTGAGATAGCAGTCGGAGGCTAGGAAAGGGTGTAATGGAAGTACAGGTGAAAGAAATACCAGGAATCCATTGTTAGGTGCTCCGGCAGCCGCGATATAACTGCGAAATTGTTGAAAGCGGCGTAAAACCCATTCAAACAAACAAACAAACAAACAAACAAACAAACAAACAAACAAACTCAGTAAAGAATATTTGTTACAGCCCTGCGTTGAAAAAGACATCTTTAGCGAAACATAAAGAAAACGATACATTGTTTTGAACAAGGCGTGCCAGCCCCCAAAATCTGTGTAGTTTGACCATGTTCGATACTGTATGCACTTCGAAGATGGTCCATTTTCGCTCGACCGGTTTTTTGTTTGTCTGGGGTCCAGACGACATAGTGATTACATTTCTGTCGTTATGCAAAAGAATGCAATGATGCAGACGGTCAGCTATTGAAAAGCAATATAGGTAGTAATTCAGTAACTTGACATCTTGCGTAACAAATAATTATTTTTTCATCCTCATCTCATTGCAATATTTATTGAGCGGGTCGTTTTACTTGTATGATAAAGGGCAGCTCAATGGGAGTTTGGGGGGGGGACCATAGGCGTATCTTCGAAATTTAAAGGCCATCAGAAGACGACAACCAGAGAATATATAGGATAAAGGCGATTTGTGGACGGTGACAAAAGATGAACGCTTTCCGCCCGCTCCCTTTTTATGGTTTGAGCGTTGGTTAATAATCATAACATCGTAACTACAGCTTGAATAAGCTGCAGTTTCCATGTTTTGATCATTAATCAACTATAATTTTCAACAGATGATTATTTCCTTTAAGCACTTGCGTAAATTGTGTAATGGGAGTTACGCCTTAGGAGACCAAGTCTGTCTTACGTTCAGGGTGACAAAACGGTGCATTCTGTTTAGAAATTATACCCCGCTTTGCACGCAAGTCCATCTGTAAAGCGGGGTATAATTTGAAAACAGTTTGTATGGTGAACGCAGGGATGGTATTGTAACTTGCTCGTAAGCTGTCCGTTGGTTTTATCTATTCAACTGAACATCTTTTAAAAAAATCTAGGCTTTTGATGTGAATAGTTCTGGTAAAATATTTGATTTGTTTGTCTAAGGTCCGTATATTCTAAATCAGCTTTGCAAAAACATGAGAATCGTTGCAAAAGAAGTTAAAGCGAAAGAAGATCGCTAATGACCTTGACCTTTTTACAAGAAATCTGTATTTGCAGGAAAAGAGTGGATGACATTAGATCCACATGTTGGCCAGAAAAAAATAACATTCAGTCACATTTTTGTGATACCTCAATATGTCCCTTAGGCCAAAAATGGGTCAAATATCACATAGTGAGGAACGTTTCAGGTAAGTTTCATGCCAATCCATGAAAATAAAATAAAAAAGTTCGTAAAATATGTGGTAAAAGTCTCTTTTCTGTGACCCACAACCAAAAGAAATCATAAGTCAAAGATGAGATGGGTCCATAAAGAATTCGAGATAAAAGTCCCCTTTTCTGTGACGAAGCAAGTAATGCAAAAAAAAAAAAAAAAAAAAAAAACCCTGACAATATACGAAAGAAAACATGATGAGAAACATTTATTAAAGTTTCATGGAAATCTATGAATAAATGTATGAGCGGTGTTGAGTACTATGAGAACTATTATAAAACGCAAGAGCCGACCCTGTCAAGTGTCCAAGAAAAATCGTCCTCGAGCGTTTTGGAAATGTTGCCTCGTTTTGCACAATGTATTCACGTGCAAAGCGGGCATCAATTACTAAACGCTATTATATACGCATATAAGAAATTACATAGGACTAAATTCGCATTAAAATTCATATGTCATGTGTTTTTTTCTGTGTACTAAAATAACTCTGCCCGTTTATCATCCTCAACGTCATCTTTAGCGGGGACGTTGGTGCGTTTGACGTCATACGACGTATAACCCACACGCTAAATGACGTGCTTCGTTTTCTGTGAAATGCCCCAAACGTCAATATCATTTCTTGTTCATTAAATTTTACACCCAGAAAATGCAATTAATTTTTTTACACCCAGAAAAGGGTACAAACAAATTTCAAAATTGCTATCGTCTTTTATGGATATAATTTCTTTTTGGTGCTGATGTGTCCATGAATAAAGTCTGATGGGAGGAGGGGTTATATTTCATAGCATATAACTCCTCCTCCGTCAGACTTTATTCATGGACACGTCAACGCCAAAATAGAATTATTTCACAAATTAAGGTTTTTGTATTCGGGGTGCAGGATTGTTTTTTAACATATAGAGAGTTTATCAAGTCCCGAAAAAGAGTATCATTTTTTCGTGCACCTTTACTCAGCATATTTAAAACGATCATTTTGTAAATTTTAATGTAATTTTATGATTAGATCAAAATTTGGGATGACGTTTTCGCCCCAGGCTGTTGAAGTAATAGTGTTAAAGCATTTTGATAACCATATTTCATCCGATATTTTATATGTTCTACCCATTACCAATCTTTGTAAATTTTAAAAAGCAGAACAAACAAGGAAACAAACTAAGCAGAGGGCAGATTGGCCATAGAAATGAGAAA
This sequence comes from Fragum whitleyi, assembly GCA_948146395.1. Taxonomy (NCBI): domain Eukaryota; kingdom Metazoa; phylum Mollusca; class Bivalvia; order Cardiida; family Cardiidae; genus Fragum; species Fragum whitleyi. The sequence continues at coordinate 47,213,868 of OX411550.1, read as the reverse complement.
AAAATGAAATAGTAACAAGAGAACCCTTTATGGGTGCCTACGCTCGGCTGTTGAGTGCTAAATGGTGAAAACATCTAAGTCGAAAAATGGACATAACTTGCACGAAATGCGTCTAGAGTTATTCTCCTTGATTGTGTATGTAGCTTTTTTAATTGTGATCATGTGTGCCAAATTTCAAGTGAATGGCTTCGGTAGATCCAGAGATATCACAAAATGTTAAAGTTTTCGCACGACGACGAAGACGACGACAACAACGACGACAACATGGCTCCAGCGATACCTCGGGTTTCTCCGAAAACAGCCGAGCAAAAAGTCAGAGACAGTGGAAATGGAGATAAAAAGAGAGATCAAGAAAATATTCTATATCTTACAATAAACCCTTATTGACCTGATACCAACAGTCTGCTTACATAAATGACATCAGACAGTTTATTTCTTAGCAACAGTTTGAATATTCGTGATCGTGTTAATAACGTCTTTAATCCGAATTTCTTTGATTTCTTGCGAGTTAAATATACTTTTAAATCCCGATCTCTTGCTAAATAAAAGACGTAACCTTGGACATTCCATGGAATCCATGCATTTAATTTGAAGAAGCTTCTCCCCCTGATGGAATATTAACACTTAACAGGATAGGGAAACTAGCTCGTAGGAAATGTCAAACTTTACTCATGACACCTATTAAACGTAGTTAGACCACGCTTGAGGCGAATTGGCCAATCAGAGAACAGTATTTCAAAAGCATATATCACAGATACAACTCCAAGCGTTGTATTTACAGATATACGATAGTAGCCTGTCATGCACGTGAATCTCGACAGATTTTGCGTGCCTCGCCATTTCAAAAAGATGAAGAGCATTTTATATGAGCGCCTAATTCCAAAAGACTTTTAACAGTCGCAAAAAAATGCAATAGACATGAAATAAGTAACGAGAAAAGATTCATAAGTAATCTCAGCATAATCACACATATTTACAGTAATATCAAAGCGAGTTTTACTCTTTTTTTAGTGTTCAGAGTTTCGGGTAGAAAAATACAGACAATGTTAGAAAAGCGTGGTCTAAGTCAGATAAAAAATCTCGTGCCACGGTAAATGGGAAATAGACACTCGCTAACGCTCGTGTCTATTTCCCATATACCACGGCACTCGTTTTCTATCCTATACTAATCACTAGTAGTCTATCTATTTGGAAGTCCGTAAACAGTAATTGAGATCTTTATTTTTTTTTTAATTTTGCGACCTACAAATGATTTGCTCCTTTCTTACTGAATGACGTAGCTTGTTATTAAACCGATTTACACTTAAATGCATATTGATCTTCGTTTATGGTCTTTCCAAACAAAAGATTTCTTGTTTATTGTCAATATTTATCTTTTTATTTCCTAATAGTAGAGAGGGTTTATTTTTTTAATTGCAAATCTCGCATGTAATGCTTGAAATAAGCTTATTTTTTTACCCTAAAATATTTTTGAAATAAAATATTTGAAAAGTAATAAATTTTTGTATATCAAGGATACATCTCATTAATTAATACTATTTATCACCGTTTTCACTGTACCGTATCAGTAGCGGGATAAAATTGACAGTAGTAAACGCTTACCCTAACACTTCCTTTGCTGTTTTGAATGGTGTTTTACGGCCCGTCGACAGCTGCGGTCATTTTGGACACAAAAAAAAAAAAACAAAAAAATATCTACTTCGGAAGGAGAAGATTTTTAAAGATTTTATAGCAAAACTAAGCTTCCCCCTCCCGGCCAAGCCCACATTTTTGGATCAATCAAAATTTTCTTAATAATGTCAGTAAGGGGTCACATGAGGAACATCCATGCCAGGTTTCATTGAAATTCGCCGAATGGTTTGGGAGGAGAAGATTTTTAAAGATTTTAAAGTGAAAAAAAGCCTTGCCCTGCCACGCCCACATTTGGGAGTCAATCAAAATTTCTTTCACAATTTCAGTAAAAGGTCGCCAAAAGAACATCCTTGTCAAGTTCCATTGAAATTGGCCAAAGGGTTTTGGAGGAAAGTTTTTTTCAAAGACTTTTTAGTGGAAAAATGCCCCGCCCTGCCACAATCATGTTTGAGGGTCATTCCAAATTTCTTCAATAATTTAAGAAGAGGGTCACCGAAGAAACATTTCTTCCAAGTATCGTTAAAATCAGCCCATTGGTTTGTTGGGAGAAGATGTTTAAAGAAAAAGTTTGCGCATGGACTGACGGATGATCAAACGGACGTACGCACAGACGCACGACGTACACTCCGCCATGACACTAGCTCTCTGGCCTTTGGCCAGTGGAGCTAAAAACGGGACACAAGTCCCCTTTCAACAGAGCTTTTCGGACTAACGTACCCTAATCCCTAACTGAACATCGTTATAAGATCTCTGAATACAAGAAAACGTTTTGGAAAATAATGGCATTGTCTACTAGGTTTTCTCCAGTCCCTACAGGTAAACCACACTATTTGAATGTTTATAAATGGACTTTCGACGAGTTCATATATACATGTAGATGAATTGGGACAAACGAAATTTTTGTACGGTTTCTGATAAATGAAACGCATAGCTACTGGTTATGTTTTCCATCCTTTGAATTACATCGGTACACGTCATGGGTTATGGCGTAAAAGTCAAATGCTTTCGAAACCGACTCGAAGAAACTAAAATTGAAACGACAAAAAGCAATATGAGCGATATGAGTTGCTGCAGACTCGGATGAAATGTTATGGTTGTACTTAAGTAAGAAAGGACATGTAACAATTTGTAAGTGCACAGCAACGCTATAACTGCAGTTATGTTGAAATCGGCTGTTAAGCCCATACATACGAACAAAACAAATCAAATCAATATAAATGACATGGAAGTGTGAAATTTATAGACATTTAACGCGAACAAACACCCCAAGAGACTGCATGAAGAAAAGAATCATACCAAAGGAGACAAAAATTTGACAATCATGGGCTGGTCAGACATTCATGCGTTTTCTCTGGATGTCAAAACAAAGAGATAGATAAATACATCATTCCTTTGACACATATTGTAATAAATACACACGAAAAAGTGCCGGTCATGTGACATTTATGACCAATCAGCAACACAATGCGTATGAATACTGACCTTAAACGAGGCTACTTATGTGAACTAAGCTTCCGGATCACTGGGCATTGATTGGACGACAGTTTTTATTAAGACATAAGATCAACTTTAACTCTTCTCCTGTTCCTGACATTGTTAATGTTATACACAGCCAAAGCCTGATCTTAGCCTACCCTGCCTGCATCACCAAATTATTGTTCGAACAAATTTTATTGAAATGTTCCAAAATAATGGCAATATTAGCAAGATAAGGGTTCGATTTGTGTTATTAACCTTTCCATCATATCATTTCAAAAGTGTCGAGGAAGTGTACTGGTTTGGGTGTTTCGGTGTACCGGTTATTCGGGAAAATGCATAAGTGAATTCTGGTAACTTTCACAATTCTTACAAATAAGACTTGATATTAACAAGATTTTGATGGATAAAAAATTAGTAAACAGTTTTAAAAATATCGAGGGTTTAGAGCAAAAACTTAGAGTGTGTCTATGCATTGTATAAACACGTGTCATGTTTTTGATCAATGCCCTCGAATTAAAAATTCTCACAAATTCAGAGTGCTGTAACACGAAAGAAGTGAATTGCTCTATTTTTCTTAATCCAGGGTTTTTTCAAATAGCTAAAGACAACTGTACAAAATCTTTTTAGTAATTATAAACACGAACGAAAAGTAAACGAATAAGATCATGTAATACGATCAAAAGGAAAAAGCAAGGACAAACCGACACTTGACCGTGACTCGTTTTATGAATACACGAAGAATTCAATTACAATCCTTCGGTTGACAAGATAGTTTCAATACGAAGATACACGTGTGGTGATTCAATTAATTGATTTAATTGATTTAAACCGATTGTATCTTCTTCAAAATACGATTACTATCTTAACTCCGGCCTTTGTCAAAGAGCGTCAATAGGTTATTGGCCGGTACATTGCTAAATCAATCCAATATGGCGAACAATTTGGTAGTGAATTATAAATCCGAATCAGAATCGAATGGATCTTCCCTGTGCCGACTCAAGATAACAACAGCAACAGTAACAACAACAAGTTATGAAACGTTAAAAGCGATATTCCGCTTTGCTCCAATTCTGATGAACAGAAACTTTGAAATTCCCCAAATGAAGCAAGAGTATTTTTCGTCTGAACAAATTGATGCATGAAATATGTGCACAGCACGTGGATCTTTTTGATATCCTTTAGTAAATTTAGTTTATCTTTACTAACTATCGCATTGGTACGCATTATTTATTAATTTGTTTAATCCCAAACAATAAACCCCGGTTGTTTAAACGATATCCAAAAGGAAAAAAAATGAACCGGGAGCAATTCTAAACCAATCGGATTTGTTGTTTCATTTGGTACATTTGAAAAAAAAAATATCCTGCTCGCCTCAAATAAACTTACGGTCAGGGTTTAGCCAATGGTACTCTTTTGTACAAATTGGCCCAGACCAACAATCATTGTTATTTCACTTATCGAGGGTTCGAAGCAAGACTGTTCTACACTTAGTACATTTTTGTACTGAACCCACGTTATAGACGTTTTACCAGTTCGAAAAGGTATGTAACCATCTGAATATATCTAATTCCCCAATCAGTTTTTCTTATGCACCGTTTGATCTAACAAGTGGTGTACTCGATTGGAGATTGGGGTTCACGAAGATGTTCAAAGAGTTCAATATGCGAGGCCCTCCACAATGTTTGTTTTTATAGTCCCTTGTCTATTAATCAATCGTTAGATTCAATTCATGATTTACGACTTTGTTTATTTTTCACCGTTCAAAGACATTCTACGACGAAAGAAGACCACCGGGTTTTGTAAATCGAAAATGAGACATTTTTTAAAGGATGACAAAGCAAAATGATACAATGCCATTGGATTTGTGCTTTCAGCATGTGCAGAAAAAAAAAAACACTTGATATAATTGATATTTCGAGGGTTCGGTGCAGGACGTAGTAAGTGTATATACACTTACTACAGTCTTGCACCGAACCCATGATATGTTGAATCATCGACATTTCAAGATGGACTTCGATGGAAATCTTCTCACAAAATTGATAGGCCAAACAATTATAATTCACAAAGGTTCGTTAAAAATAATTCATGAAATGAAATAAATACATATACAAATAATAAATAATATTCAAAATGCCTTACCTTTCTGCCAACTTTATTATTATGTTTATTCATCAATGACCGTGCCGTTTGTTCTATTTCTCTCGCGTCCAGAAATTTCCTGGCTAACTTAAGTCCATATTTAACGTCCGCACTACATCCACCCCACATGAAATCATGATTATGTTTTGAAGAGCGTCTAAAATTCATTTTTGACTTGTCACAACCACACTCGTTAAGTGTCCCAAGGCTGCAAGCTTGTGTGATAGCATAAACCACCCCGGATGAGGCCATTGCTGACCAGACTGCTGCTTCCCTGCTCGCTGAAATGTTAAGAATATAAGAATGGAGCTTGCAATGAATGTCTTTTTATCGTGCAATGAAGCCTGTATTGACCTGATATCAACTGTCTGATAACACAACATGATATCAGACAGTATATTTTTAGAAAAAGTTTGCATACAATTTCACTTGAATTTCTTTGATTTTTAAGGGTTGATTATGATTTAACGCTTAAAAATGATTGCATGATAAATAAAATAACATGTAAGTGTAATAAAATATCGATGTTATCTGGTCTCGGCAGTGAGAAATTATCACGACTCGGCAAAGCCTCGTCATGATAAATTCTCCCAACATCGACCTTATAACATTGATATTTTAAGACACAAACATGTTATTCTCTTTGTCTTATATATTCAAGACTATCGTATGTGTGCAGAGGAAAGACTCAATACCAGATTCAAATGCATTATATGGATGTCTGGGTTGTTATATTTCTGCCTTTCATACAGTTTAAAACATCGTGAAATTGACTAGATGAATGATTTTGGAATGAATTTTGAATGAAATTGAATGAGTGTGTGGAGCAAGTTTGGGTGAAATGAAAGGGGGGTAATCCATATAGCTAATTTTGTTCAAGATGAACAAAATTTGCGATATTCATTACCTCCTTTTAGTAAAATATGCATTAAGGTTCTGTAAATTGCTTCCTTTTTCTCCAAGAACCAATCAGGCGATAACAATTTCAATTATGTCAGTGAAATCGCTATTTTTATTTTTTTTTTCATGTAGCTGTTGATTGTATAATTTCTAGTCATCTGGAACGTTTTAGATCGATTTGAATGAGTGTTTGGAATGAATGAATGGAGAGTGGGTGATTTAGAATGGTTTTGATTGAGATGAATGTCAATTTCACGATGTAACTAACTGTACACATTTGAAAGCGTTAAAAGTGTAACAGCATGTACAGTTAGCAACATTGTAAAATTGAAACTCATTCAAACCAAAACCATTTTGAATCACTCGCTCAGTGGTTTATTCATTCGTTCAAAAATATCACTCTTTGAAAGCCATTCAAAATGCTTTGATATTGTTCAAACCGATTATCATTTCTTTCAAATTGATCAAATCATTTCTCGATTTTATTGGCCAGTTTTGTTTTTTCAGTCCGTACATTGTCTTCTAAGACACAATAACATAAAATATTTATATTTTATTAGAGATTCTTAGATTTTATAAATGTGAGTAAAAAATTATCGCTTATTTTGTCAAATTGAACAAAATAATCGACAGTACTTCCGCCTCCCTTTAAAATCATTAAAACCTCGCTCATCACACTCATTCTATTTCATCCCAAAATAATTCCCAAATCGAGTCCAATTTCACGATGTTCCTTTCTGTACCAAATTGAGTTATACAGTTAAGACCATCAGCACATTGACAAGATGAATAATTTTAGAATGATTTTGGAATGGAATTGAATGAGTGTGTGGAGCGAGTTTTTAATGAATTTAAATGGAGGGGGAAGTACTGTCGGTAATTAAAGGGAATGAAATTAAAGGGAGGTAATCGTGTATCGCCAATTTCGTTCAAGATGAACAAAATTAGCGATTTTTATTACCCCCCTAAATAAAAATCATCGTATTTTTCTGTTTGTGAATCTTTTTTGGGCTTAACAGAGGATTTGTAATCTACCTAAAATAATAAAATTTCGAAATGTTATGAATGATTTGATCGAAATGTTTATTATTACGAAATACTTTAAAGCGATTTTGAACGATTTGGAGCGCTTTTGAATCGTTTTAGTGAGTGTTTTGAATAAATGAATGGGGCGTTGAGTGAGTGATTTAGAATGGGTTTTGATCGGGACGAATGTCAATTTCACGATGTAACTAACTGTATGAAGGTTTGTCAAAGGACGTGGAAAGTATCCCTTTTAAAAAAGGCTCTAGGATTTGAGATAAGTTTATGAAAGTAACTTACATAGGTTCATCACCAAAATATTATTATGGTAATTAAATTTGAATGAGTCATTACATTGAATTAATAAGGTAAAAACAGGACATTGTCTTGATAAAAATACACTAAAAGAAAGTATTTTAAGTAAAACGCTATTTCTTCGAATATGTATTTAAAATAAAGGCAGTTTCAGATCACAATAATGTAATCTTTGTGGACTCTGATATTGCGTAGTTATACAAAATGGCGTCATTGCCAATAAAATGTCTTATAATCACACTGAAAGTTATAATTGTTTTGTTTTTATCGCAATTGTAATTAGCGAAAAATTTGTTGCGCATTATATTAAATCAATCGCTGTTAACGCTCAGGGGAACCCTTTGCATATTTGAAATGAATGTTAGATCATTATTTTTAAGGCAAATTCTAAACTAATTAAAACATTATATTCAAGATCCAGGTATTTTTAGATATGAAAATAGTTATTTATTTGTGAATAAGCTTAAATCATAGAAGGTAGAAATAGATGGTGATTTTTTTTCAATCAAATTGGTCTTTATTTGGCATTGAGAAGGTCTATACGTACTGCTAAAGTGGTTGGGCTATGCGAAAAAAATTAGTTGAATAGACGTACCGTTATAAATTTCGTTTGTAACACATTATCAAATGCAGCCTATATCTTTAATGCTCTTCGGTTTATTATTGAGATATAACAATTATTACTTGACTTCCTCACCGCCAAGCCAGTGAAAGCACCAAAAGGTGATACCCTGCTTTTTTCCATTCATCCTACTTTGACGTTATTTGAGCGACGCCTAGTAAACAAACGACGTCATGGTGTTACCAAGCAATCACACGCAAAATGACGCTATTTGAAAAAAATCAAGTTTTTCACATTTCGCCCTATTCTTACATCAAATAAATAGAATAATGGTTTCTTTTTCGTGCAAGATCAACAAGTCTTTGATTTCGTGTAGAACAAACGCTATCATGAAAATAAAGCCCTTGTTGTTTACTCTATGAAAGACAAATCGATTTTTTCATTGAAAAAAAAAACCAAAAAAACCCAAAGACAATTATAATCTATTTAAATGTCAATAGTCTGAATGGTATCGTGGAAAGCTCAATGAAACAACGCCAAGAAAATAATATTTGATGGAAATATCATAAACCAGAGGTTATTACAAATAGGTGAATTAATTTTACATTTTTTTTTCAATTGATTTCATCATATTTGTATGATAACTTGAAATAAATTATACTCAAACTGAATGAAGCATAAGAAAAGAATTGGCAAAAAAATATTCCAAAATGTCGGTATTAAGGGCGGTAGCTAACAGTATCGCGAACAGATCGTGAATGAACGGGTCAAAGAGCAACCGTTTAAAGTATGTAATAGACATATTTTGATCGAAGCCGGGTATCATGTTTTACTTAGTTGGTCACAGGTGTTGGGTCGTTTTTGTATATCGTAAATCAATAGTTTAATTGGCATATAGTAGGGTCTGTACTTAACCCTTTCCTGTTTAATCCCTGCTTTTTACGTGCCTATGATTTTATGATTGAGAAAACATTGTGAAAAAAGAAGAAATTGCTTCTGACAAGCAATTTCTTCTTTTTCCACACTATTTTCTACCCTACTGAGTAGTTATTTTTCAATTTGAATCCACTTTAATTTTTTGTCTGCAAGACCTTTGAATTTGGACAGGTCCAAAATTTTGTAAAACAGGAAAGGGTTAAAACATTCTTTAAGTTGAGATCATGGAATCTGTCCCTAAGTTTAAAGATTACAAAAGTTGTGGCTCTTCCCCAGCTATAAGATATCTAATAGGTGCCAATGAATTTCGAACACCTTCAATTTATAAAACCAAAAAAAGTTGATCTCACATAAACATTGTTAATTAAAAAGAGCTATATTTTTTTACCCGGCGTTTGTACCTCGCGCAGATTTAAAATTGTTGAGAATGTCACGCACAGGCTCATATACGTATTTTATTACGCCGCCGGAGGCGGACGTATATTGGCGTCATCTTCTCCGTCTGTCCATCCGTCCGTCCGTACGTCCGTCCGTACGTCTGTCCACTTTTCTTGTCAACGCAACTCCTCCTAAGTTTCTGGCTGGATCTTCTTGAAACTTGGTCAATGTTATCACCTCAATTGGTAGATGTGCATGAAGGAAGGATTTTATGGTTCGTTGATTTTTGCCTGAGTTATGCCCCTTAAAAACTTATTCTCTGGTCCACTTTCTTGTCAACGCAACTCCTCCTAAGTTTCAGGCTGGATCTTTTTGAAACTTGGTCAATGTTATCACTTCAATTGGTAGATGTGCACGAAGGAAGATTTTTTGGTTCATTGATTTTTGCCTGAGTTATGCCTCTTAAAAACTTAGTCTCTGGGGCTTATTGCCTCAGTTATGACCCCTTAAAATTTAGTCTCTGGGGCTTAATGAAATTGCAGCCTTGTGAATGCAACTCTTCCTAAGTTTCTGGCTGGATCTAAATGAAACTTGGTGGATGTTATAACCGAAATTGGTAGATGAGCATGAAGTAAGGATTTTATGGTTCATTAATTTTACCCTAAATTATGCCCCCTTAAAACTTAGTATCTGGGGCTTATTGAAATTGCAGCCTTTTGAACGCAACTCATCCTTACTTTTTGTCTTTATTTAAATGAAACTTGGTCAATGTCATCACCATAATTTGTAGATGTACATGGATCAAGGATTTAATGGCTCATTTATTTCCCTGAATTTTGCCCCCTTAAAACTTAGTGTCTGGGGCTTATTGAAATTGCAGCCTTGTGAAGGCAACACCTCCTTACTTTTTGTCTTGATTTAAATGAAACTTGGTCATTTTGAATTTGGTTCTGTCAAAATAAGTAGTGTCTACAACTATTTTCGTGAAGCAGCAGCAAAGTGGCGGCGTATTTTGTGACTATGGCACTCTTGTTTGCCATTATATTGATTAAGTTTCGTTTTTCGACAAAATCTGGGAGCTCTTTAACATAGATGAGAGTGTGTGATCGAATTGATAAACAACTTATACATATAAAAGTATTTTGAAATAACATCATGCCGTATGGGTACGTAAATATAATGACTAATTCAGAGGGTGTCAAGAGAATTTGGTGTTCATATTAAAACGTTCTATCACGTTGATACATCGATTCAATTGACTGTATCCAAAATATCCCCCGGGCAAACGGTTACCACAGAATAAACATTTTTAGCTACGCACCAATGAAACCAAGGGGATGACTATGACAAATTTGTCTATACTAAAATATCTCTGGATGCGGACAAATTCAGGGATAAAAACATGTTAAGCTCTTCAACATTCGTATCGAATTCACCAAGTTTGAAGATAAATTATGAAACAATTTTTTGGTTGATTTTGTCTTTGCCAGAGGGAAAACCACTATTAGTTCTCAATTCTGGAAAGAAATTAAACCTGGCCGTGTGTCATTATAACTCAACTAGTAGTAATGGAAATAGTATTTTGAAAGACGACATTGTACTAGGGTAATGGTTTCTGCATTATAGTAAACATCATCGTGAAAATGACAAGGTGAATGATTTTGGCATGACTTAGGAATGAAATTGAATGAGTGTGCGGAGAGAGCTTTGAGTGAATTTAATGTGAGGTAATCCTATATCGCAAATTTTGTTCAGGATGAACAAAATTAGCGATATTGATTACCCCACGTTAATAAAAAATACACACAAGTTCTATACATAGCTTCCTATTTCTGTAAGAATTTATGAGACGCTAACAAGTTGAATTATGTCAGTGAAATCGCGATTTTTTTTCTATCAAAATTTATTTCGAATGACGTTGTTTAAGAATCACGACACGTGAGTCCAAAACCTACGAATAAAAAAGTCGACAGGGAAGCAATTTTGAAATAACGATGCAGATTAACTTACCAATATCGTGTTGGTATCCAAACATTGAATCGTATTTTGACGCCATCGTACAATTCCAGCGCATATTCCGAAACTGATATTGACACTCGTTTAATCCAAGTCTTGCCCCGCCTCCAATGACCGCGATAGCGACGGGACGGCTACGGCATATAGCTCGTTGTCGAGGAGCGAGTCCAGGAATTTTGTTACAGATGATATTAGCGCCTAAAGCCACCACAGATGAAAGTGCTCTGAAAGTATAGTAAAATAAGAACAAATATAAGGAAAGTATTTCATAAAAACGATACTGTAAAAATGACCTGAAAATGAATAATTAAAAAAAGTTCTGTTACAGAATATAACTAGCGGTCGTGGATTGAGTTCTAGAATCTTATTAAAGATAATACTAGATATTGAAACTCTGAAAATTAGGGAAAAAACAACAACAACAAGAAAAACTAATAAGAAAAATGTTTCACAAAACGATACTGTAATAATGACCTGAAAATAAACAATCATATAAGTTCTCTTACGGAATACATGTATAGCTTATTGTCGTGGAGCGAGTCCTTGAATTTTATTACAAAAGATATAAGCACCTAAAGCCATAACAGATGAAAGTGACCTAAAAGTTGAGTCAAGATATGAATTTTTTCTTTTTGAGGCAATGGTTTAAATGTATTTAGAATACTTGAAAATAGATATTACTCAAAGTAAATAACGTCATTTTCAATTTTCTTTCGCGGTATTTTTTTTTTGCTCATTTACAATTACGATTGACCGCAGTTAGCCGTGAAAACAATGAATGGCTATGTCTTCAAACATACAGAAAAAGGAAATGTTTTTAGATAAATAGAATCTATATAAAATCTCATGAAGTATACAACAACGACGACAACAGATCAGACACGCATAATTATACACGTTTGCAACAATAATTACAGCCTCAAGAAGTCATATTATGAGGTAAAAAATTACAAATATTCTTACTTTGTCCAGATTCCTACTATTCTCGAAACGTAATACGCAAAGTAAGAATTCTTATTATGCCCGACAAATTGAGAATTCCTACTTTGCACAGGACAATTCAGGATTTGGACCGATTTCTACTTTGCACAGAACATATATATAGGATATTGAATGAGTGGTCATTGAATACCGACTTTATTAAACGAATCATCTATTTACAGATTTAAAAGAGGCTGTACCTCGCTTATATCTTCTGTAACAAAATTCTAAGACTCGCTGCACGACGTTTATTTTATGAGAACAAATTTGATATTCTTTTATGACCTGTATTATTTTTTCAATATATTGAGAAATTTCTAGATATTTATGAATTCAAGTTATTCCGCGAAACATATAACGCCTTTTGCGAATTGACGTCATCAAGTCATTATGACGTCATTTACGCCAAGAAATGTAACGTTGCTATACGTTATAAGCTTATTTGTATAGTTATTCCACTAGTGTAATAACACCCGTGTAATATCAAAAATATTCATCGGGTTCATTTCATCTCCGAGACGACGGTCATATTATAAGGGCCCTTAAAAATTGTTATGCTGACCCCTCGAAATGTTATTAACAGAAACAAAGGAAAATATGCAGTGTAAGAGGGCTGTAAAAAGTTTTTTATCATGCAATGAAGCCTGTATTGACCTGATATCACCTGTCTGATAACATAACATTTTATCAGTCAGTCTTTTTTTAGAAACGATTTGCAGACACTTTAACCTGAATTACTTAGATTTTTAAGGGTTTATTCTGATAAAGAGCTGAAAAATAATTGCATGATAAATAGAATAACTTGCAAGTGTCTTAAGATATCTATGTTATCTGGTCTCGGCTGCGAGAAATTATTTTGACTCGGCACAGCCTCGTCATGATAAATTCTCCCAAACTCGACCAGATAACATTGATATTTATAGACACTAACATGTTATTCTCTTTGTTCTATGACAATACGGTACCATTAAGTGCACAACAAATATTGCATGACAATTTAATGAATCGATTTGAACTGTGGGTGAAAGTGCGAAAATATACGACGCCCGTTAAAAAAATTCGAAACACTGCTTTAGTTTTGTCTTAATTATAAACCCATTATTTCTTCCCGTGGCCTAAGGAGCTCTCGGAAGAAAGGTGATTTCGATTTCAAAAGTCATGCACCTAAAATATATATAAATAAAACAAAAAAAAAACCGACACTAGAAATCAATTTTCATAACGTGCCACCCTGTTTCGCTGCTGCTCATCAGGGCGACGTTAATAATTTAATCAAACGACGTTACCAACGTAAAAACGTGACAACGTTTTCACGATGTTAAAAACTGTTAATTAGATAAAGGAGCAAAAAATGATTAAATCGAATTGACTTAGAATTATATTTCTAAAAAGACTTGAGAAATTTCGCTATTTCAAAAGAATTTCTTTTTAAATCAGATATGGGTTCCACACATTCCTAGCCCAGCCCCGGTCTGAACCCAGATCAATCGTATCTGATCAAGAATGCGCTGTGGTCGATATTCGATCTGTAGTCACTGTCATTCAGAATAACAGATAAAGGTTATTTTCTTTTGGTTTTAAGTATAAATATTTCATTAGTTCTTACTTAAACTCTATGTTGTTGGTACTCATTGGAAACGTCTCAAGACAATTCAAATGAGTACCCACAGTATAGGGTCTCATCGTGAAATAATAATTTTAGACTGGCTTTACCCCTTCTTATCTGTACCCCTGTCATTTTTGGGGTCTGACATACTATGAAATGATTGGGTTTTTCGTTTTTTTTTGTTGTAAGTAATAGCCATACACTAAACGAAGTTCTAAACGGCCACTTCGTTTTTTTCTGAAAAAGTAATATTTTCTTTGGTATCTGAAAAGGAAAGTAGTAAAATGATATTAGAAAAATCATTAAGGGAGAATCGCCAATTAACATCGACCTGAAAAATGCGAAGAAAGTAGCGAATTCGACGGTAATCCAAGGGTACCCCTGATTCCAAAATAAACATTGGTGGGTGGGGTAATTTTAACAATTTATTCTTGTGAGAGAAACAAAAGAATCGCAACGTGCACACTGATACACTCATGTAAACACGCATACTAACGCACGCACTCAAGCGCGCACATACGTGCGTATGCTTGCACGCACTCACGCACGCATAAATATATTGATCTCTGTTTACCTGATTGACTCTTCATCTGTCTGTTATCTTTCGCCCCCATTTACGTTTCTCTCACTTACTTATCGATCTCATTTATATACATATATGTGTTTCAAATCAGTTTTTATGTATTGAATTGTTTTGTTACAGTTAGTATATATGTTCCAAATAATTTGTTTTGTAAAATTGTACTTAAGCTCTTCAGAAATTGGGAGTAATAAAGATTAAATACATATAAATATGCTTAACTTTCGCGTATTTCTCAGAACGAAATTTTCAAATTCTTCGAAAATATGCAACTTTTGTGACTTTTATAAGGAGGGTTCTTGTGTTTGACCGTTTGCTACAGACTACAAGGACAAAAATTCGAATCCATCCTTCTTTGTGAATATGCTATATTGGACGTCCTTTCATATGGGAAAAGACACTACATTTACTGACGACAAATATGTTAAACTGTGTCAAATGCAAGGTGGCCGTTTAGAAGTTCGTATAAATGTATATAAAGATGTGTTAAACGAATGAAAAACTATTGCATGTACCCGTAAGAAGTAGAAAAAAATAAATGTACAATAATTTTAAATGTAGGGTGTAAAACTATTGCATTTAAATGTAAGAAGAAAAAATGAAAAAAAATGTAAAATAATTTTAAATAGTGGGTGCAAAAAACTATTGCATGTACATGTAAGGACATAAAGAGATAGATAGATAGATAGATAGATAGATAGATAGATAGATAGATAGATAGATAGATAGATAGATAGATAGATAGATAGATAGATAGATAGATAGATAGATAGATAGATAGATAGATAGATAGATAGATAGATAGATAGATAGATAGATAGATAGATAGATAGATAGATAGATAGATAGATAGATAGATAGATAGATAGATAGATAGATAGATAGATAGATAGATAGATAGATAGATAGATAGATAGATAGATAGATAGATAGATAGATAGATAGATAGATAGATAGATAGATAGATAGATAGATAGAGAGAGAGAGAGAGAGAGAGAGAGAGAGAGAGAGAGAGAGAGAGAGAGAGAGAGAAAGAGAGAGGAGAGAGAGAGAGAGAGAGGGAGAGAGAGAGAGAGAGAGAGAGAGTGAGAGAGAGAGACAGAGAGAGAGACAGAGAGAGAGAGAGAGAGAGAGTGAGAGAGAGAGAGACAGAGAGAGAGACAGAGACAGAGACAGAGACAAAGAGACAGAGAGACAGAGACAGAGAGACAGAGACAGAGATAAAACACTCAATTTAGAACGGAGAAAAATAATTGAATTGTCACGTGTTACTGATAAAGTATGTACAACAACAACAACAACATCAACAACAACAAAAAAGACAATTAGTAACGTAAACCATCTTTGAACAGGGCATTATTGGTCCTGTCTAAACCCAAAGCTTTGACCACAAAGTCCACACATTGAGCAGCCTTATTCTAGACAACAGTCAAAAGGAATTAATATGGAAAGACATAATTAGTATCCATGTGCTGTCTGATAACTAGATTCTATGATAGTCCATCTATTCTTCTTTTATGCTTTCGGTGGATGATCGAGAAATAGCGGTAGATTATCATTTGATAAACTCACCACCTAACTTGTAAAATTATCGAAACTTATACCCCGCTTTCATTGATTTCAACCTACTTGACGTTATCTAAGATGAGCATAAAAAGTAACGTCATCATGATCGTTGCATAGCAATCACGTGCAAAGACACGCTTTAAGAAACCCCGTCTTAAAATTTTATCATTCTATATCATTTTGCATTTAAGAAAGGGAATAATCGCTTGTTTTTCGAGTAAGAGCGTTTTATATTTCATTTCATGAACAACAAAAGCTCTTTTTTTCACTCCTGGCTCCGCCACTCGTGAAAAAATAGTTTTTGTTGTTTTCTAAATGAAATATAAATCGATCTTACACTCAAACAAATGATTATCCTTTATGTAATATTGAACACCTCAGTCAGTCAAATGTAAAGGAGTTGAAGAATATCAAGTTCAGATTTCATCGCAATTATTATAGCCCGTAGTACGCTAGTAAATTGTAAACCCTAGTTTATACTTTGATAGACATGTTAATTAAAAACCTCGACAAATTAGACGGAACGCCACAAAGTGGTTCCGTATGATTTAAATGTGTAGTATTATGCCCTTTCGTCGGTTTTTCTTACAGTCCAAGAAGTATTTAGGCAAGAAAAGATTGATTAAATGGAGTTTAATGCCGCTTTCAACATTCAGTTATATCGAGGCGGCTGGAGCACGATGCTTTTAACTGTATCAGACACCACAATAAATTGTTCTTATCAGTAAATGTTATGAAACCCTATGTATAAAGTTCCATGATAACTTGAGAGCGTTTTTTCTTGATTCATGCTGGATAAAAATAAGTTTATTTACCCAGTTTTGGCGAAAGAACTCCATATGCTTCCAGTAAGTTTTCTTACATCTGGATCAGATTGATTGACATGGTCTCTGGCATTAGGAACACCATTCGGCCAATCTCACGTTAAACCTCGGATGTACATAGACGTACTATTTTTAAAAAATTCTTGGAAAACCTTCAAAAAACTCGATGACGTCAGTTTAAATGGTGTTAGCCCTCGAAAGTGTGAGTGAAAACATTCGACGTCGCCAACGCTACTCGTTCAAGTCACTGACGTGAAACCATCGTATCCTAAATATAAATATCTTTAGATTCTTAAATAACGGCTTAAAAAAATTTAATTTTTGAGGATGATTCGTCATTCTCAAAAATTAAGATTTTTCAGCCGTTATTTACTGTATAAAAATCTACAGTGCTAGTTTTCTTACACTGTTTCCGGCTAACAAAATGCACGATTTCGTTAAATACCCATCCGCCTTACATACATCCGAGGTATGTTGTAGTTTCCGGAAATGGCCGAGTGATGTTCCGAATGAGTCTATGACTGGCAAATTTCTGCATATATGGTCGGACATCGTATCAGATACAAGCATGTTATCAAATTATTTAACGGAGGTGCAACTGCTCTAAAAGGATCTAATCCATCGCGAGTATTATAATCATTTAGCTCAATTATTGTTCCATTATCGTAAATGGGGCAATATTTTTTGTTCACCCAGAGTGGTCCTCCAAGATGGTAGCTGGTATAGTACAAGCAGTAGTTGCATCTTTGATGTACGTATTGCACTCATTTATGTTATTCTCAAGTCTCTCAAGTGTACGCTCGTCAAAATCTAATCCGACCATTACTCTTGCCAGATCAAATATTTGATCACTGACGAGATTATCATCATTTTTTACAGTTTCCGATTAATTCAAATATTTCAAAATTTCTGGAAAATGTGTATCAATAAGCTTACTTATATTTTGTCTCCGTATTTCCTCCTGATGTGACTCTATTAACATAGTCTACAATGTATTGGTTCACAAATTTATATAATTCTTCGCCTATAGAAGTTACATTGGTATCAATTAAGATGTCATGATTAGAGGCTACATCATCATCGTAAAGACAACAAAATATCTGAGCCTACGTTTTCGACGAACTATTGATATAATCTGTTACACCCAACTTTTCTACTGAAAAAAAATAAATAAATAAATAAATAAAATAATAATAATAAATAAAAATAAAAAAATATTTGGATTCTATCACATATTTCATTTTTGTCTAAATTCTTTTGTAGCACCTTTCACAATAAGTTGTACTTTGAATTTTTTATACTTTTAAATGTTGTAATTGCAAAACAGCGCACAAATCTTTTAAACTTGGCTTGTAGTTGGAAAATTCTATTCATGTATACAATCGTGCGTCTATCCGCCCACCCCATATCAGCTATTCATCAGGGGTCTGTTTTACTAAACTTCTTACGAAAAAAATTATCGTAAGTAATAATCGCAAATCGTACCTGGTGTTTTCATTCATTGTTAGATTCTGTCTTGCATTATCTCGTTGGAATCGTCTTTAGAAGACAATTCAAATGAGATGATGCAAGACAGATTTCCATATTTAGTAACTTCTATAGAAGCATCTTTAATTTTTGACGTACGCAAAAATTGGTCGTAAGATGTTTAGTAAAAAAGGGCCCAGGTCCGTACTTACGAAGTTTTCTTTTATGCTTTTCTGTGGATTATCGAGAAATAATTGTATATTACTCATCGCATAACCAGTGAAATTATCATAAACTTATTACCCTCATTCGTACCAGTAGTTGTTAAACCGTCCTTCCCGAGCAAAAGTTAAAACTATATTTTTTAAGTAACAGAACTTTAAGAATCAAAATTCAAACACTGAACGCAAATTATCATTTGAGCAAATTAGTATTTCCTTTTGCATGAATGTTATTGTCCATGCAAAATGTAAGATTTATCAATATGACCATTCAATATAATTGTAAAAATACGGATCTGTACATTTCCAAAATTTTCACATGTGCACAACGTTATGACTCGGATCAGGCTGTGTATCTGCGATGTCTAATCCGAGTCTAATCCGAGTCTTAACTAGGAATAGGAAGCTACTGTTTCATTTTCCCAATTAACAAAAACAGAATATTCAATATGCAGCGTTAGTGTCCAGGCTGCTAAATGCCTCGCAGTTAAGCACACATGAATTTGTTGGAAATTTCACGGACAGCCTAACTTATACAAAACCGAACTTATAAACGGTCGCTTTACATTTACCGTATTTTAAAATATTGAGAGGTTATTTCACATTAACGAGTACAATGCTGAATTCTATTGGATGGGTACCCTGCAGAACTAGTTAAGATTTGACGAGGCGACAGTCGAGCCAAAATATAGACTGCTTCTGTAAGGTACGAATCCAATGAATTCAGTATTGTACTCGATCATGTTAAACGGAATCTTTATTTCACACCATACACTGAAAGCTCCACAATTACTACTTTACGATTTTTGAGAGAAACAGAAGGAATAGATCTAAAATGATCCGCAAAAGGGTGTCAAATGAAATTCACTATTCACATGATGAAATTGAAACAAACAGTTGTTCTATAAATAGGAATCGTAATTGTTCTATTTCTCACGTTACCTCTGTCTTATCCCCACATGTTCAAGATTCATGTAGCAGGATTTTCATATTGAATAATTTTGATAGCTTCAATAATGTAGCCACCTTTTTAGCTCACCTGAGCACATCGTGCTCAAGGTGAGCTTTTGTGATCATTGGATGTCCGTCGTCCATCGTGCGTCGTGCGTCGTGCGTCGTGCGTCGTCAGACGTCAACAATTTAGGTGTTTACACTCTAGAGGCCACAAATATGGATCAATCATCATGAAACTTTGTCAAAATGTTCTCCAGGTCGCAAGGATTAACTCTATCGAAAATGGGAAGGATCTGTGCCATATCACGGGAAAAGGGGCCTAAAAGACAATTTTCTTGTTTACACGCTAGAGGCCACAAATATGGTCAAATCATCATGAAACCTTGTCAGAATGATCTCCAGGTGGCAAGGATGGACCCTTTTGAAAATCGGAAGGATCCGTGCAATATCATGGGAAAAGGGGCCTAAAAGACGATTTTCTTGTTTACATTCTAGAGGCCACAAATATGGTCCAATCATCATGAAACTTGGTCAGAATATTTGTCAGATCACAAGAATTCACCCTATAGAAAATGGGAAGGATCCGTGCCATATCATGGGAAAAGGGGCATAAAAGACATTTTTCTTGTTTACACTCTAGAGGCCACAAATATGGTCCAATGTTCATGAAACTTGGTCAGAATATTTGTCAGGTCACCCTATTGAAAATGGGCAGGAGCCATGCCATATCATGGGAAAAGGGGCCTTAATCACAATTTTCTTGTTTACACTTTAACAAATCATAAATTAAGACTTTTACTGGAAAATGTGATAATTATCAATTATGACTTAAATAACGAAGGTGAGCGATTAAGGACCTCCATGATCCTCTTGTTTATATTTTGATGACGCAACAAACTTTTAAAAAGGATGGGCTACGTTATCGCTACTTAATTTGTGTGCGGAAATGAGAACCAAGCAATGATACAAATAATCGTGCATTTTAACGAGAAATATTGAAACATGCTGCTTAGTATAAATCCGACTCAAATGCTTTAAATGCTTAAAAAGCGTAAAGATTTGTTGATTTCATGGTGGTATGAAACTAAATATGTAATAATACTTCGGCGATTCATACAGTGTGATGAGGTTTTAAGTTTCATGCCTCCATGACCTAAAGCAATTCTCTATTCATCTCTTGAATAAAATTGAAGAGGTATTAAGTTTACCCAGTTTCAGCAAAAGAAGTCCATATGGTTCCTACAACGTTTCTTACAGTAGCATCCGATTGGTTGACATCATCACCGCTTGGCAAAGTTCTGCACATCCGGTCGGACATTGTATCAAACATTAGAACACTCTCAAAGTTATTCACAGGTGGTGCTATCACCTTGTAAGGATCGGACCCATCAGGAGTATTGTAGGGATTTAACTCCTGTCCTGGTACTAAAATTGTCCCGTTTTCTGGAACCGGACAATACGGTTTGCTTGTCCAAAGACGTCCACCGAGGGGGTAGCTAGATATAATACAGGCAAAAACCGTTCGGAAAACATGTGTGCTACATTGGAAAATGTTCCTTTCAAGTCTCTTCATTGATTTCTCGTTAAAATGAAGTCCAAGCATAACTCTAGCCAACTCGACAATTTGATCACTGACGAAAACCTGATCATTTGCCACGTCTCTAGATTGATTAAAACCACACATATTTGGAAAGGCTATGTCAATCAGCTCACTGATGTTTTGATTTGACAAATCTTCTACGAAAGTGTCCGAAAATAAAGAATCTATCACGTATCTATTTACAAACTTATACATTTCTTCGTCCGGAGTTGTTATATTGGTATCAGTAGCATTGTTTTCAGAAGATTTTAAATCATCCCAATCAAGAGCTAAGCGTGTGATAGGAAATACCGATTTGAGGTTAGCATCAGATACCCGTACACTCATCCAGCTTGCAGGCTTCCAACGACCTCCGTCTTGGTTTACTGCTGTGAGTATTTCGTATTTTGATAGCAACAGTCTCTCTTTTATCTCTAAATCTTTGAATGGATCTAAAGTCTCATGGAGTAGTCGCTTTATGAATATCCCATCTACACTGACGGGGGTTTCGTATGAAAACTGTATACATATACGGTGATATTGGACCGAATCTATAATTTCGTCAGTGGTCTTTAATGAAATACAGGACATTACATCACCGATAGAGTCATTTCGACAGTCTAAAGCCCTGCCTATCATTCTTGTTGTTTGGGATGGCAGCGTGTTAATCGCCCATGGACAACGAACAGCTCCGCAATTTACAATAATTCTTTTGAACAGACCCTCATTTTCCTCGAACATTGCTTGATATAGGACATTTGAAGCCCCTTCGAAATACCCAAATAGAGTCACCAAACCAGGGTCCCCGCCGAATGCTTGTATATTTTCGTGAACCCATTTAATAGCAAAATGTTGATCCCAAAGTCCCGTATTTCCCCCAATGTGACCAGGCTCTACGTTCTTTGTGATGTCCTGTAAATTAATTGTGGACAGGAATCCCCATAAATTCATTCTGTATTGAACGTGAACAAATACTACGCCTTTAAAACCGTTTGTAATTTCCGAAATCTCTGTCATGTACAAGTCTCTTTCATGGATAAATATTATCACTGGCAATGCTTCATGATTCTTCGTGTTAACAGGCGCGTAGATATTGAGAAATAAACAATCTTCACTCATTTCTCTGCCGTGTGACATCCTATTACCCGTAAACAGAACATCACGGTTGAGACAAGGCGCACCTTTTTTTGTTGCATCGTATAGATCTTCAAATGTCCTTAGCTTCGTTGATTTTTTGAATCGCAAGTCCCCTGTTGGACTATTTGCATATGGTATTCCTAGAAACATTTTCACTTCTTTATTTAGAACAACGTCAATTTTTCCCAGGAAGTTACCTGCACTACAACTGACGAATATTTTATTTGTAACATTTAAATCCATTGTCGGATCCACAAAAGCTACACCCTGTACCAATAAACAGCAAAATAACACGAAAACGTAATTATCAGCCATTGTGCGAAGAAATAATACACATTTAAAAACAACTTGAGATAAAAATGACAACCTTGTTTTTTTATATTTTGGTTTCAAAGATAGCCTGAACGGCACACTAAATTCGTTCTTGAATAACTTGTTTATTACTCATAGGCCTTGGCCTGGTTTTAGAATATTTCCAGATATCTAAGCGCTTCAGATAACTTTTGTTCAATGGTAAAAGAGGGCGCTTAATACAATTTTCGAATATTGTGCGCCTCTCCTTTTCAAATATTCTTTTTACAGATTTTCAAGATGGCATTTTTTTAAATGATGTTTCAGTTTTATAAATTGAATGCGTGTACCACATTCAAAGTATAAGTACAATGCACTCTATTATTTGGACAGACCTGAAGCTGGTAGATCGCGTATTTTCTTCTGTATCTTTCAAATGATTTGTATTCCAAACGAATTTTTACAGCAACAAAATGCGAATATCAGAAGTGTATGTATTTCTTTACATATTGACATGGTAATTTTAGGATATCGGCCAATTTCCGAAAAAAAGATATTGGTATGCTGTGATACACAATAAAGTCAAAATCATCTTATAAACATTGGGTAGATTACAACTTTTGATTAAAATCAGAAAGACAAGTGACAAGTAATACGTCGGTTATCTAATGATATTCACAATTTTGTTAATGAGATTTTATCTCTTTCACAGATGCATTATACTCATTTCCACAAGAAAGAGT
Source organism: Fragum whitleyi (assembly GCA_948146395.1). Taxonomy (NCBI): domain Eukaryota; kingdom Metazoa; phylum Mollusca; class Bivalvia; order Cardiida; family Cardiidae; genus Fragum; species Fragum whitleyi. Next base: position 47,190,539 of record OX411550.1, on the reverse strand, counting down.
GCACTTCTCAAAGTTATACAAGTATATCTCTATACTGATTACCGGATAAACTTTATTTAACGCCATAAAATAGTAAATCTCAGTAAATGCGTCATTGGTCTATTGTTCTATTTTTACATGTTTTGCAAATGCAGCCGGCAAAAGAGACAGTGCAATTGATGTTATCCTTTGTGATTTAAAGTAGCGTATGTAGGTTATCCGAGTCTATTGTATTTTAACCTTTTCTATTTGTCGAAATTTGAAACTGGTCCAAATTGAAAGAAATTGCAGACGACATTAAAACGTGTGTGAAATATGGACAAAACCTAATCTTTGGGGTAGAAGCCATTATGTATGGGACCTTTCTAAGTTTATTAAAGAAGCTTTTGCATGTCGATCAAGTTTGATAAATAACGTACTAAATGAGTAATGACTGTAATGTAAGATAAGATATTGAACAGTTCAGTCATTATTTTTATTTAGAACTTACTTCTCTTCCAATTGATCTATTAAGATACTTATATTTTAGGTCTTTTGATAATGTAATCTAGTTTTTGATGGATCCAGAAATGTCTTGAATTCTTATACTTTGCTAATGTGACTAATTATTTGTGGTTTTGTTAAAACATATTATGACGAGAAACTGTAAAGTTTAAGTCAATAAACTATTGTCTATTGTCTATTGTATGGGAAAAGGAGAAATTGATTGAGCATTTCAAAATAACCACGATATGCGTATAAAAAATAACGATTATGAGCCCAGTGCTTCCTCGGATTCCCCGACATATAGCGTAGCAAATAGGGAGACCCCGGGCTATCTGAGGATGAGCCCAGTGCTTGTAGCATCAACAATACTGTGCTCTTTCAGAGGAACCTATATATATTGCTTTAATTCCGCTTAATCTTTCCTTCTTTATGAAAAAAAGTCGGTACACAGTATAGATTAAGATTAGCCTACCCAGACGAGCAGTAACGTTCTTAGCATTCGTTCCCTTCGTCTATTGTTTTTATTGTGGGAAAACTTTGATTTAGACTGTCTAAGATGACTCGGCTATGGGTTAATTTGAAATTTAAAAGAATAAAAAAGTTGATAATAATCTTTTAAGTCTTTCTTGTTGATTCAAGAGCAAAAACATGCAGTTATTAAAAAAAAGTTACGTAGTAAACATTTCACTATATACCCGTATACTGTGATAATAGTAGTGACATTTTGCTTACAGTCTATTTCAAAACATGCAAATATTTAAGAACAATTACATGTAGCCTATTATAGTTCCGCAAGAAAGAGTAAGGTTCGAGAAACCGTTATCTCCTATCATTTTCAATGTAAACTTGGTCTTTGATCACTCACTTGAAATTGCAGGTCTATATTTATATTCGATTTTAATGCAATAGAAGAATATGTCCAAAGATCCATATGCCCAAAAATAAGATGATGGTACAAAAGCAGCACAAAGAAACTTCAATAAATTCGAATACTGACGACTTCGTTATATACGCATATATCACAAAAGAATTTATATATTTTTCCGACAAGAAAAGATAACGAGCAATTTATCGGTGCAAGTACATAAAACTTATAATTACCGTTTTTCCTATATCTCGATATCTTTAATTAAAGATCACAATTTCTTCTTCTTTAATTTCGCTTGTAACATTATAGATAAACCGTTTAATTAACTTTATTTTATTGCGAATAATTATAAAACAGTAAACTTACTCATGTGAATACAAAGTAGCAAAATGATTCTTTTTAATTGGGTGGTTGCTATATCTATACATTGATGTTAGTGGCCATCAATTTTTTTTATGGAAAAATTGTATTCATCCAAGATGTATACTTGTCTGCAACTTCTGTTCAACTCTGTTCAGGGTGATAAAACGGTGCAAGCAGTTTTCCAATTATACCCGGCTTTGCACGCGCACTTGCGTGCAAAGCGGGCTATAATTGGAAAACTGTTTACACTGTTTTGTAATCCTGAACCTGCGTTCAGCATATAATAGTTCGCGAAACATTTTACAAATAATGCCCCTCTTCGCACGTGGACTCAGGTGCAAAGTAGGGTACCATTTATAAAAGTTTGCAAGCATTTTTACATGCTGAATGCAGGTCAGATTCTGGATTCCAGAATGTTTCTCTCGATTTTTCATTACACAAAAAACTACGAGGTTTTCTTGATTTCGCGTATTCAAATATTCGCAAATATTTAGCGAATATAAGAATCTCGCTTATTAAACACTTTTTGCAGTGTCAGTGTATTCAATGTCAATATTTTTGGTACCGACCGCTGCAGTTAACTACATCGTGATTGACAAGGTGAACGATTTTGGAAAAAATATGGAGTGACTTTGAATGAGTGCGATGAGCGAGTTTTGAGTGACATTAAAGGGACGTAATCCAATACCGCTAATTTTGTTCAGGATGAACGGTGAAATCGCGATTATTTTTCTAAATGTATTTATTTTGAATGAACTTGTTGATCTTTTCAGTGAGTTTGGAGCGTTTTTTTAATGATTTGAATGAGTGTTTGGAATGAATGATTGGAGCGCTGAGCGAGTGATTTGTAATGGTTTTTATCGAGATGAATGTCAATTTCACGATATTGTTAACTGTAATACAGCTTAGCAATACATGTATGTCTGTCTACACAGCATAAAAAATGACAACATCGCGACATCGGTCGTTTTTCGGCAAATTGAGATAGATAGGTGTCAACGACTATGAAGTATTGAAATCTAAGTGAATTTACGACAATTGAGTGTCAACACTTTTGATTTATGTCTGTATAAGTCAATTCAGAGGAATGCACACGGTATACGTCGGTAATCTAAAGATGGCTTTTGTTAATGAGATTTCCACTTTTTCACTATCCAATGAATTTGCTCGTCTGAAAGGGAGTAAACGGCGCTTTTAAACATTTTTAGCTAGGCTGTTTTCAGAGAGGTATTTTGATCATCTTGTAATGGTTATCGTTGATTTTGGCGTTGGCGTGACAAACTTTTACCTAGGTCATATATCTGTTGTTATTGAAGATATCTTCATGAAACTTGGCGTGTGTGTTCGCTATCACAAGAGCTACACAGAAAATCAAGGGGGACAACACTGTAAGCATTTTTGAAAGAGCCCTTTTTTTCCGATTTAGAATTTTTTCTTTATCCAGAACCTGCATAGGCAATGCTCTTGTTCCAGTCAAATTTTGACCCCTGGAATACCTTACAATGGATTCTTAGTATTTACCTTACCAGTGCAACCATTACATCCTTTCTCTGTCCCTAGCTGCTATCAAATCTAGATTTACGATTATCAACCAATTGGTGGTAGACAAATGTCTGAAAGGATATGTGCCAACTCCGGTGATCGAACCCATGTTATCTCGTGTTTTAAGATTGAGAGTCTGATGCGCTACATTCTGTGCTATGGCGGCGGGAACATACAGTGAAATTTTATGTGCTCTTGTTGTAGTACTATTCGAAACATCGCTCGGTCTTTTCCGTAAATAAGAAAGTACCTCGGTCGTAGGTGCAGAAATCTTTATAAATTTTTAGGTGAATCGGCGTCTGGTGGTACTTTGGTCAATACGCTTGAAAGAAAAAAATCCTTTAACCCTTTCCTGTTTTACAAAATTTTGGACCTGTCCAAATTCAAAGGTTTTGCAGACGAAAATTTAAAGTGGATTTAATTTGAAAAATAACCATTCAGTAGGGTAGAAAATAGTGTGGAAAAAGAAGAAATTGCTTGTCAGAAGCAATTTCTTCTTTTTTCACGATGTTTTCTAAATCATAAAATCACAGGCACGTAAAAAGCAGGGATGAAACAGCAAAGGGTTAATGTTTCTGATCATCTACATGTATGAAGATCTTTTGGGCGTTTTATATGCAGCCGGGAACCTTCGGAGATTCTACGCAATAGACATCGGAAATGATAAGGATGCAGCCATGAAATCGAGTCATTTCGCATGTAGGTATACATGACGTCACAATTATCGTCCATTCCGCTAAGGATGACGTTGCATAAAACAAATCAGCAAAAGAAAAAAATGGGGGTTTTATAATTTGATAACAAAACACAGTGCTTTGTCAACAAATTATAATATGCCCAAAAGATCTGAACAGACGATCGGAAAGAATTAACTAGATGTGTTTTTCCTTAAGCGTATTCAATAATAACCGAAGTACTACCAGAAGCCTAGAAATGATAAAAAATTACTACACTTTCGTCCGAGGTACTTTCCAGTTTACGGAAAATCCAAGTGATATTCCGAATTATTCTTCCCTCGGTCTCTTCAGTAGAATTGCCTAAGTTTAGTACATCCCGAATGAGATATTTTGGATTCCATCCGATATCGGCAATCCCAAACTATGATTGAATATATATTCAATTGGAATCGTCGAAGAATCCAGATTGTGACGCCATGGTATTCAAGTAGCTTAATTGCCGCAAGTACCTGTTCAACGTATGTAAATAAAGCAGTTTTGCCATTTGAGTGCGCCGGGACTGCGATATTTTTAACGGAATAATAGCACCAATATTTTCCGCAAGGTATTCAAAACGTTAGCACGTGATCCAAGACTCACGACGTCATGCCTATCCAAACATTTATAATTAGGGATCTGCTTCCTTAGTTAGAATCTGTTATAGGTTGCAATTAGAGAATACCTCTATGCACTGTACTTTAAAAGAAATAAAAAAATCATCAATCTTTTTCTGAATTAAAACTAGTCTAATTTATTTGATTTTTTACTTAATTCGTGTGATTTACTTACTACATATTGTATGACAACAGCAGGGAATGGCACTTACAGTTAGTTACATCGTGAAATTGACATTCATCTCGATCAAAACCATTCCAAATCACTCACTCAGCGCTCCATTCATTCATTTCAATTACTCACTCAAACCATTCAAAAACACTCAAACCCATTGAAAAATATAGAATCAAGAACTTCATTCAAAATAAATTTTGATAGAGAAAGATCGCGATTTCACTGACATAATTTAAATTGTAGGCGTCTAACAGGTTCTTGAAGAAATAGGAAGCTATGTATAAAACTTCTTAGCATTTTTCTATTAAAGGGAGGTAATCAATATCACAAATTTTGTTCATCCTGAACAAAATTTGAGATATAGGATTACTTCCCATTAAATTCACTCAAAGCTCGCTCCAAACACTCTTTTAATTTAATTCCTAAATCATTCCAAAATCATTCATCCTGTCAATTTCACGATGTTGTTAACTGTACCAGTCTTCGGAACCGAACCTGTCAATTTTAGGGCAGGACTGGTGCAGGCTGACACATCACAGGTCTTTCAGTCCTTTGGCCAGTGTCTAAAATTCTTAACAAACAACGGTTTTAGATAAAAAAATCTATTACTCAGCTAATTGTAACATAAAGGAAAACAGTGTGTGAAATGAAGACAGGGGTAATTCAATCGCCTTTCCCCACATACTTTATTATTCTCCAATAAAGATATGATTTTGCGGAGAACTTGGTACCTGGAAGATTTAGAACCAATAGGTCTTATACGATTGTGGTAAAAAGTTGTAAGTGTCGAACCCCGCAATAGTATTTATATTAAAACTTTATTTCATTTTTTTTTAATCAAGACAGGTTCAAATTCAGATAGACCGAAAGTTAAAGGGAGGTGCAGTTTTCCTATGTCTATGCAGAAAAAATATTGCGAGGAAATGGTAACTTAATTGTTACCATCACTTTTTCTCAGGCGTAAAATCAAGGTCGGCAGAGGAAGGGGGAAATTGTACATACAGCCACGTCCAATGACCTCTGTCAAGAAATGTCTATATCATTGCGTCATTACCTTCCGCTAGCCATCTTCAAGAAAAAAGAGACTATACGAGAAAACACGAGTGATACCGTTTCTAACATTCCTTGGGGTGGACTACCTTGAATCAAGTGAAGGATTGCGTAATCTACGAATTAAGATAAAGCAGTTTGCTGATAAGCCATGGGTGTGAAAAGTCCGCACTTTTACATTCGTTTTTCTCACCGATAATGATGAAGAGATATCGTTGATGTGGGTCGTTTGAAAATGGGCGAGATTCGTGACGAAAAATTAAGACGAAGTGGAGGATTGAATGAGATATTTGATTTTGAGATATTTGATTTCATGCGTTTATAATCAATAATAAAACTACTCCCTTAAATAATTAAATAAATAACTAAATAAATAAATAAATAGATAAATAAATAGATAAATAAATAGATAAATAAATAAATAAATAAATAAATAAATAAGTAAATAAATAAATAAATAAATGAATAAATAAATAAATAAATAAATTGATTTATCGATTCATTCTTCAGATGACCCGTCTGTCATCAATCAACTATCGCAAGAACACACATTAGAATTAAGATCAACCTGCGCATTTGCAAATTTTGATCAAAGTGTTTTGCGGTTGATCTTTGGCTCTGTACAAGACCAGGGGCCCGTTTTACTAAACATCTTAAGAAAAAATAATCGTAAGTCAAAATAAATATTCGTATGTGGCGTTTTTATTCATTGATGGATTCTGCTTGCAATAGCTCATTGAAATCGTTTTCGAAGACGATTCTAATGAGATATTGCATGGCAGAATTCCACATTTAGTTACAACTGTAGAAGCAACTTAAAATTCTTTCTTACGCAAAAAATGATCGTAAGCTGTTTAGTAAAACGGGCCCCAGCTGTGTAGATGTTCTAAATCTAAAGTATTTCCGTCAAAACTGCTACGAGTTAGTGTGCTTATCAAGAGTTCAAGATTTCGATTTCAGAATGAAGCAGATTATTTTTCGTCAGTCAAATCCTATGCTGTAGATTTTCTCATTGGAATCGTCTCGTAAAGACGAGTCCAATGAGCACCCACCACATAGAGATTAGACGAGAATTATCATATATAGGTTCTTAACACTCCTCAGTCTTTTTTGAAGCACTTCTGTCGCACTACCGTTTTTTTTTGTGCTTACATATAACAACATCGACAAATTGACATTCGTCCCGATCAAAACCGTTCTAAATCTCTCTCCATTCATTCATTCAAAACAACCACTCAGACCATTCAAAATCGCTCAAAATCGTTCGAAATCGCTTCAAAGTTCTTCAAAACAATCAACATTTCATTCAAATCAATGATAACATTTCTTAATTTTATTATCATATGAAGATATCAAAGCCTCTGTTAAGCCCAAAAAGATACATAAACGGAAAAAAACCCGATGATTTTTAATAAAGGTAGGTAATAAATATCGCTAAGTTTGTTCATCTTGAACAAAATTGGCGATATTGGATTACCTCCCTTTAAATTCACCCAAAACTCGCTAAACATAATGATTCAATTTCATTCCAAAATCTTTTTAAAATCATTCATCTTGTCAATTTGACGATGCTCTTTACTGTACCTAAAGACAGATTGAATTTCAATGTAACACTCGGAAGCACTTCCAAGCTTCGGCTACTGTACCGTTAGGAATACCGTGAAATTGACTATGTGAATGACCTATGATTGAAATTGAATGAGAATGGTGAACTATATTTGAATTATTTTAAAGCAGGGGGGGGGGGGGTTAAAGATGGTCGACAATTTCGTCCAATTGGACGAAATTAACGAGCATTTTAACTCCCCTATATAAAATCTGAGTATTTTTCTGCTATTGTGTTTTTGGGGACAAACCAGACGCGTTAGAATCGACCCAAGCGAATAAACTGTGCAATGATTGATCAATTGAAATAAAAAAAATGTTGATAGGTTTTAACGATTTCGAAGCATTTTTCAACAATTTGAATGGTTTGAGTGAATGTTTGGAATGGATTAGACTGGTAGCCGTCTCTTAAATAGAGGTTCATTATTGAAAATATGTAATATAAAAGCAATGTCTAGTTTCTGAAAGCCTGATGTTTCTTTGAAGAGAAGTTAACTCATTTTAAGGTCTTAATGGTTCAACTCAGTTATATACCTTGTTACAAACTTCTAAAAACAGGGCCTGAACCCCAGGCTAGGAATGGATATATGGATTGCTGTGGTTGTGATTTGAAAATGGCTTTGATCGGAATGAGCGTCCATTTTACGATGTTGCTAACTGTACAACAAGAGCTGCCAATGCCTGGGGTCATAAATTCGAACTCCTGCACTGTCAACTCTAACTTGACTCTTGCCAAAATGAAGTTGTGAATCTCCCCGATCCCTCACCAAAATGGGTGAATGCTAGTTGCCCAGGTGCCGGGATATAGTGGTGATCGAAACAGTAGGCAGTTATGGGTGGGTGCATTTGCCACCGTTATATAACTGAAATACTGTTCGAAATGACCTTAAGTTTTAAACATAACTAAAGCGAAGTGAAGGGGTTTAGTTCGTGAAAGATTAAATGTAAATTATAAACAATACTGTACTTATTGCAATATTGTATCAGCTAATCTAATTGTTATCTGTTTAAATAACCTTTTGAATATGCACAAATTAACACATGTATCTATTTTAAGAAGTGCAGAGTCATTAATAACTCTACTATAATGACACTGAACTTGAAGTATTAGTTTTTCCATACTTCCAAAATTTGTTGCATAGGACAATTTTTCGGCCGATGAAAATACTCGATTATCATTCTTTATCTTCATCTGTAAAAGTCTACTGTTTATGATTTATCGCCTGCAGTCTCTCTCAATTTGAAATCGTCTGTAAATTTACCGTCTGGCAGTGGTTTCAAATGTAGAGGAGTGAGAAGCAGAGAAAGATTAAGTTTATCGTTTTCTAATTTTCTCATTTTCCCTGATTTTCCAATCGAGTGCATTTTGAGAGATTTGCGGAAATTAGCAGATAACCTTGAGATATAGACAGTTGCAGTTTAACATCTAATAAATCTTTTTGTACTCTTGCTGTGGGAAAAACATTGTAGATTTCTTACACCGCCCAATGCATTGATTGATTGAATGGAGTTTAACGCCGCTTTCAACATTTTTTCAGTTATATCGCGCCGGCTGGAGCACCTAACAATGGTTTCCTGGTATTTCTCTCACCAGTACAACCACCACATCCTTTCCTAGCCTCCATCTGCTATCTCACATAGGTCTACGATTATCAACCCATTGGTGAGAGACAAATAGTCGGAAAGAATGAGTGCAGCCCCCCAATGCATTGATAGACAAGGATATGTTTTGATATTTCGAAGAGTTTCGATCAACTAGTGTATCGTGTGCGTAGTTTAACTAAAAAGAAGAAAAGAACACCAAACATAGGTATTGGACAGCCTGAACAACCGCACAGAATATTGGCAACAATATCGGATCAAGGACTTCGAATGTATTAGAATGATGGTTTCAAATATTGACAAGACAGCCTCAAGATTTTTCCCCACAAAATTCAAGTAAATGGCAGGCAGTATAAGCTTAGATCAGACCGCACAACTGTGCAGGCTGATCTTAGTCCATATTGTCTGCCAAAGCTTTGTTCACAAAAGGAATATGTCGAAAACAGAATAACTAGACCTCAGAGGGGGTTCGTTCGAAACCCCGAACCCCCTCAGGGGCCTTTTTACTAAACATCTTAAGATCATTTTTTGCGTTAGTCAAAAATTAAAGATGCTTCTACAGTAGTTACTAAAAATGGAATTCTGCCCTGCATTATCTCATTAGAATCGTCTTTTGAAGACGATTCCAATGAGATATTGCAAGTCAGATCTAACAATGGATGAAAACACCAGGTACGATTTATGATTTTGACTTACGATCATTTTTTCGAAAGATGTTTAGTAAAACGGCCCCTGGATCCGCCACTGTGCAACACAATAGATAGGTTCTTTGTGAGCCGTCAGGCGAAAAGAAAACATCTGGTTAGTGCGTAAATGACGAACCAAGACAAACTTCGCCGATTGCTCAGGCTGGCTTGGATCGAAACTTCAGTCGACACTCGGTTGAATTTTGAATGATCATTCTACCTTACTGCGAAAGAATCTTATGAAAAGAAATTTTGCTGAATGGTCGGTGAAGACACATAACTTTCTTAAAGGGAGGTAATAGAATACCGATAGTTTCGTCGAAATTTGGACGAAATTAGAGATATATATTACCTTCCTTAAATCTAATTCATAACTCGCTCCGAACGCTCATTCACTATCATTCAAATCATACCGAAGTCATTCAACTTGTCAATTTCACGTTTTTTCTACCTGTAATAATGAAAAAAAGGACATTTTTAGCAAATCAACCTTAGCATCATGCGCGGTTTGGCCGGGCTTATACTTCTCGTATATCCATATTGATTCCTTACGGTTCATTCATTCAAAACTGAGATTCTTTCAAGAATCCATAAACAGCGTAGTTCTTGTTTCATGGGTTATACTCTAGCAGTTTTAAATATCTATCTTCCCTTTTATCACAGCAGGGCACTAATTGAAAATTAGCGCAAAGCAATTAACATTTGTTTGGTAAAGTCGTTACAAAGGATAGAAATATCAAAATCTTTCAACGCGAAATCATATTCCGAAGTACAACGGAATGCTCGGTATTTCAAGAATCTAAGTCTCGCTGCTTTTGCTCAATCAAGCCGCAGAAGCAAAACTTCAGACTGTTTTAAAAAGAATGATGTCTAAAAGTTGAATTCGCTGTTTAATTTTTACGCGTACTCGTACAGTTAACAACATCGTGAAATTGACACTCATTCCGATAAAAATCATTCTTAATCTTTCATTCAGCGGTCCATTCATTCATTCCAACCGCTCACTCAAATTGATAAAAAACGCTCCGAAATAATTCCGCATCTTCAAAGACATGCTTAGTCACTTCTCCGGATTAAAACGCGTAGCGCAAAATTCGTGAGACAAAGCCTGCGACATTCGACGTAACGGTCTTAATCGACGTCATCACTTCAAATCTTTGATAAGGAAAAGGTTATTCTCTTTAATTTAATGGAAAGAAGCTTGGGTTCCACCTTCTTTGTCTGGCTTTATATAGAGACATTTTTGTCTTAATTAGAATATGTATTCAATGTCAAAGAACTTTTTTTGAAGAGTATATTCATCATTATTTTTTATTCAGTAATATATAGCACATCATTGGAAAAGGGATCTTCCGGCGAAAAGTATCAAACATGGTATGAACGCGCTAACTCACCATTCGGAACATCGCCCGGGCGTTTCTGTAAAAAGCGTTTTATTCTCAAATTATAATGTACCCCAAAAAACCACCACCTACAAATGATCGCGAAGATTAAAAAAATCTTTTTTCTTCAAGCTTATTGACCAAAGTACCCCAATGAGCGGAATTAACTAAACAGATTACCCAAAATTCCTACACTTATGTCCAGCACTTTTCGGTTTACGAAAAAGTCCGAGCGATGTTCCGAATGCCGTTCTCATGCCCGTCTGAGCTATCCGAGATTATTATCACATATAACCATTAAATTATGTCAGAGAAGATTTTCTTTTTAACTATTCGTAGTTATTTGATGTCTTCAAGATTCTTCAGTTACAATGCACAAATAATTTAACTATAAACATCGACCTTCAAATCTTGCTATCATAAACGCTTATAATTTCTGCAGATTTCAATGGAAAGAAATGCATAAAAAATTGGACAGAATATAATTGGCTTTTCATTTTTTGTGTAATGTATACTGACTACTTTATTGTGAAAATCTGTCATCATTTATTATAATAAAATAGCAAACGCCATACAAAACACAATCAATTAACATTTTTCGACCCAAAATTTCTGATTAATAATGATTTCTCACTGTACTGGTTACCCTTTCATATAAGATATGTGAACTTGGGTGAACTATGCTTATTTAAGCATTAAAAAGATGTGCAGAAAGGGATCAAATAATAGGGTACAATGACCATTCTTGGTTGGGAAAATTTACAAATAGCGAACATATTGACTCAGATCAGCCTGTGCATTTCGCACAGTCTGATCAGAGTCTATATGGCACCGGCCACGCAAATAAAGACCATCTGAGAGCCCTGTAAAATAATTATTTGAAATTGAAGTTGGAACCAGCAGAGGTTGACCATAGGTCACATTTGAAAAGTAATAATCTACCTTGTGTCATGTATACAACGGAAAACATCGAAAAGTCTTCGCCCCTGATTAGCCTGTGCAACTCGCAAAGTCTGACTAGGATCGATCATAATATGTCAAAATGAAACGCAAAAATTAGTTATTGAGCCTGTGCGTGACACTTCCAACAATATGACATGTGCGTGATGGGCAAACATTTTGCAGCCTAGACAATCACATACTGTGAATATAAAATAACATGATGGTCTACAGATACTTTGAGACCTTATCTATGTACAAAACGCACGGTGAAGACTCTGGTGAGACTGTGCGGATGCATAGGCTGGTCAGAGTCTTAGCGTTGCGGTAATTTGAAATTGTTGGAAATCCCACACACAGGCTCATATGGAAAAAAAAATAGCTCATTCATTTTATTTTATGTGCTTTTGACGAAAATTCTTAATATCGATATAGTTATGGCGTTGTTGGAGGCCTTGATGACCTGCAAGGCCCATAAAACTCTTTCGGAACTCGCAAATTTGTCGTAGAAAAGTGCGTGATCATAATTGTAGTTATAGGACATTAGTTGTCTTCTTTCGCTAAGTGTTTTGGCGTTTAGTCCACACAGTGAGGATAACAAATGGTCAATTTTGTAATTAAAATATTTATTGTTAAAAATGCAATTCACTGAAAATTTAATTGTTAGCATCTTCAATTTGCCGAATTGCGTTTTTAGCATGCCTAAAAAATACGACCCGTTACACAAAAAAGACCAGCTCAGATCTCCGAAGAAGTAAATATTTGAAATTGACACTGTACTGCGCAGAACTCAACCAGACGGCTTTCTAAACCCTAAAACAAAACGTCTATGACATATTACTACAAAAATACAAGAGCATTAATTTTTGTCTATATAATGGCAAAGCATGCATTAGTTGGGTGGCTTTCTGCAGTAGATATTCTATAAATCATCGTAAATGATGAGAAACTATGAAGAGCGGACACCTGCTTTTAAACGGGCTCATTTCTTCTTGTCATTTATCTCACTTTTCTCTGTATTTTGTGACAAGGAAACATTAAAATAGTATCAAATAATGTTAAAAAAGGAAAAAATAGAAGCTTCAAAGACTTAATGATACCATAACAGCATGAGAAATATATATCGATTGGTCAGCGCAAAACTATTGAAAGTGCCTATATATCTATAGGCACTTACAAAAGCTTTGCATTGACCCATACTTAAATACACAAAATTATTACAACATGGACTAGAAACTTACATATATACAAAAAGGTCTCTTAATTTTTTATTTACCCTTTTAAGATTATGTAACGTCATGTATTTGCGTAAATAATGACGTCAAAATGATCGAAGACGGATTCGGAAAAAAATAGAGAAAAGTATATAACTGCATACTTACAAATAATGCCCGTATACGAAGTAAAGAAAGTAAATTATTCCTATAATTTGACGGGTGGCCTTATCTAATCCCATGGCGCAGCTGATGAGCCATTGGTCAGCTCCGCCGTTGCTATGGTTTCAGCGACGCTTTGCAGGTGCGCGTTAGATTAACACAATCGTAATATTCACAATGTACGAACGTCCTTTAATGTACAATCTTTGGTTATGTGCACACAAAGGGTTTTGCTATCTTAAGAACGTAGCATGTTTGCTCGTTTTTCACTTTTTAAATGGATTTTATCACTTGTGTTTTATGTATTTTTTCACATATCAATCTTGTTTGATAGCACAGAACATGTCTTCATTGTAAACATTGCCTTTGCCCTGTATTGATAAATTGAAAATCTCAGATCAGCCTTTTTATAGGTTTTATTTGCTATTAAATACTGGATCTGATCAAAATCAGATTGCATAAGTATCACCTTTGAGCTATGATTTTATAGGGGCGCAACTTAGGACAGATTTTTTAACATCCCTGTGTTCGAAATGACAAAACGGTGCAAACTATTTGCAAATTATACACCGCTTTTCACACAAGTTCACGTGGAAAGCGGGGTTCAATTCTCAAACAGTCCAAAACGTTTTGTCATCCTGAACAAAGGGCTGTCCTGCGTTCAGAATAACAAACCGCTTGCAAAATATTTGAAGTGAAGCCCCGCTTTGTACATGTATGCGCGTGCGAAGCGGGGGCATAATTTCAAATAGTTTGCAAGCGTTTTGATATCCTGAACGCAGGGTAATACTCAGTTCTAAGTACAGAATCGAATAAGGTATTAGAAAATTACTTAGTTTTTAAGAAAACGTTTCGAAAAACAACAACAGTTTTTTTGTATTAAATATTGCTTAGATTTCGCCATATTTTTAAAAAAATCGATTGATAGCATAAAACTGGAGCACTAACTCAAAAAAGGGAAGCACATTACGTTTTTGCACAAATAGGCGGATAACAAATTCAAATGAAATATGTGAAAACAATCTCAGTTTACAATATAGATGACACCATTCCATTTCTTACGCGATAAAGGGTTCCTGCGATCACAAAAAAGGATTCACCCGGCTTTTATTAAAATAAATATGTCTGTTTGAAAGGTATTTTCATGTTATAGGCCGCGATTTGATAAGAAAGCGTAGAAAATGCAGTCATTAAATATACACTTCGTATCAATTTTAGTTGTATTGGTTTTATGCGCTTTAAGAATGCTCTGTTTTCAATTTTCAAAGGATTCTAATCGAGGCGGTTCAAAGGTCTTGTGACATCATTAGCGTTTGATTTCATCAATGACTGTAGTCAAAGCAGTTAAGAATTATCTTTTAATTTAAACATTTTTTTGTGATACATGGGCTTGGTAACAATTTTTAACAACTTAGATTCATCTCTTTTGAAACTTATTTCTACCTAGTCACCAGACAGAATGACAGAGCTCGCAATGGAATTTCCAAGTTAGTTGACAGCTCTTTACGTCGAATTACATATTTTGCCATAATATTGCACGATTAAAAGATTTTTTTTATTTTATCATCACTGTTAGGTATTGTCATTTATCCATTATGGCTAAACGTTCAGATTCGAATTTAACAGTCAGCCTACAACAGGTTTTAGTCTAAGGTTGATCAAACATGATTAGGGGCACAGATTTGAATCAGCGACATATTTGTTACAAATAGACCGTATGTTAAATGTGAAAGACTATTCGAAATCGCTCATTTATCGTTCCATTCAAAACACACACTCAAACCATTCAAAAGTGCTCTAAAATCGTTAGAATTAATTCGGAATCGTTTAAAACGATCAACATTTCATTGAAATTTATCAAATTTTGTACCATTCTATTGACTTGTGTAAGTTTTAAAAAAAAATCCGATTGATCTCTAAAGACACAAAGATAGGAGAGAACGTACTGTTTTAAAGGTAGGACATCGATATCACTCATTTTGTCCAATTTGGACAAAATGAGTGATATTGTGTTGTCTCCCTTGAATGCAATTCAAAACTCACTCCACACAAGCAGTCAATATAATTCCGAAAACATTCAACTTTCCAATTACACGATGTTGTTAACTTTACCCAAAAAGTCACATACTAAAGAATATCTTAATATAATAATAATAATATGAATATCTTAGTCAATATCGATTTCAGCTCTACTCTTTGATTCATAGTTACTATTTCATCATCGAATTTCAATATAAATCCGTTGCTATGACGTAATAAGAAGACGTTCATTAAAACGAAAATAGCATAGGACACTTATTTAAAAGCGTGCCTTTTAGCATTTTTATCAATGACATAGCTAATATTATTTTTAGAACTGCGCGACAGTGCGAACTATTTATCATTTGTAAATATACATTTATGCACTGAGATATTTATATGCTTTGTAAGATTCAAAGATCTAATTATTTATTGGATAACTAGGCTTAAATCCATTTCCACGTATACCATTTATTGTCACCCCTGGGGAAAAAAGCTCAGAAAATATTTTGGAAAATGAAGAAAATGCATGTTTAAGAGAGAAATATTTTCCACGTGGTTAAAAACGGGATTTTTTTATTTCTTTAAAAAATAACATCTACTTCACAGACTTATTTCATATTGTTTTATCAAAAGAAAAAAAACTTTAAATGGACCTAGATACTAGACTTAATTCATAAGACCCGAGAAATCAGACATCGGGTATGGACCAAGATAGACGATTAAATCACAAATAGCCGAGGCATCATGTTACAAATGGCGTAAAAGTTGCGACAAAAATGGCTCTAAATGCAAGGGATCCAATAATTTATTTGACCCGTCACGCGAAAAGGGACGATCTGGAAAGTGCGTAAAGTGTCGACCCTAGTCAGACTGCGCGGAATGCGCAGACAGACTTGGATCGAAACTTTTTACAACCTGCTTAATTTCTGAATCTAGAATGATCAATCTACCTTTCTGTGAAAGAAATTTTGAAATGTGACCTCTGGTTTACCTATGCCGGACCCCATCTTTTTCAAATATCCATTTTAAAAAGTTTCCAGACGGTCACTTGTCGCTTGGCGGGTCAAATATGATAGAGAGACGCATTCTCAACATATCTCATGCATATTTCTCATATATCATTGTATTTCTCAGGCAGATCTGAGTCAACATTTATCTCACACGTATCATCATTGGACGACCGAAATGATATAACTACAACTTTCTCAGAGCTGTATTTACAAAAGTCGCATAACTACGCTTCGTCGTATATTTTCATCGTAGGTGACACTCTGAATCAATCCACACGTATTTCAATGTGGGTCTTAGACAAAATTTATACTTAAAAACGATCTAAATCCTTTATTTTCCTTTTACTTTGAATATATTCACATTATTGTTTCAATCCTTTTATCGCACTCTTACATTTTTATTCTTTCCTTTCACGTAATTTATTTCACTTCACTCCATATAAGAAAAAAAAAATCTTCACAATTGGAGACAACAAATTTATTAAACGACTCGTCACCTGTATGTCTCGTACGCAACAGTCATACAAAATAACGTCAAATACACTAATTCATCCAATTCGTCTAAGTTTTCTATTTATTTCGTTTGTACTATTATCTAGGTATGTATTGACAACTCTTCATTCTATTCAAACCTATTCAATAGTATCTTCTATTGGATGAGTCTTTTCATTTGCGTACCGAGTTCCGCCCTTTTCTCCTCCTATTGTTATAATACGTGAGATTATTGGTATTTTCATCTAATGATACGCCCACAATGTGAGTATTAACATACATTATTTGGAAAAATGGTTTATCTAAGGTGTCAATTTAACTTGGTGATTAACACTTTAATTTATACTGGTATGTTAAAAATTGAAGAAATTGAGGGGAAAGTTGGGTTATCAAACTCGATTTGAACGGGCTTTACATTATCGAAACATGTGTTTTGCCCTTTCTTAAACGTTACATAATGATCTTTTCTTTCTGCTATTGCAAAATAGTACCATAATTTAAAATTGTAATAATAAAGTCATCGAGGTAGCCTTTGATTTAAGAAAAAGTTAAATAAGAAACGACATTCAAATTTATAATTACCATACTTTATTTCATACAGACAAAATGTAAATCCAATAGATAAAAAGAAAATACAGTGGCTTTATATCTTGAAATGGATAATTCAAAGTGAAAAAAAATCATGATTTTGATTTTGCGAATTATGATTTATTAAGAAAAAAGAAAGACGGAACAGAAAAATTTTCTTCAACGGAAATATTATAATATAAGGATATGGAGTAACACACCCCCCCCCCCCCCCCAACAATCAAACAAACAAATGATAAAAGTGGCCTTCTCTGGCGCATACCACTTAAAGAGCTTTGAACGGAAGTGAGTCTTTTCACTATGTAATGAATTTCATACGTATAGTGCTATTTCTTACGCCTTTCAAATCGTTATAAAGAAATAGTCATTTACTTATCTATATTTCAAAAATTAGACAAAAAACAGTAAGAAGGCAGTTCCGCCAAAATACTAGTATCTTTGGGTGCTTAGTCTTTTAGGCGGCCTACTTTCAACGGAATATAAAATGATTCTTAAACATTGCGATGATGCTAGTAAATCAATCTGCCCTAAGTTCAGGATGTAAAAGCGTTTTGCGAGCGCTTTGAGATGATACCTCGCTTTGCACGTGCACATACGTGCAAAGCGAGGTATCATTTCGAAAGCGCATTGCTAACGTTTTCATCCTGAATGTAGAGCTGTTTCATCCTCCGTCCTAAAAGGGACGTCCAGTAAAAAAAAATGCACCTTTTCTTGCATGTTCCCGAAAGTGCTTCAGCAATGGCACGATATTTGTTTTTGCTTTTTGAAATATTTGAAAAGTCGTGCGAAAAGGCACCATATGAAAATTACGAAAAGAATCAAACCTATCCTTAGTTAAGGATGAAAACGTTCGCGTTCAAACGTTCGAGACATGTTAACCCGCTTTGCACATGTACTCATGTGCAAAGCCGGGAGCAATTTGCAAGTATTCGCGCACGTTTCTGCAGTCTGGAGACATGGCTGATCAACCAACAATGATTGCGCAAGTTGTCAAGGATCGAAACTTTTCGTGACTCTCATTTTTTCCGACTCTTCAATTTTCATTCTACCACCTTAAATAATTGTTTTCGAAATGCGGCCTCTAGTTGATCTTTTATGGTCATTATTCTTGTAACGGAAAAAGTCACCTGTCACGCGAAAAGGTACCGCGATGGAAGTGCGTATAGTGCCGACCATATGCAGACTGCGCGGATTGCGCAGTTTGACTAGGGTCATCACTTAAATCACTTTGCTAATTTTCTGAATGCTCAATCTACCATACTATAAAAATGTAATCGAAAAATAATAACGTAAGTATTTCGTCATTAACAACGTCATTGTAGTGCTTAAAATTTTGTGACCCGTCACGCGAAAAGGGACCATTTCGGAACTTATTAAGATGAATATTTGAAAAAGAAATTGGGTCCAGCATGGATCAACCAGAGGTCGCATTTCAAAAATCATTTCACTGGAAAAAAATGATCATTCTAGATACAGAAAAAAGCACATTGCGAAAAGTTTCTACCCTAGTCAGTCTGCGCAGTACGCGCAGTCTGACTGGGGTCGACACTTTACGCGCTATCCAGATGGTCCCTTTTTGCGTGACTGGTCACAAATATCAAAAGTGCCGGGTAAGGTCGATTTATCTTTCACTGAAAAACTATACTTTTACGAGTGACGGAGCTGCGATTGAAAATATAGCTTTTGTTGTTCACGAATTGAAAGAATTATGGACCGTACACGAAAACAAAAGATGATTCAATTCATTAAATGCAAGAAAAGTGATTAAATGGTAAATTCTAGGAAAAACTTTCTTAATGCGCATTATTTTGCACGTAATAACTATGCGGCTTCATGACGTCATTTGTTTTAGACAACGTCAAATAGATCTAAGGTTAAATGAACGAAAGCATAATAGATCTAATTACAATAATAATAATAATAATAATGATAATAATAATAATAATGATAATATAAATAGATTTTAAAAATGATAGATTCTTTTTATTCAAAAGGTAGCTCATTAAGTTAACATCATTTACAAATGAGGCTTCTGAGGAAAAGAAAGTAATATGATAATGTTCATGAAATGTTACTAGGTTCGATAAGCAAGTTACATGAATATATTTTTTGTCATTTCACTGGTTTTGCGGTGAGACTTTTAATGAGTAATCTACCGTTTTTACTAAATGAATTAATCTGAATTATATACCGAAAAGCATTCAAGAAAAAGTTTTAAAATCCCATCTTCATGCAGTCAGCGATAATTTTTAATGAATTGTGTGGTTGTCTTCGACGCAAGTTGTATGTCCATCGTAAACACATGCAATTGTTGGGAAAATTCACCCATAGACTCATTTGATATTGCATTTTATCTTATAACTGATAACATCCAATATGATATATTTATGATATCACATGGATATTTTTAGAACAATGACATAATGCGGATACTTTTGGAAACTTGCATTTCTATTAGAAAAAAATCGACGAAAACAAGGCAAATAGAGGTTATAAGATAAACATAATACGAACTTAGTGTACTTGACAATGTATCAGAAAATATCAGAGCCTCGTCAATTATCAATTCCCCTAACCTCGTTAGATATTTTTTTCGTACAAAACATACAGTATGTATTACATATAAAATTTGTGCTTTAAAACGATCACTTATGAGAATGGTTGCTTGATAAATAAATCATGATAAATAAGACTTGTCAGTTTGAAAGAAAGTTTGTAACAATTATCGCATAATTCTTACTGAAGCCTCTAATTTTCGAACCATTAGAAGACATAAGATTCAATAGCAAACCGTGTTTCGTTTAAGATTTCCAAACTTTCAAAATTATGCTTACAATGAAGAGACTTTTAATAATGGTCGCTTTATGAAATAAGTCGTTTCACGTTTCACGGAATTCGCCGTCTATTAATGTTTTAATTTAATGTTTATTCCTTGTCACACTGAATCCGGAATATTTTTGCTTTGACAGGAGTTCTAGATAAAGATAAGACTGTGAGGTCTGATGTTCTTAGTCTGCACCAAATGTTTTTTTCGATTTAGACCAGGGCCCGAGATTATAAAACTCTTCTCATTGTCTATTCAAAATTTTCTCAAATGTTGAATTTGAGATTAAAGCCGTAATTCTGTTGTAATGCTCATTTTGATGTATTAACATAAAAGATAATTTAAAAAGTTGTTATAAAACAACTTATTAGTATTATCTTTTATGTTTTTACATTTATTTAGATTCAAAATTTGAGAAGATCCTCAGTTGAACATAAGAAAAGTTTTATAACCTCCGGCCCTGAAAGTTTCTTTTTTTTCAAGAATAAATACAGACGTTCAGTACTTTGATTTCAATTCAAATGCGATTTTTTTATTCAGTATGACAATGTTTTAAAAAGCCTCTTTAATCAACGAATGGTTTTCCACATTCTAATTTTCAACACTTACCCAAATTTAAACTTTTTATGTTGTATTTTTTCCCCCAAAAAAATAGGGCTAAAATTAGAATGGTACGTACGCAAAGGCTACTGCTTCATTTACCACACTGCTTTTCGTAGACCAAGGACCGTCGAAAATTTAGAAATTGTGTGCGACAAAAATACAAGTAAAGAGTACGCTTTCAATTATGTATTTAAAACTTCAGTGCAACATATTACAAAATTGCCCGAAGAGTTCCACTAAGGGAAGTAACTCGATGTTTGGAACCAGAAAGAAACTTCACTAGTTACACAACCTTGAAAGGCATGCATAACCGAACTCGTTTCTGGTAAACATGTATGTGTAATTGATGATAATGTAATTTGTAGTCACTGTATATGTGTATTTTCAAAACTAAGCTCTGACGTAGGCGTTGAGTCCATTACCATAGGCATATCAGATATTTTTAAAAAGCATTATGATAGGGAATGGAGCGTGATACCTCCTATCAACTTTTAAAGTACATGAATGAGTAAACCTTACGATCTTTGACAAGAAATACGTTTCATTTGAAAGGTAATTTGTATCATTTTTAGGTATTGTTTAAACCTGTTTTATTTATTTTGAAAGAATAGCACGGGGATTTAACCGTCAATGGTAGATGTCAAGTCTCACCGCGCAAAATCTACCTATAGTACGTTTTTAACACGTAAAAGATCATTCGTAACATCGCTCGGACTTTTCCGTTAACTGGAAAGTATTTCGGACGTAAGGGTAGTAATTTTGGGATTTTTTTCAGTAATTCGACTTCTGGTGGTACTTTAGTTATATAATACACTTGAAGAAAATCATATTTTGTTAATTCTATCCGATCGTTTGTAAAGATCTGTTGTGCATAATACAATTTGATGACAAAACGCAGTATTGTAATCAAATTATAATATGACCAGTTTTAATATTTCCGTTTTGATATTATTATCGCAACGTCATCTTCAGTACTTTCTGTGACGTATTTTAAACCCACGAGCGGTTTGACGCGCTTTCATTGCTACGCCCGTATAACTCCCAAGGTCTTTTCCGTAGAATCGCCGAGGGTACGCGATTGGTAAAAGATATAAGCCTGTGTGCGACAACAAATATCAAAAGTGCGCAAGGAACAAACATTTCACAGTCCAGACACCCTCACAGTGCAATTAGAATGCTCGCTGACAGCCCGAAGAGGAGTTTTAAAATACTTCATCTATTAACCCTTTCCTGTTTTACAAAATTTTAGACCTGTCCAAATTCAAAGGTTTTGCAGACGAAAATTACAAGTGCATTTAATTTGAAAAATAACCATTCAGTAGGGTTGAAAATAGTGTGGAAAAAGAAGAAATTGCTTGTCAGGAGCAATTTCTTCTTTTTTCACAATGTTTTCTCAATGATAAAATCACAGGCACGTAAAAAAGCAGGGATTAAACAGCAAAGGGTTAAAAGATAGCAAAATGAAGACTCTAGGTATACTGTATCGATGAACAGGTTGGTAAAAGTCTTTGATTTTGCGCATGCTTGAGTTCGTTGGAACTATCATGCACAGTCTCTTTTTTTTCAATCGTACTAAAAACCATTTGTTTTTGTCTCTTCAATATTGATATTGTTTAATAAAATTAATGTCTTTCTTTTCTCCGCAAATAAATACCAAGTTTTGATGAAAATGATTCGCACCACCCCAGACTTTTTCTTGGTTTCATTTAAACATGCTGAATTGGTTCTGACATGTTTTAAACGAGGGAATAAGTTTTTTTTAAATAAATTGTTGTCCTGATTAAGTTAAGCCCAATGTCTCTTAACATGTATTAAAAGACATGATAATACGAATAAAATAAAAAGAAGAAAACTTAAATCGGGCCGCAAATGGTTTCATATATACTGAAACACAAAAGAAACATCGCAGTATTTTATGTAAACACCTTAAAATGCGTATTAAAACAGAATTACGGCTATAATCTTTAATTGAAATTCGAGAAAATGTTGAATTGAGAATAAAAAAAGTTTTATAACCTTGGGTGCTTATATTCTTTTGAGATAATGAACTCAACTGAATTTCAAGTTCAACCAAAAATACCCATTTGCTCAATTTTGCTTGGTTGTTTAAATGGATTGTGCATAGTGTTGTTACTGTCTTCATTAGATGGAAAGAATTTGTCAGTTGAATTTTGCAAAAGTCAAATACTCCTTATACTCGTGAGTAGGAGCTGGTACTAAAATAGCCAAAAAAAAAAAGTTAATTGGTCTCAATTTCCATGAGAAAGCTTCCGAATTTCTTATCCAAATCAGAGAAAAAAATGAATCGAACATTTCTAGCACTTGAATCAATGCTGCTTTTTGTGAAGAATATCAGTTGTTTACCATTAGCCTTAGAACGTTTAAATGACACAAACATTTCTAATTCACACCTCAGGAATGGAACACACTAATTTCCCAGAAAATGTGGTCGTTCGATAATATCTTCGGAATAAGTCTCCGACAAAATATAAAAAACAACCCTACTCAAAGTCATGCATTTACACACATGCATCCATTCAGAGATTACATCACCAACCACGGCTTAGGGTCCTTTTACACTGAAGCTCGAAAAGACGAACGTATCGCCATTA
Organism: Fragum whitleyi; assembly: GCA_948146395.1. Taxonomy (NCBI): domain Eukaryota; kingdom Metazoa; phylum Mollusca; class Bivalvia; order Cardiida; family Cardiidae; genus Fragum; species Fragum whitleyi. The sequence continues at coordinate 47,167,005 of OX411550.1, read as the reverse complement.
TCTTGACTATTGCAATAAATCGCGTTTAAATCAATTTGGATGATGACTGTTCATTGAAAGTTAAAAAATGAGCCTTTACACCAAATAATTTTTCTTCAAATTAAATTGTTCTATTGCGATTTTTCTTTGTGGTTTAGTATACTTTCATTCATAATGACGCTAAAGGCTGAAAGAAATGCTAAACAAGGAAGACATGGCTTACAAAATTTTTCTTACGAGTACAGATAAGAATATCGTGAAATTAACTCTCAATCCTATCAAAACCATTCTAAATCGCTCACTCAGCGCTCCATTATTGTATTCCTAACACTCACTCAAGCCATTCAAAAACGCTCCAAGATCAACTTAATGATAAAATCAACAACAACATTCAATACAAAAATCGCTAAAAACTAAAAAAAACACGATGTCCCTGACTTAATTGAAATTGTAAGCGTCTGAATGGTTACAGAAGACATAAACATCTATTTCTAGAACTTTTATGCAAATTTTATTAAAGAGGGGTAATAAATATCGCTAATTTTGTTCATCTTCAACAAAGTTAGCGATATTTGATTATCCACCTTTAATCCCATTCAAAACTCACTCCTCTCGCTCATTCAATTTCGTTCCAAAATCATTCAAATATCATTCAGCGTGTCTATTTCGATATGTTTATAACTAAAATCAACCTTTTGAAGAGTTGGTCGACCAAGTTTCACGTATCATAACATACCAACCCATTCTCAATCAATCCCAGTTTTTATCCACGATGAAGAGAAAATGCTTTGAAACAATTCTGGGGAAAAAAAAAGAACCAAATGCTTGTTGCAATTTTTCCTTTGCCAACGATGTTTGTATCCACCCCCCCCCCCCCCAAAAAAAAAGTTTGAAAAATCAACTAAACATAAGTTGTCTGCAACTCATTTGAAATTTCTTAAACTGACCGGTATTAAAAAGGTATTTTATGCCGTGTTTTCCGGACAATAAGCTGCGTCTAATTTGTAACATAAAATGACTTTTTAAGGGTGTGTCTTGCATGCAAAAGCCGGTGTGGCCTATTCGCCCATTTTTTTCTAAAAGGACCTTTTTGAGAAAAATATTTTTAAAGATGGTTATAAATGAAAGGTACATTCTTAAAGTTTATTCTTTGAACGCATCACCAGTTACGCACAGAAAAAATGTAATGAAGATATTTGGCCATGTCCGCTTTTCTCGTGGATTATCAAAATTTCTAGGTAGAATATTACTTGATAGTTTCATCGCTAAAACAGTAAATAAACAAAATCATTATCTGGCTATTATGGGTATTTAGATCTAAAAATATGTAACCCTGTTAATGAGGAGACTGATTTGATTTATGATATTTTTCTGAAAATTCTATTATTTCAACCACATTGTTTATTTCTCATTACGTCTACGTTAGCTGAAACTTATGCTAAAGGTGTTACAGCGAATCGACTTAGAAACCTTCCTACCTAAATAACCATGTGCGGATCTACAATAATGATCCAGGGGAACGTAGGGAATTAAAGCAAATACATGTACCTTTTCGTTGGAAAAGCTGAAATCTGAAAACCACAGAACAGTCGATTTTTCTTTAGTGACCATTCTTTATAACGATTGTTGTTCGGTGACATACGTTTTGGTTATACTTGGTTTATACCATTTTCATTTAACATCGATTGAGATTCAAGTTCTTCCAAACTAAATAAATCTCTCGCGAATCGCTTTCCTTGAAAATTTACCAACACTCGCACCAAATGTGCTGGTCAATGAAAGAAAAAAAGATAGATAGCCTCTCTCGGAAATCAAAATCGTGACCTTTGTTCAAGAGGTTGACGCTATACCTCTAGAAACCACAAACTTAAACTTTACCCGAAAGAAATCCGAAATCGCTTTGTGATCTGACAAGCAGACTTCGTAGACTAGTATCTGCATGTTTAAGCAGGCTGATCTTAGTCTTCACATTCTGCTTGTGCAATACCATTTCAGGATGAGCAATAAAAGAGACCTAAATAAGTACATTGTAATCTTTTTCACTGTAGAAAAAGCGGGTAATGAATTAATCAAGTTTTCATTTCCTTATGAATGAAACGTAGATGCTAAATAAAAAGTAGCCGTCGTTTTATGACATAACTATTTTGTTATTGTTATATACTTTGAACTATGTCATGTCGCGTTATAATTAATGTTTCTGACTCATTTTATATTAATTCTTCGCTTGCTGTTTGTATTTTACTTTTAAACGGTAAAATAAAGCTGGTCAATGAATCACTGAAATAAGACTGTTGAAAATTTAAGATTTGGCATTTTATTTCATATTATATTTTCATGCATTTATATGTTTGACATTAGGGTACGGACGTTAGTCATTACGTTAATAAGAACACGTTCTTACCACGTTGTTAAACCTCTCTTACGGTTCTCTAAAGCTTGCGCCCGGTGAGTAATCAACAAGAATATGAAGGCCTTCAGCCAATCAGAATTCAGCAGTATTCAGTGATATGTTGAAGTCGATTGTTTACTGATGTCTGTGAGTCGTTAATTGCTTTAATCTCTTAATCATATCAAGTTAGACACTTTAATATTTTGCAAAACTTCGAAAATAAGACACGACATAAATCAATTATTTGAGGAAAACTGCTTCAAAGCATTCTTTAGAAAATCGAAATTCATGAAGTAAAATCATTCTAATACATTATTTTCCATGATACACCCAGTACATGTATTTCACACAGATGTGATTTTATACTTGTATTTGTTGTGGAAAAAGAAAAAAATCAGAACCACACCAGATGATTTCATAACAAATTACACCAAATTGTCATTGTTGTCTGCAATCTGTTTGAATTTGGACCAGTCTAAAATTTTTAACAAGAGCACCGCCTACGGGTGCAACGCTCGGCTGCAGATGCTTGATATTGAAAAAGGGACATAACTCTTACAAAAATGAGTTAGCCCCTTGATAGCCCAGGAAGCTCTTGTGATGATGAGCACCCATGCCAAGTTTTATTAAGATATATGCAATAACAACACAGAAATGACCAAGGTTAAAGTTTGTAACGCCAACGCCACATCTTCGCTAACGCCAACACCAATGCGAGCGACGCCAAGGTGATCATTATACATTCTCCGAAAACAGCCGAGGTAAAAATGGTGAAAAGGTAATCGTCACCTCAATGAAATCGCGTACGGCCTCACCTTTTCCAAAAGATAATTGTAAATCATTATGACACAGGTAAAATTTACTTGCTTATTATTACTCATAAAAATATAATGCATTGTTGTAATAAACTATCCATCATTTCATTTATTAACTTCTTTTTCGATATACATGCACAATGCGTGCAGATCTTCACGACTCAAAGTCATTTCCGAAGACGACAACGCTGTTAAAGCCCTGATCGATTTTATTTGTTTGTTTATATTTGTATGAAATGACAAGCCATTCTATATGTTTCCTTACATTTTCTACTTTGTCACTGAACATGCACATTTACGTAAATTTCTATATTCCAGAAGTACTTTCCAACAAGAGGACCATGTAGTCCTACATTGTTTGTAAAGGAGAGTAGGGATTGTAAAGGTCCAGTAGAGGATGCTAAATACTATATATAAAAGTTTTTTGCCTTCTGTTTTCAGATATTTTTTCTCACTTTTTCAGTTTCTACGTTTAAAGAGATGCGATGTCATATGATTAAAAGAGATGGTCATAAATGTGGCCACATGGCCATGATATGAATAAACGTCATAGAGGTCAACTAAATGATGCTACATACCAAATATAAAAACTGTATGCCTTCTTTTTTCAGAGAAGAAGATATTTGACGATTTTCACTCTTTGATTCTATGAAAAAGGGATGCTCCTGGGTGAAGCCCAAATAATACCCAGGGTTTTGATATGAACAAACTTGGTATGGGTCTATTTAGAAGATGCTACATACCAAATATGTAAGCTGGCTGCCTTCTGGTTTCACAGAAGAAGATTTTTGAAGATTTCATCTCTTTGATTCTATGAAAAAAGGATTGCGCCCGGGTGGAGCCCCAATATTACCCAGGTTTTTGATATGAACAGACTTGGTAGAGGTCTATTTAGATGATGCTACATACCAAATATGTAAGCTGGCTGCCTTCTGGTTTCTGTGAAGATTTTCTTAAGATTTTTGCTTTTTGATCTACATAAAAGGGATGTACCCGGGTGGAGCCCAAATATTACCCAGGATCTTGATATACATGTACAAACTTGGAAGAGGTCCACTAGATGATCCTTCTGTTCACACATGTACCAAATATGACAGCTGCTTCGTGGAAGATTTAACTTATTCCTCCTTATTGTGGTCATGGCAACCAGAGTTATTGGTGGATTTTATCTATTGAACAACTTTTTTTAGAACTTGACCCAAGGAACATCACTGCCAAGTTTCAAAAGATTGGTCTATCTACCGGCTTAGGAGGAGAATAAATTTAAAGAAATAGTGGACGAGGGACGACGCACAAATGACGTCGGACGATATGAGCTAAAAAATAACGAACGTTAAGGTCCGTGAAGTTTGCAGCCTAGCAGCCTAGCAGAGTGAAGTTGGCAGCCTAGCAGCCTAGCAGCCTAGCAGACTGAATTTTTTTCATCTAAATTATTGATACATAACACTAGTATTAAACACTAGAAGTCACTTCAAACCGTAAACACTGAATTTCTAGTGAATGTAGATTTGTTCCGGATATCTCGCGTTATTCAACTTTTCCGACCAAAATGTCCCCAAAATTGCCCGCAACATTTCATTCTCGCCCTAACAAATATGAGAACTTTAATCTTTTGAAAAAAAACGAAAGTGGTCATTTTAGGATGCTACGCTGCTAGACTACTGGAAATGTGAAGTTGGCAGTCTGGCAGCCTAGCAGCCTAGCAGAGTGAAGTTGGCAGCCTAGCAGCCTAGCAGCCTAGCAGACTGAATTTTTTTGTATCAAAATTATTGATATATAACACAAGTATTAAACACTAGAAGTCACTTCAAACCATAAACACTGAAATTCTAGTGAATGAAGATTTGTTCCGGATAACTCACGTTGTTCATCTTTTCCGACCAAAATATCCCCAAAATTGCCGGCAACATATCAATCTCGCCCAAACAAATATGAGAACTTTAATCTTTTGAAAAAAAAACGAAAGTGGTAATTTTAGGATGCTACGCTGCTAGACTGCTGGAAATGTGAAGTTGGCAGTCTGGCAGCCTAGCAGCCTAGCTGCCTAGCAGAGTGAAGTTGGCAGCCTAGCAGCCTAGCAGACTGATTTTTTTTTCTAAATTATTGATATCTAAAACTAGTATTAATCACTAGAAGTCACTTCAAACCGCAAACACTGAGATTCTAGTGAATGAAGATTTATTCCGGATATCTCACTTTATTCAACTTTTCCGACCAAAATGTCCCGAAAATTGCCCGCAACATATCAATCTCGCCCAAACAAATATGAGAACTTTAATCTTTTGAAAAAAAACGATAGTGGTCATTTAAGGGTGCTACGCTGCTAGACTGCTGGAAATGTGAAGTTGGCAGTCTTGCAGCCTAGCAGCCTAGCAGAGTGAAGTTGGCAGCCTAGCAGCCTAGCAGACTGAAATTTTTTTATCAAAACATTGATATAACACAAGTATTTTACACTAGAAGTCACTTCAAACCGTAAACACTGAAATTCTAGTGAATGTAGATTTGTTCCGGATATCTCACTTTATTCAACTTTTCCGACCAAAATGTCCCGAAAATTGCCCGCAACATATCAATCTCGCCCAAACAAATATGAGAACTTTAATCTTTTGAAAAAAAACCCAAAACGATAGTGATCATTTTAGGATGCTACGCTGCTAGACTGCTGGAAATGTGAAGTTGGCAGTCTGGCGGCCTAGCAGCCTAGCAGCCTAGCAGAGTAAAGTTGGCAGCCTAGCAGCCTAGCAGACTGAATTTTCTTTATCAAAATTATTGATATCTAACACTAGTATTAAACACTAGAAGTCACTTCAAACCGTAAACACTGAAATTCTAGTGAATGTAGATTTGTTCCGGTTTAATCACTTTATTCATCTTTTCCAACCAAAATGTCGCGAAAATTGCCCGCAACATATCAATCTCGCCCAAACAAATATGAGAACTTTAATCTTTTGAAAAAAAAAAAAAAAAACGATAGTGGTCATTTAAGGGTGCTACGCTGCTAGACTGCTGAAAATGTGAAGTTGGCAGTCTTGCAGCCTAGCAGCCTAGCAGAGTGAAGTTGGCAGCCTAGCAGCCTAGCAGACTGAATTTCTTTTATCAAAATTATTGATATATAACACAAGTATTTTACACTAGAAGTCACTTCAAACCGTAAACACTGAGATTCTAGTGAATGTAGATTTGTTCCGGATATCTCACGTTATTCATTTTTTCCGACCAAAATGTCCCGAAAATTGCCCGCAACATATCAATCTCGCCCAAACAAATATGAGAACTTTAATCTTTTGAAAAAAACCCCAAAACGATAGTGATCATTTTAGGATGCTACGCTGCTAGACTGCTGGAAATGTGAAGGTGGCAGTCTGGCAGCCTAGCAGCCTAGCAGAGTGAAGTTGGCAGCCTAGCAGCCTAGCAGACTGAATTGTTTTTATCAAAATTATTGATATATTACACTAGTATTAAACACTAGAAGTCACTTCATATCGTAAACATTGAAATTCTAGTGAATGTAGATTTGTACCGGATATCTCACGTTATTCAACTTTTCCGACCAAAATGTCCCGAAAATTGCCCGCAACTTATCAATCTCGCCCTAACAAATATGAGAACTTTAATCTTTGGAAAAAAAAAACGATAGCCTAGCAGCCTAGCAATCTTTTGAAAAAAAACCACAAAACGATAGTGATCATTTTAGGATGCTACGCTGCTAGACTGCTGAAATGTGAAGTTGGCAGTCTGGCGGCCTAGCAGCCTAGCAGCCTAGCAGAGTGAAGTTGGCAGCCTAGCAGCCTAGCAGCCTAGCAGACTGAATTTTTTTTTATCAAAATTATTGATATATAACGCTAGTGTTAAACAGCAGCCTAGCAGAGTGAAGTTGGCAGCCTAGCAGCCTAGCAGACTGAATTGTTTTTATCAAAATTATTGATATATTACACTAGTATTAAACACTAGAAGTCACTTCATATCGTAAACATTGAAATTCTAGTGAATGTAGATTTGTACCGGATATCTCACGTTATTCAACTTTTCCGACCAAAATGTCCCGAAAATTGCCCGCAACATATCAATCTCGCCCTAACAAATATGAGAACTTTAATCTTTGGAAAAAAAAACGATAGCCTAGCAGCCTAGCAATCTTTTGAAAAAAAACCACAAAACGATAGTGATCATTTTAGGATGCTACGCTGCTAGACTGCTGAAATGTGAAGTTGGCAGTCTGGCGGCCTAGCAGCCTAGCAGCCTAGCAGAGTGAAGTTGGCAGCCTAGCAGCCTAGCAGCCTAGCAGACTGAATTTTTTTTTATCAAAATTATTGATATATAACGCTAGTGTTAAACACTAGAAGTCACTTCAAACCATAAACACTCAAATTCTAGTGAAAGTAGTTTTGTTCCGGATAAATCACTTTATTCAACTTTTCCGACCAAAATGTCCAGAAAATTGCCCGCAACATATGAATCTCGCACAAACAAATATGAGAACTTTAATCTTTTGAAAACAAAACAAAAAAAAAAAAAAAAAAAACACAAAAAACAAAAAAAACGATAGTGGTTATTTTAGGATGCTACGCTGCTAGACTGCTGGAAATGTGAAGTTGGCAGTCTGGCAGCCTAGCAGCCTAGCTAAGTGAAGTTGGCAGCCTAGCAGCCTAGCAGACTGAATTTTTTTTTATCAAAATTATTGATATCTAACACTAGTATTAAACACTAGAAGTCACTTCAAACCGTAAACACTGAAATTCTAGTGAATGTAGATTTGTTCCGGATAAATCACTTTATTCAACTTTTCCGACCAAAATGTCGCGAAAATTGCCCGCAACATATCAATCTCGCCCAAACAAATATGAGAACTTTAATCTTTTGAAAAAAAAAAAAACGATATGGGTCAATTTAGGATGCTACGCTGCTAGACTGCTGGAAATGTGAAGTTGGCAGTCTGGCAGCCTAGCAGCCTAGCAGAGTAAAGTTGGCAGCCTAGCAGCGTAGCAGCTTAGCAGACTGAAAAAAAAACAACTATCAAAATTATTATTATCTAACACTAATATTAATCACTAGAAGTCACTTCAAACCGTAAACACTGAAATTCTAGTGAATGAAGATTTGTTCCGGATATCTCAGTTTATTCAACTTTTCCGACCAAAATGTCCCGAAAATTGCCCGCAACATATCAATCTCGCCCTAACAAATATGAGAACTTTAATCTTCCGAAAAAAAAACCCGATTGTGATCATTTTGGGTCTCTACGCTGCTAGACTGCTGGAAATATGAAGTTGGCATTCTGGCAGCCTAGCAGCCTAGCGGCCTAGCAGAGTGAAGTTGGCAGCCTAGCAGCCTAGCAGACTGAACATTTTTTTATCAAAATTATTGATATCTGACACTAGTTATATACACTAGAAGTCACCTCAAACCGTAAACACTGAAATTCTAGCGAAGGTAGAATTATTCCGGATATCTCATTTTATTCAACTTTTCTAACCAAAATGTCCCGAAAATTGCCCGCAACATATTAATCTGGCCCTTACAAATATGAGAATTTTCATATTTGGGGGAGAAAACGAGAGTGATCATTTTGGGTTTCTACGCTGCTAGACTGCTGGAAATGTGAAGTTGGTAGTCTGGTAGCCTAGCAGCCTAGCAGAGTGAAGTTGGCAGCCTAGCAGCCTAGCAGCCTAGCAGACTGAAAAAATTTTTTTATCAAAATTATTGATATGTGACACTAGTATTATACACAAGGTGTCACTTCAAACCGTAAACACTGAAACTGTTCCTATTGAAAGCTGTCAGTACCTTCATTGGTTCAGAATAACATTATGATCACGAACGCTAGGTTGCTAGGCTGCTAGGCTGCCAACTTCACTCTGCTAGGCTGCTAGGCTGCCAGACTGTCAACTTCACATTTCCAGCAGTCTAGCAGCGTAGCATCCTAAATTGACCACTTTCGGTTTCTTTCAAAAGATTAAAGTTCTCATATTTGTTTGGGCAAGATTGATATGTTGCGGGCAATTTTCGGGACATTTTGGTCGGAAAAGATGAATAAAGTGATTTATCCGGAACAGATCTACATTCACTAGAATTTCAGTGTTTACGGTTTGAAGTGACTTCTAGTGTTTGATACTTGTGTTAGATATCAATAATTTTGAAAAAAAAAATTCAGTCTGCTAGGCTGCTAGGCTGCCAACTTCACTCTGCTAGGCTGCTAGGCTGCCAGACTGCCAACTTCACATTTCCAGCAGTCTAGCAGCGTAGCATCCTAAAATGACCACTATCGTTTTTTTTTCAAAAGATTAAAGTTCCCATATTTGTTTAGGCGAGATTGATATGTTGCGGGCAATTTTCGGGACATTTTGGTCGGAAAAGTTGAATAAAGTGAGATATCCGGAACAAATCTACATTCACTAGAATTTCAGTGTTTACGGCTTGAAGTGACTTCTAGTGTTTAATACTAGTGTTAGATATCAATAATTTTGATAAAAAAAAAATTCAGTCTGCTAGGCTGCTAGGCTGCCAAATTCACTCTGCTAGGCTGCTAGGCTGCTAGGCTGCCAGACTGCCAACTTCACATTTCCAGCAGTCTAGCAGCGTAGCATCCTAAAATGGCCACTATCGTTTTTTTTTCCAAAGATTAAAGTTCTCATATTTGTTAGGGCGAGATTGATATGTTGCGGGCAATTTTCGGGACATTTTGGTCGGAAAAGTTGAATAACGTGAGATATCCGGTACAAATCTACATTCACTAGAATTTCAATGTTTACGATATGAAGTGACTTCTAGTGTTTAATACTAGTGTAATATATCAATAATTTTGATAAAAACAATTCAGTCTGCTAGGCTGCTAGGCTGCCAACTTCACTCTGCTAGGCTGCTAGGCTGCCAGACTGCCAACTTCACATTTCCCGCAGTCTAGCAGCGTAGCATCCTAAAATGACCACTATCGTTTTTTTTCAAAAGATTAAAGTTCTCATATTTGTTTGGGCGAGATTGATATGTTGCGGGCAATTTTCGGGACATTTTGGTCGGAAAAGTTGAATAACGTGAGATATCCGGAACAAATCTACATTCACTAGAATTTCAGTGTTTACGGTTTGAAGTGACTTCTAGTTTTAATACTAGTGTTAGATATCAATAATTTTGATAAAAAAAATTCAGTCTGCTAGGCTGCTAGGCTGCCAAATTCACTCTGCTAGGCTGCTAGGCTGCCAACTTCACGGACCTCGAACTTTAGCGTAACAACCTGTATGCAAAAATGGAGTTGCGAACAGTTAGCAACATCCTGTGATTGACAAGTTGGTGACCTTGGCATTTTTTTTTTGGAAGAGCGAGCTTTAAATGATATTATAGGGAGATATAATATTGATAATTTCGCCTTAGTTTGAACGAAATTATCGATATGTTATTACCCCCCTTTTCAAATTTCCAAGTACTTTTCTATAAATATATATATACAAAAATGTGTGTCTACGAGGACGCTTCGAGGACTGAATAGTATTAGTGGGTGATTGCAATGAATCAATGGAGCGTTGAGTGAGAGAATTAGAATGGTTATGGTCGAGATGAATCCGTTATATCCTTGCTTTGGCAGGAGGTATAGACAAAGATCACCCTGCACACATGTGCAGTCTGATCTTAGTATATACCATCTGATGTCACTTTTAATAAAAACTTGTTTGTTTTTTTTTATAAAAATAAAAACTGAAATACAATACGTTCAATTCAATGTTTCAGCAGTTTTATTTAGAGACAATTTTGCCACAGAACTTTTCGGCAGTACAAGGGCTTCTAGAAAAAATAAATGTTCGAAGAAGAACCAAAGATCCCGCGTGCAGAAAGGGCTACCTTTTTTACGCCATTTTAAATAATGTTTTCTTTATTTGAATTTTGTTTTCAAAGTTATTTGAGAATTTCTAATCCGAGTGAAATTGGTCTGTTTACAAGACATAAGGTCTATTTAGAAGTAAACCAGCCATGCATTCAGAATGCCAAAACTACGCTAACTGTTTGCAAATTAAACCCCGCTTTGCACAAACACCTGCATGCAAAGCGGGGTATAATTCGCAATTAATTTGTACCTTTTTGTCATCCTGTACGCAGGGCTGGTACATCTAGATTTCTTAACCTGACTCATGGTGTAATAAATGTAATAAGACAATGTCAAAAGTCATGTCGACATAATCTCCCGATGTTTTGTTTGTTTGATGATAGAATATGTCGTACTTCTATAACACGATAATCGTGCATGTTGCTAGGTCATTCACCCTGTTGTTACTCTAGGAGTGGCGACAGAAATTTGGATACGTTCAAATTTAAAAGAGACAGAAGATTAGAATGGACGAAATTATCAATATTTATGACCTCCCTTTAATAAAATATGTGTATGAGTTCTATAAATAGCTTTCTACCTCTTGAAGAGCCAATCAAACGCTTATAGAATTCATAATAGTCTGTGAAATCGTGGAAATTTTCAAGCGATTTGAATTTTGCATGTAGTTGTTGATCGAACCATTTTTGACGATTTTGAGGGCCTTTGAATAGTTTGAGAGAGTGATTGGAATGAACGGATAGAGCGATGAGTGTGCGATTTAGTTTTTTTTTTTTATCGAAATGAGAGTCAATTTCACGATGTTATTGACTGTAAATCAGTTTTTCTTGATGAAGCTTGATGTAAATTGAAATTTTCAGCTTTTTAGTAAGCTTAGCAGATGGACAAATAGCATATAGACATATAGACAGTGCAGAATGACATCTACTGTTCGACCTGGGAGTATTGAATTGTTCAGACATGACGAAAAAATGAAAAAGTTTGACACCAAAAGGTGAACGAAGTTATTTTAGGGTTTCTGGTATTTCAATGCATATCTGCTAGGATTGAATGTTTTCTTTTTCACCACTGTTTACGTGTTAAAATAAGACGATGTTTGTTTTAAAACTAAACAACCGAATCTAACAGTTTCTTTTTTGCCGATCCATTATTACCCTTTTCTCTCTTTCATTATAGAATGCCAAAAATTATCGCCACGTTGATAATGGAACTATTATATTTTGCACTTTTGTCACACGTGGAACATATCCACTATTTGTCTCTCACCAAAGGGTTGATAATCGTAGACCTTTGTGAGATAGTATCTGGAGGCAAGAAAAGGATGTGGTGGTAGTACTGGTTAGAGAAATACCAGGAATACATTGTTAGGTGATCCAGCAGCTGCGATATAACTGAAAAATGTTGAACTCGACTTTTTTATATGCAATTTTTTGCTTGCAAAATTATCCACATCTTTTAATATCAAGAAACTAAGCTCTAGAGGAAGACATTTCTATTTTTTATATTTAATTTCAAAAATTATATTTTAACCCTTATATGTTAGTACTCATTTGAATCATCCCGTTACTGAAACTATTCAAATCAGTACCAAACAACATATTGCTTTAATCATTCGTAGTAATTTTACAATCCTCTTGTTATTAAAAGTTCTGCGTTAAGACATAGACTCTAAATTTTAAGGTCCGTGGTTAAGAGTAAATCCGCCATTGTTTATGCGACGGTTCCGCTCCCAGCCCGGTTGTTTTAGTCATTACCGAGAAATCAAAGAACCTAAGGTATCAATTGATGTTTGCCTTCCGCCATTAACCGGCCACAAAATAAAGGTTAGTTTTTGATGATGATTAACTGCGTTGTATGTTAGTTTAGTTGGCAACGATATTTTTTATGTAAACTTTTTCTCAGCTGACTAAACGTCTCGGGGATAAATTCAAAATTGAAGCAGAAAACAAAAACTGAGCGCTAAATCTGACAAACTACTTCTGCATGTCTGTAACATGTAAGATAAGTTAAGTACTGTTTGATTTACAAAGAAAGGAATAGTAATTTAGGTTGATTTAGACTAAATGCAGTAATTCGACGTTTTGTTAGAATGCATCCCAAATATCTTGTAGCCGCCAAGCAGCACGCAGTATACGTTTTGAAGATGAGTACTATAGAATGATTTCTTTGTCACTAAAAGTAAATATTCAAAGTAATTTTGGTTTCATGATGGCAGATGAATCTACAATATTATTTGTACCATGATTTTCTTTGAATTTGACACATTCTAAATGCAATCGGCACAATTCACAAGCGAAGAAGCTCCAAATCCACAAAGAGATTATCAAGTGATTGAAAATGCTGAAATGCAATGCGAGCATATAAATCTAATCATACTTAGAACCCGACAGACTATAACTCTTTTGTTGTTGTTATTATTGTTGTCTACAAATTGAGAATTTACTTTACTTGGGTGAATTGCTTGGTCGCTGCCTAACCAATACAGAGTCTTTTTGCAATTCAAACGCAAAGTTGTTAATATGAGATTTGGTACAAATTATAGTGTTTTTGTGTTAGTAAATGTGTATTTCGATATTTGAAGTTAAGAAAAAAATAGTTATATAATTTCAGGCCTAGAAGGTGTACTTGCGTGCAAAGCAGGGTTTGATTCGCAAACGTTTGTACTGTTTCGTCATCCTGAAAATAGGACTGGAGACAGACGGCCGTGGTCAATCAACACTCCTCAAAGGGCTTACATAAAATTAATATTATTGACAGTATTTCTGGAATAATATATTGACAAGTCTTTAATTTAGACCATACAAAACCCCATTTATTTAGAAGATTAACCCTTTCCTGTTTTACAAATTTTAGACCTGTCCAAATTCAAAGGTTTTGCAGACAAAAAGGGGATTTAATTTGAAAAATAACCATTCTGTAGGGTAGAAAATAGTGTGGAAAAAGAAGAAATTGCTTGTCAGAAGCAATTTCTTCTTTTTTCACAATGTTTTTTCAATTATAAAATCACAGGCACGTAAAAAGCAGGGATTAAACAGCAAAGGGTTAAGTAAGTATGAGTTGATTTCATGGGGTGTATGAAGCTGAACACCTCATCACAACGCTTTGATACTCGAAGCGTTTTCATACATAGGTTTTGAACTTCAAAATTACATGAAATGAACAAATACTCTCTTCATATATTATAATTTAAGTCATTTCTTCAAGCAAAAAAGTAACGATTACCCTTTGATAAGACGAAATTCTTATGAGACTTCTGAACGCGTAAGCTTTCAAAATAGCTGCGTGTTGAAAAATGTTTTTATTTGGGAAGTTAAACCAAATTTTAGGCAATTCAGAATACTGGTATCTTTATGCGCACGACTAAAATTAAATCAGTGACAATTAAATTGAAATCAAAATATTGATTTTTCTCTTCCATATCGAAAAACACATGATCAATCATATTTCATTTTCTGGATCTAGAATGATCAGTCTACATTTCAGTCCAATAATTTTTAAAATGCGACCTCTGATTCAATTATGCTTGATCCATTCTCTTTTTCAAATATTCGTTTTAAAGAGTTTCCAGACGGTCCCTTTGCGCACGACGAGTCACATGTTTTTTAACATGTGTGTCTCTATTGCCTTCTTATTGCCCTGAATTTAAAGTTAACACTGGGACAATAGGGGAATTCTTGACATATTCCGTTTCGTCCTAGAAACTGAGAAACTAACGTAACTGCCGCTTATCTATTCAAGACGTTTCAGCCCTTTCTTTAAGTCTAAATTAAAAAAGAAAATCATAACACAGCCCAGTTTTGTGATGTTTGAAAATGAGAGTTTCAGAAACTGTGTTTCTGCTTGAAGGCTATATTTTGCATCGCATAAATTAGCTAAACAATATGTTAATGAATGGCCACTTTCTTTAAAAAGAAAAATGTAAAAATTTAACTTCATTCTATAAATATTCTGGTCTGTTTTAGACCGAAGTTCGGCCAAAGTCTTTAAATTAACCCACCCACGATTATCGAGTTCTAAGTCGTAAGTTGACAGATTGTGCGAGTGATGTCACAGCACAATGACCTATATGGGTATGTGTGATTGGAGGATTAAGGTCCCTCCGTGTTCAATGTATGTATTGTGTGTACCATGAATGAGAACGAAGCAGATATTTAAAGAGATCAGGGTACATACGCCCTTAGCTCTTCTACGATTAGACCGTTACTGATAAACCTCTTTGGTACTTTTACGTGCCAGTGTATAGCAACATTTCAGGTGAAGAAACCTTTGGTTTTCCTACCAGTTCACTCCTAGTTGGGCGGGGTCCCTGAGTATCCCTGAAAATTCCTGCCGCGTTCGGGATTCGAACCACGAACCTTAGTGTTAGTAGTCCGGTGTCTTAACACTAGACCGCAGGACCAATAACCTTTACCCGTAACAATCGATACATCATGCGTGGAAAAGGGGAATGTCGAGATTTTTAGGGTTTTTTTGTCTTTTTTTATCTTTGTTTTTTTTTTAATCTCAAGTCAAGGGTTGGATTCGAACCGTGAGGATCCGATCCCGGGGCTTGTTTTACTAAAAATCTTACGATCATTTTTTGCGTAAGTCAAAAACTAAAGCTGCTTCTACATTAGTTACTAGTACTAAATATGGAATTCTGTCATGCAAAATCTCTTTGGAATCGTTTCCTGAAGACGATTCCAATGAGACACTGCAAGGCAGAATCTAACAAAAATTGACGACACCAGGTACGATTTTAGATTTTACTTACGATTATTTTTTTTTCGTAAGAATCTTAGAAAAACAGTCCCAGAATTCTGCGAATTACCATTAATTTTTCACGCTTACCATGCTGTATAAAAACAAAGCAAAATGACATTGAAATCAAAGTGCTGGAAGTACTGGAAATGCTTATTGTTTGTCATTTGTTTGCTGAAAATAACATTCAATCTTTCTCTTTTAAAAAGAAAAAAAAATCATATTTGTGTAGTTTGATCTTTGTCTAAACCTCCTCCTACGAAAACAGAAATAATCGGGGTTCAGCATAACATGGCTAAATACGTCTTTTTATGGAATGTATTTTGAGTGTTTGTGAAAACAAGGAAAAAATTGTCAGCCACTTGAAACTTTTTAGCAGTGTATACATGTGCATAGTACGAGGTTGGATAAAAAAAATACATGGACTTTTACTATAACTCTGGAATTTCCTGATGGAAATAAATGAAATTTTGTGCACGTCTCAAACCACATATTGATGACATGATATTAAGTTTACAAGAGTTTGCTATGACTCTGATGTTAAAAATTCAACATTTGATATTCCTGGGTAGGTGCCACCGGCGCAACCCATTTTGTAAAGTTACTCCCTAGAGTTACTATCCGTAATTGTCCCCTCAATATGGACCAAACCCATCTAAACTTCGCCTATTTACGTTTTGGCGTAATTTGTCAGAATGCTTCAAATTTAAGCGTAATCCATTCGGTATTTTCGAATGCAAAGTCAGTGAGCTAAGGGCACGCGTCTATTTTTGAACTTCGAAATGACTGTACCGGCGCAGCCGTAGACAACAAGGCAATAATAAAGCTCTACTGGACCTATGGAAAACATAATTGCGAGGTTAAAATGATATAAGATGCTAAACTGTCTTTGTAAGCAGATACCTTCTTTATAAATGGTTCAAAATGATTTTTTAGAATGGAGAGCGTTTCGGAAGGATGAACTCGGAGAATGGAAAACGTCTCCTCGACGTTTGATTTTTAATTGTCACAGATCAACATCAGTTCAGTATCTTTTAGACCCATTACACATTTAAGTTCATCATTATAGATTAGATGGTTATGAAAATAGTACTTATCCAATTGATAGGCGATGCAGAAATTGTTGAGTTGAGTATTTTGAAAAATGCTGACTTTCAACTGAAGTTATCATTTTTTTATTATAAATACGTAGAGTCATATTGACGTCGTTACCGTGCGCCTGTACTAAATGACTACATGTTTTAGAACGGTTGCTACAGGTGACCAACTAGTTGGATATCACCCAAATTTACACGACAAAAAGAAAAATGTCGCAATTTGATAACAATGCTGTTTTCTTTTCAAAGTCTGTGAAATTAATATTTCTGTAAAGCAAGTCTACGTATTTTTTTATTCACCCTCGTATGAGCTGATCTAAATCCAATCAGTTCGGAATCCTCCCTTTTTTAAGTGTAACGCGAGAAAAGGTGATAGATAATAAGCAGTTTTATAGGACCACCCTGAATACAGCCGTGATAAAAGGATAAGTATGTATAAACATCAAGATGAAAGAACGCGACATTGATGATTAATTTATTGGAGGGCGACACTCAAAGAATAAAGAGAAAGTTTCAAGTTCGGGTGTTGTTTAAAGTGGTACCTGCTTGTACGGGCGTTAAAAGTCAAAAGGGTAAAGAATTTGCAGGTCTCATTGTTAAGAAACTATCAAAACCAATATTTTAAAGACAAGTTTCAATTTCGAGCACTTAAATATTAAAACTTTGCAGCATTGATTTTGAATGTTTGTAGGGGTACACAAGTCTGTAAAAAATAGTATAGCTAACAACACTGTTTAATTGACTCCCAATCCGATCAAAACCATTCTAACACTCACTCAAACCATTTAAAAACGCTCCAAAATCAACATATAGATTAGAACCATAACCACATTCAAATAAAAATCACTAGAAAAAAATGAAGATTTCCTGGACTTTATTGCATTTTGTAAATGTCTTATTGGTTCTAGAAGACATAAAAATCTGCTTATCGAATTTGTAAGCAAAATTCATTTAAGGGAGGTAGTAAATATCGCTAGTTTTGTTCATCTTGAATTTTTTTTAGCGATATTGGATTACCTCTCTTTAATTTCGTCCAAGACACTCTCCACTTGCGCGTTCAATTTCGTTCCAATTTCATTCAAATATCATACATCTTGTCAATTTCACAATGTTCTAAACTGTAATAAGGTAACATGTCCTACATTAAGGGAAACTTTGAGCACTTTGTCCGGATAAAATTTCTAAGCGTTCGCACAAGTTTTTTTATCCTGAACGCAGGAATGGTGTACCCTATGGTTCAAAAGTCTATACAAAGTCGTGCACTGAAGAAAAGAAATACGTACAGCTTAAAAGTAAATGGGCACAACCCTTTAATTCACGGGTGCATGTCCAAAATAATGACGAGCGCATCTACATTGTATGAATTTGGTCAATCAGATTTCAATGAAGATGTACGAGTGTACATAATTTATGTAATCGCGAGGATTAATTTAGGGTTTCATCCATATTTACGCATGTACACTTATTTTTGAACGCACGTCCGTAAATTGGTGCACGCCCAATTTATACGTGCATTCATGAGTATTTGTTTGTTTGAATGGGGTTTTACGACGCTTTCAACAATCTATCAGTTATATCGCGGCGGCTTGAGCACCTAATAATGGATTCCAAGTATTTCTTACAACAGTACTACCATAACATATTAGCCCCCCCCCCCAGCTGCTATTCCACATAGGTGGAAGACAAATAGTCGGAAAGGGTGAGTGTCGCCAGCGACGTGCAGGATAAAAGAAGCCAATCAATCTATGTAGTACTCTATCAAGTAAGGCTCTTTGCCACTAGAAAGTGTTCATTGAAAAGAACTGCCGCTGAGTACATATTTGTTCTAAGTAAGAACTATCACTTTTACCCACCTTTCACACCTTTTTGTAGAGAAGATATCTCTACATATCGCTCCTTCACTTGTTTTGTTTTGGACATTCTCGGATTTGACATGGTAAATTTTCTTATAACAAGGCCTCATTTGGAAATGACATTTCTAAAATATCCCCTTTTATGAGGAATTGTGGAAAAGAGGGAATTAAAGGGGGGGCTGCAGAAAAGCTGGAGTGGTGAAAATCTAAATCAGGTTTTTTCATGCAAACCCTATGTTGTGGGTACTCGTCGGAATCGTCTTGATGAGACGATTCCGATGAATACCAACAACACAGGGTTTAATGGAATACGGATTGATTTTTTCTTTTTTTAACCGAATTGAATTCTCTTTTTTCTGAAGCACTGACTATCTAGTCGTTGACTTCAGCGAAAAAATGGTGAAAATCACGCAATTTCTCGCGAAATTTCAGCAGTCAAAGATCAATTGGTTTGATCAACTCTCTTTGTAATTATTTTACTTTTATTGTCCTTTTAACGTTAATTTATGGTTCATGATTTGAATTACGACGGAACGCGAAATATCCATGAATGCAGTTCATTATCCAATCAATAACAGAAAAAAGATAAAGTGAAAAAAACCTTTTTTGTCTGTAACAAGATGCATGTATCCTGCTTAGTTGAAATCTGGTTTCCAACAAACTTGAAAAAAACGTCCGTGAAATTGCAGAATGAGTCATTTAGTGTATTAATAAAGGTTAATTCTAATTAGCTTTGCTGATTTCGGAGAAAACCTCAGGTATTCCTTTAGCTTTCGTGTTGTCGTCGTTGTTGTCGTTAGCGTGCGAAGACTGACATTTTGTGACATCTCTGATTCTACTGAAGGCATTCACTTGAAACTTGGCAAAAAAGAACAAACTATTCTATGAAGGGGGATAACTGTATATTCATTTTTTGCAAATAACGCCCTTCTTTCGACCTAGATTTTCATCTACTATCCAACAATCAACAACCAAGCGTATGCAGCCGAAGGCCGTACACTTGATTTCTTAAATGTTAAATTGATTTTTAAGTGGTAACCTTTCCTTATACTTATGCCTTATATCTTTTCGGTTGAAATAAAGATATGTTACATCAGAAATGGAACCGAATGTTACTCAATAGACCCTGTGTCAGATTTATCTGTTGAGCTACCCATTTCAGAAATAGAATTAATAAATATAATATATACAAAGAAACAACAAACTAAAACGTCTGTATGTGAAGGGGGAAAATTCTCGATATTCTTAAACCAGTGCAAAAGTTCAATCTGAATCAATGTGTCGGAAGCACCGAATGCTGTATCTTTTTTTTAAAATATAATATAAGAGTTACACTCTTCTGGTTTTGAAAGCACTATCAAGTGGTATAGACTAAGATCAGACTGTACGTATGTACAGGCTGATCTCTGTCTACACAGCATGCCAAAGCGGGAGCAAGTTTTCATATAATTAATTTAAACTGTTTTTTACCAACCATACTCTCTCAGAAAACAAACCAACGTCACCAAATAATCAAAATACCACCCGGATGGTTATATGTCAAATGTAATGCACAATTGCGTGGGGCGAATTTGTCACCAAACATAGAAATTCGTCATAATAATGTCGCAAGTTAGATGTACGTCTCTTCTGCAATTTGTGTGTCTGGTATTGAGGTGTTGAATTTACCCCGCCCGGTTCATGGATTTTTTTTTTTTGAATGGGGGGTTTACGCCGCTTTCAAAACCTTTCAGTAATATTGCGGCGGCTGGAGCACCTAATAATGGATTCCTGGTATTTCTCACACCAGAACTACCATCACATCCTTTCCTAGCCTCAAGCTGCTATTCCACATAGGTCTACAATTTATCGACCCATTCATAAAAGACAAATTGTCGGAAAGAATGAGTGCCTCCGTCGGGGATTGCATTTTTTTACATATTGAATCTAAGCACAAAATCTGTGTAAATACTTAAATAATTTTATAATCCGGTTAGAATCTTTCAAGTCTATAGATATATGCTGCCAATCAAAATAGATTTACAAATGAAGACGCCCGACGGCGGCACTCATCCTTTCCGACTACTAGTCTACAACCAATGGGTTGATAATCGTAGACCTATGAGGGATAGCAGCTCGAGGCTAGGAAAGAATGTGATGGTAGTACGGATGTCAGGAATCAATTGTTAGGTGCTGCAGCCGCCTCGCTATGACTGGAATAATGTTAAAAGCAGCGTAAAACCCCAATTCAAAACAATATCAATGAAAACACTAATTTCTAATGAGATGCCTATTTAATTTCGCCATTTTCTGCCATTTCGTTTGAACTATTTTTCTTTCATGAAAAACTTAAATGTAGTAACTACAACTTAACAAACTCTTTGTTTCACATCCATTACTATAATTTGTGACCCATCAATCGAAAATATACCATCGGGGAGTGCGAAAATTGTCGACCGTTGTCAGACTGCGCGATTTGTGCAGTCTGACCAGGATCAAATTTTTCGGAAATAATAGATTTTCTGAACTAAGAACGATTTTTCTACCTTCCATTTAATTAGTTTCGAAATACGCCTTCTGGTTGAAAATTTGGCATTTTTAAGCTGTTTGAATGTATTTTAATTAGCTTTTTAGTGGTTTTGAAGCATTTTGAATGGTTTTGGTCAATTTCACAATGTTATTTAACTATAGTTTTCACAAGAACAAACTCTGCTATAATGTTGAGAAATGTCTGTGTATTGTTGTTTAGTTTTAATCTAGTTTTTTTTTTCATTTCAAAAAAGGAGAGCGAAACTTTTGCATACATATGGGTCGTTCCTTTTACCTCATTAACTACATTAATGTCTTTGGCCTAGCGAGAAGTTTTTGTGTGTGTCAACTCACAGACGTACATAGCCTGCGCTGAATTCGGAAGCCATATCAGTGCCGAAAATGTACAATTTCTTTCATGATTGTGTTATTCTTTAGTTTTTCTCCTTAGAAGCACTTGTTCTTTAATTTTGCTTATTTGTGGAAATTTTTCTTCAATACAATGTGTTTTAAAATTCAAAGTTTGATTATAAATTCATAACAAGAGAAAAACAAAAAAAATACATGAGGGACATTGGCCTTAGAGTTCTTACTTCGGCATAGTTTAATGAGGTTGCAAAATGCCATAACTATTAATCCTACAAAAATACATGAGGGACATTGGCCTTAGAGTTCTTACTTCGGCATAGTTTAATGAGGTTGCAAAATGCCATAACTATTAATCCTACATGTACAGTAGACAACCAATCTTGGTGTTTTTAGCCCCGATTTGAGAATTGACCCCTTTGACCTAGTTCCTGCTCGACATGGCTCATTTTTTTCACTCATCCCAGATATCAAGTTGCCGGACATTACCATTTCAAGACATTTGAGCAAAATGTAGCATTGAACATTGAGTTTTACTAAGATATGACTCCAAGACCTAGTTTTGACCATACTTGACCAAATTTCATGCCTTTCTAGGATATCATGTAGACAAAACATTCTGGCCAAGTTTGAGCAAAAAGCGACTTCTACGCATAAGATTTTTCTAAGATTTGACACCACAACCTAGTTTTTGGAAAATATGACCAAATACAGAACTTATCCGAGATACAAATTTTATGAAATTTTAGCCAAAGTGTGGCCCCAAGAGTAAGTGCTAGATTTGCTTCCATGTCCTGCTATAAAAGCGGACTTATCCAATTTTAAACTCTTCTGAGATACAATTTAGACTAATATTCTGATTAGAGGTCCAATCATATAAGCCAAAATGTGACATCTAGAGTGCACGCAAGATTTTTATACGATTTGACCCTGTGACCTTGTTTTTGACCCAATTTCTTTTTTTTATCAAACCTCACCCAGATCTTATAGAAACAGTATTCTAACCAAGTTTCAATATATTTGAGCTAAAACTGTAACCTCAAGAGCACAAACAAGTTATTTTTCTTAGATTTGACTTTATGACCTACTTGCCAACCCGATTTGATTTGATAAAATTTCAAACTCGTCTGAGAAATCCAGTAAAAACAATTCTGACCAAGTTTCAAGACATTTAGGCCAGAAATGTGACCTTGACAGTGTTCACGAGATGTTGACGGACGACGGACGAAGTCTTACGTCGGTAGACGGAAGTAGGACACAGCTAGATAACAATTGTTCACAATCGTCACTTTGTGCTTCGGAGAGCAAAGTGTAAAACAAATCGATAGACAGTTTCATTTGTTAGGCTTTCAAAGGTTAAGTTGTTTCGAAATTTTGCATGCCATATTGTCTTTTGGACCCAAGAAGCGAGAAAGGACCATATGGGTCATCCGTAAAACAGTTATTTTAAAAAGAGATTGAATCCAACAGACCTCTACCCGAACCTCAGATTTCGGAAATAATTAAACAGTTAACAACATCCTGAAATTTGACAAGCTGAAAGATTTTGGAATTAAATTGAATGAGTGTGTGGGGCGAGATTTGACATATACAGGAAGTAATCAAATATCGCTAATTTTGTTCAAGATGAACAAAATTAGCGATATTAAAAACCTCCCCTTTTTATGGAAATAAAAAAAAATGCATAAGAAAAATTATCAATTGCTCCCAATGTCTTCACAAACCAATCAGAAGCTTACAAAATTCAATTAAGTGAGGCAAATCGATATTTTTTTCTAGCGATTTTAATATTTACGAGCGTTTTTGAATGGTTTGAGTGAGTGTTTGGAATGAATGAATGGAACAATGAGCGAGTGATTTAGAACGGTTTTGATGGAGATGAATGTCAATTTCTCGAGGTTGTTAACTGTATGAAAACGATGAATTATCCTAAATTCAATTAATGGTCGGAGAGCAATAACTTCGAACTTGTGCAGTTTAGCAAGGTTCGGTAAATTTTGCCGCAAAACGATGAAACGTTTTTGTGTCATGGGTCTAATTCATATTTTAAAAAAAGTTTATCAATGGGGGTTTGAATATTTATCTCTAATAAATCATTATGAGGATTGCTTTCATGAGTTATTAGTTTTGTGTGGTTTATTAACTTATTCATAATGTGAATGACCTTTCGTAAATATATACAAAACGGATGTTAGAAAATAAACGGTCAAAAATAAACAAAAACACTACAAACGTACACACGAACACTGCGAACTGAAAGTGGTGAAGCCACAAGTGAAAATATAGTTTTTGTTGTTCACTCTATGAAATATCAATCGATCTTCTTCGACAACAAAAAAACCCACCGATTATTCTATTTCTTTAATTCAAAAATGAAACAAAATGTGAAAATTTAAGGACACATTTCTAGAGGCGCGCCATTTAGTACGTGATTGCTATGCAACGTGCATGATGACGTCATTTTTAGCTCCGCTTAGATAACGTCGGCTAGGGTGAAATTAAAAAAAAAGCGGGGTATATATTTTTTTCAATAATTTTACTGGCTAGGCGGTGAGTTTATTAATGATAATCTACCGTTATTTTCAATTAACCACCGAAAAGCATTAAAGAAAAGTTTCATTTTCAAGAAATTCTTATTCTCGCCTTTAGAATATTTAGCCCTTAGTTCTCCCACACGTTTTTTGTATATTTATTTTTCATCAAGATGACACGTTATATTTTCATCAGGATTGTCAATTCAAGATCTATCGAGAACTTAAGATAATCAGCTGATATTCCAAATATAATCAAGGTTAAAATCTAGATGTTATGATTTCTTTAATTTCGATATATTTCTACCCTAGATACAGACAAATTATGGTTGTTAATTTAGTTCAAGTTCCCCTTTTTTCTCTTTTCTTTACGATATTGAAAATACTTGGAAATTTCTCAAAACATTTGATAACCCAATGTATAAAAGATTGTTTTCTTGTTTTCAATCGCGTATGAAAGTAAATACATATACGCTCTTCGTGTATGAATGAGAGTCGGATTCAGGCATATATATAGAGGATAATCGTTTGTTTCAGTGTAAGATCGATTTATATTTCATTGAGTGAACAACAAAAGCTATTTTTTCACGAGTGGCAGAGCGAAAATATAGCTTTTGTTGTTCACGAAATGAAATATTAATCGATCTTACTCGAAAAACAAACGATTAATCTATTTCTTTAATGCAAAAATGAGACAAAATGTAAAATTTCTTGGACATATTTTCGTAAAGCGCGTCATTTTGCACGTGATTGCTATGCAACGTTCATTGTGACGTCACTTATTCCCCCTCCCGCATAGATGACGTCAGATAGGGTGAAATGCACAAAAGCAGGATATAAATTTTTGATAATTTCACTGCTTTTGCAGTGAGATTATCAAGTGATAATCTACCGTTATTTCTCGATAAACATTCAAAAAGCATTAAAGAAATATCAATTTCTTACAGTTAGTTCCATCTAGAATTTGACATTCACCTCGATCAAAACCATTCTGAGTCGGTCACTCTGCGCTCAATTCATTCATTCCAAACACTCACACAAATCACTCAAAAACGTCCCAAACTTGTTAAAATTCAAATTGATATCGTTCACAAAGAACGAGTTTTAATTGAAATTGATAAAATCATTGCACGACCTTTTTTTGGCTGGTGTAAATTTTAAAGCATCTGATTGGTAAGTGAGGACACACAAAATGGAAAGAACATTGATTTTTAAAGGGAGGTAATAAATTATCGATAATTTAATCAAGTTTTGGCCAAATTACCGATGTTAAATTATCTCCCTAAGAATTCGTTCAAAACTCTCTCCACACACTCATTCAATATCATTCCGAAATCATTTATCATTTAACTTGTCGATTACACGATGTTGTTAATTGAATAATCTGATAACAATTTATTTAACTAGAAAGCCATGAATGGCTTGAGTCGCTCCACAGGCTTGAAATTCTTGTAAAAGCAAATCTAAGGTATGACAAGATTTTTCAAATATAGTGGGTTCTACTGATGTTGAAATGATTTTCAAAGTTTCAACCATATAACATAAAGAGAAATGACCTACGCCAATAAAATACATATTTTTGACCCAATTATAATAATTTATGACTGCATGATTATGGGTCACCCAAGGATCATACTTATGAAGTTTAATTGATATCCATCTGTTACATTCTGAGAAAATGATTTTCAAAGTTTTCACTATATAACATATAGAAAAATGACCTCCGCCCATAAAATACATATTTTTATCCGATCACAATATTTTTTTGTAGACCGATAAAGGGTCACCAAAGGATCATTCATGTAAAATTTGGTTGATATCTATGAATTAGATTCTGAGAAAATGATTTCCAAAGTTTCCACTATATAACATATAGAGAAATGACCTCCGCCCATAAAATACATATTTTTCATCTGAACACAATATTTTTTGTAGACTGACAAAGGGAGCCACGCCCATTAAATCCATGTTTTTCATTGGATCAAAATTTCTTGAACAATTTTGAAAGAGGGTCACCCAAGGATCATTCCTGTGAAGTTTGGTTGAAATTCATCTAGTAGTTTCTGAGGAGAAGATTTTTAAAGAAAAGGTTTACGACCGGACGCACGGACGGACGCACGACGGACACAACGCCAAGACAATAGCCCCAGTGGCTTTCAGCCAGTGGAGCTAAAAAACAACAACAACAAACCTTTAAGCATGTGTCTAGAATTCCAAACGATTCCACGTAAAGCTCCGATCAACCTGTGGAATTATAGTCTCATCAGAGATTTCACTACTCAGTGAGTAGATTGCTACGAACCTAGCGTCTCTCTATACAATCGCAGAATATTTGAGCAGGTGCGAAACGTTTGCAACAATTTCACTTGATCGGCAGGACTGATTAGCTTATTATACACAAAAATCTGATCAAAATTTTCACTATCTACGTTTTTTTTTTTTTCATCAGTAAAAAAACTCGTGAAATTGACACCAAAGACTATCAAAACCATTTTAAATCGTTCACTTTAAGCGATCCATTCACTCACTCAAATACTCACTCAAATCAATCATAAACTCTCCAAAATTAAATAAAAAAAAAAAAAAAAAAAAAAAAAAGATCAGATCAACAACTTCCTTCAAAATAAAAATCGTTAAGAAAAATCCAAGATTTAACTGACTAATTAGAAGTTAGTAAGTGTCTTTTTGGTTCGTTAGGACATATAAATCTATTTATAAAACGTTTCTGTATATTTTTTTATAAAAGGGGAGGTAATAAATACCGCCTATTTTCTCCATCTTGAACAAAATTTGCGATATTGGATTATCTCCCTATAATTTCATTAAAAACTCGCTCCATCTACTTATTCCATTTCATTCCAAAATCAATTCAAAGCCAGTCGCCCTGTTAATTTCACGATGTTACTTACTGTACATTAGTCATAAGGTAGATGAGTTCGAACGATTGTGTGTGCAAGAGAGAGGTCAACATTGTGAAATAGTCGTTTTTTAGCCTAATGATGTTTGAAAATATTGTCGTAATGTTTGTAATGTTTGACCTTCTGAAAACAAAGAAATTATGAGGGCTTAAAAAAAGCAGCAAACCAATTCTAAGTTTACGAATCTTGATTATTACAACTGAATATCAATTGTTGCGAAAATTCGCAAATCGGTCCCGCGGCCAGGATGACAAAACGACTGAAAATGTTTGCGAATTATACCCCGCTTTGCACGCAAGTGCACGTGCAAGATGAGGTATAATTTTGCAAACAGTTTCCACCGTTTTGTCATCCTGAACGAAGGGATGATCTCTCGTAATACATCGATTATGAAAACTTTTCATACAATTTATACACATAGTTGTAGCATGATGTAAAAAATAACATTACAACATTTGCTTCATACATCATAGAATTTATTCTTAAATGTATTTGAAATAAAATCACACCAGAAAAAAACCAGTAAAACAATGATTTCAAATACTAAGAATGACCTTTTTCCGGGGCATTATTTTAAAGAAATTTGTTTTCGAACAAGAAAATAAAATAAATACATTACCCGTCCGATTTGGTGATAATTCTCGTGCCGTTCCCTATCATAATAGTCCGACTCACAGTCTCCAGTTGCACATGTCCACTTCCGGTTATAAAACACAAAATAAAGAGACACAGTCCAGAATGTATCCGGGTACTTTCCTCCACAAACATGGCTGCCGACTCATCAGGAAAATACGAGCCATCGGTATGTCATTTCAGTCGCTATCGATAACACAGACTCTTTTAAACACAAATCCATTTCAAATATTTTGTATTTAAGAAATGATAATTGAAATAATTCCGAACTCCGATCAGGTTTTCATTTGGTTGCACCGCCCGCTGGTTCCAATCAATCACTGTCAATCTCTAATGAGCCGGTAAACAAGAATTGCACACTTGTGGAATAAAGTCATTATGTTTGTTCATCTTTCTACAGGTGATATGCAAATGATCTGCGCTATGTGAAAATTTGAGAAACGTACACTCATTTCCACTTGACACAAAGTATTGAACTTATCATTATACAGTGTTGTGAAAAACCTTTTTTCTTTTTCAAGATTGTAGAACAAGTAAATTTGAATTGTCAGACTTTTGAGAATAAAAAGAAAACTTCTTTTCCATAGATACAATTGCCTTTTTCTTTTCCTTGGTCTTAATGACCTGAGACACTTTTAGATTCTTGAAATTTTAAAATCGGGGTAAAAATAGATTTTTAAATAAAAAAAAAAACGCGTTCCTTACAGTGAATTATTAAAAAGAACGTCAATTGTATATTCATCATATTAAACGAACTCATGATTATCTGACAAATTACCTTCCGAGCAGACATTTAGTTTCATTTTCATTCGTTAGGCATATTGCTAAATTGTACAAATTGTGATATTTTTTTTTAAATTCAGAACTCCGTTAACAAGATAGAGCATAAAAAAATCAGCCTTTTTCTTGTTTAGAAATAAACAAGATCGATGACGATGGACATTTTATAAGAGAATTTATATATAATACGTACTAAGTATTTTGTATTAGAAAAAATATCTAACGAGGTTGGGAGAATCGATCATTGTCGAGGCTCTGCCGAGACAATTATCAATTCCTACAACCGAGTTAGATATTTTTCATACAATACACTAAGTATGTATTATATTTATCTTATAACCTCTATTTGCCTTGTTTTCATCGATGTTTCTAACTGAAATGTAAGTTTCTTAAAAAATAACCGCATTATATCATTGTTCTAAAAATAATTGTGAGATAACATAAAAAATATCATACGGGATGTTATCATACGGATATTTGTATAGTTATAAGATAAAACAAAGACATTGTGTCAAAATTGAACAATTAGAATCTCCATTCAAATGCACTAATGATCCTGTTTATCATTTTTTTTTTCTATTTTCCTTAGCAAATGGAAAAATAACGAACTTGCGTACCACATTTCACGTTTGCAAGTTATTATATGGAAAGTGCGATAACTCAAATCGTTTGATGTAGTGTTATAAATTTTAAGACACGTAGGACCGACAATTTTGGTTTACATTGACGAATGAAATAGAAAGAAATTTAAAACGAGAAGCCTTCATATCTGTCGCAGGGGGCTATGATGTCTTAAGAAATATTTTAATCAAATGATACCATTAAAGTGCAAATTTGACATTTGAAATCTGCGGTTTGATCGATTTAAACGCGCTTCTTCGCGTGCATTTTATAACTTGTGAATGCATGATGAAAATCTAAAGTGAGTCGCCGTGAGTTTACTATATTTTCTTCACACCCGTATATAGATTAGTTAAAAGACATATAAATTATTTTGACGTACACATTCAAGGACAATCTTGCCCATACTAGTTCCAATGAAATTTTCCTAAAGGGCGAACGAATTTCTTGTACACTTCTCCTGCAAGGCAAAAATGCAAATAAACTAACACTGATCTTGTCCAACAAAAAAACTTGAATGTGAATTTCGTTCATGTACCTAATGCAAGACTACTAGAACACTCCTGATAATATAAACGAAAGCATATCTGATGCACATACACTCAATCTTGACACCAACTGTGAATTACCTATAATGCAGGGGACACCAAACAGAAAAGGAAGTTGGGGTGTGTTGCTTTAATGATTTCGTAATTAACCTTATATAGTCATGGAAAAGTGAGTTTCTTTTTTCAACACATTCTATATATATTTCTTTATTTTCTTCCTATAACAAGATCATTTTCCCCCTGGTTTCCTGTTAACCTTACATTCTTCTTTCATATATTTTAAATGGATGTTCGTTTTTTTTAGGTTGAACTGTCGTTTAAAGCTGAGATAAACTTCTGTATTTAAGGCATCGGTGTATGAAGTGATATATGCAGAGTATATATGTCACAAATTTGAAATAAATTGAAAAAAATGATAAAGCAATGTTCTTCGAAACTCATAATGACAATACAGTGTAAATTTCATTTGCTTACATTTCTTAGATAAGCTCCCTCTTTCGTGAATCGACGTGAATGCATAAAATTTATGTAAACATTACAGGATCTTTGATATAAAGAAAGGTCGTGTGGTATCCAAACTGTATTTGTTTTAATAATTGTTGTATTTAACGCCATGTGTCTCCAGTAATTAGCCCCGGAATAGATCATAAACAGTTACATATCATCGCTAACTCTGATACATTGCAGTTTAACAAGGAAATGTGCTTGTAAACAATTTATCAGGCGTGTATTGTCTTTTGCCATTGCGGCGCTACCAAACGCTACGTCAGCATTTTTTTTTTTGAATTTTTCCTTTAAAGAAATGGAAATGCCATTAATAATACTTTTCGTATATGAGCACCGCTTTTGAGATCCGATTCATGTTTTTCACGGCAACAAAGACGCAGAACTAGGGACCGTTTACTAAACATCGTACGAAAAAATGATGGTAAGTCAAAACCACAAATCGTTCCTGGTGTTTTCATTTATTGTTAGATTTTGCTTTGCAAATTCTCATTGGTAGAATTCCATATTTAGTTATTACTGAAGAACTGACTTTAATTTTTGACTTACGCAAAAATGATCGTAAGATGTTTAGTAAAACGGGCCCCAGGTTCCGAAGGACTGTGCCTTTGTTTTCTTTGTATTTATGGTTCAATCGCTCTAGATTCCTGACCCGAATGTTGATATCTGTAATAGTTTCCTATGTTCAGTCTGAACCTAAATCGGAAACCTTCAAGGTGTCCTTGTTTAATACGCAAGGATATCATACTTTTTAGAAGCAAGATTGGTGGGCATTTAAATGTTGAACTTCCCAAATCGGCGCTTAGGTAACGTTCTTTTATTATGCAATCTACAAATGGGTACAGTCGCTTATTTTATTTTGAATTTTAAAATATTAATGTCTTTGCTTAATAATGTTAGATATAGATACATCATTTGCGGTTATTCAAATAATGGTTTTTCTGAAATTGGTTCCCATATGTGCTTTTATTTTGCCCTCTGCGAGCGGAGGCTAGCGCTTGATTTTGACTATACTTTACAGTGATGTCTTTGTTAAAAAGTGTCTTTTTCACAGAAATATCATTGGTGGTCTTCTGATATAGGTGCCCGTATATGCCTAGATTTGCCACCAAGATGCAATCTATGAGTGTGTACTATTTTCTTTTTTTTATTTGTTTTTATATGCACTATTTGAATGTCAAGTGTTTCCAGTGTCTTTGCCTAAACCGCGGTGGTATTATACCTCGCAAAAAGCAATGTCGGTCATTTCAAAGCGGAGAGCTTCGATTGGGATCGAGAAAAAGGAAACTTAATGAAATAATAAACATGAAATTGAGAAGTTTTCATCGAAGGAAACGGTACATGCTTTCGAATTATAGTGTTAAATTAACATTACATACATACATCTTTATAAAATTACATACAAAGGATAAAAAAACATTTGACCATTTAAAATGGAACGCGAGGAAGAATCTCTCCACACATTGGATATTTTGTTTTTAACTGTTTCCGATATTTTCGTTGAGACATATTTTTCATGAGAAAGCTTTTACGACGCAACTTTCCTATTTCCTTTCTAAAAGTCCATTCCCTTATTGCGGTTCTATATACCAATTGAAAAGCCAGGAAATCTCAATCTTTTCTTGACCATGTTTTCAATTAGGCCACACCTTCAAATTTATGGCAAGACAAAAGTAATAAGTAAGGTTTTGTGTCTTTAAATCAGAAGTGGAACGAAGCCTGAAACGGACGAGCGGTTTGGCACGTGTAGGTTCGTGTGCATAACATCCTTAATTAATGAAAAGCGAATTGCGTTATATTAAGGATCGTCACCAATTGGGAAAACCATCTAAAAAAGAACAATGTCAAATTCGAGGCTATGGAATTTGTATAATATATATATCTAATCTACCTGCCATAAAATACTGGCACGTTTAAGTAGCCTGAAATCAGTTAGAAACAGCAGGTATTCCAATATGAAACCACGGATATCCTTCAAGATAATTTGGGACCCATTTTTTACATTTATTTGGTTAAAACTTAGTTTTGAAGAAAGAGGAGGTAAAGGCAAAAGTCAATAGATAGATTTATTTCGGTAAAACAGATCATACAAAAATTAAGTAGTACAATAAAGCGATAAATACGATGATGCAAACACACTTTAAATGACGAATTACGTAACAATATTAAAATACATACGTAAAAACATTGTTACGATCTAAAACTTGAACAAAGAAACAAGCTTTTCAAAGAGTTATACTACCCATTAAATGACCCCAAACCAAGGATAACACGATAAAGAGACAACTCTTATTTCCATCGTGGTCCTAATAACAATAACAACAGGGTGGCATGACACAATGAGAGGCTTGTTCTGGAAAGTAGAAGATAGATAATGTTAAAAAGTAAATTAATATTTTAAAAGTTAATTATCACAGAAAATTGTGGCAGTACTGCGAAAATACCGCAAAAGCAGCTCATACAAGCCACTATTACGAGAGTTCCGCAGGACGACGTCAAAATTATCACAGAGAATTTTATCACATATCACCTATATAGAAAGGCTTTGGTCATTTGTTAAAAAGTGCTTTACCTTTTGCTTAAAAGTCCCATAATTTGCAAGCATTGAAGCAAAAAGATTTAGACCCAAATGATTTGACTTTAGGCATACGGTATCCCTGTTTTGAGCTCAGCCTTGTGTTGTAGTCATGAACAGATGCCTGTGAAACAAAGAAATGTTTAAAATACTCTGGTGCAAAATTATTATTGATTTTGAATACGTGACACAACATGATCTGTTCAACTCTACTCTGTACAGGTAACCAGTTAAGCTTTTTGAAATGTTCCATGGAGATATTCGTTCTTGCGTCTAAATTGAGAATAAATCTGATTAATTTATTTTGGGTAGTCTGCAACTTAGTTTTTAACTTTTGATTAAGACTGTGAAACCATATGGAGCAGGCATAATCATAACGACACTGTATAAGAGATGTTGCTAGGATTCTTCTTGTATGCTGGCATAAAAAATCTTTCTTTCGATAAAGGAATTTAAGTCGAGCATTGGCTTTCTTTAAAACAGACTCGGCTAGGGATGTAAAAGATAAAGTTTGATCAATGTTGACACCTAAATACTTAACCGAGGAAGAGTGACCAATATGAGTTCCATTACAAGACACGTTGAGATTTGGCAATGATATAACAAGCCAAACCTCCCAACATACCTTTGTTCCTTTCAAACGTACAAAGAACCTTGGCAAATTGTCTCGAAGTGTTGAAGGGAAAATATGGAAAGATCCCTACGGAACCATTTGCTTTGAACTGATTGAGCCTCTCTCAATGATTTGTTTGAATGGTTATAATCCCGGCAGAGTTAACTGTTACTTAAAAACCATACATTTCATTTATGTTTCCACTATGTTATATTTTATTTTATATGCTTGCTACACTGTGATCGTTTATTTCATGTTTTACCATTTAATGTCATGTATCTATCTATCTATCTATCTTTTACCTAAATAAAATCTATCTATCTATTTATCTATTTATCTATCTATCTATCTATCTATCTATCTATCTATCTATCTATCTATCTATCTATCTATCTATCTATCTATCTATCTATCTATCTATCTATCTATCTATCTATCTATCTATCTATCTATCTATCTATCTATCTATCTATCTATCTATCTATCTATCTATCTATCTATCTATCTATCTATCTATCTATCTATCTATCTATCTATCTATCTATCTATCTATCTATCTATCTATCTATCTATCTATCTATCTATCTATCTATCTATCTATCTATCTATCTATCTATCTATCTATCTATCTATCTATCTATCTATCTATCTATCTATCTATCTATCTATCTATCTATCTATCTATCTATCTATCTATCTATCTATCTATCTATCTATCTATCTATCTATCTATCTATCTATCTATCTATCTATCTATCTATCTATCTATCTATCTATCTATCTATCTATCTACCTATCTACCTACAAGAAAGCTTCCTAAAATCATTAGAAGGCGCAAATGACAAATCAACATCTTGGTCAGAATGTTGAATTTGTTTGTTTGATTGATCGGTTTGATCTTTTATCTGGTATACTTTGTTTTTAATTTGGAAGATAAACACATCGTATTTTGACGATTTAAATAACTGACTCGTACATATTTAGTTACTTTCATGTATACTATCGTTGCTGTCTTCAAGTCCGCATTTATTATCTAGATGTTTAATAGCTCCTATTAAAATGCAACAGCCATCATATTTAAATGACAACTTTTCAAAAACTGATGATAAATATAATAACCTCACCTGATAAGACAACCTTTCAGCTTTATATAGTATTATATCGGTTGTAAATAAAATACTCTATTTATATGCATGATATGCGCCTAAAAGAGACTTCGGCACAGAAATATGGGACTATGTCATAAGTAAATAAAATCGGTATTGGGACTTAATTTTCTTAAAAGAGATGACCATATTTTTTCCCTTCAAAGGGTAAAAGAGGTGACGTTTCATCAGTTTATGATAAAGCTGTTGTTTCTTTAGATTAGATAACACCCAATTGTAAATTGAAATTAATATTTCCTCCCAGAGAAAATTCTTCAGAGTAAACATAGGTGTCCCTTTAAACTTTCATATTTACATGAACACTTGTCGGTGCCTAGGAACTTAAATGTCAGAGCCACGCCTTATTCTAATCAACTGACGACATTCTTTTGCTCTAAATGAAATATTTTGGCGAGTATTGCATTACAGTGGGACTGTGTATATATGATAAGGAACGAATTTCCCCCATCACAGTCGCACACAAGCAAGAACAATTGTTTTTGAAATTGAATCATCTGCTCCACGACCGGTTTACTACATGTACTCAGTCCACGCATACCTGGGGCTAGTTTCATCAAATTATTTAGGACATATTTTTGTCTTACTGATGACTTTCGAAACAGTAACAACAAGAATCCCTATACAAAGGTATTAATAGATTGGTGATACGTGGTTTTTGAACTAAATATGTGGTAAGTCATAGGTAAGACAAAAATACGTCTTAAATGTTTTGATGAAACAGGCCCCTGTAATTTGTACAGTATAACGGAATGTCCATGCTTGATCATCACGTGCCGAAGTATCTTCGGAATTGTATTCATGAGCCTTATTTATTATTCTGCATAAAGGTCAGGTTCCAGTTAATATGCACTCGCTTTACGATAATCAACAACAAAACGAAAAAAAAAGTCAGTAATCGATAGCACAACGAATTTCAATATAAAGTTCGTATACGTATTTGACCTTGAAAAAAAAGACATGACCTTAACTGATTACATTGAAACTGGCAACAACCGAAAGATCTTGTCATAAGCAATACACATGTACATAATGACATGACTCTACCACTTACCAGTCAAAAGTAATGGCGAAATGTAACAGTTGATTTGTTGGTCAAAGAATTTGGGGCGCATTGGGAAAAATATTAGTATAGGTGTATTTTCAAAACTGAGCTCTGACGTAGGCGTTTAATCCATTACCACAGGTATATCGGGTATATTTAAAAAGCATATTATACATTTGCAAGATGATTTGTATCTTTTTTAGGTGTTGTTTAAACCTGTTTTATCTATTTTGAAAGAAAAGCATTGGATTTTAACCGTTAAAAGTAGATTTCACGGCTCACCGCGCAAAATCTACCTATAGTTCCAAAGAATTCGATGTAAACCAAGACCTTAAAAAGGCAAAATACATATTTAGTCGAAAACTTTGAAGTATAAAGAATTCGTTATACGATTTCTTGCCTGATAAATGACGATTTTTTCCAACCCTCACCTATGATTAGTTATACTATTTCTTGCTGTGGTAAATGACGATTAATTCCCGGTAGTAAAAACTGATGTCAACATTTTTTCAGCCTTTAATAAATTCCCAAATACGCATGCAAGAAATCGTATAGCTTATAATGTGTCCCATCTTTGGATACGGGGGTATACATAGGCGTAACTAGGACTTTGAAATTTATACGCACTTTAAGTCTAAGTAAGTTAGTAGGCGACCAACATAGAATAAATAGGATCAAGGCGATATTAGGACTGTGAAAAAAGAGCATGACCGCCGTCTGCTCCCCTTTTCTATGATTTGAGCGGTGGCGAATAATCAAACATCGAAACTACAGCTTGAATAAGCTGTAGTTTCGATGTTATGATCATTCATCAACGACATTTTTAGAAAGAAGATTTATTTGTATTACGCAATTGCGTAATATGCGTAATGGGAGCTACGCCCTTGGACTATAAAAAGCTGAAAGAGATTATCATGTAGGATTGTGTTCAGATTTTTCTCTCTGATCAAAGACTGTCTTAATTCAATAATTCCGAAAAGAAAATATGGTATCTTAATTGTGGACAACTTGTGACGTCATGCGAAGATATTCGGTACATTTCTAGATAAAGGAATTGAGCTAAATAACGATTATTCTGACGTTTTCAAGAAGTTTTCTTTAAGTTTCAATCCGCATTCAATGTTTTAAAGATAATTCTACATTTTTAAAAGTACAAATGACATAGCGGACGACTTTAATACATGAAGGAGTCACTTCCGGTCGAGAGGGGGGATCTACGGTTTTTAATCCAGAATTTTGTTCTGGAGTTGGAAAAAAACTTTTTCGGCTTGTTCCGGTTATTTCAAAGGGCAAAATATGTTGGTTTACAGTAGATTACTCATTTCTCCATGATGTTAAATGAACCTCAAAAGACGTCCCGAACTTGAAAAAGATGTCGTACTTATGCTTTTTTGAGGACTCTTTCAGAATTTCAGTACCAACAATAAGTGTCGCTCTTTATCAGACTTTTAGTTC
Organism: Fragum whitleyi; assembly: GCA_948146395.1. Classification (NCBI taxonomy): domain Eukaryota; kingdom Metazoa; phylum Mollusca; class Bivalvia; order Cardiida; family Cardiidae; genus Fragum; species Fragum whitleyi. Next base: position 47,130,059 of record OX411550.1, on the reverse strand, counting down.
CGCTCTCTTTGTCTTACTAGGTGATGGGGCAAATGATTGCGACAAAAAAGAACAATTATTTTTTTAAGATTTCCCTATTTTTTTTTTAGGAAATAACAACATCATAATGGTATGTACATATTTGTATTATGGATTGTGCCAATGTCTCTTTTGGCATAAAATGAATTTGAATATTTTTGTCACTATTTGAAATTAAAAAAAAAAGTATCACTGTCGAGGGAATACCTCCTATATATTATATGAGCCTGTGAATGGCATTTCCAACAATTTGAAACTTTCGTGAGGTGCAATCATTGAGTAGCGTTGACAGCCATATACTGTTAATTTAAAGTTACCTGATGATCTGCAGATACTTTGAGACGTTTTCTATCTGCTAAACGCATACTGAAGACTCTGGTCATACTGTGCAGATGCACAGGTTGGTCAGAGTCTTTACTTTGCGCATATTTGAAATTGTTGGAAATCTCACGCACAGGCTCATATTCGTTCTGCAGGATGTAATGGCCATCTCAGTAGGATGGGAGATGTGCATTTGAAAAGCCGCCTGAATCGCTGCTACTCTTAACTTGAGGAAAGACATAAATAAGACTGTCATTTGTATTCAACAATTTCTCATTACCGCTTGATTGATTCCCATCTATTCAAATAATATGCATGTCATAAGATTCAAATTTCGATTCTATGTTTTATATTTAGTGGAATCCGTCACATTGTATCACTACAGTTAAGAACATCGTAAAATTGACAGTATGAATGATTTTGGAATGATTTAGAAATGAAATTGAATGATTGTGTGGAGCGAGTTTTGGGTTAATTTAATGGGAGGTAATCCTTCATCTCAAATTTTTTTTAGGATGAACAAAATTTGAGATATTGATTACCCCCCTTTAATAAAAAAAATGCATGGAAGTTTTATACATAGCTTTCTATTTCTTCAAGAACATGTGGGACGCTAACAATTTGAATTATGTCAGTGAAATTGCGATGATTTTTTTTTTCAAAATTTATTTTGAATGACGTTCTTGATTCTATATTTGTCAATGGGTTTGAGTGTTTTTGAATGGTTTGAGTGAGTGATTCAAATGAAAGAATGGAGCGCTGAGTGAGTGATTTGGAATGGTTTTGGTCGAAATGAATGTCAATTTCACGATGTAACTTACTGCACCATCGATATTCAATTTAAATGAATAGAGAATATTGAATAGTTGGTCATTGAATACTGAATTTATCAAACGAGTCAGATTAAACAGATAAAAAATCGATGCTGCATCGAGATTCTATCTGTTTAATGTGACTCATATTCGGTATTGCATGAGCACAAAAAATGACCTGAATTGGTGTGCTGATAAGCTGCGTCGTATATCTGAAAAGCTCAGAAGGGATTTTATATGTTGATGAAATTTGATATTCTATTCATAATATGACCCGATGTTTTGTGATAAAACGACGAAATTTTGACATTTATCAATTACAACTGTTCCGCGAAACATATAACGCCTTTCGCTAAATGACGTCAGCAAATCCAGTATGACGTCATTTTCACAACGAAAATATATGGTTGATATCCATTCTTATTTCATTTGCATAGTTATTCCAGTAGTTTAATAACGTAATATTAAAAGTATTCAGCGGGATGATTTCACTCCCGTGACGTAAGTCATATTATAAGGTAATTCAAAGAAACAATTCTCCTACGTAGCAAGTCTATGGTGCAGAAATACGCTTTTGCTAATGTTTCGTGAATCAGAACTAAACAGAAAATAAGTAGACTTATCTCGCTAGCAAAAATTATGTCTATATGATGTAATTGTACGTGTTTCAAAAATTTTACAATTTTCTTATAAAGCGTTTCAGAAATCATTTGCATGGGTGAATGTCATTCGGAACATCGCTCGGACTTTTCCGTAAACTGAAAAGTACCTCGGACGTAAGTGTAGTAATTTTGGTAAATTTTTTTTTAGGTAATTCGGCTCCTGGAGGTACTTCGGTTAATACGCTTGTAGAAAATCACATTTTATCAATTCTCTCCGATCATCTTTGGAGATCTTTTGGGCATACTTTCATTTGATAATAAAACGCAGTAAAACACTGCGTTTGGTAATCAAATTATTATATGCCCAATTTTATTCTTTCGTTGATTTAATTTTTTGCAACAACATGCCTAGCAGGATCGTTGATGTTTGTGACGTCATAGAAACCTACGCGCGAAATGACGCACTTTCGTGGCTGCGTCCGTAATATTCCCGAGGTTTATTCCGTAGAATCGCCGAGGGTTCCCGATTGGGGTGAATGTGAGATCTTGGTCCGTATTCGACAGTCTATCTATTTGAATGCAAAATTACAATTTTACAACAAGGGGGTCTGATTGGACGAAACATGCATACATGTATACATATCGACCAATCTGAGACCTCGACATTAAAATCTTTAAGAAGACGCCAATTTAGACTGGTTTATAGCCTTCTATGGAAATTCCTTTTGGATGATGTTTTTGTTGTTACTGCATTCGCTGTTTTCCAGAAAAGGCGATTCATTTATGAATAACAAACTCAATATATTTACGAATGGTTTAACTACGAGTGAAAGCATATAACTATTTGCTTCACTAAGTGAAAGACCCTACCTAATCCGAAAGATCCAAATCGATGAGGCAGGCATTAAAACAAACGATTATTCTAAATTTGATTCATAATTAGACAAAAAAAAATGATATCAAAAGTATCTCTGGTTTCAATTAAATTGTACGGCAGCTTGATTTTAGAGAAAACAACATTAAATCTTTGAAAACAGTCAAATTTATCGAATATGGAGTACGGTAGTATATAATCAATCAACCGAGATTTTTATTTCATCGAATTGCATTTTGATTTTTTAAAAGTTTATCTACTTGCATTTATTTGGATGCAATTGCCCAAGATATTTTACGTCTAAAATTTACAAAGAACTCACTAATTATAGTGTTGCACAATCTTGGGTTAAAGTTTTTCGAAATCTAAAATAGATCTGCATTCATCTCCACAATCCGTTCTGTCACTTCCGCTAGTGGACATTTATATTTAAAACAATTAATTAACTACTGTATTACTCGGCTGCCATGACGGGACTTAACAAATTATCTGTGATTTATAATACAAATGTCACAAAAATAGCAAGACGAATGTTTGTATACTTTCATCGCGTCAAATTTCGTTAAGGCTTTTGAGATTATATAATGGTGGTGAAATATGATTACGAGAGTATTTTTCTTTTACAATCTTTTGACAGGAATATTATGAAATTGTGTATGTCCCCGTGTTCAACGTAAAAGTCAATTTTGGGTTAATTTTCGCATATATACCGCATGGATTTCAACCGCGCCATTTTTCTTTGGCATATCACTTTATAAATCTCTAGTTTTGATTTTTGATGGATACTTTACTTAAATGTGGCATATTTCACTATTACCCCGCTAACCATATTGCTAATAAATCTCAAAATGTTTAATATACATGTACTAAAGACTTTCTGTCAAGCATTGTTGTCAAAATTCCAAATGAGTGAAAGAAGGGAAATTACCTTTATTTGCAAATTTCTTTGCATGTCAAAGCTAACGTTTTGAGTTTTACGCCTTTAAAGAGGATTGGGTTTTTAGCTCACCTGAGCACATCGTGCTCAAGGTGAGCTTTTGTGATCGTTGAATGTCCGTCGTCCGTCGTCCGTCGTGCGTCGTCCGTCGTGCGTCGTCCTCCGTCAACAATTGAAGTGTTTACACTCTAGAGGCCACAAATATGATCCAATCTTCATGAAACTTGGTCAGAATGTTTGTCAGGTCACAAGGATGAACCCTATTGAAAATGGGAAGGATCCTTTCCATATCACGGGAAAAGGGGCCTTAATGACAATTTTCTTGTTTACACTCTAGAGGCCACAAATATTGTCCAATCTTCATGAAACTTGGTCAGAATGATTGTCAGGTCACAAGGATGAACCCTATCGAAAATTGGAAGGGTCCATTCCATATCACGGGAAAGGGGGCCTTAATGACAATTTTCTTGTTTACACTCTAGAGGCCGCAAATATTGTCCAATCTTCATGAAACTTGGTCAGAATCTTTGTCAGGTCACAAGGATGAATCCTATTGAAAATGGGAAGGATCCATGCCATATCATGGGAAAAGGGGCCTTAATGACAAATTTCTTGTTTTCATTCTAGAGGCCACAAATATGACTCAATCTTCATGAAACTTGGACAGAATGTTTGTCAGGTCATAAGTATGATCCCTTGTGAAAATGGGAAGGATCCATGCCATATCACGAGAAAAGGGGCCTTAATAACAATTTTCTTGTTTACTCTCTGGAGGCCTCAAATACTGTCCAATCTTCATGAAACTTGGTCAGAATGTTTGTCAGGTCAAAAGGATGAACCCTATTGAAAATGGGAAGGATCTGTGCTATGTCACTGGAAAAGGGGCATTAATGACAAATTTCTTGTTTTCACTCTAGAGGCCACAAATATGGTCCAATCTTCATGGAACTTGGTCAGAATGTTTGTCAGGTCACAATGATGAATCCTATTGAAAATGGGAAGGATCATTGCCATATCACAGAAAAAAAATATGACCTTTGCTTGAAATTAGCTTATTGAATGAGACAAAGATACGAAAGTTAGCGATATAGGACCATCATGGTCCTCTTGTTTTAAATGGTACCATTTCTTAACTATACATGTAATCAGCTAATTTGGGTTGAAAAGAAAATGGAATAATCGTTTGTTTTTCGAGTAAACCGATTTATAAATCTTTCATTTCGTGAGCAACAAAGGCTATCTTTCACTTGCCGTTTCGCTACTCGTGAAAATTTAGCTTTTGATGTTCATTATCAAAGATAAATCAATCTTACACTTAATCAAAAATTTATTATCTATGTAGGTATAAATCCCAATTGTTTTTGGACAACTAAGGACTGTTTTAAAAAAAGAAAGAAATCATAGCGTTTGTCGTGTATATTCATCGATTTAGTTATTTGTGATACATCACGCGAAAAAGGTGTCATTTGATTGGTTAAGTAATCCTAGTAAAACTAGGATAGCATGGATAGTGCAGGCTATCCCAGGTCGATTTTTTCTTAATTAGGAATGGTCATTCTACCTTCCTGCATATCTTTATAACTGCTACCTCTGGATAACCTCTACGGGAACAGCCTGCGTTCAGGTGGTCAAAACAGCGCAAACAGTAAGCCATTTATACCCCGCTTTTCACGCAAATCCATGTGCAAAGCAGGGTAAATTTGGCTAAGTGTTTGCGCCGTTTCGTCATCCGGAAAGCAGGACAGCTCTTTTCCTTTCAGATATTGATTTTAATTGGTTCACATATGGGTCTGTTTTCGGGTGACGGGTCACATTTTTTATAATGCAGATCGACCTTTGCTTTGCAGACTTCTCCCCTGTAATGAATGATATATCTCACGGTTCAGTACTTATTACGAGCATCTTACACCAGACACTTTTTAATGCGTTTGAATAAAATAAATCATTTTTCATGGCTGCTTTGGGGTGTAATTTCATATTTCTGACATTTTATAAAAGAAATTGACTGACATTACATAAGATTTGATAGGGAAAAACATTTTTACATAGATGCAGGTGATATAATAATTTTACTAGACTATTTTTATAGATAAAAATACAAATATTTTATTGGCTCTAACTCAATTTCAACAAGTGGTTTGGGCCAATTCAAATACAACCATACATTTGTTTAGATGTTATTTCGTCATGATATAGGTCATTCTAATCACACTCGATACTGTTGCCATTACCTAAAGCCATTTTTTTAAATATGGGAGAAGGGGGGGGGGCAAACGTCATAATTTTAACTGATGAAAAGGAAAACACAAGACAATGGATACAAATTATAGAAGAAAAATACACATAAACATCAATTTAAGTTGAAATAAGATTAGCTGGAAAAAACTTGCGAAATTTTGGAAGAATTTTTTTTGAAAAATTACTACTTTGGTTAGGACTGATCTTCGATCAGTTAGCAAAAACACGTAAAAAGCTTAAATTATCGTTTTATGTACATATTTATCCCTGAAAAGGGGGGGGGTGATTTCACATATTAGCAAACTCAAAAATTAATTTAATATTTTTTTCGCTTTCAATGAATGGCAATCTTTGTTTTATAATGTGAACAGAGCAAAATAGAGTGAAAATAAATCAGGTAATTGCACATTCGGGTACAAGCAAACAAAATTCAAATATGCGCAAATAAACACATATATTTTGTTCGATTATTTTTATTTTTTGTTAGATTAATATGAATTATTAAATTATAAAATAACGACAATGAATCTTAATCCTTTATTATATTAATGTTGTCATTGTTGTTCTGATTTTGTTGTGTTTTTTACTTTCTGTGCATTGATTTATATAAAAACGTTTAACCTACATTGAAAAAAGATTCATTTGACACCAACCCTGCGTTCAGGATAACAAAACGGTTCGAACAGTTTTCCAATTATACCCTGCGTTGCACGTGCACTTGCGTGCAAAGCGGGGTATTATTGGAAAACTGTTTTAACCGTTTTGTCATCCTGAACGCATGGCAGCGTAACTATGGACCAGCAATTTCAAGTGAGTGATCAAAGATCACTTTTACATTGAAATTGATAGGAGATAGCGGTTTCTCGGACCTCACTCTTTCTTGTGGAACTAAGTATATGTACTTCGAACAACTTCTGAACTTTAAAGGTAAATATTTTACCTTGAATGCTTATTTCCACTGATATGAATAATAAACACATAAGAAGACACTTATAGTCAACACACATTGTAATCCATCGGTTAATAAAGAATTATCACTATCGTATTCTCTTAAATGCCCTTTGATTATCCACAAAATTGCTTTATTTCACAAATTACCTTAAATATCCACGTTTAATTTCTTTAGGAGGATGAAATTATCTGTATTATGACGGCTACAGCGTTTAATTTTATTACTGCATAAAACCCAAGAAAAGCTCGAAAATTTTAATTTGTAACCCGAGCGCTTAGAACGATATTCCTATATTGGGTGGCCGCTTCATTAAATAGCAACCGAATAAAGCGTATTAATCGAGTGCGCTATGAACGATGACAGTTTAGGCCGTTTAAAAGCTATAAATATAGTTTCGACTATGGGTGACAAATTTCAATTATATAGAAGCCTTTTCCATAACACCTTCTCTCCATTTCAAATATAGGTCTACCTGATCTAATGAAATAGGTATGCTAACCAATATGTCAAAATGATATATCGTCCGTCTTTGGGTGCCCCAAACCTATCTACAGCTTAGGCTGTGGTTACCAGATTTTTATCGTCTAATGTTGATAAACATCTGAACGATTTCGTTTTGTTTTGTTTTGTTTTTTTGAACGTCAGCATTATTCTATTAATCGCACTGTTCTAAAAGTCGTCGCTTACGTTTGAATATCCTTGTTTTCTTATAAATATAGTCGTTATCTTAGAATTTCGATACATAATAATTATTACACTCGACAGAAGTGTTTTCCGTTTGTTCTGAAATTTTGATTTCGGCCCATTTTGTCAATTGCATTTTTATATATATTACCCGTCACGCGAAAAGGGACCATCTGGGAAGTGCGTAAAGTGTCAACCCTAGTCAGACTGCGCGGATTGCGCAGACTGATTAGAGTCGAAACTTTTTGCACCGTGCATATTTTCTGAATCACGAATGATCAATCTACCTTCCAGTGAAAGAAATTTTGAAATACGACTTCTGGTTGACCCATGCTGGATAAAATTTCTTTGTCAATAATTCATTTTACAGAATTCCCGGATGGTCCCTTTTTTGTGCTTCCTTATGGTTTAGGAAGCACAAAAACTGAACCAATAATAATAACAACAAAATCTATCTATATATTTAATTTATGTTGTAAAACATTTATGCCCTCTCCCTTTAGAGCACGTTAATGCCATATTCTTTGTCAATTAATAAAGAGCAATAACTAAACAATACTGCAAGTAGTAGTAGCGAGATCTATCCACCCGTGAAGTTTTATGATTCTAGCTTGCACATTTTTTGAGATATGCTCAGGACAAAAATACGGTCTACGGACAGATGGACGGACCTACCGACGGACCAACCGACCTACCAGCGCACAGCACTTCCAAGGGGGCATAATTATAGAAGTAAAGTGTTGATTTTAACAGATATTTTGTGTTAAAGTATCAATGATAACAATAACGGGTATTGGAATTAATAAACTATTTCAGAATATGCAAGACGCAAGGTCAGTGAGTAGAATTTAACGTCTCTATGATTCTATGTGTGATGAAAATATGGGGAAAAATAATAAGTAAGAAGTACAATCTCACATCCCCCAAAAGAATATTAACTACCATTTTGGATGGAGTCGTTAAAATCTTACCTACTTTTCATTTTTGCCTGCAAACGTTTGGACAAGTCGATATTTTCGAAAAAAAAAAAAGAGGAAAGGGTAGTAAACAGTAGCGAAAATCTAAAGATCGTAAAAAGGCTATATCTATTACATAGTCCGATAAGCGTTAAATAGGAAGATCTCACTGTATTGCCGTAAAGCATAATGACGTGATCATATTGCGACCATAAAATTATCTTTTTACCAACCCTTCGTTTTAACTTATGCTAAAGTCGCATTAAAGTCGGCGACGACGACACGTCGGCAACTCCTATTTTCATCGGCCGATAAATAGAAAAATCAGCATCGGCTAGGCGCCGGCGATATCCGGACAGAATATTTGTTGAGCAGTCACATGAATTTATCGGTGTTACAATGTCTGTCTTCTTGACCAGTGATGAGATAGACGTTGCGTGGTCGATTGAATGTAAGTATTGAAGATGCGCTGGCGAGATGTCGTCGACTAGTCGGCAATACACCGGCGATGCGTCGCGGACGCCAAACGGAAGTGAAAGGGGTAAAAAAGACCAAAATAGGACTGGACTGCAGTGTGTACAAAATCGGTCGCCCGATGATCGGACGTAGCCTGGCTGAACGCTGGCGATTAGTCGTCAATATAACGTCTAGTCTAGTTTTTAAACATTTTTCAAAAACAGGTATAGAAACTAAAATTGCGGTTGAAGATTGTCGCAAAGCTTTATATATTAGCACTTAACTGAAATTTCAAATATATTGGTAAAATGAGAAAATACTTTCATAAAAACCCTTCTCTTTCTACTATGGTTCCCTTCATATTCTCTCTGATGATAAAGTATGAGCTTGTGCATGACATTTCCAACGGCGTGACATCTGCATGACGTGCAAAGATTTAGCAGCCCAGACTGTTACATATCTTCAGACACTGTAAGAGTTGATTTATCTACAAACCGCATAGTAAAGACTCTGGTCAGACTGTGCGGATGCACAGACTGGCCAGTCTCTGCATTGCGCACATTTTAAATAGTTGAAAATGTGACGCACAGTCTCGTATATTTAAATAAAGAATATCTTGATTATCAATTAATGAATGTAAATTTTGGAAAGGAGAGTATACTTGCAGTATGTGGAATGGAGAGCATGAACAGAAAAACCTACTGTCAATATATTACTGAGATGAGATTAATCATTTCTCTTAAATTCACTATTCTCCTTTTCATTATTTGATTAATATTTATGTTGTAATGGTGTTTTGTAAATGTGTCTTGACTTGTAAATATCTATGGATGCTCACAGGAAAGATTAGGTTAAGCTAACTGTGTTGCCTCTTTAAATAAAGGCTTTAATTATCAGTATTATTATTATTTAATTATCAGTATTATTATTATACAACATCGACAAATCTAAAGGGCGTCGCAGACTAGTCCAACATTGAATCGGCCGATGCACCGATCGGTCGCCGACAAGTCAGTGGCTAGTCGTCGATTTTCTCACCGATTCCACAAAGAGACATCGGCGAGGCATCGGAGCGTTTATGTGACACTAGCTTTAAACTTTAACCTTAAGGACATTCTAGAAAATAATTTGGTCGGATTTTTGCGGGAGAGGAAGAAAACGTTCATGCTAAACACGTTCTTCTTTTACCACTTTATTTTCTCAGAAAGACGTCACGATCATATTACGACGATGAAATTGTCTTAATAAACCCTTCATTCTACCGAAAATACCATTCCAACTTTTACAGCCCTCGTGAAAACAGCTCGGCAAAACTACGTGGGGAATAAAGAAATTGCTAGTGACAAGCAATTTCTTAAATTTCCACGAAATCTTTACTAAGCATCACTTATTTGATTTTAAAAATGTCATCGAATTAAGATTGTTGTCCGAGACTTGTTTTGATTTGGACTTGTATGAAGTTTTGTCGTATAGTTATGTTTTATTGATAAACGATGCCAATTATGAATAAGAATTTAATATCAGTAAGATCCGTTAAAAGGCGAAGATTTCACGCCTGTACGTCCATATTTCAGAAACTAGACATTTGAAATAACAATTTATACACCTGTAAAGTTTCAAGACCATAGGCCTTATAGTTTCAAAGTTATGGACCGGGCAGACGGACAGACAGACGATAACAATACGACCCTTCGGGCGTATAAAAAGGCAGTATTCGAACATCAACGAATACGATCCAGAGGCCATAGCAAAACATCGGATTCTCTCCGAAAGCAACTCAGCTAAAATTAAGTCGTTTTAGTAAAAAAACAACAACATGTGAATTTTTTTATTTCAGTTTCATCAATAACGAGCTAATGTCAAAGGACAAATATCACAGTAAGTCTAATAGTGAATGATATGTTAGTATCTTAAAATATCAATGTTATCTGGTCGAGGTTAATGAATTTATCATGACGAGGCTTTCGAGCAGCTGAGACCAGATAACATGATATAACATGTTATTCTATTCATCATGGAATCATATTCAATTTCAAAATAAGCCCCTCCCAGCCACGCCCATTGAAATGGGCCAATCAAACAATTTTTGAAAAGAGTCACCCAAGAAACATTCTGGATAAGTTTCAGTGAAATCGGCCCAGTAGTTCAGAAGGAGATGGCGTTCAAAGATTTCGGGCTTAAAATTAGCCCCGCCCTGTCACGCCCAAATTTATAGGCCAATCAAAATTTACAAACGATTTTCGAAGAGGGTGACCCAAGGAACATTCTGGTAAAGTTTCATTGAAATAGGCCCAAAGGTTCAGAAGAAGATGTCGTTTAAAGATTTCCAAGTGAAAAAATGCAATGCCCTGCCATGCCCATATTTATGGGCCAATCAGAATTTTGCAAACAAGTTTTAAAGAGGGTCACCAAAGGAACATTCTGGCAAAGTTTAAAGGAAATCGGCCTAGTGGTACAGGAGAAGAAGTATTTTTAAAGATTTCTGATGATGGATGACTTAAGACGGACTCAGGGTGATCATAAAAGCTCCCCTTGGGCACTTTGTGCTCAGGTGAGCTAAAAAAAGACTACATGATATCATGTTATGTTATCAAGCAGGTGATATCAGGTCAATACAGGCTCTGTTGCTTGATAAATACAAACACATTGCAAAAATTTACACTTCTACACCTGTAGGAGAAAATCTATGCCATTTTGTAAAGAAATTAGATGTTATTCTCTGGACCAAAATGATCTTCACCATCAGTGTGACCATGGCATTTGAGACGCGGAAAAAATCCTTCAAACGGCTCATCTACTCATGGGGATCGATTGTGTGAAATTATTTTAGAGCTTTGCATTTGAAATAAAAACAACAAAACAAGAGGCCCAAGAGGGCCAGTATTGCCCCACTGGCACTTAATGCCCAACATATTTATGACAAGAGGACCATGATGGTCCTATATCACTCACCTTTTTCTCTTTGACAACTCCCTTAGCAAAGTAAATGCTTTAAAGATCATAAAATGACCATTAAATTACTCAAAAAAAGAAATTATTCTATTCATATGATCCCTGCATAAGCTTCTAGCCTTTTCTAAACACATTTCATGTGACCTAGCCAACATTCTGACCAGGTTTCCTGACTATTGAACCAAATTTGTGGCCTCTAGAGACTAGAGTGTAAACAAGAAAATTGTCAAGCCCCTTTTCCCAAGAAATGGCATGGATCCTTCCCATTGAGACTTGGCCATCATTCTGACAAAGTTTCATGAAGATTGGACCATATTTGTTGCCTCTAGAGTGTAAACACTCAGATTGTTGATGCTGGACGACGGACAACATGCAATGGACAATGATATCAAAAGCTCACCTGAGCTAAAAATTTGTTAATAAATTCCAATAAAAGTATAACGATAAGCTATAATCTATATGCAAGTAGATAATCATCTAAGGCTAAGGCTAGATAAGGCAAACATTCTGATCAAATTTCAGGTTGATTGGGCAAAAAATGTAACCCCTAGAGTGCACACAAGGTTTTTCTCAGTTTGACCCTGTGACCTAGTTTTTGACCCCAGTTGACCCAATTTTCAACTTGTCCGAGATTTTATCAAGACAAACATTCTAAGGGTCACCCAATGATCATTCATGACAAATTTCAAAGAAACAAGGCTTATGGTTTGGGAGAAGAAGAATTTTAAAGATTTTACAGTGAAAATAAGCCCCACCTTACCACACCAATATTTCAGGGTCAATCAAAATTTCTTCAACAACTTTGGAAGAGGGTAATCGAAGGAATGTTCATGCAAAGTTCCATTGAAATTAGCCCAACGGTTTGGGTGTAGACTTTTAAAGATTTCAAAGTGAAAATATGCCAATGCCATGCCAATATTAGGGGTACAATCAATATATTTGAAAAACTTTTGAAGAGGGACGCCAAAATAACATTTCTTCCAAGTTACATTAAAATCCACCCATTGGTTTTGGTATGGGGGAAGAAGATGTTTAAAGAAAAAATTATGCACAAACATATACACAATGAACACACTGCCATGACAATAAGTTGCTGGCCTTTGACCAGTGGAGCTTAAATTTGACAATCAGTTCGAAAAAAACAACAAAAAAACCCCAAAACATGAAAAAAGGAAAAGGCTTAGCTATTTTCAGTTTTATTTTGCAACAAGTAAATTATTATCATTATTTTTTTTCATTTTTTGCTCTCAGATATGTCTGACAAAAACATTTGGGATGGGCCTTACAAGATACCCTTGAAAGTCATGGTTGACAACTGCCTACTCCCAGTCAGCAGTAATGCTAGTGACAGATCAACAAAGGCCTGAAAGACTGCTGCCGTATCAGATGGTACAGGGGCCTGTTTTATGAAGAAATTAACCAAAGAGAAAATCACAAATCATACATAGTGTGTCCATTCATTGATAGATTGTGCCTTGCAATACCTCATTGGAATCGTCCAATGAGATGATGCTTGGCAGAATTCATGTTGAGTTACTACTTCAGAAGAATTTCAATTTTTGACTTACGCAAAAAATGATTGTGAGATGTTAAGTAAAACAGGCCCAAGAAGTGGCTTAATTGCTATGTTACAACAGTACAAAATTTAACTAAATCAATAGAGGGAACTCACTAACAATACACAATTTGATTGTGAGAAGAACAAGTGAGAAGACCATTGTGAAAAAACTTGCCTCAAGGATTTTTGTAGGAATCAAATTAAACATCCCAGAGGATCATCAAGAAAGGGAACACAACATCCTTTACTCTCTACCAGCTATCCACATGCACATTTCATCAGCATTAAAACCACCATCTAACAAGGGGGCAAGAATGGCCCTAAACCACTTACCTAAACTTTATTGGTCCAGTGGATCTCATCCAAGTAACTCTCTTGCAAAGTTTCATTCACATTTGCCTAATTTTGCGAACAATGTTTGAAAAGGGTCACCAAGGGTGATTTCTGGTAAAGTTTCATTGAAATTGGCTTAGAGGTTCAGGAGGATATAAGGTTCCAAGATTTCAGGCTCAAAATAAGCAAAGCCCATATTAATGGGCCCATCAAAATTTCACAAACAATTTCTGCAAAGGTTCACCCAAGGAACATCCTTGTAAAATATTGAAATCAGCCCAGTGGTTCAGGAGGAAATGACGTTCAAAGATTTCAGAATCAAAATAAGCCATAGCCTGCCACACATATAACAATGGGCCAATCAAAATTTCATGAACAATATTTGAAAAGGGTCACCCAAGGAACTTTCTTGTAAAGTTTCATTAAAATCAGCCCAGTGGTTCAAGAGGAGATGTCCTTCAAAGATTTCAGGCTCAAAATAAGCCCTGCCCTACCACTCCCATATCTATGTGCCAATCAAAATTTTTCACACAATTTTCAAAGGGTCACTCAAGAAACATTCAGGTAAAGTTTCATTGAAATCAGCCCATTGGTTCAGGAGGAGAAGAAGCTTTTAGAATGTTGACAAGAGATGGTAGACAATGGACTTGGGGTGATCTTGAAAGCTTCCTTTGAGCATCCTGTGCTCAGGGAGCTAAAAGAAATGTACTATGGAGGGTAAAATTGTACAGGTAATCATTTAAACAAGAGGGCCATAGTGATCCTAAATTGCTCACCTGATTGAACTGTGTGAAACAAATTAACGTGGGTTTTGACAAAGGAGGATGAATGGTCACTTACCTAGACAATGCTGTTCTATCTATCAAACTATAAAATCTTTTTGGCCAATATAAGTTAAACAAAATTTCCTTAACAATTTTTGTAAAGGGTCACCCAAGGAACATTCTAGTAAAACTTAATAGAAATAAGGAGGAGATGTTGTTCAAAGATTTCAGACTCAATATAAGCCCTGCCTGGCCAATCAAAATTTCGCACAAAACAATTTTTGAAATGGATCACCCAAGGAATATTCTGGAAAAGTTTCATTGAAATCGGCCCAGTGGTTCAGGAGGAGATGTTGTTCAAAGTTTCAATATGAAACAAGATGTGTTTGTGAAACACAAATGCCCCCGGAACAGCATTTTTTTTTAAAGTTTGACCTTGACAGATGACCTTGACCTTGACAGATGACCTTGACCTTGTCACATGACCTGGACTTTGGTGTACAGCTTTTGTATGTCAAATACTTTTGGAGAAAAGGCAAAGGATAAGTTTTCGGACAGACAGACAGACGGACGGACAGACAGACGGACATGAGTAAAACAATATGCCCCTGATCTCTCGATACGGGGGCATAAAAATGCCACACCCTGCCATGCCCATATCTATGGGCCAATCAAAATTTTGCAACAATTTTTGAAAAGGGTCTCCAGAGGAACATTCTGGTTAAGTTTCATTGAAATCGACCCAGTTGTTCAGGAGAAGAAGAGGCTTTTAGAATGTTGACAACAGACGGCAGACAATGGTCTTGGGGTGATCTTGAAAGCTTCCCTTGAGCATGTTGTGCTCAGGGGAGCTGAAAGAAATGTACTATGGAGGGTAAAATTGTACATGTAATTATTTAAAACAAGAGGGCCATAGTGACCCTAAATTGCTCATCTGAATGTCTAAAAAAATAATGTAGGCTTTGACAAAGGAGGAGGATTGGTCACTAAGCTGAACAACACTGTATCTATACAACTAGAAAATCTTTTTGGCCAATATTCAGGTTGATTTTGCAAAATATGTAGCCTCTAGAATGCATACAAGGTTTTTCCTATGATTTGACCCATTGACTCCTAGTTTGACCACGAGACGTAAATTTCCAGGACCAAAGAGAAAAAAGTTAAGGTTGAGAGATTTACCCTGGTTATGTTACGGTTATGAAAAAACTTGACAAAATTACATTAAAATTAAAGTGCTCAAAGTGTTGGATGCACTTATTGATAATCTATATTTATTTTGAAAAATAATGGATGCTATTTTTAAAGTATCTAATTCAAAAAGTACACATAGGTGGTAAAGACTAAGATCAGACTGCACATATGTGCAGGCTGATCTTTATCTTAACCTCCTTTCAAAGGAGGTTTATTCTAGGTTCAGCATTGCAGGGATTAAACTTCCCAACCAAGTCTCAGCTAAGTCTCTTCTTCTTAACGACCACTTTTTCCCCATCTCTCTCAGCAGTAAGTCCCATCTCCTCTAACACTGCCTGATTGTTGGCCACACCTTCTAGTTTTAAGTTGGCTATATATTGTTGATTGTCTATATTGTCCTCAGTCAAGTTGTGAATGGCTAGAACTGACCACTGGATTATAACTGAGTAAGGGTTAAGGTTAAAAATATGATTTTCATAGATTTTGACAGCACATAACAGACAATGGGTTGATAATTGTAGACCTTTGTGGGATAGCAGCTGGAGGCTAGGAACGATTTAGTCAGAAAGAATATGTGCAGCCGTCAGGCATCAAACCTGGGACCTCTAAATTGACAGTCCAATGCACTTCCAACTGCGCTATGACGTATATTTAAAATACAATGTATATAGTTATTTCATCCAAAAGGATACATGGGTTCTTTCCATCTATATTTGTCTTATTCAGAATAAGTGGTATACCATTTTGTTCTCTGATCTGTAAAAGAAAATTATAATCAAGTTATTCTACAGTAAATCTTTACTTGTCTGACTTAACCCTTGTCATGCTGAATAAATTTTGGCTAAAAATTTCCACCAAAATCAAAGGCCAAAAAGTATTGAAAGTCCCATCTGTAGGTCAATTTTTCTTTGAAAAAGGAAATCTATTGACAATTCTGGTTTGAAAGTGAGAAACAGGTGGTGTAGACTAACATCAGACTGCACATATGTGCAGGCTGATGTTTGTCTATAGCTCCTGCCAAAGCATGAATATTCCGGGATTCAGCATGACAAGGGTAAAGATTTAGTTGCCCTTGTTTTTTTCTTCTTTGAAATGCAGATGATTTTTCTGTCTGGTAGATTTAATGCACAATCAATATCAGACCTTTCTTTTTGAACTCTAGTTTCATTTTCTCTAATTCTTTATATTCCTACAAAGTTCCTGTTAAAAAATTATAGTGAACTTTGATTCGTAAATTGAAACCCTTTTCACGGTGGATTTATCTGCTATTATTTTCTTGATTTAACCACTCATCCTTGTACAAGTTTCTAATGTGAATCTACTAGCCCAAAGACTAAAAAGCTAAATCAGTAAAGATAGGTATAGGTTTTCCACACCCCTGATGTAAATTGATTAAAACAAGAGGCCCAAGAGGGCCTGTATCGCTCCACTGGCTTTAAAATCTTTAGACTTTCATTAAATAAAGCTTACTTTAAATGAATACATTAACACTCCAAAAGCTCCTAAGATCTATTTAGTAATGATTAAATGGTTCTGGTCCATATTGTACCAAAATACTCAATCTCAATGAACCTGTAACCCTTGACCAATCTTATTAAAACATAAGGTTCAGAAGATGTCGTTCAAAGATTTCGGGCTCAAAATAGGCCCCACCTGACATGCCCATATTTATGGACCAAACAAAATTTCTTGAACAATTCAAGTAAATAGTCACTCAAGAAACATTCTGGTAAAGTTTCATTGAAATTGGATGAGTGGTTCCGGAGGAGATATTGTTCAAAGATTTTGGCCTCAATATAAGCCCCGCCCTGCCAGGCCCAAATTTATAGGCCTATCAAAATTTAGCAAATAATTTTTGAAAAGAAACACTCAAGGAAGATTCTGGTAAAGTTTCATTGAAATCAGCCTAGTGGTTCAGGAGAATATGTCATTTGAAAATTTCGGGCTCAAAATAGGCCCCACCCTGCCACGCCTATATCTTTAGTCCAATCAAAATTTCTTGAACAAATTAATCCTTTGCTGTTCAATCCCTGCTTTTTACATGCCTGTGATTTTATGATTGAGAAAACATTGTGAAAAAAGAAGAAATTGCTTCTGATAAGCAATTTCTTCTTTTTCCACACTATTTTCTATCCAAAAGGATGGTTATTTTTCAAATTAAATCCACTTTAAATTTTCATCTGCAAAACCTTTGAATTTGGACAGGTTCAAAATTTTGTAAAACAGGAAAGGGTTAAGTAAAGGGTCACCAAAGGAACATTCGGTTAAAGTTTCATTGAAATCGGCCCAGTGGTTCAGGAGGAGATGTTGTTCAAAGATTTTGAGCTCAAAATAGCCCCACCCTGCCACGCCCATATTTATGGACCAATCAAAATTTCTTGAACAAACTAAGTAAAGGGTCACCCAAGGAACATTCTGTTAAAGTTTCATTGAAATCGGCCCAGTGGTTCAGGAGGAGATGTCGTTCAAAGATTTCGGGCTCAAAATAAGCCCCACCCTGCCACGCCCATATTTATGGACCAATCAAAATTTCTTGAACAATTTAAGTAAAGGGTCACCCAAGGAACATTCTATTAAAGTTTCATTGAAATCGGCCCAGTGGTTCAGGAGGAGATGTAGTTCAAAGATTTTGGGCTCAAAATAAGCCCCGCCCTGCCCCGCCCATATTTATGGGCTAATCAAAATTTCTTGGACAATTTAAGTAAAGGATCACCCAAGGAACATCCATGCCAAGTTTCATTGAAATCAGCCCAATGGTTTGGGAGGAGAAGATTTTTAAAGATTTCAAAGTGAAAAAATGCCACGCCCTGCCACGCCCATATTTGGTAGCCAATCAAAATTCTTTGAACAATTTAACAAGGGGGCCACCAAAGGATGATTTCTACCACGTTACGTTAAAATCCGTCCATTGGTTTGGGAGGAGAAGATGTTTAAGGAAAAAGTTTACGCACGCACGGACGCACGGACACACGACGGACACTCTACCATGACAAAGCTCGCTGGCCTTCGGCCAGTGGAGCTAATTGATTGATTGAATGGAGTTTAACGCCGCTTTTAACATTATTTCAGTTATATCGTGGCGGCTGGAGCACCTAACAATGGTTTCCTGGTATTTCACTCACCAGTTCAACCACCACATCCTTTCCTAACCTCCAGCTGCTATCTCACATAGGTCTACGATTATCAACCCATTGGTGAGAGACAAATAGACCAGTGGAGCTAAAAAACAACAACAAAACAATATATAAGCAGTTGATAAGTTAAAACAAGAGGTCAACGAGAGCCTGTAACATTGTACTGACTCCCTTAAAGAGCTGATGGCATGATAGGTATGTATTAGATATAATCATGTTATCTAAAATTTTGAAGAAAGGCCATCACTCTAAAAGCAGTCAAACCCAAGATTAATTACATCAAATTTTCATAAGTTATACTTGGTGTAATGTATGAAAAAAAATATCTAACAAGGTTGGGGGAATTGATTAGTGGAGGCTCTGCCGAGACAATTATCATCCCCACAACTGAGTAAGATATTTTTTTTCATACAATACACCAAGTATGTTTTATATTTATCTTATAAACTCTATTTGCCTTGTTTTTGTATATGTTTCTAACTGCAATGCAAGTATCTAAAATAACCGCATTATGTAAATGTTCTAAAAATATACATGTGATATCATATGAGCCTGTGCATGACATTTCCAACAATTTGCCATGCGTGTGAGTTGCAAACTTTGAGCATCCTAGACAGCCACATAATGTAATTAAAATATTCGCCTGTATGTCTCAAGATACCTTGAGGCCTTTTTCTATCCACAAAGCGCAAAGTGAAGATTCTGGACAGACTGTGCAGATGCACGGGCTGACCATAGTCTTTACTTGGTGTACATTTGAAATTGTTGAAAATATCACGCACAGGCTCATATCATATGGGATACTATCACACAGATACATGTATTTGTAAAGTTATAAGATAAACTTCAGTCAGTGAGCCCTCATTCTACCTTCTTTGTCTTCATTCAATCAACTCAATTCTTAGATTTTCAACTATGAGTTTGGTAATTTACTTGTATGGCTCTTTGCTAGTTTTAAGTTAGACCATGACAAAGACAAGAGGACCATGATGGTCCTATATCGCCCACCTGAGTAAGTCAATTCATAACTTGTCAACCATGTTATAAATACCAGAGATTGTCTGATGTACATTTGGGGTGGACTTAAAAGAAACAGACTTTAATTTCCTCCTACTGCAATTTGATTTTCTTTTTAATTGCAAAAAAAGTTATTGATGGAATTAAATTCCTTTAATAAGTTTGTTTAGTAGACCTAAACCTTAAGAATATCCCTGCCATGTTTAAGATATGCCCAATACTTTAGGCAAAGACTAACCTTCTCTGAGATTTTTGGCAATATTTTGACATTTCCAATACCATGGAAACCAGAGATTTTGATTGAATAAAATTATTTTTACAATTTTTGTACAGGTTCACTCAAAGAACATCCCTACCAAGTTTAAGCTTAATTAGCCCAGTGGAAGTTTAGAAGTTTTTCTAAGATTTTCAGCAATTTCAACCATTTTTCAGTCTTTCTGTTACGATGCAAACCAGAGTCTTTGATGAATTTAAATTCTTTCAACAACTTTTGAAGAGCTTCACCCAAGGAACATCTCTGCCATGTTTCAGCATGATTGGTTTAGTGGTTTAGGAGGAGAAGAATTTTTTCTAAGATTTTCGGCCATTTTCGGCCATTTTTCAACCCTTCTATTTCCGCAGAATCCAGAGTTTTTGATGAAATTGAAATTTTTGTAACAACTTCTGAACAGCTTCACCCAAGGAAATTCTCAGCCAAGTTTCAGCTTGATTGACCTAGTGGTTAAGGAGGAGAAGATTTGGCCATTTTTGGCCATTTTTCAACTTTTCCATTTCCATGGAAAACAGAGTTTTTTATGAAAATATTTTTTTTAAACAACTTTTAAAGGGCTTCCCCCAAGGAACATTTCTACAAAGTTTCAGCTTGATTGGCCTAGTGGTTAAGGAGGAGAAGCATTTTTTCTAGGATTTTCAGCAATTATCGGCCATTTTTCAACCTTTCCTTTACCATGGAAACCAGACTTTTTGATGAATTTAAATTCTTTCAATAACTTTTGAAGAGCTTCACCCAAGGAACATCTCTGCCAAGTTTCAGCTTGATTGGCCCAGTGGTTAAGGAGGAGAAGCATTTTTTCTAGGATTTTCAGCAATTTTCGGCCATTTTTCAACCCTTCTATTTCCGCAGAATCCAGAGTTTTTGATGAAATTGAAACTTTTTTAACAACTTCTGAACAGCTTCACCCAAGGAAATTCTCAGCCAAGTTTCAGCTTGATTGGCCTAGTGGTTAAGGAGGAGAAGATTTGGCCATTTTTGGCCATTTTTCAACTTTTCCATTTCCATGGAAAACAGAGTTTTTTATGAAAATATTTCTTTTAAACAACTTTTAAAGGGCTTCCCCCAAGGAACATCTCTACAAAGTTTCAGCTTGATTGGCCCAGTGGTTAAGGAGGAGAAGCATTTTTTCTAGGATTTTCAGCAATTTTCGGCCATTTTTCAACCTTTCCTTTACCATGGAAACCAGACTTTTTGATGAATTTAAATTCTTTCCATAACTTTTGAAGAGCTTCACCCAAGGAACATCTCTGCCAAGTTTCAGCTTGATTGGCCCAGTGGTTAAGGAGGAGAAGCATTTTTTCTAGGATTTTCAGCAATTTTCGGCCATTTTTTAACCTTTCCTTTACCATGGAAACCAGAGTTTTTAATGAATTTAAATTCTTTCAACAAATTTTGAAGAGCTTCACCCAAGGAACATCTCTGCCAAGTTTCAGCTTGATTGGCCCAGTGGTTAAGGAGGAGAAGCATTTTTTCTAGGATTTTCAGCAATTTTCGGCCATTTTTCAACCTTTCCTTTACCATGGAAACCAGACTTTTTGATGAATTTAATTTTTTCAACAACTTTTGAAGAGCTTCACCCAAGGAACATCTCTGCCAAGTTTCAGCTTGATTGGCCCAGTGGTTTAGGAGGAGAAGAATTTTTTCTAAGATTTTCGTGATTTTCAGCCTTTCTGTTACCATGGCAACCAGTTATTTATAGAATTAATTTCTTTTAACAACATTTAAAGAGCCTCCCCCAAGGAACTTCCTTGCCAAGTTTCAGCTTAATTAGCCCAGTGGTTTAGGAGGAGAAAATGTTTAAAGAAATTGTTGACAGACGGACGGACGATGGACGGACAGTGAGTGATCACAATAGCTCACCTTGAGCACTTTGTGCTCAGGCGAGCTAAAAATTCAGATGATTTTTTTTTCATCACTGATATTTTCTGTTGATTACAGTCTGTGCAAGAATTTGTCTGCTTCAATCTGTTTATCCCTTTTTGAAACTCAAATTCAGAACCATGCTTTGATTTGGTGAGTAAAAATCATTGAAATTGATGAACAATTTTTAATTCTTTGAATAATCAGCCAAATTGTCACAAATGATTTTACCAAATTTCTTTGCAGGTAACAATGCAACACAAAAGTATGACATATTCAATTCCAAATCAAGACGTACATTGTAATTATCTTTCGAGTATTCCATAATTTTTGACGACTTGAAATGACTTCAATGACTATAGTCTACAATAACAAGAGCACCGCCTACGGATGCCTAGGCTCGGCTGTTGAGTGCTGGATGGTGGGAAATAATCTAAGTTGAAAAAAGGGCATAATTTGCACAAAACGCATCTAGAGTTATCCCCCTTGTTAGTATAGGTTGCTCTTTTGATGGTGAACAAGTGTACCAAGCTTCAAGTGAATGCCTTCAGTAGAACCAGAGATATAACAAAATGTCAAAGTTTTCGCACAACGACGACGACGCCAACGACACGGAGGCTATAGCAATACCTCGGGTTTTCTCCGAAAACAGCCAAGCTAATAAAATGTTTAAATTCAAATTGCCTTTCCAATTCAATCATTTTTTACATCTTGAAATCATATTGGCCATACATATGGTTTAAATAATCAAAAAGCATGCTTCTTAAGTTACTAATCAAAGTCGATCTCATAATGGCATGTGAAGCCTGAAATTGTCAAGGGTTGGTGAATCGAATTCTGGGATAGTTATTAATTTACGTTTGACCTTGAACCTTGCAGCAGACGTTCATTTGGAAAATCCTTGTTGTAACTATTGATTTTGTACAATAAAGTTGTGCTTGGCTGTTTCAACTTAAATTCGAGAGCTTTATTTACATGGGACAAAAGTACTACCTTGCAAAAACTTTATACGTTATGTACACTTTTTTGGGATATTGTGGTAGCATCGCAGCCTCACCAGAACATTGACAGCCCTACCTAATAAACTTTCAAAAATCCCTTTTCATGTGAAACTGAATGGACTTGGCCCATTTTCTAAAGAAAGTATGCTTTTCATGATACAATCATTCTGTGAAAGTTTGAAGCAAATCAGATGACAACTGTGGACTCTATTGGAATGAGGATCTTTTTCTTTTAATATACTTAATGGACCTGATCCCTTTTCAATAGTGCCGAAGAAGCCATCTGACCCTCATTCAGTACAGCTAACTCGGGGAAAAAAACATTAGCTTTCATTTTATCTCTAGTTAAAGATAAGAAGTACATTTAAAAGGAGGGGCTTAAACTTTCAAAGTAAATTACCAGATCTTGGTTTGCTCTATGTTTGTAGGCGAGGTTACCCAGTAGTCGTATCAAGTCTCGTTTGAGTCCAAACACTGGATGATTCTGGTTGACACTATCTAGATCTGACATCTTATCTGCATTGGCAAACATTGGGTTACCTTCATGGCCAAGATCTTCTAAACTTTGTAATAATGCTGTAAACAATAATTTATTTTGTTTAATTTTTTCATTTGAATTAAAAAAATCAGCAGGATAAGGTTACAAGATTCAACCATGATTGAATACTGATTGAGCATGATCAAATTCAACTAAAGAGGTTTGAACTATTATTCAATTAACAATTTTCTTATCTGTATAATGGTAACAAGGGATTTGAAAAACCCTTTAAAAAAGTACCAAACTACAACTTTATTTCTCTGTGTAGGCAAGTAAAAATTTTCAGTGATCAAAAGCTTCAATTCAATATCTTAAAGCCAAAAACTGGGATATTTCCTTTTTGGCAAGGAAAAGTTCCTAATGAGTAGACTGATATACTTGTAAAAACAAGTATCTGGTGTTGTATGCAACACATAAATTCCCATATCGGCTTCGTTTGTCTCAATTTTTTCCCACGCCAATTCTATCAGGGACGTCAAAACCAGGTCTTGTTTTGGAAGGGGTTAAACAAGACTTACATGAGTTGTTGTCTCTGCTGTGCCCACTATACAATTCATGCAAGCAATAGACAGATGCAAGAAATAGTATCAATAACAGTTACCTTGTCTGATCCAAGATGTTTTTCTTCAGTCTTGTTGGTAAGAAATGAGAACTTTCACTGGAGGTGATTAATACTGCTGCATCACCACCCTGACTAACATGGCTTATAATTTTTTTTACATTTTAAAACAGGTTTCATCAAGTTAGCTTGCTTAGTTATTAAGTTATTGCAGGATCCATTTTTTGCCATATTTTCACTATTTCCGTTACCATAGCAACTGCACTTTTTGTCAAAGAACAAAGATAAAATGATGTGCATAATCTACACATTGCCATCTAGTCATATACCAAGTCTCATCAAATTAGCTTGCTTACTTATTAACTTATCGCAGGATCCAATATTTTTTGCCATATTTTCACTATTTCCGTAACCATAGCAACAACAATTTTAGTCTAAAAACAAAAATAAAATGATGTGCATAATCTACACATTGCCATATAGTCATATACCAAGTCTCATCAAACTAGCTTGCTTAGTTATTATCTTATCGCAGGATCCAATTTTTGGCCATATTTTCACTATTTCTGTAACCATAGCAACCTCAATTTAAGTCGAAAAACAAAAATAAAATGATGTGCATAATCTACACATTGCCATCTAGTCATATACCAACTTTCATCAAAAACGCTTGCTTAGTTATTATGTTATCGCGGGATCCAGATTTGAGCGGACAGTCGGACAGACGGACGGACAGACGGACGGACGGACAGCAAACCTATAGTCCCCTCCGGTGTGAACACCGGTAGGGGACTAATAAATCTAAAGGAAATTTTGAATCTGTAATGGGCTAACATTTTTTTCAAGCAGTTTAGAAGCTGAATAACTTATACTGGCAAGACCTGCTTGTAAATCAAAATCTATATCTTTATGATCGTAAAATTTCAGCCATTTCCTAGCCATTCAAGAAGTTTAAAATTCCTTACAGAAAGATTACTACAGACAACATACCTATAGAAACTTTCAGCAGTTGTGTCATTTCCTGAAGGCAGGGGTACAGACTATGGTGAACACTGGCTAAACATAGGGCCTCTAGTTCTTTTACAATACAAAGTGCCTGAAACAACAAGATGAAATCATTAAGTCAATCAAAATGAAAAGAGACTGCAAAATATTAAAGCAAACTTTGTAAGAATCAGGGCCATACAGGCCTTAAATAGCTCACCTGAAATGACCTCTTGACCTCATTTATGACTCATCTTGAAACCAATTACAATCTTATTTAGGATTTCATAAAGACATTCATTTAAAACCAAATTTTCAGGTTGATTGAGCCAAAAATATGGCCTCCAGTGTGTCTACAAGTTTTTTTTAAGATTTGAACTTGTGACCTTGTTTTTGACCCCACATGACCTTAATTCAAACTTGACTGAGATTCATGAAGACAATTATTTAAACCAAATTTTTAGGTTAATTAAGCCAAAATTATGGCACCAATCCTAAAATATTGCCTCTAGAGTGTCTAAAAGGTTTTTCTTTGATTAGATCTTGTGACCTAGGTTTTGCAACCAAATTCAACCCAATTTCAAACTTGACTGAGATTTCATCAAAACAATTAATATGTCCCATTTTAGGTTGATTGAGCTAAAGAATTTGGCTTCTTGAGTGTCCAAAAGGTTTTTCTTCAATTTAGTTAAGCTTATACTAATGTATTTAAGTTCGATTGCGACAAAAGCTTTAGCTTATGGAATCGCTCTCAAATACTCAATCCTGATGTTTTAACGTCCCTGAGAGAGAGGCAGTGGTTTAAACCCACTGCTACCCAATTTTACAGCTGGGTGAACTGGGGCTGGCTATTATGTGTTTTGCCCATAAACACACCTCGTTGACAGTGGGGCTTGAACCACAGACCTCCAGGTCATGGGTCGAGTGCATTTACCACTAGGCCACCGAGGCAGACAATTTGAAGTTGTGACCTAGTTCCTGACCCCACATGACCAAATTTAGACTTCATCTGAGATTTTATCAAGACAATAATTCTGAATAATTTTCATGTTGATCAAGTAAAAATAATAATCTCTTGAGTGTCTTTAAGGTAAATGTTGACGACAGCACACACACAACAGACATCATGCCACCACAAAAGCTCACCATGAGCACTTTGAGCTCAGGTGAACTAAAAGGGGAGAAATAGCTTGAAACAAAGAAATTTCTTTTTTCTTCCAACTGTTCTCCCACTATATTATCTTTAAAGTATAAAATTAAAGTAAGCGGGAAATAATTATATCAAACCTTACAAAGTATTTTATTCTTTTAGGAAATTAACACCATTTTCCATGTTTTATCAATAAGAAATACTGTGTTTGCTTACAAGGGGCTTACCTCAATTGTCAATTTTACAGTTATTAAGGCAGGATTACAGAAGTATTCATACTAGAGCTGCCACAAAGCCATCTAATACCCCCACAAGCCCTTTGTCAATTGAACAAAGAGTGAATGTGACCTTGACCTTTGACCTATGTGAACCAAAAACAATAAAGCACTTCTTTGGGTCATAAGCAGCATTTTCATGAAATTTCGTGATTCTAGGTCGCTTGATTCTTGAGTTAGAGTCCAGAAAGAAAAATGTCTACGGATGGACAGATGGATGGATAAACAAATGGATAACAGACAGACATGGTGAAACCAATATACCCACCTCTACTTTGTATTTAGGGGGTATTACAAGGTTAGTATCAAGTTCTCTGGTCTGATCTGGCTCTTCCTTACCTTAGAATCACTGAGACTGTTTCTACTCATGGAGGGTATATGGTGAGATTGTATTACAAAATCTGCAGCCAAGTATTCAACAGTATTCATACAAGGATAATGTTGAATGGCCTCGTCATCTCTGGCAGACCCATCTGGTATTTGTTGAATATGGTTAATTAGCACTTCTAAAACTAATATCCTGATGAAAAGGGAAGCATTCAATACAAAGGATTTGTTAGAGAGACATCATAATATATACCTAATATATACTTACAACTTCAAATGTTTGTGACATTGTCTAAGAACAACATGCATCTAGCCTGAAACATTTTTGCCTTCGTGACCTTGACCCTAATTATCAAATATTAGTTTGATATACAAGGGCTGATTGATAAATTCATGTTATTTTCAAATTGAACTAAAACAGTTAAGTATGCCTAGCTATGAAGAAAGTTCCTTCATACAATAGGACTCTGTTGATTGAAAGCACATTTTACTTTGATCGGAGCGGGTTCAAAACTTGGCCATCATGTGACATTGTTCAAAGCACATCCAAGGCTCTTGTATAGTCATACAAAGTAACTAAATCAAGCCATACTGTGGCGCATGGTGATTGACTTCTTCATTTGGGTTTTAACATGAAGTTAAACTTACGCATTGAAGCAGAATTTGAAGTTTTTTTTATATGTCGAGGGTTCAGTGCAAGACTGTACTAAGTGTATGTACAGTGTATATACACTAAGTATAGTCTTGCACTGTACCCTTGAAGCATATTACAATAAATTCTACACAAGATGCAACCTATTCGCCTTGTTAAGTGGTCTCAATGCCGGAAGAAATCCAACTTGATAAAAAGCAAGTGCTTATTAAATTTTGCTTTTAGCAGAGGATAAACTTTAACATATATTAGTCCATGAGCCAGAATGGGTTTTGTTCCCCCCCAGGGGGAATTTTGTAGACCATATTTTTCTGAAAGCCCATGGTATGTAGAACATTTTGAGACATGTTAGCACTCTGGCGAGTGGGGCTTTTGTAAGATATGTTACTTTAAAGTAGCACACCCTACAAAATTTTGAAAATGAATTTTAAAAGACTACCCGAAAAATTGAAGTCTAAATGACAAAAAGTTGACTTTTTATACATATATCTGTGTTGCTGATTAACTGCAAGGTCCATTTATGGAATTTTTTGAAAAATCTGGTCATCCTAAGAGTCGTGATATTGCAGTAAAATACGTTACCCTTAAATTTCATAGAAAACTATGAATATAGAAATAAATTGTCTATCCCTGCCTCACTGGGAATTTTGTTAACATTGCCTGTTTGGTAGTCCATGGTATATAGAACATTTTGAGACTTGTTAGCACTCTGACAAATGGGGCTTTAGTGAGATACGTTACCTCAAAGTTAATTACATATCAAATTTTCAAGACAAGATTTTAGGTTTGTACAGTGAAAAAATGAGTCAAAATGACCAGAAGTGATCTTTTAATACCAAAATTTATGTTGCTGAATGTATTTAGAGCAAATTCATAATAATACTTTGTAAATAAATCCCCCCTTGAAGGCATGATATGGAAGTAAAATACGTTACTTTTTAATTTCAAAGAAAGGCACATACATAGAAATGATTTTTCCATAGCTGCCCCATTGGGAAGATTGTTAACAATGCTTTTCTAAAAGCCAATGCAATATTGAACATTTTGAAACTTGTTAGCAGACTGGCCACTGGGGCAAATGCGAGATACGTTACTTTAAAGATTCAAACCCATAAAATTTTTATAAAACAATTTTAGTTGTTTGTCTTGTTATAGAAATTTTCTGTAATTTAGTAAAAATTAAATGCTATTGTGTTTTGTTAATGATATTTGTGATTCTGGAGATATTTGAAGCCCATTTACATTATGACTTGAAAAATATTGCCCTTACAAGCAATGCATAGGAGTAAAATATGTTACATTTAAATTTCAATGTAATGTATTCAAAAGAAATGTTATATTCATCAATGCTCTACTGAATGTTTTGTTTACTGTGTTTTTCTATAAGCTTCAGTTCTTTGGGAGATTTCAGTATTTTTCTATGCATCTGGCCATCAAGCTATTTGCACAATATGTTACTCTAAAGTAACCAATTTACCAATCAAGTACCATAGGCTAATTCATATCTCAGCTGATTGCAATTATTGTAAAACCCCTCATTTGTCTAAATCAACTATAAACCACAACTGTTTAAAGTATTTTTAAGGTATCAATATAAATTTTAATAATTTTAAGACTCATTGTGGTTTTAAAAGCGTTTAAGATACGTTACCATTTATTTATAGGTATCATTATTATTGAGCCGCTATCATAGTTTAAGGAAATGCACCAAACACAATGTTGAGGCAGCTTCCAAACACAATTTTGAGGCAGCTTATGGTTTCTTCTATGTTTGAGACTTTTTTTCACATTTTTAGAATAAAACACAAGTTATATATGTTACTTCTGATGATAAGAGACAGTTTTCATTGTGAAAAATGATGACCAAATAGATGAAAAAAACTGTTCCTACAATTTTTTTAAGCAATATTTCCTTCAATTTAGTACAGAAAAGTTAAAAATATTTCTTCGAGTTAGAGTTTTTCATGATCATAGCCCAGTTGGTAGCAAATTGGATTTGGTGGCGCATTTGACTCCATATCATAGGTACAAGGTTTCATCAGCCAATACAAATGAGTTGATTATCATAAATCTTCGTTGTATAAGCAGCTAGAGGCTTAAAAAGGATGATGTGCTGAATGGAATGATGTGTACGATAATTACAAGGAATTCATTTTTAGGTGGATAAACCACCTCGATAAGAGTGTTATACAGTTTAAATGGCCTGAAAATTCCTTGAAGCATTTAAGCTCTCTATTGTTTCCAATTGAATGGAAAGTACATTGCATGCAATCCTAGTTTTGCCAAGAAACTGGGCAATTCAGTTCAATACTAAAAATCTACATGAGTATGACCATATTATGTTCAAATGAATAGAACATTGCCATATACATTTTGATTTAGCTATCAAAGAGATTAATATACGTTACATTTTTTTAGAAAATCAAGCATAATTGTTGCTTCCAAAGGACAATTAGATGCACACCAATTGCAATGCTCTTGAACATGATTAGTTCTTACAAAAGTAAAGATTTTAGTAAAACAAAGATGCTTAAGAAATGCTTTAACTTTGAACTAGATACAAACTACAAGTTCTTTTTATGCAGAAAGAAACATATCTTAGATAGAATTAGCACTTCTTTTATATCTTACATTCTAAAACAATAAAAGAATTATGATGAATTGCTTAAGCAATAGGATTTTATCAATATCAAGCCCTCATTCAAATACAACCCAAGACTTAAAGATAAAATATGAAAATTGCATGATAGGTCTATAAGTCGCATGCTTATAAGAGCTTCATAGGTGTTTATGTGTAAATGGCTGGTGATTTAACATTCTATTTGTATTTCTGTTTGACATTGCTGGCTGACCTTCAATATATATGTACATGCAGTTTGTGTTAAAGTAGAGAAAAGAATTGAAGAATGCCCATTCTTATTAATATACTCATGGTTCTTGGGCATAACTCTCATATTTTTTCTCATGTGCACAAGTACAAGACTCTTCTACTAACCAGTAAGTTTTATTCAAACCACTTGGCCAAAATTCCAGACAAACAATCTGAAAACCATGCAGTAAAACCAAAAATTCGATCTAAATCAAAGAGGAATAATAATTTTGATTTAAATGGCTACAGTATTGACACTGAAGTGCATTTAAGATAATTGCGACTGTTTTCATACAAATGGTAACATATGTTACTAGATTATGACCATCGGTATTCTGTTTCAAAACATTTATAGGCAACAAATAAACGAATGCACGAAATTAGAGATCAATGATATACATGCTTAAGTGACTAAGTAATTTTGAAAAAAGTTTCAATTAATTAAATTCTTTTAGATGTCATGCTGCATTGTGTGATTGATAGATATGTAATTGCACTGAACAGATATTTCCCTATGATGAAATTAAACAACAGGTATAGTACAACACAAAGTACCTATCCATATCTATCAAAAAGATTGTTTTTATTGAATATTTCAAGATAACTTGTAATGTAAAATGATTATCAAGATCTGTGCTGATTTAAAAGGTTGTAGGTATTTCAATTTCAGCAATTGGGTATACATGTATTAATGATTTGGCTATTTCAAAATTATGATCTCAAATATTGTTATCATATTTTTAACTTTGTGGGATGGGATACTACAAATGATACTAACTTCAATTGGTGTGACCTACCACTTTACATTAAAAGACAATATGTAAAAACTAAGATTTAATAAGAATTTCCTTCTTGGATGTTCAAAGATATAACATTGACTTCTCAATCAATGTCTAAATTTTAATACCATAAGTGCTAGGAGATCTTTGATCTTTTGTTGGTCAGGCATTTGCATTCAGTACCGATGCATTTTCTAAGAAACAGAACTGAGAGCTATAAATTCAAAGAATTTTAATCCTTATTGATTAAAAATAAAACAGTTTTAACGGGTTTTGGTAAAATATTTTGAGGTAATGTATGTTAGAACATTCCTTTAGAGACATAAAGCATTTGTTGTTATAAGGATATCAGTAAAAAAGATATTTGTGTTATTATGCATGATCAGAGAAGTAAATTGCACCTTCCATTCTCCTTTCTGTTTATGAACGGCATATGAAATTACATTGTATAAAGGGTTTGAAATGACATGTGCTCAAATCTTTTCATTACTACGTATGAAACAAGTAATATGCAGGTCAAAATAAACTATATAAATGTGAATTCGTCATATTATCTTGTGAATTTTGCCAACAAGTGTTGACTTTAAATATTTTTGGCGCCCAAATTCCAATATCTTTATATAGGCAAATATCGAGAAACAATTTTGTAATTGTAACGTATATTTCACGTTTTTTCTTGAATCATACAGGATTCTGTGGGTGTTTTATCACTCATACTCAAGAATCATGAATGACATAGTACTAAAAATTGCAATTTGCCCAAAGAATTTCACAAATACGGAGCAAAATGTAGCATTTAATAAGGATCTAGGGTGGGTGATTTCAAAGTAACGTATCTTACAAAAGCCCCACTTGCCAGAGTGCTAATGCTTATACATGTACCTTTCAGAAAATCATAGTGTACAAAATTCCCCCTGGGGGGGGGGGGGGGAACAGGGGTCCCAGTAGCCCATAGTCTATATTGTTAAATCTCTTAATGAGAAAATAAGCCATGCCCTGCCCTGCCACATCAATCAACTAGAAAGCCATGAATGGCTTGAGTCGCTCCACAGGCTTGAAATTCTTGTAATAGCAAATCTAAGTTTTGACTAGATTTTTAGATATTTTGGGTTCTACTGATGTTGAAATTAATTTCAAAGTTTCCACTATATAACATTTACATAAATGACCTACGCCCGTAAAAGAACATATTTATCATCCGATCACAATAATTTTTGGTAGACTGATAAAGGGTCACCCAAGGATCATTCATGTACAATTTGGTTGATATCTATCAGTTAGATACTGAGAAAATGATTTTCAAAGTTTCCACTATATAACATATAGAGAAATGACCTCCACCCATAAAATACACATTTTTCATTTGATCACAATAATTTTTTGTGGACTGATAAAGGGTCACCAAAGAATCATTCATGTAAAATTTAATTGGTATCCATTCATTAGAACCTGAGAAAACTCACTTTTTACCATATTTGGAAATTAGCCACGCCCATTAAATCCATGTTTTTCATTGGATCAAAATTTCTTGAACAACTTTGAAAGAGGGTCACCCAAGGATCATCCCTGTGAAGTTTGGTTGAAATTCATACAGTTGTTTCTGAGAAGAAGATTTTAAAAGAAAAAGTTTACGACCGGACGCACGCACGCACGCACAGATGGACGCACGACGGACACATGGCCATGACAATAGCCTCAGTGGCTTTCAGCCAGTGGAGCTAATAAGGGGTCAATCAAAATTTCTTTGACAATATAGGTAAGGGTCATCCAAGGAGCATCAATGCCAACGAACATCAATGTCGAGTTACAATGAAATCTGATTTTGAAAGATGCCTAAGTGAAACTAGAAAGACATGAATGGCTTGTGTCGCTCCACAGGCTTGAAATTATTGTAAAAGCAAATAAAAGTTTTGACTAGTTTTTTTGATAGTTTGGCTTCTAATGGTGTTGAAAATGATTTTCAAAGTTTCAACTAAATAACATATTGAGAAATGACCCTGCCCATAAAATATATATTTTTCATCCCATCACAATAACTTTTGGTAGGCTGATAAAGAGTCACTCAAGGATCATTCCAGTGAAATTTGGTTGATATCCATTTGTTACATTTTGAGAAAATGATTTTCAAAGTTTCCACTATATAACATATAAAGAAATGACCTCCGCCCATAAAATGAATATTTTCCATCCGATCACAATTATTTTTGGAAGACTGATAAAGGGTCAGTCAAGGATCATTCAAGTAAATTTTTGTTGATATCCATTCGTTACATTCTGAGAAAATGATTTTCAAAGTTTCCACTATATAACATATAGAGAAATGACCTCTGCCCATAAAATACATATTTTCCATCTGATCACAATAATTTTTGGTAGACTGATAAAGGGTCACCCAAGGAATCATTCATGTAAAATTTGATTGGTATCCATCAATAAGAATCTGAGAAAACTTTTAACCATATTTGGAAATTAGCCACGCCCATTAAATCCATGGTTTTCATTGGATCAAAATTTCTTGAACGACTTTGAAAGAGGGTCACCCAAGGATCATTTCGGTGAAGTTTGGTTGAAATTCATCCAGTAGTTTCTGAGGAGAAGATTTTTAAAGAAAAAGTTTACAAACGGACGGACGGACGCACGGACTGACGCACGACGGACACAACGCCATGACAATAGCCCCAGTGGCTTTCAGCCAGTGGAGCTAAAAAATGACACGACCCTGCCATGCCCATTTTGGGGGTCAATCAAAATTTCTTTAACAATTAAGGTAAAGGATCTCCAAAAGAACATGCATGGCAAGTTTAAATAAAATCAGCCCAAATGGTTTTGGAGAACATTTTTAAAGATTTTTAAGTGCAAATTTAAATAGGTCTCACCCTGCCAAGCCCTTATTTTAGGTTCAATCCAAATTTTTTGAACAATTTTAGTAAAGGGTCTCCAGAGGGACATCCATGCTAAGCTTCATTTAAACCAGGCCAATGGTTTGGGAGAAGATTTTTTTTATTTTAAAGAGAAAATAAGCCCCGCCCTGCCCGCATGTTTGGGGGTCAATCCAAATTCCTTGAACTACTTAGAAGAGGGTTACCCAAAGATCATTCATGTAAAGTTTCATTGTAAGCGGGCCAATGGTTTGGGAGAAGATTTATAGATTTCAAAGTGAAAATATGCCCATATTTGAGGGTCAATCCAATATTTTTTAACAATTTAAGTAAAGGATCACCATAAGAACATCCATGCAAAGTTTTATTGAAATCGGGCCAAAGGTTTGGGAGGAAAAGATTTTTAAAGATGACACAGTGAAAAAAAGCCCAACCCTGCCATGCCCTTATTTGGGGGGTCAATCCAAATTTCCAAAAGAGGATCACCCGAGGAACATTTCTGCCGAGTTTCGTCAAAATCTGCCCATTGGAGTAGGAGGAGAAGAAGGTTTAAGAAAAGTTTCCAAGTGCACAGACACACGCACAGATGCACAACAGACACACCGCCATGATGATAGCTTGCTGGCCTTTGGAGCTAAAATTAGCAATAAACAACTCAAATATAGAGATCACTCCTGGTAGCATATCTTCTTATTTCTTAAATATGAATCTTTGGATGAAGTTTCTTACAATTTTACCTTTATCCAAAATAAAGACTCTGGCTCAGTTCCACTGTTCAGCTTCCAGCAAATATTTTCACTGCACAAAGAAGTTGTTTAGGTTACCCAATGCCTCAGGCACATGTGAAATTGTTGAAAACATCATGCAAAAGTTTACATGAAATGTAAAATTCACATTACCTCCACTATTTGTATTTTAACTAGGTTGTTTTTTATTAAGCTAAATTCATTTTAATAAGTTTTGCAATTCTGTAGTAGAAGCCATTGTATCTCCACATTATTGTCATCCTGGATGCATGGCATGCTCCACATATCAAAATCTAAATTTATTCATCCTCTTTCTATAATTGAACTTAGACCTACCTAAGTTGATCATCAAGTCTTGCATAAATATGTTCACAAAATCCAGGTAGTTTTAAAGCATCCTCTATAACCAGGAGGCTGAAAACATATAACAAATGTATATAACAAACATTGCAGGACTAGTGCTAGCTTTCAAATTCAAGAGTAATAAAACCCTTAACTGTGCATTTTTATGGATCAAAGCTGGTGTTGACGGAGTCAAAACAATTAAATAATTGGATAATTAGTTACTTTGTTTGTAAAGGGTTTAATGTCACTTTCAACAATCTTTCAGTTAAACGGCAGAGACTGGAGCACATAAACTGGATTCCAAATATTTCTCACACCATTACTACCGTTACATCCTTTCCTACACCCCCCACTTCTATCGAACATGGGGATATGATAATAGGGGTACAGACAAAAACTGAATGGTGGGCAAGAGCCACAAGAGGGCCAGAGGGCTCTCTTGAATTTTATTGGTCCAGTGGATCTCATCCAAGTAACATTCTAGCAAAGTTTCATTCACATTTTCCAAATTGTTAAGGAGGAGTTGTTATTCCAAGAATTTAAAGTGATAATAGATGCTGCCAACCCATTCATTACTGAAAGAATTCACTGAAAGAATTCAAAATAAGCTCTGCCCTGCCACGCCAATAATTATAAGCCAATCAAAATAGAGGGTCAACCAAGGAACATTCTGGTAGAGTTTCATTGAAATTGGCCAAGTGGTTCACAAGATGTTGTTCAAAGATTTTGGGCTCAAAAACAAGCCACCTCCCCCCCCCCCCCCCCCACCACCACCCCATATTTATGGGCCAAACAAAATTTAGAGAACAATTTTTGAAGAGGATCACCCAAGGAACATTCTGGTAAAGTTTCATTGAAATCGACCCAGTGGTTCACTAAAAGCTCCCCTTGAGCATGTAGTGCTCAGGTCACAGAGCTTTAAATGTGTTTTTTTTGTTAATTTAACAAAAAAAGAGTCTTAAATAGTTATGATTTTTATGTGTGGTTTCAACAGAATTTGTTGTTTGGTTGAAGCAGCATAATTATATGAGTTAATTATGGTCATCTTGTTTTTACCTTGGGCGAATTGAGACTGAAATTTATTTAAATTAAGGTTTGTAAGGTCTGTAAAATCAGTCTAAAATCTCTATTTCTCATTGGAAACCTATGATGTGAGTGCAAGTGACTGCGATTCCAGTCATGACAATTCCAATGAGTACCAACAACATAGAATTTGTGCAAGTATGGATGAAATAATCAAACTTGAAATCCAAAATACCCCCTTCTATCTGGAGCTCTAAAATTATTGTTTGGCAATCAATAACTTCCTTTTTCTGGTTTTACCAATTCATACATTCCTCTTTCACTCACAATCACTGCCGATTATACACATTTTTGCAAAACCTCTAACTTCCATAGACTGTGTTACATCATCAACCTGTACTACCTGGTACACAATAAAGTGAACATAGTACCGGTATATCAAGCTGTGAAAATGTCATGCTCATTCTGAAATCAATAATGAAGTATTTTACCAGGGGTCCAGATAAAAGCGGGTTAAGCCAGTCTACAATCTTTATTTCCCAATGAAACCCTATGTTGTTGGTACTCATTTGAATCATCTCGATGAGATGTTTCAAATGAGTACCAACAACATAGAATTTAGGTAAGGGATAAAGAATTATAACAATTTGAAAAACAGCCCCCCCCCCCCCCCCCCCCCCCCTCATTCTGTAGCTCTGAAAACATTACTTTTACCCATTCACAGCTTCTTCTTTCACTGCCAAGTGTACACATTTCTGTAGAATTTCCCAACATCC
This sequence comes from Fragum whitleyi, assembly GCA_948146395.1. Lineage (NCBI taxonomy): Eukaryota > Metazoa > Mollusca > Bivalvia > Cardiida > Cardiidae > Fragum > Fragum whitleyi. The sequence continues at coordinate 47,093,223 of OX411550.1, read as the reverse complement.
ATCAGGCTGTGTAATGTGTCGTACCGACCGGTCTGATAAACACATATGTACACCAATCTGTGTATAGCTCTGTAACTTTTCATCTTCTGAATTCAAACAATACCTGCAAAAAATAAGAGTCTACAATAAACATACACACATACAGATCGGAAAGTCCCTTTCAAATTGAAAACTAGAGGCTATAAGGGTGTTACTTCACAATAATTGTTTGTCACCAAAACAAAATTCTATCTAAAGATAATAAGAAGTTAAATATTAAATCCAATATTTTTATTCTGCCCTATGCCTTAGAGTGCAGTCAACTCAGCTTTTTCTTCCCCACTTTGAACCTCAGTAGGCCACTTTTCACCTCTTTGTACAGAGTCACCCTTCGTTCAACTAAACTGACCAATTCTAAGGGAGTATCTCAGGCACCCTATTTCACCTAATGTTTCTACACATTTGGATTCTAACAAAGCATATGTTCCTTCTAACCTACAATCTTTACACCCATTAAATTATATGAGTCTAAAAACTAGAAAGCCATGAATGGCTTGTGTCGCTCCACAGGCTTGAATTTCTTGTTATGCAAATCTAAGTTTTGACTACATTTTTAGATATTTTGTGTTCTACTTATGTTGAAATGATTTTCAAAGTTTCCACTTTTATAAAATATAGAGAAATGACCTCCGCCCATAAAATACATGTTTCTAATCCGATTGCAAAAATATTTGGTAGACTGAAAAAGAATCACTCAAGGGTCATTCCAGTGAATTTTGATTGATATCCATCAGTTACATTTTGAGAAAATGATTTTCAAAATTTCCACTATATAACATAATAGAGAAATGACCTCCGCCCATAAAATACATATTTTTCATCTCACTGCAAAAATATTTGGTAGACTGATAAAGGGTCACTCAAGGATCATTCCAGTGAAATTTGATTGATATCCATCACTTGCATTCTGAGAAAATGATTTTCAAAGTTTCCACTATATAACATATAGAGAAATGACCTCCGCCCATAAAATACATATTTTCCATCTGATCACAATAATTTTTAGTAGACTGATAAAGGGTCACCCAAGGATCATTCATATAAAATTTGGTTGATATCTATCAGTTAGATACTGAGAAAATGATTTTCAAAGTTTCCACTATATAACATATAGAGAAATGACCTCCGCCCATAAAATACATATTTTTCATCCGATCACAATAATTTTTGGTAGACTGATAAAGGGTCACCCAAGGATCATTCATGTAAAATTTGGTTGATATCTATCGATTAGATTCTGAGAAAAGCCACCTATTACCATATTTGGAAATTAGCCACGCCCATAAAATCCATGTTTTCCATTGGATCAAAATTTCTTGAACAACTTTGAAAGAGGGTCACCCAAGGATCATTCCTGTGGAGTTTGGTTGAAATCCATCCAGTAGTTTCTGAGGAGAAGATTTTTAAAGAAAAAGTTTACGACCTGACGCACGGACGCACAGACGGACGGACGCACGACGGACACAACGCCATGACAATAGCCCCAGTGGCTTTCAGCCAGTGGAGCTAAAAATCATCATTTAGGTGATACCAAAAGGGTGGTCAAATATTCACTTTATATGTTGAAATGTTCTCTGCCAATATAGAGCATGCTGTTCATCTAATCAAATATTTTTTGCAGCCTGATACAACTTCACAGAAATAAAATTCCTATGATATATGATTAAAATCAATCTGTTTGAACTTTGAAAAAAGTTTGTTTTACCCCATATTGGATATTACACAATATAACATATCAAAAGAAATGACCTCTGACAATAAAATCAATAATCTGCATCTGATCACAATAATTTTTTGCAGACTGATAAAGTATCACTAAAGAATCATTCCAGTGAAATTCGGTCGATATCCATCAGTTAGATTCTGAGCAAATGATTTTCAAAGTTTTCACTATATAACATATAGCAAAATGACCTCCGCCCATAAAACACTTATTTTTCATCTGATCACAATATATATTTACAGACTTGTAAAGGATCATTAAAGAATCATTAAAATGAAATTTGGTTGTTATCCATTTGTTAGGTTCTGAGAAAATGATTTTCAAGGTTTCCACTATATAACATATAGAGAAATGACCTCCGCCCATAAAATACACATTTTTCATCTGATCACAATAATTCTTGGTTGACTGATAAAGGGTCACTCAAGGATCATTCCAGTGAAATTTGGTTGATATCCATCAATTACATTCTGAGAAATTAGTTTTCAAAGTTTCCACTATATAACATTTAGAGAAATGACCTCCGCCCATAAAATACATATTTTCTATCCGATCAAAATAATTTTTGGTAGACTTATAGAAGGTCACTCAAGAATCATTCATGTAAAATTTAATTGGTATCCATCAATTAGAATCTGAGAAAACTCACCTATTACCATATATGGAAATTAGCCACGCCCACTACAGCCATGATTTTCAACCGATTTAAATTCTTTGAAGGAATCTGATAGAGGGTCACCAAAGGAACATTCCTGTGAAATTTGATTGAAATCCATCTAGTCCTTTAGGAGGAGAAGATTTTTAAAGTAAAAGTTTACGGACGGACGCACAGACGCCCGGACGCACGGATGACGGACACCACGCCATGACAATAGCTCGCTGGCCTTTCGGCCAGTGGAGCTAAAAAGCATAAACAGTCAAGTAAATTAGCCTATACTGTGGCTACTAATTGGAATTGTCTGTTGAAGATTAAAAATGACATATTCATCATAGCCATCACTTTTCCCTTTCTGGATTTTTTTTTCATACTAATTTGTAATTAAGTCATTATTCATACTGATAATTACAAAAGGCCTCTCTCCATTAACAAAGATACAACATTCATTAACCTTTACAAAGGGTACCCACCTTTGCCATCTTTTTAGGCAAGGGTTATGCCTATAGTACTTGCAAAGATGTACTTAGCAAGCAACACTAGGTTATAACAAGAAACTGTGATAACAAGAAATGTAGCATCCTAAAGGTCCCCTTTTCCATCACCAAAAAACTAAGACAGCTGATAGAGCACGTCCTTAGAATTATTCTTGTGAAGTTTTATTGAGTTCTGACCATTAGTTTAAGAGAAAAAGATTAGTTTTATAATTCGACAAAAATATGGGACCATCTTTAGTGACATGACAGCTCACAGAGCCCATGTTATCTACCCAAGAAAAATTTAACAAAGAAATCTGAAAGAGCATTCCCTATAATATTAACCCTTTCCTGTTTTACAAAATTTTGGACCTGTCCGAATTCAAAGATTTTGAAGACGAAAATTAAAAGTGGATTTAATTTGAAAAATAACTATTCAGTAGGGTAGAAAATAGTATGGAAAAAGAAGAAATTGCTTGTCAGAAGCAATTTCTTCTTTTTCTCACAATGTTTTCTCAAGTATAAGATAACAGGCATGCAAAAAGTAGGGAGTAAACAGCAAAGGGTTTAGCAACATTACTGTGCAGTTTCGTTGAATTTTGACCTGTTGTTTCAAAGAAGAAGATCTTTAACAATTTAACATACAGGACCATATTTTGGTGACTCACAGCCTGTAAAGTCCATGTTATCAACAAGATCAGAGATTAATGAGAAATCTGAAAAAGGATGTTCTAAGCATCAATCTTACGAAGTTTGGTTAAATTCTGACCTGTAGTTACAGAAAACTAGAAAGCCATGAATGGATTGAGTCGCTCCACAGGCTTGAAATTCTTGTAAAAGCAAATAAAAGTTTTGACTAGATTTTTAGATATTAAGGGTTCTACTGATGTTGAAAATGGTTTTCCAAGTTTCAACTATATAACATATAGAGAAATGACCTCCACCTATAAAAGACATATTTTTCACCTAATCAAAATAATTTTTGACTGCATGATAATGGGTCACCCAAAGATCATACCAAAAATGTTTGATTTATATCCATCAGTAATATTCTGTGAAAATGATTATTAAAGTTTCCACAGTTCGCCCATAAAATACATATTATTAAACCAATCACAAAATTTTTTGGTAGACTGATAAAAGGTCACTCAAGGATCATTCCAGTGAAATTTGGTTGATACCAAACAATTAATTTCTGAGAAAATGATTTTCAAAGTTTCCACTATATAACATATAGAGAAATGACCTCCACCCATAAAATACATATTTTTCATCCAGTCACAATTATTTTTGGTAGACTGATATAGGGTCACTCAAGGATTATTCCGGTAAATTTGGTTTATATCCATGACTAACATTCTGAGAAAATGATTTTGAAATTTCCACTACATGTATATAACATATAGAGAAATGACCTCCGCCCATAAAATGCATATTTTCCATCAGATCACAATAATTTTTTGTAGACTGATAAAGAGTCACCAAAGGATCATTCATGTAAAATATAATTGGTATCCATCAATTAGAATCTGAGAAAACTCACTTTTTACCATTTTTGGAAATTAGCCACGCCCATTAAATCCATGTTTTTCATTGGATCAAAATTTCTTGAACAACTTTGAAAGAGGGTCACCCAAGGATCATTCCTGTGAAGTTTGGTTGAAATTCATCCTATAGTTTCTGAGAAGATTTTTAAAGAAAAGGTTTACGACAGGACGCACTACAGACACAACACCATGACAATAGCCCCAGTGGCTTTCAGCCAGTAAAGCTAAAAAGACTTTTTTGTACTGTATTCCATCATATGGGAGTGTCCGTGGTCTAGAGGTAGAGCGTCAGCCTCTTGGCCAAAAGGTCCTGAGTTCGAGTCCCGGGAGCGGCTATCGCTCTTGGTTCTTTCATTGGCGCACACATTCGGCAAGAGTACTGGTGAATTTTCCAGGAAGCAGAATCAAGAGGGATTAATCTAAGTTGTAAGAACAATGTAAAATAAATAGGTCTAAACCAATCATATGGGACCATTTTCTGTGACACCACAGCCTACACACCCCTTATTATAAACCTGATTTTGATTAAACCAAGAAATCTGAAAAAGCATGTCCTCAGCATCATTGCTGAGAAGTTTGTTTAAAACCTTGAAACGTTCAAGAAATAACTCACATAAAAAAATCTTGAAACATCGTCCACACTTGCTTCTGGTTCTCTGCATTACCAGAAACATAATTACACAAAAACTGAATAGCACAACGTAACAATACCACAATATCTTCAGTTAGACCATCCCTTGTTTGCAGTACAGACAATATATTTTTGAGGTTATAAATAAATGTCTCTGATCCTCGTATAACTGTTTGATTTGATTTTGTTATAGCACACAGGTTCCTACACACTCGTAAACAACTTGTCACACACTGTATAACTGGACTTAGTTCACTTGCATGTGTTGTAACACTTTTGAGCTTTTGTAATGACACGACCGTTAAATTGTTCACACACTGTAGGAAGCTCTCATTGATGTCAAACCTGAAAAGAAATATCAGAGCCAGAGTTATAAAATTTTTCTCAGGCTCATTTCAAAATTTTCTCATATTTCAATTCAAGATTAAATGCCTTATTCTGTTTTATTACTCATTTTAATGTTAATTTTACGTGTTCTAATGATTAAAAGATTGTCCACTATAGTCAAGCACCAATACAACTTGATGTCCATAACTTGTCTTTGTAGTAATGAGTAGAGACTAAAAGACATGGTAAGTTGCACCAGTCTTTGAAATTCACTGAGAAAACTGTTCAAGCAGGGGAATGGAATTCCCATGCCCGACTTGTCTGACTCGGGCTTTTGTACTTGAGGACAATTAAATTTTTCTAAGCCACTTGTCCAAGGACAAGTAAATACCAGGGCTAATCTTGGAATATTACTTAAAAGAATTAAGAGAGAAATCATCCTAATGTTCATATCATAGGGTAGAAAACATTGTTTTTAATGAAGAAAATGCTGCATACGCTCAGGTCTTGAATTACTTCCGAGGACATTGTACCCTACAAGGATCTGGTTAGAAAAAATGATGTGCTCCTTTTGCCACACTGTTTTAATGTTTAAGTCAGAGTAAAGTGCTTGAAATCAGGTTCAGCTAAGTGCCAGACCTCTGCTACATTCCATGCATGAGATGAAATGCATTTATGTGTAACTATTTTTTCTTGGAGCCTGACCTTTGATGGAGGTACACAAGTTTGCGTACACTTTCCTACCACGATAATTTTTAGGGCAGTCGTGCGCAATAAAAAATTGTGAAAATTTTTATCCTGCAAGGTACTGCTTTCTGGAGATGATATTCAAGAGCATATAACACTCTTTAAGTCGCACTAAGTTATTAAGCCAAAATGTGTTTTTTAAAGGAGCTACAGACTGTCAAAATGTGCCATTTAACACGGCCAAAACAGACAGAAGTGTAACCAACCCCCTTAATTAATATATATTTTCACGACGTACAAGATAGTACGATAACACCGGTTCAATCTTTTTTGTACGCAAATTCAATAATAAGACAATTTATAACCTTTCGGTATTTCTCAAGCGCTCAAAAACATTGCAAAACGCCTCATTCAATCTTTCGAAACCTTTAGTGTTTGAAAGATCACTTGGTTCCTGGAGAAATCGTAAAATAGTATCTCCAGTTCCGTTGTTTGACATTTTGTCGTCCATTTTACCGGAAGTAACAGTTCATTGGCTATCGAATATTTCGGTCGATTTCATTGGATACACGTGCTCAATCTGACAATAATAACAAAGCATGGCCTCTAGACTTAAGACCATTACAAAGTCAATCAAAGTGAGCTTATTTTCAAGAAATCTGAGTTCTTTAGTCGTTCATTTTAGATAAACTGGTTGAAAGGGAATCTTCTTTTTCCCTGTCAAGGGCTGTTACGCAAGAACAGTCTGTTGTTTTTTTTTGTGTGTGTAGCCTGGAACCCCACTGTATCGATCTACTTAGCATTAACTGATGAAAAACGATTATAATATCAATCTTGCCTAAATTCATAACTATTTCCAAAAAAGTTTATTCTTTAACTTACCACAAAGCACAAAATAGTAGTCATAACACAATTATTTGGCATAAAAATGACAACAATAAGCAGCCATATCAAATTCAGGGAATTTTGAAGTCACTCCATTGTATCAATGCATTGTTGGAAATGATGTCAAAACTTACAATATGGAGCCCAATCAGTACCAAGATTATTGAATTTGAATTGAATGATGTGTTATTAAGGATTGGGGAGTGTTCTTTTTTGGAATATAGTTGTTATTCATCACATTTAAAATTGTTTAGACTACCCCTAGTTCTTTAATTTCAACAAGAACCTTTTTACCAATCAGTTTAGAATTGAAGGCAAGAATGTAGCACCTTTCTAATATTTCTTGACATGTAAGTCCTTGAAAGTTACTTGTGAACTAGTCATCTATATTGAACTGGAATTTTGGCATTCTGGTGAAAATGTCCAAAGATTTGTTAATAGATCGATACAGTGGATAGATCGATACAATGAGGTCCGAGTATATGTGTTTTTATGCCCCCGATAGGGAGGCATCATAAATTTGACTTGTCCGTCCGCCCGTCTGTCCGTCCGTCTGTCCGTCTGTCCGTCCGTCTGTCCGTCCGTCCGTCATTCCGTCCAAAAACTTTAACATTGGCCATAACTTCCTTATTACTATCAAAGCGGTGTCGGGGGCATTGTCATCTTACAGTGACAGCTCTTGTTTTTTAACATTTCTATAATCAACAGCAGCTTGTCCAATAGAAGATCTTGTTAAAAAATATAGCTTTTCTCGTTCTCTCACAGACTTATCAACCCTCAGGCCAGGGATTTAGATTGGTGTCTGCCATATGCAGAAAGAAAGATAGAATGGCAGAGAAAAAATGTTACTTTCAACTGGAAACAAATTTACGGGACAAAAACACTGATTAAAATTAAATCAGACAAATATTTGAAATTTCAATTCATGAAAGAATCAAAGATGCCATTTCGATCGTTCGTTCTCTTTGTGATCACACGCTGACTTTTCGCGGCACACGAAGTTTATATCCAACGTTGTTTCACAGTTTAAGGAGTTTTAGTTATATGAAATCACAATTTTAAAAGTCATTGTTATGAAAGTCACAGTTGCTAGTGATAACTATTCACATTCAGTTTATTTAACAACTAATCGGTTTTTTGTATTGATCACATATAACGTTAATTTGTCTAGGTTGTAAATGATATAAACTGTTCATTCAGTTTAATATTATAACCTACAATTATATGTTCATAAATGATGGATATGGTCACGTTTTAGATGCTTTCTGTGGTTGCAATTGATAACTTTTTTTTTTCAGTTTATTAACAACAATCTGAGGCAAATTTACTGCCACAAATACAGTTTTGTATAGACTTTCCAAACGTTTATCATAGCCTTTAGTTTTTGTCGGTCTAGTACAGAATGGCCTGGTGTCCTGTCAACTCGGCCTGTTAAAAATTAAGCCTGTGTAAAACTCGGCCTGTATATAACTTATATAGTGTTTAGCCTAGTAAACGGATATATAAGCACACTTATCAGTTAGTTAATCAATGTGTGCAATGTACTTAAAGGAGGTGCAAATTCACAATTGATGACTAAAATCTACGATCTTCATATTTAACCCTTGTCATGCTTAATAAATTTTAGCTGAAAATTTGCATCAAAATCAAGGACAAAAAGCACTGAAAGTACGAACTGTAGGTCAACTTTTATTTGAAAAACTAAATCTATTGACAATTCTGGTTTGAAAGTGAGAAACAGGTGGTGTAGACTAACATCAGACTGCACATATGTGCAGGCTGATATTTGTCTATAGCTCCTGCCAAAGCAGTAATATTCCAGGTTCAGCATGACAAGAGTTAATACGTGTATAATTTGTCACCTTCTTTTGTGCTAAGAAAAAATAATTTGAAAAATAAATTTGAATAAAAGGTGAATTAAGTATTAAATTATGTCTATTTTATCTCATATTTACACAAATGCCATTTAATAGTAAAATAAGATTATTATTATTAAGAATTTTTTTAATGAGTGATCATTAATCTAAAAAAAGCACATTAGGTCCCCAAAATATTTACATTGCATCGTCATACATGTACCAAAAGCCCAGTGACAAAAAGGCCCGGGTCAAAAGGCCCAGTCCAAAAAGGCCCACTATGAAAAATGACCAAAAATGCCCACTACCAGAATTAAATAAAAGAGGGTTAAAATGTGATGTCATAGAGAGTCAACTATTATTTGAATAAATTACAATGTATATATTGCATTTTTTTTCTGCTACGTAGCATCATTCCCAATCTACACACCTGTTAACCCTTTCCTGTTTTACAAAATTTTGGACCTGTCCTAATTCAAAGGTTTTGCAGACGAAAATTTAAAGTGGATTTTATTTGAAAAATAAGCATTCAGTAGGGTAGAAAATAGTGTGAAAAAAAGAAGAAATTGCTTTTCAGAAGCAATTTCTTATTTTTTCGCAATATTTTCTCAATTATAAAATCTTAGGGACGTAAAAACCAGGGATTGAACAGGAAAGAGTTAAACTTCATGTCAAGCTAAAATATTTTCACTTATGGATGATACATGTACCTGACAGATTAGCATGAAACCGTTATATCATGATTGACATTTGTAAAAAAAATTTTTTATCCATTTAGTGTACAAAGTGAAACTAGAAGATAAACAATAGGATGTTTTAAGAGTAATATTATTTTAAATGATTTAAAAATAAGGGGTTAAATAATTACCAATATAAATATATCTTACAGGTTTTTGAAGCATTACAGATCAGTATTTGTGGGCATATTTGTCACATTTAAGAGCGGGCCTTTTGGTCCTCTGTGATGATGGGCTTTTTTGACCTGGGCCTTTTTGGCCCGGGCCTTTCTGTCACTGGGCCTTTTTGACCCGACACTGAATTAAGATGTTAGACCATTTATCCTGAGACAATTGCCTCAAATCTGAATCCACTGGTACAAACCATTATCCTATATTATATATTTTCACAGTGACAGTTATCTATCTCATGCTTCATTCGGAGGACAAACCCATGAGAGGCCTTGCAAATTAAGTACTTCAGCTACTTCAAGCATATTCATCAATCTGTTAAGACCTTATTCTTTTTTTATCTCCCAAATACCAAAGAGCTAAAATAATTCTTCTGCATTAAAGTTTATTAGAAGGGGGGCGTATGCAGTATACAGAAAAACCATTAACCCTTGTCATGCTGAACCCGGAATATTCCTGCTTGGTCAGGAGCTATAGACAAACATCAGCCTGCACATAAGTGCAGTCTGATGTTAGTCTACACCACCTGTTTCTCACTTTGAAATTTCACTTTGCCAATAGATTTAGTTTTTCAAATAAAAATTGACCTACAGGTGGTACTTTCAGTGCTCTTTGCCCTTTGATTTTGTTGAAAATATTTGGTCAAAATTTATTCAGCATGACAAGGGTTAAACAGCTCTCTTGTGGGGCTTTCCCACTCATGAAAATAAAACATTTGTAATGTTGTTCACTAAGGAGAAGATAAATTGATCTTATAATCCATAGTTATTGACCTGACAGGGTGGTACCTAAATAACAGGTTATTGCTCTTCAGGTTAATGTGTAACCCGCAAATAAATTATTCGACTCTGTTGGGATTTTGAACCTGGGACCTCTGTGTCCCAAAGCGAGTGCTCTACCTCATCGCAATAAAAGTTAGCTTGTACGGCAAGGCAGAACAAACACCCCTTACACTCAACCCGTCTACTTATACCCCCTCGACAATTAAGATTCTTCCATGAATCTTCTCAAATCAAAATCATCAACTTCCTAATCACATAACCACAACCTCATGTGGGCTATTCAGGTTGGGCGCCAAATGTAACCCGCAAATAAATATATGAATAAATAAATAAATAAATATTTGACTCCGTCGGGATTCGAACCCGGGACCTCTACATCCCAAAGCCAGTGCACTACCACGTCGCTATAAAAGCCAGCTTTTACAGCAAGGCAGAACATACACCCCTTATACTCAACCCGGCTACAAATGTACATCACCATTTATTTACAATTACTTCTTAATCTATAGATAGTCGACATAAATAACTTAAGACCTTAAATCATAGTTTGGTAACCAAGCCCTTGAAACTTCAGCTTGTCCAAGCTGAAGTTACAAGGCTTTGGTAACTAAAAATGAAATCTGTTCACTTTTTAAGCATGTAATTTCTTTTGGTTTTAGGAAACAGTTATTTGCTGGCATTAAAGATATTTGCCGACCAATTTTTAAAAGAACCCAATATATTGAAAAGTAAAATCAACAAATTAAATCACAGCTAAGCTACGCCCTAACGCAGAATAAATTTGATAATCCTCTATTTCATAATTTTACAGGGAACTGTGACACTGATTACGGGGGCTAAAAGTGGTGACCTAGGTGGGGCAACTGTAGATTATTTCCTCAAGAATGGGGGAAAATGTCTGGTGTTCGATTTGCAAGAAGCTTTTAAGCAGCAACCTATCAACTCGGAAAATTTAGCCTTTGCTATAGGAGATGTAAGTACAGGGTTCGTTGGCTCTCATATTTTGGGACAAAATCCCAGGTATTGTCATCACCTTGGCAGCATTTCCATGGGTGTTTGCATTGGTAAAGGTGTTGACTAATAAACTTTAACCTTCATCATAACTATTGTTATTGAAGTTAACTTAACAAAACTTGCCATGTTTGTTTAACACCACTAGAGCTATTCAGACTATCAAGGAGGATAATTCTGAAAGCATTTTTGTATTTGTTTTTTTAGCTCCACTGGCCAAAGGCAAGCAAGCTATTGTCATTGCAGTGTGTGTGTCCATCTGTGCATGTGAGTGTGTGTGCATAAACTTTTCTTTAAACATCTTCTCTTCTTAAACCAAGGAGCAGACTTTGACAAAACTTGGCAGAAATGTTCCTTGGATGACCCTCTTCTAAAGGTGTTAAAAAAATTTGTATTGATCCTACATTATAGGTGTGGCAGTGCGGGGTTTAATTTCAATTTTAAATTTTTATAAGTCTTCTCCTCCTTAACCATTTGCACGATTTCAATGAAACTTGGCATCAATGTTCCTTTGGTGACCCTCTTCCAAAAAATGTTCAAGAAATTTTAATTGATCCCCCAATATGGGTGTGGCATAGAGGGGCTAATTAGCTCAGCTGTTTTTAAAGAAAACCCGAGGTATTATGATCACCTTTGCGTCAATCGCGTTGCATTGTCGTTGGCATTCGTGTTGGCATTACAAACTTTAACCTTGCTCATAACTTTTGAATGGTAAGTGATAGAGCCTTCATATTTCACATGATCATTGCTTGGGACAAGACCTTCCTGAAGGTACCAAGTTAAAGGTAATCAAATAAGGTGAGGTCATTTTTCAAGATCAAACTTGTTTAAAAATTTTTACCTTGGTCATAACTTTCGAATGGTAATTCAAAGAGCCTTCATATTTCACATGATCATTGATTGGGTAAAGACCCTTTCTGTAGGTACCAAGTTCATATATTTGCATTTGCCTATTAAATAATAAACAGCCAAGCATTGGCACCCGCTTGCGGTGCTCTTGTTTTCACTCCTCCTCCTCCCAAAGCATTGGACCATGGGGGGGGGGGGGGGGGGGGGGGGGGGGGTTGCTCGTTTTCGGTAAGTGAAAATGCAGACTCTGAATACTGTTTTGTTAGATGTGTCTTATAATTCAAGCTTTTGCCAGACAATCGTTACTATACTTTTAGGCCGAAAATTAGTGACTGAAATCAAAGATAAATTTCCAACGGCGATTGTTCAAAATTATAGACACAAAATAAATTATTTCATGAAATAATTGATGGTGTCTGAATTCTGGATAATGGATGGATTACGTAATTTGCTCAATAATTATTGGCGTTCTCCATTCCTATATATAGTATTGTTTTATTGTTAAAGATCCATCAAGACTTTGCTTTATAATAAAAAAAAACTCTTTCTTTTTGGAATCAATACTTATATATATTTTGAAATAATGGTTTTCCATTTTCTGGTTTTTCTGTTTATTTTTTGGCATCTTGACAAATTTGCTTGAAAACTTCAATATTCCATTGAGTTTCTCATTGACAATTTGAAAGTCAGTGGAGGAATGCAGACCCTCTTGGGCCTCTTGTTACCCTCATCAGGTTGTGCAGTCCACAGTCTGTGTAGGATTAATGCATTTCTAAGCCTAAGCCATAAAATTTTGTTGGCCAGATTGGGCACAAATTGCGCTGACTCTTCAGTTAATACTTTTTTAGGTGCGAGATGAAAAGAGTGTCGAGAAGGGAATGAGGCTTTGTAAGGACCATTTTAGAAGACTTGACAATGTGATTGAGGCATCATTGCAAAACTATTGTAAGTGCCTATGAATATATAGGCACTTACAATAATTTTGCACTGACTCGTCAATTAATACTTTTTCAGGTGCGAGATGAAAAGAGTGTGGAGAAGGCAATGAGGCTGTGTAAGGACCATTTTGGAAGACTTGACAATGTAATCAACTGTGCTGGAATTCACAAAGCTGATAGGATTTACTCATTTAAACAGAGAAGGCCTTACTGCTACCAAAGCGTACAAGATTCCCTTGGCGTAAGAATTGTTTTAAGGAAGATAACTGGTCTGTTATGACTTTCTTTGTCAAATAGTTCTTAACCCTTGTCATGCTGATCCCGGACTATTCCTGCTTTGGCAGGAGGTATAGCCAAAGATCAGCCTGCACACATGTGATTTTCCTTTATAAATCAGATAAGTTTGAAAAAATAAATTTTCACAATAAAAACTGACTCACAATCAGGGAAACCAGTAATTTCAGCACTTTGATTTTGATGCATTTTTGCCAAGGATTTTTATTCAGCATGACAAGAGTTAATACCATTTTACAATGTGCCTGAAGAGTATTATGTTACAGCCCTTGTCGTCTGTATGACCAGTCTGTCTGTTAGCATTTTTTTGTGTGCACATATCCTAAACTATCAATAGGAATGGGCTGAAATTTGCACAATTACCCTCCATGATCTCTAGTTTTGCATAAAACGTTTGAAATTAAAATCACCCCAGTCATTCCTGAACTATATTTAATTATCTGCCCTTGAATGGAACAAAAATCACTATATTTCTTGAGTGCAGTTACTGTTCTCTTGCAATTTGAATGGGAAATTGAATTACAACTCGCCACAATGATTGTTTATGATGTTTTGTTTTGCATAAACCTTTTGATAGGTTAATTGTTCCTGAATTATCTGCCCTTGACTTAGCAAAATATCATTCAAGTTTAAGTAACTAATTAGCCAAGCTTAATGACAAGCCCCTACAGGCATATATGCCCTACTCTGGAAGCTCTTGTTTCCTTTGCTGTTTGGAACGAAATTTCCAATTATTGTTGTTGCCCTGATATTGTCAGTCTTCAGGTTGTAGGCAAAGGTGTTTGCAAAAGCATATATGAGCCAGTGCATGACAATTCTTACAATTTCACTCATGTGTGAGGTACAACATTTAAAGCAGGGTAGTCAATGACACAATGCAATAATAATAAATGCTGACTGCCAGAACAGGGATTAAGACCTTATCTGTTATATAGTGCATATTGAAGATTCTGGTCAGACTGTGCAGCTGCACAGGCTGGCCAGAAGCTTTGCTTTGTGCACATTTGAAATTGTTGGAAATGTCACCCACCGGCTCATATAATAGTGGTCTGGGACTAGTGACCTGGGACTATCTTTAACCTTGGCCATATAGCACATGTTAATGATATTTATTCCCCCAAAATCAATGTTGAAGGGAAATATAGTAGTCAGCTTAGTGGATTGTCAGAATTATTCAACTTCTATGTAAAGTAATTGGTTGAAATTTGGTTTTCAATATATCTTTTACATATTCGCTCAATTTCTCAGTAAGTATGACTAATGGAAAGATTTCTATCAAACTTCAAATCAAGCAGAGTACAAGTTTTGCACATCTTTTGATTATGTACAGTCCGTTGTTTTCTGAAAGAATTATGGCCCTTTGATGGTAAATCTGTGAGTCAATTTCTCAGCTTTTAGGATGTGATTTTAAACTTCATAGAAAATCTCTGGATCAATATCAATACAAAGGGATTTTGTTTAAAGATAACAGAGTGACTCCACATTAAATATGAGATTTGCATATTTGTTATGATCGGTATCAATTGTGCATTTCTTATTTTGATTACTGTCTATTGACTTTTGTCAAAAACTTATTTTCTCAATTTTTAGCTTCACTGGTCAAAGGCCACTGTGGCTTTTGTCATAGCACTGTGACAGTATCTGTCCATTCGGAACATCACTCGGCCATTTCCGTAAACTGCAACAGACCTCGGATGTATATAAGGCGGATGGGTATGTAACAAAATCGTGCATTTTGTTAGGCGGAAACGGTGTAAGAAAAAGTAGCGCTGTAGATATATATATTTTACAGTAAATAACGGCTGAAAAATCTTAATTTTTGAGAATGACGAATCATTCTCAAAAATTGAGATTTTTTCAGCCGTTATTTAAGATTCTTAAGATATTTATATTAGGAAATGATGGTTTCACGTCAGTGACTTAAACGAGTAGCGTTGGCGAGGTCGAATGTTTTCACTCCCAGGTTCGAGCTGACATCAAGTTTTTCCAAGGTTTTCCCGTATTTTTTTAAAATAGTCTGTCTATGTACATCCGAGGTTGATCGTGAGATTGGCCAAGTGGTGTTCTGAATGAGTATCTGTCTTCTGTCAATCCAACCACCTGTCTGTCCATGCTACTGGTCATGCTTTTGTCAGTTTTTTGCATCATGTGTTGGTCAACTTGCCATGTGTGTTCACTATCACAAGAGCTTTTAAAAATATCAAGGGAGATAACTCTGAAGGATTTTTGTAAGAGTAATACCTCTTTTTGGACTGCCGTTTTGAATTATCCAGCAACTGAAGCCAAGCATTTGAACATGTAAGAGACGCCCTTGATTTGCTTAAAAATAAAAGCATGGGTTATATTAGAAATGATGAAAAATGTGAAATTTAAGACCAAATATAGTTGTCATGTCTATAGGGTCTGACGCTTTGTTGCGAGAGGAAAGTGTGTGATATTAGAATTAATTCATTACAGGTCAATGTTACTGGTCGATTTAACGTTATAAGACATGCAGTTGATTTAATGAAGGATAATGAACCAGATGAAGAAGGTCAGCGTGGTGTTATTGTTAATGTTGCAGGGATTACCGCATTTCACGGAATGACAGGTAGGTAGTGATGGGTAGATTAATCGGTTATAATCGATAATCAGTTGGTTTGTGCTTCCAATTGTGATAATGGACTAAGAAATTTCATAATCAAATAATTGGTCCTCCGAACACATTAAAGCCATTATATTTTGTTTACAAATCTGACATCAGTTTGATGGCTCAGCATGAAACAGTTGTAACTGCCTATATGTTTATAGGCAGTTACAACTGTTTCATGCTTCAAGCCATGGAGTTTGTAAGAAAAATCTGCAGGATTAGTCTTTAGGTCATAAGTTTTAACTAGACTTTCTCATTCTTTTCTTCAAAGGAATGATACTGAGATTGATGTAATAATTTCTTAAACAAAATTGATTGTACAATCGATCATTAGTTGATTTACTCTTCCAACTAAAAACAGATTATCGATTGTGATTTGAAACCGATTGCCCAACACTACAGGTAGGCAGTTTTGTTTTACACTGCATTGCAAAGCTAGAAGCGAATGGAGATAGGATTATTGTAGACGTATGTCAGACAGCTCTAGATTAGAAAATAATGTAATGGTAGTACTGGTGTGAGGACATGTATGAATAAATTTTCATTTGTATTGCTACTTTTATAAAGGAGCAAGGCCTTATTTTTCATGATAGACTGACTGTTATGTAGAGACTGTTCGTCTTCAGTCTTAGGACAAAAAAATATTAGTGTGCACATGAAGGCAATTATACAGTGAACAGTGGTACCAGTTTAAACCTACAGCTTGTTTTAGTTTACCCCTTGTGATAATTAGGTAACTTTATAAGATCAGGGCTTGAAAATTCTTTAACCCTTTGCTGTTTAATCCCTTCTTTTTATGTGCCTGTGAGTTTATGATTGAGAAAACATTGTGAAAAAAGAAGAAATTGCTCCTGACAAGCAATTTCTTCTTTTTCAACACTATTTTCTACCCTACTGAATGGTTATTTTACAACTTAAATCCACTTTTAGTTTTCGTCTGCAAAATCTTTGAATTTGGACAGGTTCAAAATTTTGTAAAACAGGAAAGGGTTAAAGATCCACTTGTCCTGCAGGACAAGTGAGTTGGAAAAGTAACTCATCCTTACTATTTTTACTTGCCCTCAGAAAAAATGGAAATTAAAAAGTACCAATTGGAAGCTAAGAAATTTAATCCTGAATAATTTTCGCATGAAGTTAATTTCAAAATATTAAGGGACGTTTTCTGAAAGGACAACTTTTTTTTCAATTTAGGACTTTTATCAAATATTTATGCAAATAATGTAGGGAATAAAGATATTCAAAAAGTTTGGAACTTCCAAACTTACGAAAGGTCTCCTAAAACAAAATCATGTCCTAAAATTCTGCCTTAACATGATATTATTGAATTGGTGCAATAAAAATAGATACCAATCTTTGAAAATATATTAGTATGCTTTTCTGTGCGTTCCAAATGCAATCAGCTGGCTATACGAAGAATTTGTAGTGTGAATCACTGGAGGTCCAGTTGTTTTTGTTTACATTTAACACTGAGGGTTTTACTTGAATTATCAGAGTGTCTTTTTATTAATTGCTAGGCAATTCCTATAGGTTAAGGATTTAGATCAGAGATTGGTTGCCAGATTATAGGCCAATCAGATTTGATTTTGGAAATATGATTCTGCCACAGTTTCTTTCCTTTGACTTTCACAACTCCTATTGCAATTCCTATATCATAAAAGAAGTAATCTTGAAATATTTTATCAAATGATTAAATCAAGAGGAAAAGAATGAAGAACTGGCACATTTCTAACTCGTTCAGTAGGACAACCACAAAGTAGTTATCACATGTCCTTTCTCAAAGCTCACTCGCAATGACGAGCGGACAAATGGAATTTTCAAGCCCTGTAAGATACATTTATTAGCCTAGGATTTCAAATGTCTAAAAGTCCTTTAAATTTGAAAAATCTAAAATTCTTAAAAATAGGATAAAACAGCTTATCTGTTCTTTATTTTCTTTGCTGTTTTAGGTCAGTCAATGATAGCAGCCTGTGATGGTGCTATAATATCTATGACATTGCCTTTGTCACGAGATTTAGCAGAAGCAGGCATTCGAGTTGTCACTGTTGCACCAGGTAGGTATATAGAGGATAAATCGAAGGTTTGTTGCAAGACTGTAGTAAGTGTATATACATTGTATGTACACTAACTACAGTCTTGCACCAAATCCACGATATATGAGTTATTGCCCTTTCTTTATTGACAAAGAATAGGCTATTGACCTGCTTTTAAGGGGGCATAAATGTTTTATAAATATCTCTTGTCTTGTTATAGTATCACAACAGAATTAAAGCTTTAATCTCAATTTTAATTTGGAAAAATTCTGAGTTGAGCATCAGAAAAGTTTTATAATCTCAGGCCCTCAGGCTCAGAGTGAAACATTTCATGGGTTCGGTGCAAGACTGTGGTAAGTGTAAATACAATGTATATACACTTACTACAGTCTTGCACCAAACCCTCGAGTTGTAACTGCCTATATTTTTGGTTATGAAAATCTGAATTTGCAAAAAACAACAAATTTCTATTTACATCTGCTAGGTTTAGAAATAAAGTTGAACAATCTCTACAGGTCTGGAGGAACAGCAACATGGCTGCTGCCTCTGCTGGTCCTCTCTACAATTCAAGGGCCTCTAGCTTAAAAACTTTTGTGTTGATCGATGTTCTAAGTTTAGAAAATTAGCAGTAATGAGATAATTACAATAAGGTATCAACAACATAGGATCTGGCTGGCCAGTAATGAAGTTATTCTTGGATAATGTCACAAAAGGGTGAAATTTTTATCAAATTAGATTTATGGAGTTCAAGGCCTTTTTAGCTCGGCTGTTTCGAAGAAAACCTGAGGTATTGCTATAGCCTTTGTGTTGTCGTTGTCATTGTTGTTGTCCTCCTGCTAGAGCTTTAATATTTTATAATATCTCTGGTTCTACTGAAGGCATTCACTTGAAACTTGGCACACATGTTTACCATCAAAAGAGCAACCTATTTTATCAAGAAGGCAACTCTAGATGCATTTTGTGCAAATTATGCCCCTTTTGCGACTTAGATTTTATCCACCACCCAGCACTCAACAGCCTAGCGTAGGCACCCGTTGGTGGTGCTCTTTTTCTACATTTTTGCAGCTGGTGCTCCTACCGGGCCATGTTTTCATGTCGTTTTTCAAATCAGTACAACCACAACATTTTTACCAGCAGTTCATCCCAGCAGTGGTTCTGAAATATTTTGAAAACTGCTTGTCCACACACAAGTAACAATCACAAACATGCTTGTCTATATCTAAAACCTATTTTTCCATTAAATTCTGCAAAATAATGAAAACAAAATTTATGGTGCTAAAAAAACTAAAATTATCCTTGAAATAGATTTACTGTCAACATGGGATTACATTAATATCAGAAAAAATCTTACTTTTTAAGAAAATATTTTTCTCAAGATTTTTTTCACTTGTCTACAGACAACCTAGCCATGAAAATCTGCTTGTCTGTGAAACTAAATGGACAAGTCGGACAGGTTAAATAAGAACCATTGCCCAGTAAAGTGTAATGCTTGTCATCCTCCAAATTGGTTAGAGACAAATGACTGTGTGTGTGACATTTTTCTACAATTTCAAATGTGCATGATATACAGACATTGAGCAGCATAGCCAACCACAAAATAAGAATTTATTCTGACCACATGAAGAGGCATTAAGACCATAACTATCTTGAAAGGGCATAGTTAAGAATCTGGTCAGACTTTGTGACTGCGCAGGCTCATCGCAGTCTTAATGCTGAGCACATGTGAAATTATTGGAAATGTCATTGAGCTGCATAAACAACAACAAAATGGAATAAGAATATATTCTGACCACCTGAAGAGGCATTAAGACCATAACTATCTTTATAGGGATTAGTTAAAAGACTCTGGTCAGACTGTGACTGCACAGGCTGATCTGAGTCTTAACATTGAGCTCATGTGAAATTGTTGGAAATGTCATGCACAGGCTCAGGAGTGTTATATTTTACAATCGTCAAACTCATGATTTTAGGATTGACATCCCAATGCATTACCCCTAAGTCAGCCGGACTAGAGCTCTAGTTAATTGTGTTCTTTTCCATACTTTCAGGACTAATGGACTCTGCAGTTGTACATAGATATACACAAAAAACGAAAGAGTTTTATTTGCGTTTGAGTGAGTTTCCGCGGAGATTTGGTCACACTTCAGAATTCGCTGATCTTTGTAAACATGTTTGTGAAAATTCTATGATCAACGGTGAAGTCATTTGTTTAGATGCCGGTTCAAGATATTCATACTGAATGAACATTGACGTAGGCAGACGTACAGATTAGAGGGGGTAAAAACCTCCAAAACTAAATTCACAAAAATGCTCGATTTTATACTAAAACAACTTGCCAAAATTCATACACTTTTGACTCTGTCCCTTTGCAAATCAGAGCTATTTTTCGATAGACAATTCGCTGTTCTGTTTATTACAGACACGAGTAGGTATGAACAGAAAGGCAGAAAGTTAACATGTAGACGGACGGACAAAATCACTATTACACCTTCAAAAATTCTGAAAAACAAAATTCTTCATGGTATTAGATGGAAAATATGATATGAAAAGAAAAAAAATACACTTCATTAATTTTATTCTGAGATTTTTGGCGAAATGTTGGTCCATATAGAAGTCAAACAGACTATATCTTATTCATAAATAAAATTCTATTTAAGTCTTTTAAATTGCCTAAATTGTAGGAATTCTATGCATCTTTCTCTCTCTGATCAAATCATGCCCAAGGTGAGCTTTTGCAATCATTGAATGTCTGTAGTCTCCTCCGTTGTGCGGTGTTTATCATGCATCATCTGTCTTGCATCGTTCCCCCCTCCCCCTAAAAAGGAGCTGCCCTGAGTTCAGGATGTAAAAACGTTTTGGGAACATTTTGAGATAATACCCCTCTTTGCATGTGTCATACGTGCAAAGCGGGGTATCATTTCAAAACCTTTTAGCTTTCATTTTCATGCTTAACCCACCTACCTTATTCACAAATAAAATTCCATTAAAGTTGTTTTAAATTACCTAAATTGTAGGAATTCTATGCTTCGTTCTCTCATATCATGCTCAAGGTGAGCTTTTGTGATTATTGAATGCCTGTAGTCTCTTATGTTGTGCGTTGTTTGTCGTGCATTGTCTGTTGTGCATCGTTCCCCCTCCCGCTAAAAAGGAGCAGCCCTGCATGCAGGATGTAAAAACGTTTTGCAAACGTTCTGAGATGATACCCCACTTTGCAAGTGTATTTATGTGCAAAGCGGAACGTTCCGCTAATATTTTCATGCTAAATGCAGGGCTAGATTAATCCCACCTACCTTATTATGCTCCCTGAAGGGAGAGCATATAGCCGCCGCTTCGTATGTCTGTCCGTCCATAATTCCGTCCGTGCGTCCGTCCTTCCCCACCTATTTCTCCATAACCCTTGGGCCAAATCAAATGAAACTTACCATGTGAACTCCCTATGATATAGTGATGATGCATCTGTGACGCTTTTTGGATTTGAGGCCTCGTCACGGGAAAAGGGGACTTAGGGTAAAAAACAGTTTTTCCCAAATTTCTCCTAGTCTAACTGTCAGAATTTAGTGAAATTTCATAATTGAGTAGCAAATCAGATGCCCTTTACCATAAGCAATTTGAAATTAACATAAAAAAAAAACTATCATGGAAAAGAGGGCTAAATGTTTGTTACCTTTACTCTAGTGCGTAAAATACAGTTATTCTTTCATTTCTCCTAGTCTCATGCTCAGAATTTGATGAAATTTCACATTTCAGTAGCAAATCAGATTCCCGTTACCATAAAGTATTTGAAATTTGTGTCTAAAAATATGTCATGCAAAAAGGGGGTTTAATGTTTGTTACCATTATGTTTGCTGTACAAGATAACACCTTATTTGAGTCCTTGCAATCTGACCACAGAGCATATCTCCTAAAGTATAATAGCTATCAACTTGAAACTTTATGGGTGGATAGATCTTATGGAGGAGAAGTGCAATACACCTGAACTACAACTCTTGCTTGCATAATTTTGGAGTTATTCCCCTCTGTTATTTTTACTCCTTAGATTTTATAGGAGGCAAATCTTTGACAGTACATAGAATCTTTTATCTATAAGGCTTCAGTTTACTATCAAGCTTTCTTGGCAGGGGATGTCCATGTCCAACATGGCTCTTGTTTTTGTGACAATGCTTTATTCGGGGAGCATAATCCGTCTCTGACGGCTCTTGTTCACAAATAAAATCCCATTTAAGTTGTTTGAAATTACCTTTTTGACTTGACTTTTTTGCATTATCAAACATCTGCAGCTTAGTGTAGCACCTGTAGTTGGCACAAATGCATCTAGTGTTATCTCCCTTGATAGTATAGGTTGCTCTGGTGAACATGTGTGCCAAGTTTCAAGTAATTTCCTTCAAAAGAACCAGAGATATCACAAAATTTTTCAAAAAAGTTTTCACATGACGCCGGCAACAACAACGGCACCAAGGCGATAGCAATACCTTGAGTTTTCTCCGAAAACAGCAAAGCTAAATATGAGATTGAACAGGAAAGACTTAAACACTGACCTAGAGTGATTCATTTAATGCTAGGCTATTAAATTTGGTGGAATTAGGGCAGACAACAAAAGATATAGAGGATAATAGTTTGTTTAAGTGTAAGATCGATTTATATTCATTGAGTGAACAACAAAAGCTTTTGTTGTTCATGAAATGAAGTATTAATCGATCTTACTCGAAAAACAAACGAATATTCTATTTCTTTATTGCAAAAATGAGACAAAATGTAAAATTTCTAGGACATATTTTTGTAAAGCGTGTCATTTTGCCATTATTGCTATGCACGTTCATTGTGATGTCACTTATTTTGCCCCCTCATAGTTGACATCAGATAGGTTGAAATGCACAAAGGCAGGGTATAAGTTTTTTATTAATTTTACTGCTTTTGAGTGATAATCTACTGTTATTTTTCAAAGAACTACTGAAAAACATTAAAGAAAAAAGAGAATTTAGTTGCAACAAGCAATTTTTCCTTCACTGATATTAATTTCAATCATTAAGTATCTTCAGACTATTAAAATGCGAAATTGTGTGATTCATTCTCAGGGCCTTCTCTGGGCTGAAATTTCTTTTCGCCAACACTTTCGCCAAATTGAAAAAAATGGATCCAAATTTGGATTTTAGGAGCCAAATTTGGAGCCTTTTTTCTTCTAAAAATTGTACTTGATGAAATTGTGGATGATTGAGGATGATTGTATTTAAATGTAAATTAACATTTAATTGACAGTAACTTTTTGTAAACAATCACAGAAGTGTTTTTGGTAGCCAAGAGGTTACTAGTTGAAACACAAACCTTTTCCCTATATTAATTACCAGTCACTCATGAGCGTGTCTACACAATAACCTCTCAGCCTATGTCAAAATCAATAATTGCTGATGGGTCAAAGTTCAGATTTTTTATTGCCAGTCATTTCGCCAATTTCATTTTGCTATCGCCAAATTCATTTTATTTTCACATTTGGCGACAATGGCGACCCCCAGAGAAGGCCCTGTTCATTCTTATTCATACTAATTGGGAATTGGAAAGCATTCATCCTTTCCCATGTTTGACATTTCGATGGCTAAGAGCAAAACGGTTGTAACTCCCTATAAACATATAGGGAGTAACAACTGTTTTGCACTGAGCCATCAATTTATTTTAGACAAATAGCAATTACCGTATTTATTCTAATAATCGCCCGGGCGATTATTAGAAAAGTCATGATCGACGCAGTTGGGGGTGGGCGATTATTGGAGGTACTCTGTTGGGCAATAACCAAAACTTCCTATGTTCGGACCTACAGTGTCCCTAAAATGTGACAATGTGGTACGTATCTAGTAAATACAAAATAAATTTCCAAAAATGAGGTGCAAAAATGCATAATAATGATACTACTCAGACCTCGCAGTTTGTTCATTGTCACCGTTTTTCAATAAACAGAGCGATACGCTGCTCTACATAACATCGTTATGAAACCAAGGGATTCTCGCGAATGTATTGATATTCTACTATAAATAATGGAATAAATTGAAAGTTAATTGATCATTATGTAGATCTGATACGGTGCCCGAAAAAACTGTCGACTTTGGCAAGTAATAACGCCGACGATCTTGCTGTTCTGTTTAGATTTTGAATTCTATTCAATTGAACAAGAAACGTATGCCAGACAATCGTATCTAAATATAAATTATTTTACAAATCTTAATTCTTTTTTTATGACTGCCTAACACAGATTTCGGGCGCAGAAGACAGATTTCGGACGAAGAAGACTGAAATTACTTGATAATGCTTGTTTGGAGTGTTCGATAAATGATTCTCTAGTTTCAGAAAATAGTGTTTTTCTTCGTTTTCGTAGATAAGAAAATACCGCATATCGCTATCATGATTCCAAAGGATTGTAACTACATCCGATCATAGCTATTGCACGCACTCATTTTAATATACACTTCGCATTTCAATTGTAACCTATTGTTTTATTCTTATAAATGTTTCGCCAAATTACAAGAAAGAGAAATAAAAAGCCGAAATTGCCCTATCGCCTACCTGTTGCAGAAATAAAATTTTGTATCCCGTATTCCTCAAATTTAAAATCCACAACAAAGGTACAAAGAGACGGCTAAATAATAATCTTTAAAGGGTTTGGCATCTACCGAGACTTGTAAGCGTTGGGCGCGTGCAAGCACTGGATACACTTCCAAAAATAGCCGCCGGCGTCTTTGATCATCTGTTCACCCTCTGTGTGAAATAAACTGTTCCGCGTCCTTTACCTCGTTGCAAGACAAAATATTTATTTAATTTGCCTTTATTGGCCAGAATGCTACTCGGATTTAATTTCGGATTATTGAAACAAAAATCATTGAATATTGGTAAATTCTTTTTATTCAATTGTTTCTTAAGAACCTCGTAATTTTTTTATAAAAAGAGAGTAACCTTGTTTTGGACAAAATTTATTCATTTTTCCGTCAGTGGGAGCTGAAAACGTCCTAGCGACGTCTGACCGGTAATCATGCACGCATTCTTTCTTTGACATCGGATTCAGAAAATAGTTTTGATAATCAGTCTTTAAGATAAGTCATAGAAGCTAAATAGAAGTTATTCAAATCTGCGTAAATTGCGCAGTCACGACCATCGCAACCATAAGGATAACAGGCATTTCCCGATAATCAATAAATCTCATAAACGAAACCCAGTTCATCTAAATAATCGAATCACGAATTCAACGGAGTTTTTTTGTATTTGTTGAGGTGTTGCATAGATTTTTAAAGTATTTGTTGGAATAATTGTGAAGTTTACATTCTAGCAATTTTGCTCAAATCGGGGGATGGGCGATTATTAGAGACGTCCATTTTTTCCGAAAATCGGTCGAAAAATGGCCGATTTTGAGGGGTATTTTTGGGGGATGGGCGATTATTAGAATATGGGCGATTATTAGAATAAATACGGTAAGTATTTTAAGGTAGTGGACCCGTAATAGTTCCTCAACATTTAGGAATATAAGATCTTTCACTATGCTAACCTAGCTTTTCTACTGAAAATCATTAGGAAACCTCGGTTTACATTGTTTAAAAGGTTACTTCGGAAATGATGCAGAACTATTACAGATCTACTACCCTAAGGGTTGAAAGAATATTTGTATATGTTTGTTTTTGTATTGTTTCAGATTTTTTAATAAAGCTATGATCATGTAAAATGTTGCTTTTTCTCTATCCTTCATAGCGCTACAGTAAGGATCAAAGTGAATTTGAGAAGTTGAATTATTTTGGAATGTCTTTGAATTAGTGTTTGAAGCAATTTTTGAATGAAATTTTAAGGAGGTAAACAATATTGCTAAATTCATCCAAGTTGGATGAAATTATTGATATATTATAACTTGCCTTGAAAATATTCTTTGTACATGCACTTGTCTATGAAACTTTTTGTATCTTGGAGGACACTTCCAAAATCACACCAGCTTAAGAAAACAATGAATGATTTGTGCAAATTTTCAAATGTAAAAAATTGTGAACAATTTTAAGGCAAATTTGAATGATTTTGAATCTTTTCTGAACGGTTCCATTGAGTGTAAGGAATGAATGAGTGTGAGTGTAGCATTAGGTGAGCAATTTAGAATGGTTTTGATGGAGATGAATGTCAACTACTTGCTGATTCAGGCTGTACATAGCTTACATCTAAGGTAAGCTCCAAAGGCTGAAAGACTAGGCTTTATTATGGTATTTGGTTGTAATGACTGAGAGCCTCTTTAATTTTTAAAATGATGTTCACTGCAAAACTCTTGTAAGTGTCTATAACTCTATAGGCACTTACAATTGATTTTCAATGATTCCTCGTAACATTCTGTTTAAAAACCTCCAGAAATAATTCCAAAGATTTTACCAAAAATTCAAAGGAATAAACCTTGGGTTACTCACTGACTAATTATTAGATCTCTTTAAACTTAGCTATAATTGAGTAAAAGAATGGCATTTTTTGGCATGGCTGAATTACATAATATGTAGTTATATCGTGTTTATTGCAAGCAAAAGGACCATAATGGTATATACCACCCACCTTCCTCTCCTTGATCCAATTAATGACTATCAAAGGCCAATTTTTCATTATAAGCCATTATTGTACTTTTACTGTACTGTTGCAGAGCGGACTTGTACCCTTACAAGTGCTTATCAATAATGAAAAGCTGTTTTCCATCAAAGGGCCATAACTCTGTCAAAAATCAATGGATCTTAACCAAAATATCACTAGCATATCACTGCCTGATACTGATCAAATCCGTAAAGTTGCATTGAAATCTGTCAAATAGTTGCTGAGGAATTGAGCGGACACAGAAAAAATACAGACAGACCACGGGACAATCAAGCTGACTCCTATATACCCCCCAAACAAAGTTTAGGCTGGTAAAATGATAGTCTTATAAATATCTCCTGCATTAGACACCACAATCTACAATAAGGTCCATTCTTGTGACTTAAATTGATAGATATTCTGACTATGTTTTATGGCTCCTACTTGCTAGAGTGTAAACAAGAATATTACATTAAGACTTTTTCCTGTGATATTATAATTATGAATCCCTATCTTCATTAGTGTTCATCCTTGTGACCTGACAAACATTCTGGCCAAGTTTCGAAATAATATGACACAATTGTTCCCCTTGATGAGCACTTGTGCCTTGTGCCTTTTGAATACGCAAAGGTCAGGACTGAAGGAGATTTTTACATTGGCCATTACTTTTGAATGGTAAGTGATAGGGCCTTCATATTTCACATGATGATTGCTTGGCCCAAGACCTTTCTGTTTATACCAAGTTCAAGGTCATATGTCCATGTCAAGGTTGTCTGTCAAAGTCAAGTTTTTTTTTTCAAGGTGTTCATTTTTCTTTAACATTGATTATATTTTTTATTGTTTAGTGATAAAGACTTCATATTTCACATGATGATTGCTTGGCACAAGACTTTGATGTTGATACCACCCCGAAGGTCACACGTCAAGGTCATATTTTGAGGTTTAATTTGTGAAAATTTAACTAATATCAGCTATTAATATCGATTGGAAAGTTAAAGAGCCCTCATATTAAGAAAAAGCAAAGAGCCATTGTTATCTTGAAATACATTTTGTTCTCCTAAATACTCGTAGCTGGTACAGCTCTTGGAAGCGTTTATTTCAGTAAGTAGGGCTTTCATTTTTTTCCATGGGTAATATCTGAGTAGTCAAAAGTCAACAAGAGTTTTATTTTGTTTTGTTTCTCATGTTACTACACCAAATAGGTGTTACTGTGAAGGATTTATTTATTTACTTCGATCTATAATTATGGTCACGGGTCCTATCTCTTACAACATAATTCTCTTCCAAAAATTGTTTCCTACCATTGGATGCATGTGTAATCATAAAAAATAGAATAATGAACTTGAAACAATATTTGTAACATGTTCATTTGTGACTTCAAAATACCAGACTGCAAATGCTTTCTTGTTAAAAGTAAGAAGCCTTACTTGGGTGAATGAATAAATCAATGATTAGAATGGCTATTTTTTTTAAAGATAACTTTCCCCTTCTATAGGTTGAACCTACAGAATTTCTTCTAATAAACATTCCCAGGAGCTATACAAAACATGGGTTGATAGCTTTATTTAGTATGCATTTACTGATAATAGAAAATTAACACTTTCCTGTTTTACAAAATTTTGTTCAAATTCAAAGGTTTTGCAGACAAAAATTTAAAGTGGGTTTAATTTGAAAAATAACCATTCAATAGGGTAGACAATAGTGTGGAAAAGAAGAAATTGCTTGTCAGAAGCAATTTCTTCTTTTTTTCACAATGTTTTCTCAATCATTAAATCACAAGCACATAAAAAGCAGGGATTAAACAGCAAAGGGTTAAATTGATGACTTAAAATTATGCCTTTTTCCATATATTTTGAGGTGAATTCCTCTAAACATTCAATAAATGATTGTGTAGAAGAAATTCACATCAAATCAGAGAAAAAGTCTCAAATTTTTCCTTTTCTATGCGCATTAGAGGAAATACAGTATTATCATATTATGGCATCACATACTTCTGTTTTTTAAAGCTTTAAAGAATTCTACAAAGAACAAATCTAAACATATATATGTGAACTATTCAAGCGTTTTGATAAATTGACAAACCCCTATCTCGGGTACATGTCTTAAATATACAAACAAACATGAACTAGAAACAACCATTCAGGGGGAAGTTTTAATATAATAACAACCTTTGTGTATTATACGGAGTGACACCACATAGCAATTTTCACGTTTTCATAAATAAAATGCGTATAGGATTGAAATGAGAGTTCGAATCTAATGACACCGCTTTTAATAGACAAAGTTGATTGGTCGATGGAGCCAAGCCTCCTAATTTGATTGGGTAATTTTCTGTAACCTTTGGGTCAAGATTCAGCATGGCGACTTTGCGAACTTTGAAGGCAAGAAAGTTGCATAATTCTACTCAAATTGACTGAAGAAATGCTAGACAATGAAGAAAAGCAAACAAAGATCATTTGTTACTGACATATTTTTATTTTATTGCATCGACAGCTTTCATGACATTCTCTCCATGCCCACTTTTTTATGCAAACTGATCGAATTTAAAGTCAATTTACCAGTTCCGAACCACAGGTAGCCAACACGGGTGGGGATAGTGAAATATTACCAAATATTAACCACAAAAAATCATTACATTAATTTTTTTATCATAATACATAATATAGACAAGGTCCCGAACTACCCACTTTCGTGCAGAAAATCGGGTGCGTGGAAATACCGGAATAATTATTTGTATCCCGGCGTAACCACTTTTCGTCGCTCTCGTGTTTTCGTCGCACGAGGGAATTCCGGAAATCACATGTGCGTGCGCGTTCGTAGCGAATGTAAACAAAGATAGTTTGACAGAATTTATCATCTTAACGATTCTCAACCATTCTCATTGAAAATGGAAATACGAAAGGTAAGCTTTATCCTCGTCAAAGTTGAAGCCCCCAAAAATGTCAATTTTACCTAATACTTTTTTATTCTTGTCTTTTCACTTTGTTTTTGCCTTAAATCAAATCCGATATCCACTGTAAACAATTTCGGCTGCATCCTTTGATCATGATCGTCCAGACGCTTATGCAAATTAGACCACGCCCCCTCATTTTGATAGCTTAAACTATGGAAGCACTGAGGTACCATGTTATCAAAAATAACAGCAATCTTAATAGTTGTCACAAAATTAATTATTTATTTCATAAATT
The DNA here is from genome assembly GCA_948146395.1 of Fragum whitleyi. Classification (NCBI taxonomy): domain Eukaryota; kingdom Metazoa; phylum Mollusca; class Bivalvia; order Cardiida; family Cardiidae; genus Fragum; species Fragum whitleyi. The sequence continues at coordinate 47,063,203 of OX411550.1, read as the reverse complement.
TTGAAGCCAAATAAATGTATAATATATATGGAATCCCTAATGTGTCTTTACATATAGATTTCAAGTGTTGATATATATTTCTATAGTATTACTTTCTTTTTTTTCTGTTTATTATTTTTCAGGTCCTTGAAGTAGTTAGGGGTAAATACAGAGCCAACTATGACCAAGACGCCCTGGCTGATGCCTATAATGCTGTCATAGAGGAGAATTTGCCTGCGCAGAGAGCTGCTGCTAAGTATGGTGTCCCTTGTTCAACTCTTAAAGATAGGATAAGAGGTCGTGTTGGTCTTGATGTCATCAAATCTGGTCCCACTCCAATGTTTTCACTGGAACAAGAGTCTCTGCTTGCCAAACATATCAATACCATGGCTGAACTTGGTTTTGGATATACAAGACAGGAAACCATCAACTTGGCAACAGATTATGCCATCAACTTAGGATTAAAGGGCAAAGGAGACCCACTCAGTTTACGCTGGCTGTATAATTTCCTTGGGCGGTGGCCTGAATTACGAGTTAGAAAACCTAGGAGCCTAGAAGCAGCTAGAGCAAGAAGTGCCACTAGACCGGTAATTGATAAGTACTTTGAAGAACTTGAAAAAATTCTACTGACGTACAACTTTCAAGAGCGCCCTAATGCAATTTTCAATGTTGATGAAAAGGGACTATCAACAGAACACAAGCCTCCAAAAATTATTTCAGGAACAACATACAAATTACAAGCTGTGACTTCAGGGAGGACTCAAACTGTAACTATCATTGGTGCGGGAAATGCAGTAGGCCATCAAGTACCCCCTTTCTTTGTTTTTCCTGGAAAAAGATTTTCTGAAAGTCTAATGCAGGGATCTTCCACAGGAGCTGCTGGCACTATGAGTGATTCTGGATGGTCTAACACAGAAATTTTCAGTGAATATGTCCGTGAGCACCTGATCAAATACATGCCACAACGTGATGCCAACTCACCTTCTCTTGTCCTCTATGATGGGCACAGGAGCCATATATCTATCAGTCTTATTGAATGGGCCAAGGCAAACCATATTATTCTTTTTGTTTTACCACCACATTGCAGCCATTTATTACAGCCATTAGATGTAAGCTGCTATGGGCCTTTTGAGCTGAGCTACAATGCTGCATGTCACACTTACCTGAGAGAGTCTGGAGGCAATGTGATTACAAAGTATGATGTGTGTCGGATAGCCTGTAAGGTTTACACAGCTACACTTACCCCATCAAATATCCAAGCAGCCTTCAAGAAATGTGGAATTTATCCATTCAACTCATCTGTAATTCCAGACTCACTTGTTGCTCCATCTATGTCATTTTCCCGTCCTGTTACCAATCAAGTTGACCCACTACCTTACAAGCCTTCAGACCATGACCAGTCTCACAATACCTGTAATTCTTCAGATGTCACAGCAGAGAGATTTTTAGAGTGCAGAGGTGGAGAAATCCTAAAAAACGTTAAAGTTGCCAAAGTCAGAAATACCCTCAGTAAAGTTGTGGCTGGAAAAGCAATTACAGATGACACTGTTGTTGATGCTATTAAAAATCACATTAACTCTCAGAAAACTAAGAAAAGGAAGGAACCAACACCTGGGACATCAAAAGCCAGTCCAAGTCCAAAACAATCAAGGAAACAAATCTCCAAGAAAAAGAGCACAACCTCTACATCCAGTCAGAAGAGAGCTACAAAGCCCAAAGAGATATCTCAAAGCTTCTTTTCAGAGAGTGACACTGACTCTGACATTCCTGAAGAGGAAAAATGTAGTGTCTGCCATCAGTTTACACCTAAGGAGCTCAAGGAATGCACTTCAATTGTTTTCACAAAATGGGGCCAGTGTGATGCCTGCGATTCCTGGGTTCATCTTAGGTACTGCACTCCAGTTAAAGTGATCAGACGTGGTGATGAATTTCTTTGCCCAGGGTGCACCTTGAAAAGAGCCGAATTTTAAACATGACCTGCTTTCTTTTGTAATTTGATGTTAATTTTAGATGTTTGCAAAGTTTGTTTGGCTATTCGTTAATCAAATTGTTTTATGTCATTTGTACACTTTCAGATAAGGGGTTGTATTGATTTTTTTAGCCCTTTTACTTAAATTCAGTTGTATTTCTTGGAAAATAGAATTCTAAAATTTATTATAGGAACTCAGTTATGTTTATTTTTTTGATTTTTCAATTTCTCATTTCTTATTTTGTTTGAAAAATTTTACAAGTTTCATTTTGAGTAAGTTTGCTGATGGCTCACACTGTCCACCATACTTATGAAACTCTCTTTGGAGAACGACGAAAACTGGTGACGTCATCGAAGGGATGTCCCAGGTTAGTGACCTCCATTTTTGTTCTTGATTGAAATAAGAAAACCTGTTGGCATTTAGTTTTTTGTGCAGATTTAATCAGAGAATGTTGAAGATTTTACAGAATTGTTCACTTATCAAAAAGTGTAAGCTATTTCCGGTTCAGCCCGAAATTATTCTTACACCGACGAAAACTGGTTACTCCGGGATACCGGATTAACCAAATTAAACAGGATTAATTTTCAAAATATTAACCAAATTAAACAGGATTAATTTTCAAAATATTAAAAAGATAATAATGTGTAAATGAAAGGCAGAATTTGTAGTAAATGAATACAATTGACATGAAAGATACATTTTGAATTGTCTAAGCGATAAAAATTCTTTGTTTGTGGTACCAAATTAATCCTGTTACTCCGGTGATTTGATATTGAATGAAGAATATCAAAGTAGATGAAATTGAACAATATTAAAAATTTTCATTAATTTTCAAGAGAAATTTAAGTCATTGAAATAACAAATACGTAATATCTTTAGGATTTAACAACGGAAGACGAGGAAATGTACTGTCATATCAATTTAAATTACTGAATTAAATATCAGGAGATATAATTATCCAATACCGGATTACACTCATTATCCTATCAACACCTGTTTCATTTAAGTCTTAGTTACTGGATTAATGACTCGTTAAAGACATTATATTATGAAAAAAAGATTAGGCTCTTAAAATTGATAACTATTTTGATTCAGTGGATTCAACTTGCGAAGATTCTTGGGTTAACAGGCAACACCGAATTAATTTGAAAAAGCCAGTCATCAGGTAGGTAAAAACAAAAAACAAAAAAGAAAAAAATTCATTAAGTTTCATTCAACACGGTGACTCTTTTTATAACAATAATTACTAATTAAAAAAAAATATCTAACTATTTTATTTTGTTTTGAAAATTAATCCAGTTTAATTCGGTTAATCCGGTATGAATAATTAATCCGGTATTTCCATGCACCGCAGAAAATCTGGTCGACCGAGATCGCGCAAGTCCAATTTACACCTATAAATCCATGTTTAATACGATGGTCTACTTAAATTACTTATTGCATTCTAAAGATAACATCTTTTCCTGTCACTTACCACCTGATTCTTTGCAGAAATGCAAACAATTCAATAGGTATTCACATATCAATTTGATACCTGGAAGAAAACATTTCTGCATCGGCCATTTTTGTTTATTAGCCTTCGACCAATCAGATAGCCTGATTCTACAGTTTAATTGTAACAGGTTATCTGATTGGTCAAAAGCTCATAAACAAAAATGGCCGTTGCAGAAATTTTTTCTTCCAGATTCCAAATTGAAAAGTAAATATGAACTGAATTGTTGGCATTTCTGAAAAGAATTAGATCGTGAGTGACAGAAAAAAATATTATCTATAGAATGCAATCAGTAATTTAAGTAGAGCATTGTATTTAAACTGGGTTTATAGGTGTAAAGTGATATTGCGCGATCTCGGCCGACCAGATTTTCTGCATAATAATAATATAATAATAATAATAATAATAACGACTTTATTTAAAGAGGATACATATTTGGTTTCCCAATCTTCCATATGGTCCTCACAAAATTGGTTTACAAAAGCATACAAATATTTACACAATTTTATACAAGATGATCAACATGATTTACCCATTTCCTAACACTCCAGCTTTTAACACCTAAGGAGAGGCCTTTGGAAACAACATGGAAAATGAAGAAATGACCTGTTACAGGCACTTTTCCTTAGTCCTAAATGTTTCCTTCCCCAAAAACTTAAATGCATCATAGGCAACGTCTATGAATTCAGACCTGGGGTCTTAATCCTTGTTATCTAGAAATGGGTCAAGGATATTTTCTAATTCAATAATCAAAAACACTGTAATAAGATAAGAATGTTGGGTTATCCTAAGTTCCTTAGCTATACCACTGTGTTTTCAATTTCTTTGACAAAAGGAAATAACTTATGCTGTTTGAAAATATTAATATTACTTTAAATTTTCAAAATTAACGAAAGCAATTTATCGACCAGTATTAATCATTTGTAAAATTTTGTTTTACATCAAAATTTGAATAGTATAGACTGCTGACAAGATACATAAAAGCCTTTTCAATGTTTTCAGCAGTTTAGGTTCAGAATCAGGATTTAACCACAGACAACTTGAAATCAAATAATGCATACAGCTTTTGTTCACATAATACCTTTTGACAACATCATCACTTTAACAGATTAAACTAAGTTTTAGGGAAACACAGGTAAATAAATCAGAGTTAACAAATACTTTAATGTCATATTCTTTTGTGTCCAGTTGCTTGTGTAGATTTATTTTCTGTAGGGTCAAATTGCACTTAGAAAGTGGAAGTTTTCATAAAAATGATATTTGGCAATAAATCAACATGACATATATGAAACAGACATAGAAATTGAGAAGAAGAAGAATGTTGAAAGTTGAAAATTGTACAGTGTGTACATCTTATTTTCAACAGCATTATTTCTCTTTCTTCTGATAAGATTACACCGACCAATGAATATTTAAGCATAGTTTAACAACTGGACATTGATTTTTATTACTAGACAATTCTATATACTAGCTTTGAAGACATTTAGTTGTATTTCAGTTTAAAGAAGTAGCATGGAGGATCATCATCATACCATTAACAAATCGAAACTCTTTATCACCAATCGGAGAAATCAGTAATGATACTAGACATAAATATTTAGTCATTAGAAGATTAAACAGTACGATAATTCTTTATTAAGTTAAGTAACATTAGAAAACTAAACATTTGCAGTAAACAAATTTGGTTGATTATCATTAATACATTTTAATGATAAACTGCCTATCATTCTGTTTTATGTATGCACAAGTAGACCTTCAGGAAATTTCCACTGTAGATAATTTGATTTGAATCTTTCTATAGTATCTGAATTCCTGACTTGAAGAGGAAGAGTATTCCAAATTTTTGGTCCTGAATAGTTAAAAGTCTTGCGACAAATCTCGACCCTTGGTTTTGGCACATGTAAAAGATTATTTTCTGAAGATCTTAAATGAATGTTATGACAACTGGATGCTCTGATGCACTTTGCTTGAATATACGTAGGAGCCATATCGTGCTTTGTTGCTTTATACATAAGTATTGATTTTTTGTATTCCACTCTATCACTGAACTTCATCCATCCAAGCCTTTTAAATAAAGACTCGGATGGAGTATCAATTGGCTCTTCTAGAATTATTCGAGCTGCACGCTTTTGGAATTTTAGAATGTCATTTACTAGGTCTTTACTACAGTTTCCCCAAATTATACAACAGTAATCCAAGTGGGGTAATATATAGGCATTAAAGTACAGTTTACAAATATCCAATGATAGAAATTTTCTTATTCTTAACAAGAGATACAGCAATGAGTTGCATTTTTTTAGTGTACATTGGACTTGCATTTTCCAGTTAAGTGTGTTGTCTACATAGACTCCAAGCAATTTTTCTGAGTCTGTATATTCAATAGTTTTTCCACTCATCTCTATTTGTAAACCTGATCTGTTTTTGATTTTTGATAGATTATTTTGGGACGATATATACATGGCTTTTGTCTTTTCAATGTTTGGCACCATTGCATTCAAATCACACCATTTTTGGACAGATCTTAATTCATTTTGTAGTGTATTATGCACTGCATTAACATTGTTTCCAACCACTGTAATTGAAGTGTCATCAGCAAACATATCAGTTGTTGAAGATTTAAGATGCAAGGATAAATCATTTATATAAATGATGAAAAGTAAAGGCCCCAGTACAGAGCCTTGAGGCACACCACATAAAATACCTTGAGAATCAGATAGTTTTCCAGAAATACTTACTTTCTGTAATCTTTCTGTAAGATATGACCTAAACCACTTGAGTGTGTGCATTGATAAGTTATAACATTCAAGTTTTTGAAGAAGTATTTCATGATTAACCAAGTCAAATGCTTTGGTAAGGTCAAGAAAAATTGTGCCAACAAGTTTGTGTTCATTAATTGCGGAAATCCAGTCGTCAATGATTGCTGTGAGAGCAGTTTCGCATGAGTGATTTGTTCGAAATCCTGATTGGTTAGAATGCAAAAGATTATTTGATTCAAAGTACTGCTTTAAATTATTTGAGACATGTTTCTCAATTATTTTTGAAAGAATTGGTAGAATTGAGATAGGTCTGTAGTTATTTTTATCCTACTTAGAGCCTTTTTTATGTATTGGCGTGACTTTTGCCAATTTAAATTGTTCTGGAAATATACCCTTAATTATGCTTAGGTTAAAGATCTTGACAAGAGGTTTAGAAATTACATTAGAACTTATTTTAAGGAATCTAGGACTAAGCCCATCTAAACCAGTGGATTTTGAAACATCAAGAGATTGTAATTGCTCCTTTACATACTTCTCTGTCAAAGGGGGTATTTCAAAGTATTTTTTATCAGTAAGCAAGTGGTTTGCATGGTCTTGAATAACTTCTTTACAATAATCATTTAAGTCTTGAACAAAAGGTGCATTATTATAAATGCTTGTGAAAAAAGAATTGAAATGGTCCGCTGCGGTTTTTGAATCTATTATGGGACAGTCATTTTCATCATTTATCAAAGGACTTTGGCTTAATTTTGTTTTTCCAGACAAATCCTTTAGACTTTTCCACAATTTCTTAGGATTTTTCTTATTCTGGTTAATAGATTCAGTGTAAAATGCTTTTTTGGCTTTTGAGATACGAAGTTTAACTTCTTGTCGCCAGTATTTGTACTCATTAATATCATTTCGTTTTTTTAGCATCATTGCGTTGGTGTATAGCATTTGAAATATTTTCACAGAACCAATCAGGTTGGTGGAAATGTTTGACTCTTTTCTGTTTGAGTGGGGCATGTGAATTTAAGATTTCTAAGAACATTTTAGTAAAAGTATCAAGGGCATCATCTGGGTCCTCAAAGATATCAATGACAGACCAAGGTTGTTTTTCTAGGTCAGAGATAAAGTTATTTTCATTAAAATTCTTTACACTCCTGTATGTAATACATGTATGAGAAGATCCTTTCTTTTCTTTGATGTTTGATAATCTTGAAAATTGTATAGGGTTATGGTCACTTAATGACAGTAATGGAATGGCCACATTTATAATTTTTTCTGGTTGATTTGAGTACACATGATCTGTGATTGTAGATGTATTTGATGTAACCCTTGTAGGTGTATTAACTAGCTGTTTTAGTCCAAAAGTGTCAATGATTTTATTCCATGAAGTATTGCTTGTAGTATTATTACTGAAACTATAATTAAAATCTCCAAATAATATTATTTCCTTGTCTTCAGAGTACAGTTTTTCAAGGAGAACTTCTAAATTTGAATTCCAAACTTGTAAAGAAGAGGGAGGTCTATAAATATATCCGATTATAAAAGGCTTTTGATTTGTGCAATGAACTTCAATCCATATTCCCTCAATGTTTTCATGTTCTAAATCAGTTCTTTCAGTGCAGTGTAACCAGTCTCTTACATATAAGATAACTCCCCCACCATTTGATGATCTGTCACGACGAAAAATTTGGAATCCTGGAAGTTCAAATTCACTATTGGCATATTTGTCATTGAGAAATGTTTCTCCTAATCCAATTATGTCTGTTTGTTTGTTTACTTGCAAAAAAATTTTGATTTCATCAAATTTTGGATAGAGATGGTTGACATTCAAGTGAAAAAAATTAAGTTCTTGTGCAGAGTTATTAGCTATTTCTTTCTTTATTTTTCTGTTTTCTTTGTTTCATTTTTGGTATGACCGTATTTACCTTGCAATTTTGATTATGAGGGTCTGAGATTTGATTTGGTAGGGCAGTTTTGTTAGTATTGGTTTTACAGTTAAATGATTGATCTTTGTCCATATACTGGTGTGATTCATTAAGAGAATTAGATATATACCCCTTAACCCCTTGAGAAGAAATATTGTGTTCAAACATAGACTTGCTATTTTTGTCACAGTCATTTGAACATTCACATATAACACAATTACATTCTGGACATAAAGAAGAAAGTATTTGAAAATTATTGTGTACATTAATGGCATCTACTTCTTGGCCTAATTTTCAATAATAAAGATGGCAGAGCTTTTGTTTGTGGCCATCTTTTTGACAATGAAGACACTTTATTGGTTTTCCATGAAAACACTTTTCAGTTGTATGGTTCATTTCACCACAATATCTACAATATTGTTGTTCATTATGTCTTAGGATATTTACTTTGCAGTCAATGTTTTGTAAGAGCGATAGAGTTCCTTCATTGTTTAGGTGAATGCCATCGCTTTGGTATAGAGCTTGATTAACCACCACACTCAGATTTTGGTAGGCAGGCTGATGGGCTGGAGTGTCATAGAAAAATCTGTCTTGGTTAATGAAACTAACATTATGGTATTCACACAGATTTATAAGTCTCAGATTCATTTCTGTAGGGTCCACATCAGCTCGTGGTAGAATGGCTGATATGTATATATTACATCCTAGGCTAATCCTATCACGGGGGTCAAATAGGAGTCTGTCGTATTTTGCCTCAGTAGATTGAATACTTTGGCCACTACTGAGATCGTTTCCTCCAATTTGTAGAATAATGTTTTGGTATGGTTTGATATCCATCTTATTCAAAACATGATTGAGATAACTTATTTTGGCACCTCTGTGAGTTCTCACATCTGTATTTTTAAGACTTCTAGTTTTTATCCCCTTTAAGATTGAAGAACCAATTATCAATGTTTTGGCTTCCATTTTAGCCCCTTGCTTTGATTTGTTTTGATTTTCTGATATAGATGGAATTTTAGGGGCATAGAGGCTATGTTTTGTTTCCATGTTTGGTCCATTTGAACTCACTTCGACCTGCAGTGATAGATCACTGATATCTTCTAATGAGTGTGGGGCTAATACAGCGCTTGTTCTAAGATCCTCGTCAGTTTGTGTGTGTTTATTGTCCAGCTCTAGTTTTGTTGGAGATATTCCTGGACGAAAGACATCATTATCCGTCTGAGTAGCCACAGAGATTTTTGTTGGTGGTTTGGGCACAAGAGACTGTGTAATTATGTGCATTTGTCTTTCTAGCAAAACAATTCTATCCTTTAAGGTTTCAAATTCTTGGATTGAAATACTATTGTCCCCTGGTGAGTTAAAGGCGAAGAGATCAGATTTTATTAAATCTTCTTCCACAGCACTAATATTACGATTCGGTAATTGTTCATGAAACGAATTTGATTGGTCTACAGAATCAATCCGATTTACCACATTGACTGATAAAACTCCTGGTAATGGTGTTGATGCTCTTGGCTGGGAATCAATCACTTTCACATCTGTTTGATGGTAATCATTTTCAGTTTTTAAAAAGTTGTGTACCCATGACATGTGCTCAGGACCTTGTACATGGAGTTTGTTTGTAGTAGGGTACAAAGTAACTGTATGATTTGACACTTTGTAGATGAGACCATTCTGGAAATCTCCTCGAATGAAAGTTAAATTTGAATCTAAATGTATTTTGACTGTTTGCATAATATTAGGTTGAAGAATCAGTGTACAGCTTCCCTGATTTTGCTGTACACTAACATGGTCCGAAAAACATGGTTGAGGAATATCTGTTTGTAAGGAGTTCTTAAAGGATTCATATTGACTGACTTGATTATTGATTGATTTATTCTCTTCAGGATCAATATTTATATCTTGAGATGTGAAGCCAGAAAATGATGATTTATCACTTCCAAACAGTATTGAGGCAAAATATTGAAGGGAGTTGGATGCCATTTTAATTTTTGGGCACAAGATTGAAGTCCACCTGTCCCAACTTGTTGTTTGCAAAGCAATATCCTTACATAAACATCATTTAGGATTAGAACATTTGTTGACACTTCTTATCCTACAAATCTAGAAAGTCTTTCTAAAATACATTGTGTCCATATTGTTCTTTAAGAGACACCATTAGAGAAGGATTATGATGTAATTACTTCCCAAGCTTATCTTGTTTGTACAAATACTGAAGTGTAAATCCAAGCTTGGCATATCCAATATTGTAGAAATTCATATATTCCATTCTTCATATTTCACATATTTTCTTAAATAAGTCCAAAATCACGTTGCTAAATTCAAAATTGAATCCATAATCTTAAAGTCCAAATTTTGTCAAACAAATACATATAATTTTTATGAGCCTTTAAGGAAAAGAAGTCTGTGAATAAAATAAAAATCCAGGAGCTAAAAATCCATGTCTTCACTGGTCAGTGTCACACAACAGTAGAAAAAACATAAACATAAAAGAGGGTAGTTCGGGACCTTGTCTATATTATGCATTGTGATAAAAAAAATTAGTATGACAATTTTTTGTGGTTAATTTTTGGTGAGATTACACTATCCTCACCCGTGTTGGCTGCCTGTGTTCCGAACCATGACCGGTTCACTTGCCGATATCACTTAAATAATTAATATAATAATAGGTTTAACCTTTAGACGGTAAAAGTAATTTGAAGAAAGAACCATTCCTGTTTTACTAATTTACTCAACTTAAGCTACCGAATTTAACAATAAAGCACACCTAACCTTTCGCTATATCGACATGTATGAATGATGTATCAAATTCAATATTATGTGTGTGTCTGTTCCGACGCTCTTTCTGTTTTTCGCTTGAGAGGGGTTTAAGGCCGCTTTTCGTCATTTTCAAGTCATATGCAAACAAAACAAAACAAAACAAAAAGAATCCCTTATTTTATATATTAATCCCCTCTACTCTGAAGATATTGTCACTGGAAAAAAAAGTGCAGTTCAAATGTGTAATAAACTTCCCCAAGTGCTGGCTGTACAAAACATGCACATGATAACTAATTTTCAGAGACCAAAATAGGCTTTTTATCAAATCGATGGCTACTTGATTTTTATGCTCCCCGAAGGGAGAGCATATACTATGATATAGCCGCTGCTTCGTCTGTCCGTCCGTCCATCCCCACCTATTTCTCCATAACCCTTGGGCCAAATCAAATGAAACTTACCATGAGAACTCCCTATGATAAAGTAATGATGCATCTGTGACGGTTTTCGGATTTCAGGCCTCGTGATGGGAAAAGGGGACTTAGGTTAAAATACAGTTTTTCCCAAATTCTCCTAGTCTAACAGTCAGAATTTAGTGAAATTTCATATTTGAGTAGCAAATCAGATGCCCTTTACAATAAGCAATTTGAAATTAACGTAAAAAAAAATATATCATGGAAAAAGGGGGCTAAATGTTTGTTTCCTTTATGTTAGCATGTAAAATAGTTATTCCGTCCGTCTGTCCCGACCTATTTCTCCATAACCCTTGGGCCAAATCAAATGAAACTTACCATGTGAACTTCCTATGATATAGTGTTGATGCTTCTGTGACGGGTTTTGGATTTCAGGCCTCGTCATGGGAAAAGGGGACTTAGGGTAAAAAACAGTTTTTCCCAAGTTTCTCCTAGTCTTAACAGTCATAATTTAGTGAAATTTCATATTTGAGTAGCAAATCAGATGTCCTTTACTATAAACAATTGGAAATTAACGTAAAAAAAATATGTCATGGAAAAAGGGGGCTAAATGATTGTTACCTTTACGCTTGCTTGTAAAATACAGTTATTCTTTCATTTCTCCTAGTCTTATGCTCAGAATTTGATGAAATTTCACATTTCAGTAGCAAATCAGATGCCCTTTACCATAGACTATTTGAAAATTTGTGTCTAACATATGTCATCCAAAAAGGGGGATTAATGTTTGTTACCTTTATGTTTGCTGTATAAGATAACACATTATTTGAGTCCTTGCAATCTGACCACAGAGCATATCTCCTAAAGTATAATAGCTATCAACTTGAAACTTTATGGGTGGATTGATCTTATGGAGGAGAAGTGCAGTGCACAAGAACTACAACTTTTGCTTGCATAATTTTGGAGTTATTGCCCTTTGTTATTTTTTATACTTATGATGGTTGGCCCAGTTTTCGTGGTATTAATAATTCACAGGGGACTCCCGTATGACAAAAACAAGTCAGTGCTACAAAAATCATTAAATAACACTTGAACATATTTGTTATTTTATTACTTACCAACATCTTTGTCAATTGCGTGTTATTGTTTACATTGGAAGCCATTTTGGATAAGCTGTTGACCCCTGACCTCGTCGGAATTGAGGCTCCAGAATTCGTGGGTCGTTCAATAAGCCAATGACAAATTCCTTGTTTCTAAATTTTCCTCCAAAATTTTGACACTTCTTAAATTAAAAATTCCTTGTGAATGATTAAAAGTTGTTGTGAAAAGAATACAGTGGCTGATATAATAATAAGTTCATCCCAAGTACATCTGCATAAATGAATTGAAAGATTTCTGGATAGAAATATTTGTAAAAGGCATCTTCTTACCGTTTTATGCCACATTTTCTTTCTTTACTTGACTAGAAGCTAGTGAAGATGGTGTAGGGTGTTCGTTGACGCAGTAACATTCGAACGACAAAATTATAGCGCATGGACGTCGCGTGCTTAAGAATGACGTAAGATTATCCGGAATACCACAAATTTAGGGTCCTCCACGAAAACTGGGCAAATCACCATAGATTATGTCTGGAGCATATCTCCTAAAGTATAACAGCTATCAACTTGAAACTTTATGGGTGGATAGATCTCATGGAGGAGAAGTGCTTTGCACAAGAACTACAACTCTTGCTTGCATAATTTTGGAGTTATTGCCATTTGTTATTTTTAGCTCGGCTGTTTTCGGAGAAAACCCGAGGTATTGCTATAGCCTTGGTGTCGTCGTCGTTGTCGTCGTCGTTGTCGTCGTCGTGCGAAAACTTTGACATTTTGTGATAACTTTTGAATGGTAAGTGATAGGGCTTTCATATTCCACATGATGATTGCCTGGGACAAGACCTTTCTGTTGGTACCAAGTTCAAGATCATCAGTCAAGTTCAAGGTCATTTCTCAAGGTCAAACTTGTGAAAAAAATTTGACAAATTGCCATAACATTTGAATGTTAAGTGATAGGGTCTTCATATTTCACATGATGATTGCCTGAGACAAACACTGTCTGTTGGTACCAAATTCAAGGTCATCAGTCAAGGTCAAGGTCATTTTTCAAGGTCAAATTTGTGGAAAAAAAACCCAAAATTTTTACATTTTGCAATAACTTTTTAATGGTAAGTGATAGGGTCTTCATATTTCACATGATGATTGCCGGGGACAAACACTTTCTGTTGGTTCTAAGTTCAAGGTCACTGGTAAAGGTCAAGGTCATTTTTTAAGGTCAGACTTGTGAAAAAAATGCAAAAACTTTGACATATTGCAATTACTTTGAATGGTAAGTGATAGGGTCTTCATATTTCACATGATGATTGCCGGGGACAAACACTTTCTGTTGGTTCCAAGTTCAAGGTCACCGGTAAAGGTCAAGGTCATTTTTCAAGGTCAAACTTGTGAAAAAATGCAAAAACTTTGACATTTTTGTGATATCTCTGGTTCTACTGAAGGCATTCACATGAAACCTGGCATACTTATTCACCATCTAATTGACAACCTTTTTACAAGGGGGATAACTTTTGAAACATTTTTTGCAAATTATGCCCCTTTGTCTACTTAGTTTTTTTCACCATCCATTAGTTTTTTTACCATCCAGCACTTACAGCGGAGTGTAGGCACCCGTAGGTGGTGCTCTTGTTGATACTTAGATTATGTCTGGAGCATATCTCCTAAAGTATAATAGCCATCAACTTGAAACTTTATGGGTGGAAAGATCTCATAGAGGAGAAGTGCAATTCACCTGAACTACAACTCTTGCTTGCAAAATTTTGGAGTTATTGCCCTTTGTTATTTTAATTACTTTAATTTTATTGGAGGCAAATCTTGGACAGTACAAAAGAATCTTTTATCTATTAGGCTTCAGTTTGCTATCAAGCTTTCTTGGCGGGGGATATCCATGTCCAACATGGCTCTTGTTTTTGTGACATTCTATTCAGGTAGCATAATCCGTCTCTGACGGCTCTTGTTCTCATTTATTTCTAGAATGATTTCCACTGTCACAGTCATTTAGGATAAGTGTTAACATCGGAAGCAATTATCATAATATGAGTTAAAGATACTCAGTACAATTCTTATTGGTTTTTCTTTGTAAAAAAATGTTACAATTAGTTTAAAAATCAAACTGCGATTTTTGTTAAAGATTTCATTTTTTTCAAAGCTTAACCGAGAATATTGCGGCAAAAGATTTCATCGAAAGTCTTTCAAGTCTTATCCCGACATTAAAACGCAGCAACAATGACGTTGTTTTAGCGGGAAAACATAACGTCTTATTTCCCCAAAGTGTAGAATGATGTCATATGCGGAGGGTAAAAAGAAAATGTCAACCAGACGAGATTCTAAGGAAAAATGTGCAACTCTTTACATGTAAGGCTGATTCTTATCCAAATTTACGTTCACTACAATCCAAATTTTGATAATGATCAACAGGAATAAAATCGAAGAAAAAAGTAGATAAATTGAAATAAATAATAAAACAAAATGGCGAAATCTCGTGAGATCACCATCCTCCATGTAGGCCGCCATTACGACACAAAATTAAACTTTGATGGTATATGTTTTTGATTTTGATTTTAATTTTTTAAATGTTTTACACGTATTATCTAGAAGCGAGAAAAGCCGCAAAGCGCCCAAGTTACTTTTCCCGTAATACTCGAGGTAGTACAGTTGTCATTTTCTAAGGGAAACGGATGTTTTTATAAGAATTTTGGAGTATCTAAACATGTCCTGTGACGGAAGCCAAAGTTGATTGTAAAAACATCCCTTCTCTTAAACTTGGTGGCTGCACTACCTTGTGTATAATTTATTAAAGTGAGATCATAGGCACTTGATGCAGGATTTAATAACAATTTACCAATATCACTAGTCTATGATAAGTAATCATAGATCATAGATAATTACTCTGACAGTGCCACTCTAAGTTAAGCACAAATAAGAATCTAAGATTTGTAATTGTTCTGATTATCTAAAGAATGAGGGGGTAAAATAACACCTGTTTGCTAAGTGAATGACTTCGTGACCAAATAAAATTCAACCGACCAAGTTTTGATCTATGATCAACAAGAGGAGGTGAACGCGAAGTATGCTGAAATTTGGGTATTGTTCTAAAACAAGGCTGACAATTGCTTTCATATTCATCAAGTAAACAAGAGTTCCTTGTTTGCTGTATGCATACATGTATGTGCAATACGATAAGCCGGTGTTGAAAACCATTCCACCCCGGCATTAAATGATAGAGGGTACTGATAGGCTAATTTGACAGGTCGCCCTACGAAACCTGAGGCTGACATTTTCCTGTAACTCAGTTCTCAGTGACATCCTTTAGAAAATTTAAGCTGGCTGTATGCACTCGATGTTCGACACTAACAGTTTCCGGGGGGCTCACAGCTCCCAAAATATTGGGAGGGATCCTATATATCAATGGCTTAGCGCGAAACAGTTGTAACTCCCTATATGTTTACAGGGAGTTACAACCGTTTTGCGCTGAGCCATCGATATATAAGTTCAAAGCAAGGGATTCTGTCAGCATAATACTATATCCATAGAATTTAGGTGTCTTCCAAACAGAATCGATTTCTTTTCAAGCCAAAGTTCTTACTCCCTTATTATGCCTCCCCCCCTCCCCCTTTGAAGAAAAAAGGGTAAATTGCTTTGCATGGGTAAGTTGGTTGGTCTCTGTAGACCATTTTTGTCAAGAGCATATCTCAGACTATGCGAGCTAATTTTATGAGACTTCACAGTTGGGTTGATCTCATTGAGGAGAAGTGCAGTTCACAAGAACCATTACTCTACTTATATTTTTTTAGGTATCACCCTTTGTTATTACTTTAATTCATAACTTTTTTGATTTTTGTCCAGCATATATTTCAAAACATATGCTTTATTTCTCATTGAAACCCTAAATTGTGGGTACTCATTTGAATGTTTTGACAAGGCAATTCAAATTAGTACCCACAACATAGGATCAAGCAATTATCAATTATAGATAATATTAATATATATATTTCGTGAAGAAAACAAAACTTTGACTTCACAGGCCTTTGATTTAATTATTTAATATATAGATAAAAGTATAATAACTGGTTAATCACCTTTTTGATCCTATAATTATATACATATATGTGTAACCTGTCATGTGAAAAAGGACCATCTGGGAAGTGCATAAAGTGTCAACCCTAGTCTGGCTGGGCGGACTGCGCAGATTGACTAGGGTCGAAACTTTTTGCACTTGGTCTATTTTCTGAATCTAGAATGATCAATCCACCTTTAGTAAAATAATGTTTGAAATACAATTTCTGGTTAACCTATGCTGGCCCCAATCTCTTTTTCAAAAATTCATTTTACAGAATTCCCAGATGATCCTTTTTTGTGGGACAGGTGTCATATATTTCTTATGTTGCAGAAGTCAGTATCTCTTGTTACTGGAGGGGCATCTGGACTTGGTAAAGCTACAGTAGAAAGGTTTGTGAAACAAGGCTCCAAGGTTTTGATATGTGATCTGCCTAACTCAGGTGGGAAAGAGCTGGCTGAACAACTTGGAGAGAATTGTCTATTTCACCCTACAGACGTAAGTTAGTAGGAAACTTAACCCATTTAAGTTTTGATAGTTCTGCAACATTTGGGAACTCATGATCTTTCACAATGTTGACGAAACATGAGGAGGCCTCAGTAAAGTTCAGTAATTCTGAAACATTGTGGAACTTTTACGGGTACACTATCTTTTGTCTGAAGAAAGTGGATATTGCTTATAACAAGCTATGTCTTCTTTTCCTTTGATATTTTTGTAAACACTTATAACAGTTTCTCTTCAACATCTACAATGTCTTTGAGTTTTTATCGGTCAAAATTTTAGAAAAAAAAAGCGAACTTCAGAAAAAGTTGATAGTAGAACAAATTTTTTATAGTAAGTATTCTTTAGAAATGACTTTATGTTAAAGGTCAAAGATTGCACTTAAAAGGTCAAACATTTGTTGGCATGAAGCAAGTTCTCTTACGTTTTGTTTGTATAGTATTAACACCACTTTCAACTGTTTTGCAGTTATTATCAGTAGAGTTCCTGTTATTTACTTAGGTGTGATCAAAAGGCAAATGTCTACAGCTTGCCAGATTCTTAATTATGGGGTCACATATTCATACAGTGTGATTAGGTTTTAAGTTTCATACCTCCTGGCTCCATGAAATCAACAAATACTCTCTTCATCTCTTAAGTAAATTTGGACTCCTTACTTTGAGCTTGGTCTTCTTGATTTAATGAGTTGGAAGTCAAATGGACTCCTTTTTCACATATGCAGGGATCATTTTGGGTTGAGATATTGAGAGATTCTCTCATTTTTTCTGCAAGAAATCTCATTAAAAATGGCTCAATAAGAGAAAAATCTCACAGCAAAATGTAATTTAGTGAAGGGTTTGGTAAATTTTCTTGCTAAAAAATTCTTAACTTCACCTAAGATTTGGCTAGATGAGATATTTTTACATATATATTTCTGAGCCAGAATAATCCCTTTATGTGTATGTGTTGACCCCTGATCCTTGTTTTGCCCCTCTCCAAAGAAGAGGGGGTATAATTAGCTTTGCACTTAGTCTTGTTGGTCTGGCTATTAGTGGGTCAGTCGGTCTGTCCTTAGACCATTTTTGTCTGGAGCATATCTCAAAAAGTATGCAAGCCAGAATCATGAAACTTGCTTCACAGGTGGCTACTGGCTAGTACTCATTAAGGGAACTTGCAGTACACAAGAACCATACTTTCTTTAGTGCTTTTCGGTGGTTATTTTCGGAAATAACTTAGATTATCACTTGATAATCTCACTGCAAAAGCAGTGAAATTCTCAAAAACTTTTACCCTGCTTTTGTGCATTTCATCCTATCTGACGTCATCTATGCGGGGCAAAATAAGTGACGTCACAATGAACTTTACATAGCAAATGTGCAAAATGACACGCTAGAAATTTCACATTTTGTCTCATTTTTAGCTCACCTGAGCACGAAGTGCTCAAGGTGAGCTATTGTGATGGGCTGCTGTCCGGCGTCCCTCGTCCGTCGTCAAACTTTACCTTGTGTGCACTCTAGAGGCCAGATTTTTGGCCCAAATGTCTTGAAACTTGGTCAGAATGTTTATATCCATCAAATCTCGGTCAAGTTCGAAATTGGGTCAGAAGGGGTCAAAAATGGGGTCAAGGGGTCAAAAACCTTGTGTGCACTGTAGAGGCCACATTTTTGGCCCAAATGTCTTGAAACTTGGTCAAAATGTTTGTCTCCATCAAATCTCGGTCAAGTTCGAAATTGGGTCAGGTGGGGTCAAAAATGGGGTCAAGGGGTCAAATTTTAGAAAAACCTTGTGTGCACTCTAGCAGCCATATTTTTGGCCTAAATGTCTTGAAACTTGGTCAGAATATTTGTATCCATCAAATCTCTGTCAAGTTCGAAATTGGGTCAGGTGGGGTCAAAAATGGGGTCAAGGGGTCAAATTTTAGAAAAACCTTGTGTGCACTCTATTGGCCACATTTTTGGCCCAAATGTCTTAAAACTTGGTCAGAATGTTTGTCTCCATCAAATCTTGGTCAAGTTCGAAATTGGGTCAGGTGGGGTCAAAAATGGGGTCAAGGGGTCAAATTTTAGAAAAATCTTTGTGTGCACTCTAGCAGCCACATTTTTGGCCCAAATGTCTTGAAACTTGGTCAGAATGTTTGTCTCCATTAAATCTCGGTCAAGTTCGAAATTGGGTCAGGTAGGGTCAAAAAGGGGGTCAAGGGGTCAAATTTTAGAAAAACCTTGTGTGCACTCTAGTGGCCACAATTTGGACCCAAATGCCTTGAAACTTTGTCAGAATGTTTGTCTCCATCAATCCTCAGTCAAGTTCGAAATTGGGTCAAGTGGGGTCAAAAATGGGGTCAAGTGGGGTCAAATTTTAGAAAAACATTGTGTGCACTCTAGAGGCCATATTTTTGGCCCAAATGTCTTAAAAGTTGGTCAGAATGTTTGTTTCCATCAAATTTGGGGCAAGTTTGAATTTGGGTCAAGTGGCGTCAAAAATGAGGTCATGGGGTCAAATTTTGGAAAAACCTTGTGTGCACTCAAGAGGCCACATTTTTGGCCCAAATGTCTTGAAACTTGGTCAGAATGTTTGTCTCCATCAAATCTGGGGCAAGCTGGAAATTTGGTCAAGTTGGGTCAAGGGGTCAAATTCTAGAAAAACCTTGTGTGCATACTAAAGGCCACATTTTTGGCCAAAATGTCTTGAAACTTTGTCAGAATGTTTGTCTCCATCAGATCTCCTTCAAGATTGAAATTGGGTCAAGTGGGGTCAAAAACGGGGTCATGGGGTCAAATTTTGGAAAAACCTTGTGTGCACTGTAGAGGCCACATTTTTGGCCTAAATGCCTTGAAACTGGGTCAGAATGTTTGTCTCTATCAAATCTTGGTCAAGTTGGAAATTGGGTCAAATGGGCTCGAAAATGGGATCAAGGGGTCAAATTTTAGAAAAACCCTCTATGTACTCTAGGGGACACATTTTTTGCCCAAATGTCCTGAAACTTGGTCAGAATGTTTGTCTCCATCAAATCTTGGAATAGATCAAAATTGGGTCAAGTGGGGTTAAAATGGGGTCAAGGGGTCAAATTTTAGAACAACTTTGTGTGCACTCTTGGGGCAGCATATTTGACTCAAATGTATGTCTTCTTGATATTGTTGACTTTTGTTAAGCCAGTAATGAATTTCAAATAAGTAGCGTTGGCACTTTGCTTCCTTTGTTAACTATATGCATCAGGTGAGCGCTTCAGGGCCAATGGCCCTCTTGTTTTAATAAAGAAATAGAATAATTGTTTGTTTTTCGAGTAAAATCGATTAATATTTCATTTCGTGAACAACAAAAGCTATATTTTCGTTTGTGGCTTCACCGCTCATGAAAATATATCATGAATATATCACGAAGTGCTCAAGGTGAGCTATTGTGATCATACAATGTTCGGCGTCAGTCGTGCGTCGTCTGTCGTCCACAATTTCTTTAAACATCTTCTCCTCCTAAACCAGTGGGCCAATCTTGATGAAACTTGGCAGGGATATTCCTTGGGTCAAGCTCTACCAAAGTTGTTCAAATAAATGGAATCCACCCTTAACTTTCCCTTTACCCTAAACAAAAAGGGTGAAAATATGAAAATCTATGCATCCCTTTTAGCTCATCTGAGCAAGAAAGGTGAAAAATTGAAAATCTTCAAAAATCTTCTCTGAAACCAGAAGGCAGACAGCTTTCATAATTGCTATGTAGCATCATCTAGTGGGCCTCTACCAAGTTTGTTCATATCAAGACCTTGGGATCATATTTGGGCTCCACACAGGCGCAACCCTTTTTACATAGAATCAAAGAGCAAAAATCTTTTGAAGTCTTCTTGTCAAAAACCAGAGGGCACACAGCTTTCATTCTTGGTATGTACCAAGTTTGTTCATTTCAAGACCCTGGGGTTATATTTAGGCTCTAACCGGGTGCATCCCTTATAGCTCATCTGAGCACAAAGGATAAAAAATTTGAAAATCTTCAAAAATCTTCTTCTCTGAAACCAGAAGGCAGACAGCTTTCATATTTAGTTTGTAGCATCAACTTATGGACCTCTTCCAAGTTTGCTCATATCAAGATCCTGGGGGTCACATTTTGGCTCCACCCAGGTGCATCCTGTTTTACATAGAATCAAAGAGTGAAAAGGCATACCTGTCTTGATCTTGGCTGAAAACATTCCATGGTATTGATCTTATGTAGAAAGAGACGCAGGTGAGCGATCTAGGACCATCATGGTCCTCTTGTTTAGCTATTGCCCTTTATTAATTGACAAAGAATATGCAATCAACCTACTCTTTGAGGCATAGATATTTTACAAATACCTCTTGTTTAAAATTATGCTTTTTCATACTTTGAGAAAAATTGTTGTTGTACTTTAAGGTCACCAATGAGTCCCAAGTACAGTCTGCTCTAGACTTGTGTGAGAGTAAGTTTGGTAAACTTGACAATGTGGTCAACTGTGCTGGAATCGCTGTGGCTATTAGGACCTATCACTTTGGAAAGAAAATTAGCCATCCATTAGACACCTTTAGTAAAGTAATACAGGTAATGAATAACACTTATTTAATGCTTTACTATAAATTTTAGAGTAAAATTAGTTGATTTTCATTTGGTAGTCTTACTGCCAAAACAGTGAAAGTATACCCTGCTTTCTTTCTTTTTGCCCTATTTGGTGTTAGCTGAGCAGACTCTATTTAACCAAATATGTCATAATGCCCAACAATCAGATGCAAATCGATGCAAAAAGGTCTGAAAATTTTCACATTTTGATGCTTTTTTTATTTCAATGAAATGTAATAGAATAATTATCTGTGTTTCAAGTAAGATTGAAAATTATCATATATTTTTCGAGTAAGAATGTTAAATATTTCACTTTGTGAAAAAAAAAAAGCCATATTTTTACTTGGTACCACTAATGAAAGATAAATCAATCTTGCACTGAAACAAACAATTATCTTCTAAGTATTACCAAATATGAAACCTTTGGACTGGCTTATTGATAGAAAGTTGTTGCAGATGGTGATTTCAAATATATGAAATTTTGAAAATCTTTGTCTTCTTTGGTCTAAAAGGGTGATTATAAATGAAGAAATTGCTTTCAATTAGCAAATTCATCATTTTCCACAATACTTCTTCAAGCTATTTTCTTAGGGGAGCATGAAATGAGGTTGTGTAGGAATATGTGAAATTGCTCACATAAAGATGTTATAAAAATATGCATTAATATCTGAATAGATATATTCTCATAAATTGTAGCAAAGTGTGTTACCTAGTTTTAAAAGATAAATAGAAACGTTGCAGGATTACTCCCCTTACATGTATGTTAACACTTAAAATGTATAGCCCCCCTTAGAAAATAAACCCCCTTTTCTATCCCAGCCATTTTGATAAAAGCCTATTATAATAAGCTATGGATAACATTTAAGCTTTATATTTCTTTTCTCTTAGAATGTTTCTACCTTGGAACTTGGACAAGTCAAAATTCAAACAGTCTAGGTATGGATTATCAATCAACTATTTACCTTTCTGGGTAAAAGCACAGTGATCAATATAAACGATTTAACTTCCATGTTATGAGCTCAGCTGTTTTAGAAGAAAACCCCAGGCAACGTTGGCGCTGTCGGTCGCCATTGTCGCCAAATGCGACAAAAATTTAAATATGGCCCAAGAATTTTTCATTTGGCGAAAATGCCTGGCGCCAACAAAAATCAAGTGGCCCCAAAAATTATCAAATGGCCCCAACTCAATACACGATAAGCAAATATCAATAACAATATACATGACCAGACTGCCCTAAGGGAATAAACTCGCTAATCCGTCTAGTAGCCTACATGCGGCACGCGTCATTCATGGGGTCTGATTATCGATTTTTTATTGACAGCTGGATACATTCACATTTACCTATACGCTTCAAACACGGTAGGCGGGTCTAGTATCTGACCTCATTTCACAGGGCTCTCGGAAACGACAGAAGTATCGTCTGAGACGACAACTTTTCTTAGCGGACGACAAAAAATCCTATCAAAGGATTCCACCGGACAACAAGTTTTTCCTAAGGCACGCGTCCCGACTAATAACCTCTCGGCTGTGTATAACATGTATTTAATTGTTTACGTAAGTTAACTGTCGCGTGAAAAATCGATAAAAGCCATATCTGAAGTCTGATAGACGGGCGCGGTAGGCGTGGCGTTAATTGACGATAACAGCCAATCGTAATCGGTTATTCGTAGACCTTGTAGGCGGAGCTTGATTATCAATGAATGGAATCTAGACTCTGCCCGGCAATGTGTTTTCGCGCAACATGTGAACCATTAATATATTGATTGAAGCAGTTGATTCACTAATTATATACCGGTAATTGAATTCGAGCAGGGCCCCAATTAAAAGAAGGCAATAGTAAGACAACATAATCGCCCCGATTTATTCGTAACAAGTAAATGATTAGTCCGTGTCCTTCGAACTGACCCGAATCTTTTTTACCTTTTGTAAAATCGGTAGTTAGAGTAAAAACAATTATTAAATTAAAGAAATGTTTCGGAAAAATACGGCATGAATTATCACTAGCGGTGAATCTCTGAAACGCCGTGCATGTGCTTAATTCTGTCGGATAACGTATTTCAAAAATGGAAAGCTCCGGATCAGCCCACTGATCAGACGTGTGTTGAAGTCAAAAAAAAAAAAAAGAAAAATGAACACAAATTAAGAGACAGGTGTTTCGGAAAGTTTAATTATTTCAATAAAAAAAAGAAAATAAGAAAAAGAGATAACCAATGCAGTTCAAACATACAATCTTTTGTAATGAATATCAATTCTGAACTTTTTCTCTCAATTGACAACATCTGCAAAGAGAATCATGGCATAGACTATTGATATATGTTGAGATTTTTTAAAGTCTAAATAAATATAATAACATTTTTTGACTGCTTTTTAACTTCTGTCAAAAAGAAGATATAACTGTTTCAAATACTTGCTTTTGTACTAGTCAATAGTTTAAACTGAACCGGGGAAAGTTTTGTCATCTACTGAGCTCATCTCCAAAAATGAAAAAGAAAATGTAAAAAGCATTGGGATAAAAGAAGAAAATGTTTTTAGGAAAAGAGTTGGGTGCAAAATGTCGAAAATTTTGTCTATTAGTACCGGCCCAGACACCCAAAATGTGGCCCCAATTTTCACCAGGTTGGCCCCAACTTTTTTCATTTGGCGAAAGTGATGGCCCCAACTTTTTGAGAGCCAGAGTGAACCCTGGCAGGTATTGCCGGAGCCTAGGTGTTATTGTCTGGGTTGTCCTCAAAAAAAGCCACTCTAAATCATGACGTAATGATGGCAGGAATTAGTCTGTTTTGTGACAATAGGTCAAGTTTCACGCTAGTGGGTAAAGTAGAGGAAATGTATTGACAGATAAGTGTTATATTGTTTATTGACAGACAAATATATGTATTTTTTGACAGACAAATGTTGCCGGAACATTTAATGTGATACGCCTGGCTGTAGGCCTTATGGTTAAAAAAAGTGGGGAGGATGATCCTGATAGGTCAAAAGGGGTCATCATAAATACAGCAAGTGTGGCGGCTTTTGATGGACAAAGAGGTTTGTTGTTCAGACTAATAATTGTTTAGTTTTTTTTATGCTGTTCGTGGCATAATTCTCTTGTTCATAAAGCTTTTGCAGACATTAAAGACTATAATCAGACTGCACCTTGGTGCAGTCTGATAATAGTCTACATTACCTGCTTTCTGTTTAATTATTTCGGTGAAAGCATTTTTCAATCAACCAAGGTGTAGCCAATTGTTTATCTGTTGTGGATGACAAGTTATAGCTCGCCTGAGAACAAAGTGCTCAAGGTGAGCTATTGTGGTGATGTGGATTCCCACCATGCAAAGTTTGTCATAAACATTGACCTTATATGCACTCTAGAGGACACATTTTTAGCTCACCTGAGCACGAAGTGCTCAAGGTGAGCTTTTGTGGTAAGGTGGATGTCCGTCGTCCGTCGTTCATCGTCCGTCGTCCGTCGTGTGTCGTCAACATTTACCTTGTATGCACTCTAGAGGCCACATTTTTTGCCTGATCAACCTGAAATTTGGTCAGAATGATTGGCTTGATAAAATCTCGGACGAGTTCGAAATTGGGTCAAGTGGGGTCAAAAACTAGGTCACAGGGTCAAATCTTAGAAAAACCTTGTATGCACTCTAGAGGCCACATTTTTTGCCTGATCAACCTGAAATTTGGTCAGAATGATTGGCTTGATAAAATCTCGGACGAGTTCGAAATTGGGTCAAGTGGGGTCAAAAACTAGGTCACAGGGTCAAATCTTAGAAAAACCTTGTATGCACTCTAGAGGCCACATTTTTTGCCCGATCAACCTGAAATTTGGTCAGAATGATTGTCTTAATAAAATCTCGAATGAGTTCGAAATTGGGTCAAGTGGGGTCAAAAACTAGGTCACAGGGTCAAATGTTAGAAAAACCTTGTATGCACTCTAGAGGCCACATTTTTTGCCCGATCAACCTGAAATTTGGTCAGAATGATTGTCTTGATAAAACCTTGAATGAGTTCAAAATTGGGTCAAGTGGGGTCAAAAACTAGGTCATGGGGTCAAATCTTAGAAAAACCTTGTATGCACTCTAGAGGCCACATTTTTTGCCCGATCAACCTGAAATTTGGTCAGAATGAATGTCTTGATAAAATCTCGAATGAGTTCAAAATTGGGTCAAGTGGGGTCAAAAACTAGGTCACAGGGTCAAATCTTAGAAAAACCTTGAATGCACTCTAGAAGCCACATTTTGTGCCCGATCAACCTGAAATTTGGTCAGAATGATTGTCTTGATAAAATCTCTAATGAGTTTGAAATTGGGTCAAGTGGGGTCAAAAACAAGGTCACAGGGTCAAATCTTAGAAAAACCTTGTATGCACAAGAGAGGCCACATTTTTAGCCCGATCAACCTGAAATTTGGTCAGAGTGATTATCTTGATTAAATCTCGAATGAGTTCAAAATTGGGTCAAGTGGGGTCAAAAACTAGGTCACAGGGTCAAATCTTAGAAAAACCTTGTATGCACTCTAGAGGCCACATTTTTTGCCTGATCAACCTGAAATTTGGTCAGAATGATTGTCTTGATAAAATCATTGACAAGTTCGAAATTGGGTCAAGTGGGGTCAAAAACTAGGTCACAGGGTCAAATCTTAGAAAAACCTTGTATGCACTCTAGAGGCCACATTTTTTGCCAAATCAACCTGATATTTGGTCAGAATGATTATCTTGATGAAATCTCGGACAAGTTCGAAATTGGGTCAAGTGGGGTCAAAAACTAGGTCATGAGATCAAATCTTAGAAAAACCTTGTGGACACTCTAGAGGCCATATTTTTAGCCCAATCAACCTGAAAATTGGTCAGAATGATTATCTTGATAAAATCATTGACAAGTTCGAAATTGGGTCAAGTGGGGTCAAAAACTAGGTCACGGGGTCAAATCTTAGAAAAACCTTGTGGACACTCTAGATGCCATATTTTCAGCCCAATCAACCTGAAAATTGGTCAGAATGATTATCTTGATGAAATCTCGAACAAGTTTGAAATTGGGTCAAGTGGGGTCAAAAACTAGGTCATGGGGGCAAATCTTAGAAAAAACTTGTGGACACTCTAGAGGCCATATTTATAGCCCAATCAACCTGAAAATCGGTCAGAATGATTATCTTGATGAAATCTCGGACAAGTTTGAAATTGGGTCAAGTGGGGTCAAAAACTAGGTCACAGAGTCAAATCTTAGAAAAACCTTGTGGACACTCTAGAGGCCATTTTTATAGCCCAATCAACCTGAAAATTGGTCAGAATGATTAACTTCATGAAATCTCGGACAAGTTTGAAATTGGGTCAAGTGGGGTCAAAAACTAGGTCATGGAGTCAAATTTTAGAAAAACCTTTTAAGATTGTTAATTCAGGTGAGCGATTAAGGGCCACTATGGCCCTCTTGTTTGTCCCATCAACCTGAATTTGGTCAGAATATTCGTCTTGATCAAATCTCGGATGAGTTCGAAATTGGGTCATCTGGGGTCAAATCTTAGAAAAATCTTGTATGCACTCAAGAGGCCACTTTTCTGGTCCAATCAACCTGAAATTTGGTGCGTCTACACTTTATTGTTTACATTGTTTCAGTTAGATAGATCACTTTGAAGAATAATAAGTTTTCATGTTTTGCTCTTTTTTGACCCCTTTACAAATATTTTTGATCCAAAGAGATGAATGGTCAAGTGGTAGATGACTCTAGAATTTTGAAAGCTAGGACTAAATAATGGACATAATTATACCCCAAACCTAGGTAGTAGAGCATGGTATATTGGTTTCACCATGTCTGTCTGTCAGTCCATCCCTCGGTCCGTAGACCTTTTTGTTTCTGGACTCTAACTTCAGAACCAAGTGACCTAGAACTACGAAAATTCATACAAATGTTGATTTTGACCTGAGAAGGTGCCCTATTGTTTTTGGGTCAAATAGGTCAAAGGTCAAGGTCACAGTATGCCTTTGTTCAATTTCGTTTCAAGAACCAAGTGACCTAGAATCATGAAACTTCATGCAAATGCTGCTTATGACCTTATTATTTGTTACAAACACATCCTGCACTAATAGTACTTACATTTTGACAAAGTGCTTGTGGGGGGGTATAAGTTCACTTTGCCCCAGTTCTAGTTTTTAAAGGAATCCACGATGAACATGTGAATACATATCATTACACATAAAGTGATGGTTCTTGATATTTGAATGTTGACACTGATTAATGAAACAATGTATTGATATGGAGATCAAAATATGGTATTTTAAAGTCTTGCTTTATTTTGCCTATTACACTATTTTTGTAATCCACTGATATTGATAATTGATAATGTGTAATCATCAAATGAAGCCTGATAGCACTTGCCTGATAACATTAAATAACATCAGTCAGTCCTTTATTTTTTTTAAACACTAAGCATGTTTACGACCTCTAACAGTAACTCTTTCATATCAATATCTTTTGTTTTAAAAAAAATAGAATTGAAGCACTGACAAAATGAAAGCATGATAAATAGAATAATATGTAAATGTCTTAAAATATGTTATCTGTCTTGCTTTCAGGATTACAAAACGATGCCAACAGTTTTCCAATTATTCCCCACTTTGCACACAAGTGCACATGCAAAATGGGGTAAAACTGGCAAACTGTTTGCACTGTTTTGTGATTCTGAATGCAGGGCTGGTCTTGGCTAGCCTAGGAGAATTTATCATGACTCAGAAAAGCATTGCCATAATAAATTCTACCAACCCCAATCTACCCTGCATTTAGGATCACAAAACGGTGCAAACTGTTTTCGAATTATACCCTGCTTTGCACTTGTGTGCAAAGCAGGTAAGAATTGGAAAAATTTTTGCATCGTTTTGTGGTACTGAACGCAGGGCAGATAACTTTTATATTTCAAGACACTTTCCAATTATTCTCTGTGTATTTATAGCTTGGCTATAACATTTGGATTGCTAACAAACAATGTTTAACTATGATACAAAAAATTTGTTCCACTTCAGGTCAGGCTGCTTATGCTGCAAGTAAAGGAGCCATTGCTGCAATGACCCTACCTCTAGCCAGAGACTTGAGTCCTCAGGGAATAAGGGTCATGACTATAGCTCCAGGTATAAACCCAGTGCTTTGCATAAAACCGAAAGATTTCTTGAACAAAATGCAAATGAAATATTTGATTATGTGTTGATCAAATCAAATACAGTTGATATTAAATGGAATCAATTTGTGAAGACAAATCAAACTTATGCTCTGTCAAGTCTTGCAAGTTTAGTGGTTACTTAATATAGGACGGTCAGTCCTCCGGGTTCGAGTTTGAAACCCCAGCTTGGCCAACTTCATCTGACATTTGACAAAAGTCATGATGACTAGAATTATTTTGGCTCAGGCTCGAGGACCGGTGTCAGTGTCGATCCCTGCCCACCAATGGGCCTATGGTAAGAAGTATGCTTAAGTGTGAAGAGCATGCTGGTGGCTAGGATGAAACAATGGTATGTGGGAAATGACATGAAATCATGGGTAGTTGCACCAGCCACCATTATATAACAGCAATGATGTTGAAAGAGGTCAACTCCATACAGTCTACTCTATCAATCAACTAATGAATACAAACTAAGTAGGGCTTTGGTCAGAAATAAATGTGAAGATTTATGTCTATCCCTCTTTTCTGGTGTCATGGAACCCATTAGATCTCCCCTTTTAAGCCAGGCTTTTTTTTCCTTTTTAGCTTGGCTGTTTTTGGAGAAAAGCCTAGGAATTGCTAAAGCCTTTGTGACCTCGTTGTAGTGGGAAAACTTTTTGACATTTCTCTGGATCTACTGTAGGCATTCACTTGAAACTTAGCACACTTGTTCACCATCAAATGATCAACCTATACTATCAAGGGTGATAACTTTAGATGCATTTTGTGCAAATTATCCCCCTTTTTTTACTTAGATTTTTTCCCTCCATCCAGCACTCAACAGCAGAGTGTAGGCACCTGAAGGCATGGCTCTTCTTTTTCTTTTTTTTTTTGTGGGAAAATTCAATGTATTGCCTTAGCCTTGGAAACCTCAAGGTAGTTGTCATGCAAAACTTTTTGACAAATTTTGATAACTCTGGCTCATCATAGGCTTTCTCTTGAAACTTGACACTTTGGTTCACTTTAAAGGTGGTGGACCCAAAATAGTTTTGTAACGTTAAGGAAGTAATGAACTTCAATAGTGTTAACCGAGGTTTCCTAATGATTTTCATTAGGAAACCTCGGTTAAGGAAATAATGAACTTTGATAATGTTAACCAAGGTTTCCTAATGATATTCATTAGGAAACCTCGGTCAACATTGTGAAAGATCCTAGTTCCAAAATGTTGCTGAACTATCACGGTTCCACTTACTTACAAGAGCAACATACACTATGAAGAGGGATAAGTGGATATGTATTATTTGTGAGTTATGCCTCTTTTTCAACAAAGACATACAGTAAAGAACCTCGTAAAATTGATAAGGTGAATGAATTTGGAACGATATTTGAATGATACTGAATGAGTGTGTGGAGCAAGTAAGTTCTTATACACCCCACCTACGAAGTAGAGGGGGGTATATTGGTTTCACCATGTCTGTCTGTCTGTCCATCCGTCCAGTCGTCCGTCCATCCGTCCGTCCGTAGACCTTTTTGTTTCCGGACTCTAACTCAAGAACCAAATGACCTACAATCATGAAACTTTATACAAATGTTCCTTATGACCCAAGGAAGTGCCCTATTGTTTTTGGGTCATATAGGTCAAAGGTCAAGGTCACAGTCAGCCTTTGTTCAATTTTCATTTCCGGACTCTAACTCAAGAACCAAGTGGCCTGCAATCATGAAACTTTATACAAATGTTCCTTATGACCCAAGGAAGTTCCCTATTGTTTTTGGGTTACATAGGTCAAAGGTCAAGGTCACAGTCAGCCATTGTTCAATTTTCGTTTCCGGACTGTAACTCGAGAACCAAGTGACCTACAAGCATGAAACTTTATGCAAATGTTGCTTATGATCCAAGGAAGTGCCCTATTGTTTTTGGGTCATATAAGTCAAAGGTCAAGGTCACAGTCAATTTTTGTTCAATTTTCATATCTGGACTCTTAACTCAAAAACCAAGTGACCTAGAATCATGAAACTTCATGCAAATGCTACATATGACCTCAATATTAGTTACAAACACATCCTGCACTAATAGCACTTGCATTCTGACAAAGCGCTTGTGGGGGGTATTAGTCCGCTCTGCGACAGTTCTAGTTAGTGAAGTTAAAGGGAGATAATCCAATATTGCTAATTTTGTTCAAAATGAACAAAATTAGCGATATGAATTACCTGTCTTTAATGAAATATATGCACCTTTCTGTTTGTACGTCTTTGTGAACCAATCAGACACATGTAAGTCCAAACCAGCTAATAAAATTGTAGAATAAATAGATCGGTTTGAATTTGTTTGCTGAAAATCTTGAACAATTTTTAAATGTTTTCTAATTATTTTGGAGCTTTTTTATCAATTTGAGTGAGAGTTTGGATGAATGGGGCGCTGAGTGAATGAATAAGAATGATTTTGAGCGGAATGAGTGTCAATTTCAGGATGATTTTAACTGTACCTTCAAGCAACCAACAGCCAAGCATTGGCACCCGTATGCAGTGGTGCTCTTGTCTTATACTTAGTGTTCTCATTTTACAGGTTTATTTTCAACACCAATGATGGATGGCTTACCGGAACAAGTACGGACTCACTTGTGCAACACAGTTCCATTTCCGTCCAGACTAGGATATCCTGACGAATATGCATTCTTGTGTCAATCTATTATTGAAAATCCATTGTTGAACGGTGAAACAATTAGACTAGATGGTGCTCTACGAATGATGCCTTGAGGAAATTTGATAAATCTGTTCAGGTCATAATGATGCAACTCAAACCCTTGTCATGGCGGATGAAAACCTTGGCATAAATTGTAATAAAATCAAAGTGCTGGAAGCTCTTGATGCATAAATTGTGAGTAAGTAACTATTCTGAAAGTATAATTTTCAAATTCTTCTGGTATAATGAAGGAAAAACAGGTGGCATGGACTATGATCAGACTGCACATATGTGCAGGCTGATCTTTGTCTTTACCTCCTGTCAAAGCAGGAATATTCAGGGCTCAGCATGACAAGGGTTCTAGAGTTAGTGAAAATTATAAGTTCCTATAGAAAAATAGGTACATGTACTCACATCAGATTTACACTAAACAAAATAATCTGCGATTTTATTCATACAGAGATCAGCTTTTGGGACTATGAATGGTGAAAACTCTAATTCAATACTTACTGTTTTAAAACATAGACCATTAAAGGCTGTAGAAAAATCTCTATCCTTTTATCAAGTAGCTATAGTATTCTGGTAGTATGCCCCCCTTTGAAGAAGAAAGGGTATATTGCTTTGCACTTGTTGGTTGGTTGGTCGTTTGGTTGGTCTGTCTGTAGACCTCTTTTTGTCCGGACCATATCTTAAAAAGTATGCAAGCTAGAATCATGAACTTCAAATGTGGATATATCTCATTGAGGAGAAGTGCAGTGCACAAGAAACATTACTCTACTCATCATATTCTGTGAGTTATTGCCCTTTGCTGATTGACAAATTGTAGACCTGACATTGACCTGCTATTATGGAGGACATAACTGATTTATGAACATCTCTTGTTATTATGTGGATTAAAATAGAATGGAATTAACATAATTTTGAAATTTTAGGATTTGACATCACTACACTTACTATATTTTCTTCTTCGACAATACATTTGTCTCCCACTAATAGGTTGATAATCTGTAGACCTTTGTAGGATATCAGCTGGAGGATAGGAAAGGATCTGATTGTAGTACTTGTGCAAGAAATCCAGAAACCAATTGTTTGGTGCTCCAGCCTCAACAATTTAACTGTAAGATTGTTAAAATCGGTTTTAACCCCATTGAAACAAACATCACTTTTTCTACAATTCACCCGATTCTACCTTAAACTTATAATTGTACTTTTTGTGACTTATCTTAGTTAAGTGACAAAAATGATGAAGCTACTGTACAGCTTGGAAAAAACTGCAGCCTCAATATATTAGTCATCCACCCATGTTATGTATATTTGACCAGTCACATGAAAAGGAACCATAACATATGTAAAATTGATTTTTACTTAAGATATTGTATCCAGAAGATGTCAAGTAGATGGTGTTTTTTGAAAAAAAAAAAAAAAGTTGTATAGAAAGATAGTTTAATCATTCTAGATTCAGAAATCATGTTTATTTCATTTTTGATCCTGGCCAGTCTGCGCTAATTGAGCTATCTGATCAGGATAGATACTCTTTCCTCTTCCAAAATGGTCCCTTTTGTGTGTGACGGATTAAATATTGTATCTCAACACTGAACATTTTGTACATCTGACAGGATCATTGTTACCCTTCAAGGTCAAACTTAAAGAAAAAAAAAAGGATGAAATAAATTTCTTTAATGCTTTTCGGTGGTTTATCGAGAAATAACGTTAGTTTATCACTTGATAATCTCACCGCAAAAGCAGTGAAATTATCAAAAACATATACCCTGCTTTTGTGCATTTCATCCTATCTAACGTCATCTATGCGGGGCGAAAAAAGGGACGTCGCAATGAATGTTGCATAGCAATCACGTGCAAAATGACGTGTGTTACGAAAATATGTCCTAGAAATTTCATATTTTGTCTCAATTTTGCATTAAAGAAATAGAATAATTGTTTGTTTTGGGGTAAGATAGATTGATATTTAATTTCGAGAACAACAAAAGCTATATTGTCACTCATGAAAATATAGCTTTTGTTGTTCACTCAATGAAATATAAATCAATCTTGCACTGTACCAAACGATTATCCTCTATTACTTCACATCCACAATTTGTTTACACATTGTTAAAGAAACTTTGAATTATTAGCCAGAAGACTGTTCAGACTATGCAGCTGCCATTTAATAAGAGATTTGATGTCGAGGGGTCAGTGCAATACTATTGTAAGTGCCTATATATTTATAGGCACTTACAAAAGTATTACACTGACCACTCAATGTACAGTATATCATAAAAGATAGGAAAAATTGCTGAAATGGAGGATTGGTTTGGGAAGAAATCTTAAGTAAAGCTGTAGTTTCAAGATTTTGGTTGCAAATTTACAAAATAGGAGACCAAAAGCTTTACTTCACCTAGAATAAAGCTATAGTTACTTGGGTTTGATTGCCTGTTTAAGACATATGGTATTCACTGTACACAAACAAACGATTTACAGTAATGTAAAATGAAAGTTTTTCTTTTGGAAAATGTATTCTTATTTTATTTTAGAATTTCATTTTATTGATCGACATGGATATATATTGTAATATTTTATTGCTTTTGAATAAAAATAAATGAAACAAAAAAAAATGAAAGTTCCGATTAGATTTATGTAGAGTCATAAATAGATGGGGTAATTTGGAATTAGAGAATAAAGTGTATTTAAAAATTTTAAATTATGTTGCATGATAAATCGTCAAATCGACTTTATTTAATGAGTACCCACAATATAGGGTTTCATTGAGAAATACAGACTTTAGACTAATCTTAGCTTCCCTCCCTCTTAATCCTTACCACTGTCTACCTTGGGAAACCTGGTATAGGTAAAAATACTGGTTGAATAGTATTGAAAATTCTAGTTGGATAAGGGTAAATATTATTATGTATGTCTCGGGCCCTCATGGGCCTCAAAGGCAGATCCAGGTTTTCTGTAAAGCAGATTCAACATACTAATTCCATCTGGCTTTTAAGGGATCCATGCATTCTTCAATTCAAAACATTTTCACCAATCATTCAAGTCATCCTAAAATTATACAAAACACATACATTTTCACTCAAATTTATGAAAATTAAAAAAAAAAGAAAAAAATAGGCTGGTGTAGATTTGTAGTTATCTGATTGGTCCGTCAACACACAAAAATGTTTGGGTTTTTTTTAAAAAGAACACAGATTATTGCTTATTTCCTTTAAACTAACAAAAACTAGTAAAAATATATTGCCTTCTTACAATTGGGTTCAAAAATCATCTCACTCATTCAAAATTCCTTCCAAAATCTTTCACCTTGTAAATTTCATGATGTTCTTTTTATATGACATTTCCGGGTGTGTGCATTAATAGATCTGTCAAAGAGTGGTCAGTGCTACACTTTTGTAAGTGCCTATATATATATATATATATATATATATATATATATATATATATATATATATATATATATATATATATATATATAGCACTGACCCATAAATGGATCTTAACAGAATTTTGCAAGGATGTTGCCATCAAGATGCTCAAGTTCCATTTCAATAGGTATGGCTGTAAGTCAAAGGTCAAGGTCACATGGGTGTAACATTTTTTAAGCCCCCTGTATCAGAAGATTGGGGTTAATTCTTTTTGTCCTGTCTGCTACTCTTTTAGCCCAAAACATGACTGCCTGGATAGCTCAGTGATTAGAGCGTCGGTCTCGTGATCTGAAGGTCAGGGGTTCGAGTCCTGGTGACAATGAGGTGTTTCCTTGGGCAAGAAACTTAATAGTCACTGCCTCAGTCCACCCAGCTGTAAATGGGTAGAAGTGGATGAAAACCCTTTGAAAAAAAAACAGGATTCCACTGCCTCTCAAATTTTTCACGTAAAATTGATAACATTCAGAATGAGTAAAATTAGGACAATAGCTATACATAGCTAATATGAATTGATAACTGTACATTGTACAAACCCTGGACTATTTTAAGAGAAAAAAAAAAGATAACATTTTGAGAGAGAAAGAGATTGGATCAAGCATACTTAAGGCTGATATTGGTCTATACTGTTTGTGAGCAGCAGGATTATGTTGAGGATAGCATGAAAAAGAATTAAGTGATATTTTGAGAGATTTGATATATACTGGCCAAAAGTCCTAACCGGCCACTTTAAAAATGACAATAACTTTTTTAAAAGTTATAACATTTTAATGAAATTTGATGTGTGAATTTTTAAGCATAATGTACGTGGATTTCCATTATGATTTACCAATAGTTATCAAATTTGGATGTGTAATAAAGGAAAAGCTCAAAAAGCACTAAATCCTAATAGAGCTCGGGATATTACACTTTCAACAAATCAAAGTCAGCAATCTGTTAGCTTCAACCCAGACAAAGAAAAAAAAAAAAACTGGGTAACATTGTTAATTTTGCATGACCTTTGACTACAGGAGAAACATAAAGAATAGGAGGCATGGAAAAATGGTGTTTAAATTCAACCGGCAAACCATTTTATCTAGCGAATATGCTCAAATATTGTCTGGTTTGAAAAAACGATGTATCAAACTGATTTTTTTCACATATCCTACATTTTGTAGCTCAACGGGAATAACCAGTCTATATTTTATGCATTTTTGAAGAAAAATGTGTTTTAGATGTTGTTTCTAGGAACCAATTTTCAACATACATAAGCTCTATCACTTTCTTCAAGGGCCATATGCCGCGCACAAATGTCGAACATTTTCAATTTTTTTCCTAGTCTATGTTACAGCTAACAACCCATGAGACAAAAATCGCTACATTGACAATATTTTGAGCTTTGTGTGAATTTAGAGCTTTTTGAGCTTTTCTCATGTTGCGCTTTAAATTCAATGAAATAACGGTAATTTTTTGCCAAAATCATCTGGAAAGTTGCTTAAAAATTCACATAGCAAATTTCACGAAAATCACAACACCACAGAAAAAATTATCTTTGTATTTAAAGTGGCCGGTTAGAAGTTTTGACTAGTATATTTGCCATAGTTAGATTTTCCAAATCACTTGAAACAGCTCACAAATTGACGAAACGGCAATATCAATAAAGGCGGGGAACTCAATCTTCTCGGAAGGAAAACGTTGATGCAGTTGGTTCCCCTGTCTTTAAATTTAATACATATTCTTTAATGCTTTTTGGTGGTTTATCGAGAAATAATGGTAGATTATCACTTGATAATTTCACGACAAAAGCAGTGAAATTATCATTAACTTATACCCTGTTTTGTGCATTTCACCCTATTTGACGGCATCTATGCGGGGCCAAATAAGTGACGTCTTAATGGACGTTGCATAGCAATCACGTGCAAAATGACGCGGTTTACGAAAATATGTCCTAGAAATTTCACATTTTGTCTCATTTTTGCAATAGAATAATCGTTTGTTTTTCGAGTAAGATCGATAAATAGTTCATTTCGTGAACAACAAAAGCTATATTTTCACTCGTTGCTCTGCCAATCGTGAAAATATAGCTTTTGTTGTTCACTCAATGAAATATTAATCGATCTTACACTGAAACAAGCGATTATCCTCTATGTCTGCTGCCTATTGCCAACTGATGATTTGAATAATTTGATATTTATCATGCTCTGACTGTTCACAGAGTTCTACTATTTAAAATAAAGCTTTGGTTGATTTTACAGTTAAGATTGAGATCAGTCTGCACATATGTGCAGTCTGATCTTATTTCTTACTTCCTACATTCCACTTAGATTAATTTTAGGTAAAAGGGCAATTTGGTTGAAATTAAATGTTAAGGCGAAAGGGTGTTAATTTTAATAATTTTTAATCATTGAGTATCCGTTGTTTGATGTCCGTCGTGCAGTCTGTCGTGCGTGTTCTGTCGTCAGACGTGAACAGTTAATGTGTTGGCACACTAGAGACCACAAATATTGTCCAATATGCACGAAACGTTGGAACGTGTTTTTGAACTATTTTGGTGCGTTTTGAGTGGTTTTAATTGAAGGTTTAGAATGAATGAATTGGGCGCCGAGTGCGTAATATAGACTGATTCTGATCGGAACAAATGATAATTTCACGTTGCTCCTAAAAGATAAATTTCATATTTCGTAAATGGGTTGCTTTTGTCTTTGACAAAAGCTTTCCGTTGGCACAAAGTTCAAGATAATCTGTTATGGCCAAGGTTATTTCTCAAAGTCAGAATTTTGAAAAATACAAATGTTTTCATTGTCCGTAAGTTTGCAATCGTAGGTCATAATGCCTTCATATTTCTAACGTTTATTACTAGTGACAATGACTTTCAGCAGTTAACAAAATCAAGGTCATCGGTGAAGGTCAAGGTCAGTAATTTTCAAATATATCTCCTCTATAAATTTCAAAATTTCGTTTATAAATGTTGTTTATTATATGTTTTCGTTGACCGTTTGAATGCCTTCATGCTGATAAGGGGCTTAATGTCATATAGCGTCACGCTTAGCATAATTCGGACTCTAAAATATATCAGACCAAAAATACTGCTCAAGCAAGAGTCTTCATTCTTTGTATGTTTGCATTTCTTTTCGATATCTTAAATGTCTTCAAAATAGTGTTCAGAGTTTGTCTCTGAAAGAGTATTAACGCTGAATTTCAAGCTTGGTAAGAAAACCCCTTGAATCAATTTTAGCTCCAGTGGCCGAAGGCCCTCGAGCTATTGTCATGGCAGAGTGTTCGTCGTGGGTCCGTGTGTCCGTTCGTGCGTACACTTTTCTTTAAACACCTTCTCCTTAGAACCAATGGGTATATTTTGACAAAACTTGGCCGGAATGTTCCTTAGGTGACCCTCGTCTTAAAAGTCATTCAAGAAATTTGGATTTATCCCCAAATAAGGGCGTGGCTTTTTTGAGCGCGAAATCTTTGAACGACATATACTCCTGAACAATTGGGCCAACTTCAATGAAACTTTACTTGAAAGTTCCTTGGATGACCCTCTTCTAAATTTGTTCAAGAAATTCTGATTGACCCCGAAATATGAACGTGGCAGAGTAGGGCTTATTTTTAGCCGAAATCTTTGAACGACATCTCCTCCTGAACCACTAAGCCGATTTCAATGAAACTTTACTGGAATGTTCTTTGTGTGACTCTATTCTAAAGTTGTTCAAGAAATTTGGATTGATCCCTAAATATGGGCGTGGCAGGGCAGGGTTTTTTTTGAGCCCGAAATCTTTGAACAACATCTCCTCCTGAACCATTGGCTGATTTCGAATGAAACTTTACCAGAATTATCCTTGGATGACCCTCTTCTAAAATTGTTCAAGAAATTTGGATTGACCCCCAAATATGGGCGTTGCAGGGCATGGCTTTATTTGAGACCGAAATCTTTGAACAACATCTCCTGAACCACTGGGCCGATTGCAATAAAAACTTTACTGGAATGTTCGCTTAGGTGACCCTCTTCTAAAGTTGTTAAAGAAATTTGGATTGACTCCCAAATATGGGCGTTGCAGGGCGGGACCTATTTTGAACCAGAAATTTTTTAACAACTTCTCCTGAACCAATCGGCCGATTTCTATCAAACTTTAACATAATGATCCTTGGGTTACCCTCTTCTAAAGTTGTTCAAGACATTGATTGAACCATAAATATGGGTGTGCAGGGCAGGGTTTATTTTGAGCCCGGAATCTTTGAACGATATCTACTCCTGTTCCATTGGGATGATTTCAATCAAATTTAACCAGAATGTTCTTTTGGTGACCCTTTTCAAAAAGTGTTTGCGAAATTTTTATTGGCCCATAAATATGGGCGTGGCAAGGCGGGCTTATTTCGAGTCTCCTCAGTTATGAATAGGAGGGCAGGGTCTTTCATCATTTTAAATGCTTGGAATAATATCTCCTCTTCAACAATAAGGCAAATTCGAATGAAACTTTGCCAGAAAGTTACTTGGATGAGATCCACTGGATCAATAAAATTCAGGTGAATTCTGGTCCTCTTTTTTAAAGCGATATCTAAATAGTTTTCTTCCATGTAATTTAACTTCTACATATTAGTTATATGAGTTCACTTCTGATAGCTCAGTTTCAATTTGGAAAAAGTCAGAATTCCTTCTGAATGCTGGTGACTTTCATTGCCTTCTATTTTCAATATATCTCCTTCAAATCTTGACATATGTGGAGCGATACAGGCCCTCTTGGGCCTCTTGTTTTGTGTATTCGGGCATGTGAGATTCTTTCAAAGTTTTCTAGACTTTATATATCGTATCGAATATTGTGTATCGGACTTACGTCTTGTAATTTTGTGTCATTTATCAGGTAATTCGGCTTCTGGTAGTGCTACGGTCAAACGCTGGAAGAAAGGAACTTTTTTCTGTATTTCTTTTTTCTTCGCGTATCGAGATTTTTTGGCGTATTATGTTTTGATTACAAAAAGCAGTGAACCGCGTATTATGATATGCCAAGTTTTGATTAAGATTTCGTTAATTTTTGGTTTGCTCAACGTCACCTTGAACCCTTTGACGTCGTCTCGTAAATCCGCTTGCGTGAGGAATGGCATGTCCGCGCACTTTGATTAATGTTAATTAATGGAACTCGATTCCAATGGAAATAAGAAAAGAATCTTAACTCACAAAATTTAAAGAAAATATTAAACAATATTTAATGGATTACGGGCTATGAATTCGTTTATTGAATCCTATGTCATTTCACGAGTATCTGTCAAGCTAATAGATTATCATTATTACTGTTGCTATATTTTGTGATATTTAATGGATAGTGAAAACATTTTTTTCCTTAGTTTGAAGTGTGTGACTGTGAATGTTGATTCTTTGCATGAATGTTGTTTGAAGGCCTTATTGTAAATGATAAGTTAATCATTATGATGTTGTTTCGTAATTATGTCTCAATTAGTAACCTTCGTTAACTAAAGATATTATAATAATGATAATAATAATAATAATGATAATAATAATAATTATTATTATTATTTTTATTGTTATCATTATTATTATTATCGTTATTATTATTACTATTATTATTATTATTAATCATTTTTGAGATCTATTTCATTGGATCGCAGAGGGTTCCCACTGGGTTAGCCGCTAACATTTATACCCCGGAATTTCTCTGTAAACAGCCCATTATATAGAATACATTGTAGAGTTCTTTTTTAAGTGTCACCTCTCAATTAGTTGTTGAGCGAGTGTTTCCCGTAACTAACACCAATCGGTGTTTCAATCTATCTAGAATGGCACAGAACTTCTTTCGGCCGCGTCACTCACAAAATGCGTACATGCCAAAGGAATGAAAATAAACACAATATGTCAAAGGCTTCAATTAAGAGATGAAGAGATTATTTGTTGATTTCATAGAGGTATGAAATTAAAAATCTAAAAACACCTCATGAATACCCGAAGCGGATTCATATTTGAGTGAGATTAGTTTTTTTAGTTTCATTCCTCCACGAAATCAACAAATATTATCGTCATCTCTTATAATTTTAAAAATATTTAAGAAGCAAAAACTTTAAAGAACTATATATATATATATATATATATATATATATATATATATATATATATATATATATATATATATATATATATATATATATATATATATATATATATATATATATATAAAAGATTTCTAAAGGGATTTTTTTCTGCGGACGCTTACAAAATTGCTGCGTATTCAAAATTGTTTCCATTGATAAATAAAGCCAATTTTGCATCCAATCAGAATGCACGAAACTTGACGGACACATCTAAAATTAAATTAATAGAGGACCGAAGCAGCGACGCGGGGAAGTATGCGAGAGAGTGTAATTTTTTACCTTCTATCTGTAGTTGTCTGCGTTCCATGATATTCTGACAGGGATAATCTCCGTCTGTCCGTCCGTCCCGACGACAGTTCGCATAGACGTAACTAGGATTTTGAAATTTATACGCACTCAGAAGGCGACCAACAAAGAATATATAGGATAAAGGCGATAGGTGAACTATGACAAAAGATGAATGTCCTCCGTCCGCTCCACTTTCTATGATTTGATTGTTGGTGAATATCAGAATATCGAAACTACAGCTTTAATAAGCTGTAGTTTCGAATTTATGATCATTAGACAACGACATTTTTCATAAGAGGATTTATTTCAATTAAGCACTTGCGTAACGTGCGTAATTGTAGTTACTCCCTTGATACACCCGTCCGTCCGTACGTCCACATATTGTGACCGTTGTTAGGCGTACTACTTCGATTATGGAGGTATTTTTCACAACATGTTCCTTTTCACATAGACTTGCCTATTAACGGTGTTTGGTGATATACTCCCGCAGAAACAGACTAGCAGTGGCCCAGTCGCCCATCACCTATGCTTTTGAGCTTGGCCCCTGAACTTTTTGAGAACATGTCTATATACCTAAAATAAAATCTTGAATTTGTCAGTCTAGGACCCCTAGGTTAAAATTGTTAGTCTTTTTCCCTGCATTTGACGGCATATATTGTAACTCTCTCACTCTTGGTGTTCTGTGTCATGTTAGGACATATCTCCATTTCTGCTCATGAAAATTGTAGTCATGCAACTTGAGTATGTTTGTTCCGCTATATGTCATATATTTATAGAAATATTGATTCACTTAAAGTGAAATCGGGGCTTTCAGCACTTTTAAAGTACTTTAAAGAGTCATTTTTACAGCTTTCCATGTGAGTTCAAAGTTTACCTCTCTTTCTCCTTCAATAACTTCGTCCTAACAAGATTTGGCTTCTCAAAGGTTTGTTAAAGTAAAGTCTATCCAGCCACAAAAAAACCGATTTGTCCGATATTGAATAACAGTTATTTTGGCCTAAAATATTTAACGGGGTATATAATGAAATCTGGTATATGAAACCAGTTACATAAGTCCAGTATAGCCAATCCCGCTTGAAACCCTCAGCGATTGAGAAATAACACCATGCATTACTAAAACAGACGTATGTAATACATGTTTATGATTTGACCCCTCGCAATCGTTTTGTTATCTTGAACTCCGAACTGTTCTGTATTCAAGGTATCGAAGAGCTCGCGAGAGCATCGGTTAGGGTATTATTAAATTATAAAGCGTATACAGCCTCTGTTTCGGGATTTCTAGCTAGGTTTTTGTTGTTTTGAAATCAGTGGTTTGAAAGCAGAAATAGGCTATGATTAGAACAAGAAAAGCTTATGTATAGGAACTGTGACTAGATTTTATTTGAGATATTCTTATCTTAAGCGAGCCTTGGCGAGCTTAATAAATTTTCTTTGCTAGACGAGGTTAAGATAAACTCGTCCCAAACAAGATCGAATAACAGATTTTATTTAACGTAAGCACCAGTTTCGTACGTTAGCCCATTTTGTTACGCACAGATAAAAAAAACAAATACAAAAAATAAAATGAAAAAATAACGCGACAAATGACGTCATTTAGAATCTTAATCAACAATGGTTTCAATGCAAGACTTCACTAAGTGTATATACAAGGTATATACACTTAGTACAGTCTTGCGCTTAACCCTCGACATGCGTAAGGATATCTCTGATGGCTGCTCGTCAGAGAAAGCATGGATGACTTTACGAAAAATTGTTTTTTCCAGCAAACTACAACGGATTTGTTTACAAAGGTTCGATATCGTGCCATTTTGGCCTACCTGCATGACTCGGTCAAATCAGAATCATTAGCGAGGTGTATCTGTCACAAGATTTACCGAAGAACTGCAAGTGATAAAACATC
Source organism: Fragum whitleyi (assembly GCA_948146395.1). Taxonomy (NCBI): domain Eukaryota; kingdom Metazoa; phylum Mollusca; class Bivalvia; order Cardiida; family Cardiidae; genus Fragum; species Fragum whitleyi. Next base: position 47,020,270 of record OX411550.1, on the reverse strand, counting down.
ATAAAAAGCAAAACGGTGTTGGAATAATGTACTTCCGGTGAGACTAATGAGCTTGGAATCATGGGAAGGACAATATGATTTCCGGTAGGAGCAATATTGTTTCCGGCCAATGAATTAAACGGAAAAATAAACACATTACACGTTCAATTTGAACAATTAAGAAATAAAAAGAATGAACCGTAATGATCTTGTTAATGACATAAAAACCTTGACCTTGCGTGCAATAGATGTGAAAAGAAACATACTATTTTTATGTTGAAAGCAATTGTTACTGGTTGATGTTTTAATTAACGAGATACTCATCGTTGTTTGGTTCAATTTATACTCTCAAGAATTATACGAGCCTGTGAGCCTGTGAGATTTCCAACAATTTCAAATATGCGCAAAGCAAAGACTCTTACCAGCCTGTGCATCCACACAGTCTGACCAGAGTCTTCCCTATGCGTTTAGTAGATAGATAATGTCTCTAGGTATCTGAAGACCACCAGATTACTTTATATTTACAGTACATGTATGTGGCTGTCTACGCTACTCAATGTGTGCACCTCACGAATATTTCAAATTGTTGGAAATGTCATGCACAGGCTCATATTAATTCAAATAAAAATGAATGCTTTTCTGAGTTGTTGCGGACTCTTGTAATACAGCTGTGTGGAGCCAGGGGTCAGGCATAATTCGAGGATATCTCAAGGTTCTTGCACAGGGCCTGGGGCTATCGTTCTATCGCTGGAAGCGGTTCTGCAGGTATGTATCCATGACTCAAATTTGACAGACCAAGCTTAAAAAAACGACTGAATGCAACAAACGCCCGTTTACGGAGGCAAACTAGTTTAAAATCAAACATATTAGTATTGGTAATCGCTTTTAATTCGTGTGGATCTTCAACATATTTACGACAAATTGGAATGGAAGAAATCGCTTTTCTTATTTATGTGATGATTGCTTTCGTTATAGATAAACGACTTCAAAGAGCTCATACGACTCCTTTTAGCAAGCGCGTTGTCCATTTTTAGCTCACCTTAACACGAAGTGCTCAAGGTGAGCTAGTGTGATCGTACAATGTCCGTCCTCAGTCGTAAGTCGTGCGACGTTCACAATTTCTTTAAACATCTTCTCCTCCTAAATCGGTAGGCCAATTTTGATGAAACTTGGCATGGATGTTCCTTAGGTCAAGATCTACCAAATTTGTTCAAATAAATGTAATCCACCCTTAACTTTCTCTCAATCCTTAGGAAAAAGGGTAAAAATAGAAAAATCTTCAAAAATCTTCTCTGAACCAGAAAGCAGACAGCTTACATATTTGGTATGTAGCATCATCTGGAAGACCTCTACCAAGTTTGTTCATATCAAGACCCTGGGTTCATATTTGGGCTCCACCCGGGCGCAACCCTTTTTACATAGAATCAAAGAGCGAAAACTTTTAAAAAATCTTCTTCTCTGAAACCAGATGGCAGACAGCTTTCATATTTGGTATGTAGCATCACCTAGTGGGCCTCTACCAGGTTTGTTCATATCAAGACCCTGGGGTCATATTTGGGCTTTGCCCGGGGGCATCCCCTTTAGCTCTTCCGAGCACGAAGGGTAAAAAATGAAAAATCTTCAAAAATCTTCTTCTCTGAAACCAGAAGGCAGACAGCTTTCATATTTGGTATGTAGCATCATCTAGTAGACCTCTACCAAGTTTGTTCAAATTAAGACCATGAGGTCACATTTGGGCTCCACCTAGGCAAATCCCTTTTAGCCCATATGAGCATGATGGATGAAAATAGAGCTCCACCCGGATGCATCCCTTTTTACATAGAATCAAAGAGCGAAAAGGCATATCCTTCTTAATCTTGGCTGAAATCAATCCATGGCATTGATCTTATGTAGAGATTATCTCCTTGTTGACATCTGCCTATTTAATTAATGTGATGTCCCAGGGGTCAAAGAGACTCAGGTGAGTAATCTAGGTCCACCATGGTCCTCTTGTTTCCAATTATTTTTGTTGTCTTAAATGTTTTTTTTGTGTATTATCGAGAAATATCGATAGATTGTCAGTCTGATATTCAAATGAAATTATCAAAAACTTTGACCCCGTTTTCGTTCATTTCATCCCATCGGAGGTTATCTAAGTGATGCCAATATAAACGTTGCAATCTCGTGCAAAATGACGCGTTTTAGGAAAAAAATGTCTTTATTTCTTTTTTACATTTTGTCTCAATTTGCATTAAAGAAATAGAATAATCGTTTGTTTTTCCAGTAAGATCGATTGCTTTTTATTTTCGTGAACAACAAAGTCTATATTTTCACTCGTGGCTCCACCACTCGCGAAAATAAAGCTTTTGTTGCTCACTTAGTAAATCATAAATCGATCTTACACTGAGGCAAACGATTATCCTTAATACAATAAACTTCAAGGGTCCTGAGAGGGTGAGATCAAGTAGAAACTTTGTTTGTTTGAATGGGGTGTAACGCCGCTTTCAACTATTTTAAAGTTATATCGCAGCTGCTAGAGCACCTTAAAATGGATCCCTAATATTCCTCAAACCATTTCTACCATTACAACCTTTCCTAGCCTCCATTTGCGATCCCACATAGGTCTATGATTAATAACTCGTTGTTGGAATATGTAGAAGCTCGAACAAACCATTTTCGAAAAATCGTTTATTTAAAAAAAAGAGAATTTTGACGATTTGTCTTAAAAAAAAGGAGCAAAAAAAAAAGAAAAAAAAAAACACTTCGTTTTTAACCAATAAGGCATATAGATACGTGCTTGCGATGACAATAATTAGAAAAAAGAGTACGAGGGCCAAAAATACGCCGCCTATAAATTCTGCAATTATAGACAGATTTGGCTGAAATCTTCACGGAAAATCCATTAACACCTGACCTTGCGCATATCGCCAAACACTGACAATATGTGCAAGGTCAGGTGTTGATGAATTTTTCGTGAAGATTTCGGCAAAATCTGTCTATAAATGCATAGGGTGTATTGCGTTCACAAGATGTAGACAGGACGAACGGACGTACTTAAGTTGGTACGGACGGAAAGACGGAGAAAGTGATACCATTTTATTTACATATTTTAGAACATCGTTAATTTTTAAGACGTATGTGCTCACACAAGCGTAAGGTGTCCGCACAGTTTTTCATAATACTGTCAGAAGAATCACTGAGGAGCCCTGGCGGCGATCACAAGGGCATCGCAAGGTTAAACTCGATCACCACACGGGGACCGTGTGATTAGCCAACTGAAGAAACTTTAGACCGAACGGCTGCCGTACGGTAATCGTGTGAGTACCGTAAGATGATGCAGTTAAGCTTTATAAGCAAAATATGTCCGTGCGATATCCATGCAGAATTCTTGCTTTGCCTCTACGTGTCTACGGGCCACAGCCTGGAGCCGTGTGATTTTCTTTAAATGTGTAATTTCTTTTTATACAAAATAGCAAAGGTCTATGGCACCGGAAAAAACGTGCGATGGTGGCACGGACACCGCACGTCGCCGTCCGTGCACCGCACCATTTGGGGTGTTACGGCGAGTTACGGGCGCCTTACCGGCTGATCCGTCAACTATTTCAATGTTTCTCATTGTGACATCGGCTTAAATGGTTTGAAAAGTATCGACCTGGGCCAGACTGCGCGAGCTGCGCAGATACACCATAGCCGAAATATTTTCGCTTTTAAGTAATTTTCTGAATTAAGAATGATAATTCTACCTTCCTTTGTAACTGTTTTCGAAGTTGGAACCCTGGTTTCCGTTTGGATAGATTTTTTGTCAAGAATATATGAAGATTAATATGAATGCATCGTTTATGAAAAATGTCCTCTATTCGCCCTCCGTAAAACGAACGTTTAGAAAGATTCAAATCCAAAACGGGTCAACCGAAGGTCGAACTTCAAAAGAAATGGCATTTTGGAAGATCGAATTATTATTGAAAAACCTGAAATAAGGCTAAATTCGAAAATCGTAGCCTGCAGAGTATCAACATTGTCGACACGTTTTGCACTTATCAGAAGGCCCTTATCATCTGACGGGTTGCACTTGTGAACATTAGAAAATGCAACCTCTTTGGAATTTGAATGGAAGGATTTTGTAAAGGAACCAAACTCAACGTGTGTCAACCAGAGTGGAAGTTTGGCACATAGAGGTATGGTAGGACTGAAAGGTCATTTAAGTTAGTGGATTCCTACTAGTTCCGCAACGTTTCGGAAGTGGTGGACTTTAACAGTGTAAATCGAGCTTTTCTAATGATTTCATTAGGAAAACTCGGTCAACATAGTGAAAGATAATGAGTTCCGAAATGTTGCGGAACTAATATTGGTTCACTACCTTAAGATACTGAAATATTATCTGCGAACGAAAAGTATCAATTCTGGTTCAGCTCACACAAACCAGTATTTTCAAATATCCTAAGAATATTGTTATAAATCAAGGCAGATGTTTGGGCCAAGTTAAAGTCAAAGAACTAATTGCAAACAAGAACTGATAGTATTTGTAACACTCTTTATTTTGAAAACATATTGCAACATTAGGAAATAACATCATTTTACCTTCATACAAATACAACACATAAATCAACTTGAACAGAATTGCGTTTCACTCATATAACGTAACGCCAACGCAGACGTCAACTGTCTTTCGGCAAGTGGGTCAAGTGACGACGTCGATGACGTCATAGGTAATGAATAAATATTAGGTGTAAACATATGAGGCTGTTTCCACAAATGTAAATTATGCATGCTGTGTACACGGTTAAACTGGAACGCACTTTTCATTAAGTTCATTTCCGGTGAGTGTAGGTCCGCAGTCGGAGAAGCTTCCGGTAGTTTGGGTCGTTCCCTTGGCGATGACCCACTTTTTCGAACTATTTCTTCAATGGAATGTAACGGTTTCGGATGAGCGGGACTTGCATTTGTGTCTGGTTTACTTTCCTTTCGTTCCTCTTCACAAACTTCACATTCTTTATCTGTAAAAAGAGGAACATGCGGTTAACCCTTGCCATTTTTCTTTTTAATCTCAGATTCTTCCAAACTGAATGAGGTTGCAGACAAAAACAAAAAAAACAACACACACACACACACACACACAAAAAAAAAAAAAAAAAAAAAAAAAAAAACCATGTAATTAGAAATATATGTACCATATGAGCCTGTGTGTGACATTTCCAGCAATTTCACACGTGCGCGAGGGACAAACGTTAAGTAGCGTTGTCATCGACACATCAATAATAAAATTATGCTGACTGTCTGAGGAGCGATTAAGACGGTATCAATCTATATAGTGCATAATGGATATTCTGGTCAGACTGTGCGGCTGCACAGGCTGACCGAGTTTTTTGCTTTGTGAACATTTGAAATTGTTGGAAATGTCTCTCGCAGGCTCATATGTTATAGACAATATTCATAGAAAATGATACATTAGTTGTTTGAAACAATTTCTTCAGATTCCACGCCATTTTCTCGACATTTCCTGGCGAATTATATCTGATAGGTGTAAAAATATAATACGTACTTAGTAATTTGTATGAAAAAAATCTAACAAGGTTGGAGAAATTGATAATTGTCGAGGCTCTGCCGATACCAATATCAATTCCCACAACCGAGTGAGATATTTTTACATACATTACACAAAGTACGTATCATATTTATCTTATAACCTCTATTTGCCTTGTTTTCGTTGATGTTTCTAACAGAAACGCAAGTTTCCAAAATAACCGTATTATGTCATTGTTCTAAAAATATGCGTGTGATATCATAAAAATATCGCGGATATTTGTATAGTTATAAGATAAAAATTTGGAATTGGTACAGAAAAAATAAAGAATGATTTCGAGGGCACTTTGGTGGTGAATGTAATGTCTGTTAATATGTAACGGTTTATTTAGCAAAATATGGAAACATTGATTGACTTGATCATTTTTTATGTTTAAGAATGATATATTTTTTCTGTTAATTCAATCATTGTTTCACCAAAACCTTATAGTCCTAAATATACTATGCAACAAAAAGATAGTTAAAAACAAGGAAATGGTGAACATGAAATTTACTATAGCATGAATTATTTCAATCTCATTAGATTCTTTCAATTGCTTATAAATACGCCGATCTTGTTCGCATGCATACAAATGGGTAGATGTAGATTTAAATTATTTGATGTTTTGGACATATAATTTGAAATGATTCTTTACATTGCTACACCATCTACGAGTTATGAAATAAGCAAAATCTTATAAGTTCATGGGGTTTCAAATGTTGCTTCATACACGTCATATCTTAAGAATGTGCCATTAAATAATAAGAAATTACACTAAATATATAATTTACGTTTTACAATGATTTACTTGCGTTTATTTTAAATCTCCTTGCCAATTTCAGAGCAACCGTGACAAATTTACTTAAATACTACGTGATGATTTATAAGCATCTGAATGACGATCGACTTATTTGGAAGAAACTGAATTTATTGCCCATATAATCTAAAATATGTCTTAATATAAGATGGAGGTCTGTCATTTTAAGGATGTGCAATGATTTCCAAGTCATGAAAGTTTAGTCTAAGTTTCATTGATTGGAGGCTTCGTAAAGTTATATCCAGCATAGTTTTCTTTTCTTCCTTCTTTATTTTATCCATAATCAGACAACAAAATTGGAGACAAATCTAATTTACAGACGACAATTTGATGAATATTTAAAGAGCTTGATTTTTTATAGAGGGGATAGAGAGGGGGGACACAACATTGTGGAAAATGAAAAATTGCTTGTAACAAGTAATTTCTTCATTGTCAACATTGCTTCCAAAACATGTTTTAGTTGAGTGGAATTTATCCCTTTCAAGGCAAAATGGCCGGAACAATATTGGAAGAAATAAGTTAAGGAATTATGCACTCTTCAAATCCAACTTTGTCCCCGAGAATAATTGTAAGATAATTTTACTTATCGGCCATCGTTCAGCTCTAAGCAAATTTCGTTGTGGTGTTGCACCTTTAAGAATTGAAACAGGCAGATATGAAAACCTTAATTTAGTTGATAGAAAATGCTCTTTTTGTGACGCCTTAGAAGATGAGTACCATGTTCTTTTTCATTGTAACACCTATAAAGAATTTAAAAAAGACCTTTTCACAAAGGCTTCTTGTGAATACCCAAATTTTTCAAACATGACTGATCAAGAAAAGTTAAAAGTACTCTTTACAGAACCAAAGTTAATAAGAACTATTGCAAAAACCTGCTACCTTATATTACAAAAACGACTTCTTCTTATGTGTAAATGAAAGAGATTTTTTGTTAATATTCTATCTCAAACTGTTTAATCATTATGTTTATATTTCTCATGTCTTAATTTAAATGCATAATTAATTGCAAGTATCAGTTGGTAATTGAAAACTAACAAGCATTTTTTAATAAAATCATTCATTCAATTTGAAAAAAACAAACAAACAAAAAAAAACATCAGGAAATGTTCTGGACAAACTGAAGTCCATACAACACCTCCTATGATAATTCCATTTAAACATGTTTATAATTTATAATGTCTTACAAATTTGCTTGTGGTTTAATCATTAGTAATTGATTCTTTTTACTAACACTACTAACTCATGTTTATGATAATGAATAGACCTATTTCACATAAGTCTACGCATGCGCGGAAATCTCTCGACTCCGCCCCTTATACAAACGAGGGGGCATTGTCAATTTAGTCCAGTAATAGTTTATAGAAAAATAATATATTTTAAACCATAAAATACTCGTCGTTATAAACGAAATCAAAGTTATTTTTACACTTAATTAGAGTGTAGTTTAAATGCTTTAATTCTTCATGCTTATTTTTGTCACTTTCTACTTTTTGCTTTTGATTGCCGGACTTATATTGATCTAACTCTATTTCGCGTTCCTGACCTATGAAGAAGTATTTTGTATTTCTTGTTGGTAATTATGTACTGACCTTCTTTTTTTTAAATTTTGCCATCAAAAATTGGCTTTGAATTATATTAATTCGTATATTATTCCTTTTTTTATTCAGATCTTATCATTTATTTCGCTCTTTTCATTAATACATGTATTACTAAAAAAAAACAAAAAAAAAAAAAAAAAAAACGTAGCCTTCTCAATCATTTCTTTATATAGTAATTTCTTTGTATAAAACATTATTACCATCACATCGTAATTAACACACTGAGACAAGGAAATGTATTCTTGCAAAAAGTAATAATAAAAAATAAAAAAAATAAATAAATAAATCGTTGAGCGAGTAATCCAACCAAATACGCCACCTCGTTTCATAGATTGTTTGTGATATTGCGCTGTTGAAACTTCGAGGCAAAGAGAAACCTGAAACCAACATATTGACGATCTTTCACTCTGTGAATCATGATTGAGGAAAAGTAGACCTATGTGATACAATGTATTTTGACCGTGCAATATATATTTCTTTGTGAAAAAGTTATCTATTCACAACAGCGGGTTTTTTTTTTTTTTTTTTTTTTTTTTTTGCGCAAGAAATTTTCATACTAAGGAAATATTTAATGATAATATTACATAGATAAGCACAGAAAGACCAGACTTAGTTAAAGTTAGATTAATGTTTTTATCGTATAGGGGCCATATATCTGATACTCATTTAGAATCGTTAAAATATTTTAGCTCAAGCCCCTTGCAGCACTGTTGTTTTTCATATTGCTTGATAAAACTTGATATAGGGCTGAATTTAATCTTCATGTTTGTTTATGATTTTAGAAAGGGTTTTTCAATATGCCATAGACCCCAGATCAAAGAGCGGTAAAACACTAAGGCAGCAGTTATAAGTTACAACACGTGCGCTAAATAAACAGTGTACTGGTGACAATTAAGCGTCGTATGTGACATATGGTATTACGTAATCGTATTTAACTTCTATCACATCTTCATGATCAATATATATCCATAAAAGGGGTATCTAAATAATGCGTTCAATAATTCGTGAATTTGGAAAATTAATTGGATTCGTAAGAGGTGAGTGTTAAAAAAAAGGCTGTAAGAAAAGAAATCAAGTGAAATTCAGAACTAGAAATCTTTAATTTCGAAACAGCGAATGCACGTTTCCAATGTTTTTAAAAGCCTTTCCCAATGCAAGTATGTGTTCAATTTTGAATCATTATTAAAATGAAATAGCAACTCGTAATAATAAACCTACGGTGGAACTATTTCTCCCCTTTTCTTATTATCTTTCACTCTCGATATGGTTTCGTGTTTTTTTTATTATTTTTCGTTAAAGAGAGAGAGAAAATAAAAAAAAAAAACATGTGTCGAATTTGCATTCTGTCGTCTGCCGTTTTTGTTGTCTGTTTTTTATTATCTCTTTATTTTAATCCCTTTTTTGTAATTTTCAGTTAATCAATTACGATCGATTTGTGACGAACAATGACTAGTTCTAGTATTGAAATAATGAAAATGAATAGTCAAAATGAAAGAAATCCACACAAACTATCATATTGAAGTGATTTCTCAAAACGGTAGATTTTCGATGGAGGGTATCTGTTTCGACCAAATATAAATTCATCAAGTGGATAAACTCTGAAGAGTTATATCTGCAATTCATTCCACCAACTTAAATCAAACGTCGCTTTTTGTCAATATTTAAACATAAAAATTACTAAAAGCGGTCGAAATAGTTTCTAATGACAGTTAAGTATTGGGTTGAATTATAAAAGATTAATGATCTATTTTATTAATAGTTGAAATCGACTGATTTATTCGGATAAATTTCAATGAAATTAAGAGTGGAGAGTAGAAGGACGCCCCCTCGTTTGCATTGTTATGTAAATTTGACTGGAGAGTACGCAAGGGAGATAATTACGTGAAATACCTCTATTGATAGTGTGATATTTTACTTAAAGTCTCTTATAATTCATATTTGAATGGTCATGTATATTCTACTGCTTTATTGTTTGTTTTAAATGTATGTACATGAATGAGACTCTAATAAAGATATATATATATATATATATATATATATATATATATATATATATATATATATATATATATATATATATATATATATATATATATATATATATATATATATATATATATATATATATATATATATATATATATATATATATATATATATATATATATATATATATATATATATATATATATATATATATATATATATATATATATATGTAATTCTTTACTTCAGGGCCGATTGAGAATAAGTTATTTCAAGCGATAAGCTGAATGCATGTTTTTTTTTTTTTTTTTTTTTTTTTTTTGTTTTGTTTTTTTTGTAAACAAGCTCTAAAATGTTATGTTCTGTGGTCCTTTTCGAAGTAATAAAAGGACAAAATTAAATGCATGTTGGTTTTATTGTAAATAAGCTCTTAAATATTATTTTCTGTGACCCTTTTCGAAATACTAAAAGGGCAAAATCAGTGTTAAATTTAATCAATAAAAAATTTTCTTTTAGAAATTTCAGTGTTTATTTAATATTTTTGATAACTATCTGCTATCTACTGCTTGAAAAAAATGTACAAATCGGAGTATCTCAAAATCATTTCTTTAGATAAATAAACTCAAAAACATGTATTTGGATACCTCGAATTAGATCAAACAATTAAAAATTCTTCAGAACTCACTTCGGAGCGTGCAATTTCGTGTAATTAAAGAGAATTTAAAGCTTTTAAAGTGGCTTTTCTACGGTCTAATTCCGAACAAATACACCGTCTTTAACACGAAAGCGTCCTTAAGTTTTCAAATTATTCATGATGCGGTCACGACATCCCAATTAAAGGCCCGGATGAAATGCTGAGAATTTAGTGGTAAATTCCTTCAAATCAGTCTTTATATATTCGACTTTTTCTCTGAAGGTAGTGGTCCCGTAATAGTTCCGCAACATTTCGGAAATTATGATCTTTCGCAATGTTGACCGAGGTTTCCTAATGAAATCATTAGGAAAACTCGGTTTACATTCTTAAAAGTTCACTACTTCCTAAATGATGCGGAACTTTTTACGGGTCCACTACCTGAGGATAATGTATGGAAAAACAGAGAATTGCGGACTGCGCAGGCTGACAAGTGTCAAAACCTTTTGACTTATCTGATTTTCTGCATCTAGAATAATCAATCGATTCCATTTCATTTTTAAGAAATTGTGAAATACGGCGTCCGGTTCACATGTACTGGAATAAATTTCTTTTTCAAATATTTGTTTTTACGGAATCCCTAGATGTCTTAATGTGTCTGGGTCCCGTTTTACTAAGCTTCTTACGAAAAAATTGATCGTAAGTCAAAATCACAAATCGTACCTGGTGTTTTCATTCATTGTTAGATTCTGCCTTGCAATATCTCATCGAAATCGTCTTTAAGAAACGATTCCAATGAGATGGTGCACGGCAGAATTTCACATTTAATTACTTATCTAGAAGCAACTTTGATTTTTTACTTACGCAAAAAATGATCGTAAGACGTTTTGTAAAACGGGCCCCTGGTCCCAAAATATCGTAGAGGTCAAGGACTTTACAAAGATAGAGATTGGACAATATTCAAAAGTTCAGAATTCCATCGCGATAAATGCATTTCCTCACTTCAAAATATCGATTAGTGCGTTCAAAAGCAATAAAAAGACACCAAATTAGCATTCCATTAATTGCTTTTCTTAACGACTTGAAGGGGCGCGTGTATGCGTTTCTAAACACCATGTAATGGAGAACTTATCTGGGATTAGCCATTTAAGGGGCGATGCACAGGTTTTATCAGATCAGAATGTGAGATATGTTAAAGATACGGCTTCTTTGAACCTTTAATCGCTTTTACACATGACAGTTATAAAAAGTGTCATTTAACGCGTTCGCGATAACTTTCTTTGCTGAAGTGATTGGGAAGAACTTAATCGAAGGAAAAAAGTGCCCTTTTTCGGAATAAATTATTGTTGTTTCAAAATTTTGTAAAAGGCTACATACATTCAGGGGTTCTTTATTATATACTTTATTTAGGGTCCCTGATGCAGTTAGCCCTATTAAAAGAACACATTCAGAGGATGGGTAAAAAGTTTCACATATGAGAGAATGGTTGCTACAAGCACTTTTTGGGTAGCATATACGTGATTATGATTTGACTTTAGTGGTGGCTATCAAACCCGGTGCATTCCGGTTTGAACATTGTTTGTTTGTTTGGGTTTTACGCCGCTTTCAACAATTACGCAGTTATATCGCGGCGGCCGGAGCACCTAACAATGGATTCCTGGTATTTCTTTTACCTGTACTACCATTACACCCTTTCCTAGCCTCCGACTGCTATCTCACATAGGTTTACGATTATCTACCCATTGTTGGGAGACAAACGTCGGAAAGGATATTTGCCGCCACCAGGGATCGAACGCACGACTTCCAGATTGGAAGTCTTATGCCTAACCAACTGCGCTATGGTGGCGGCCCGATTGGATCGAAGAATTGTGTACAATTTTGAGCACGAAGCTATTCTTTTTATGAAATATGTCTTATCATAGGTATTTTTTTTATATGTTTGCTTCTTTTTTGGATCTTAGGATGTAAGAACTTGTTTAGATGATTCTGATTAGCAAAAACTTCATCATATTTAGTATAACGATAATCTATTGAAGAGAAGCAAAGAATCATTTTCAGACTTCCATGAGTTCAAAAATATTTCTAGTCGTCGTCATAGCGCAGTTGGTAGCGCGTCGGACTGTCAATCTAGAGGTCCCGGGTTTTATCCCCGACGGCGGCGCTCATTTTTTCCGACTATTTGTCTCTCACCAATGGGTTGATAATCGTAGACCTATGTGAGATAGCAGCTGGAGGCTTGGAAAGGATGTGATGGTTGTACTGGTTAGAGAAATACCAGAAAACCGTTGTTATGTGCTCCAGCCGCCGCGATATAACTGAAATTAATTTGAAAGCGGCGTTAAACTCCATTCAATCAATCAATCAATCAATCAATCAATCAAAATTATTTCTCTATCATATATTGTGATGTCATAGAAGCGAATATTTTATTAATAAGAGACATATATTTTTTGGACTACATTTGCTTTATGCGCATGCTCACAAACTATGTGCGATGTAAAAAATGCTTTATAGAGATATGGAGACAATTTTTTGCCCATCAGAATCCGCGAATCTTGAAACACACAACTGAAAACAATAAAGTCTATCTTAACCCTTTCCTGTTTTACAAAATTTTTGACCTGTACAAATTCAAAGGTTTTGCAGACGAAAATTTAAAGTGGATTTAATTTGAAAAATAACCATTCATTAGGGTAGCAAATAGTGTTGAAAAAGAAGAAATTGCTTGTTAGAAGCAATTTCTTCTTTTTTCACAATGTTTTCTCAATCATAAAATCACATGCACGTAAAAAGCAGGGATTAATCAGCAAAGGGTTAAAAGACCTGTTTTTACGTGTCTGTGAATTTATTATTCCACACTATTTTCTACCCTACAGAATGGTTATTTTTCAAATTAAATCCATTTTAAATTTTCGTCTGCAAAACCTTTGAATTTGGACAGGTCTAAAATTTTGTAAAACAGGAAAGGGTTAAAAGACTTTTTGCTACCGGTAAGGGTTTTATAGATAATGGCCAAATTAATGAAAGCGATTCCATATTAGGTTATTTTTTATTTCTATTCTTATGGAAAACAATGTAAGTTCATGAAATTGCAATGATATAGTGAACATATTTACTATATTCATCATTTTTCAAAAGACATTCTTTCATAAATTTGAACAACAATGCTAACCTAAAAGTAATAAACCTTCAAAAAGAAAGAGCAAATAAGAAACGTGAAGATTATAAAATCAAAGAATGGTGTTAAAATGTCTGCGTTTAAAGCGTTTATATGTGATCCAGTATTTTTCAAGTATTTTACTCTCGAATTATTAATAAGTTTTCGAGGAAGTTGTAGATAGACCTTTCAATAAATTAGTTTATAATATGACCTACGTCGCGGGAGTGAGATAAACCCGTTACACGAGTGTTATTACACTAGTGGAATAACTATGCAAATGAGCTAAGAACGAAGAACAACATTATATTTTTGTTAGGAAAATGACGTCATAATGGATCTGCTGACGTCATTTTTCAAACGGCGTTATATGTTTCGCGAAATAACATGTATAGATAAATACCGTTATTTTATCGTTTTATCACCAAAAATCGGGTCATATTATAAATAGAATATCAAATGTGTGCTCATCAAATACCAAATTAATTAAACTCGTCATCTATGAACAGATAAAAACTCGACACAGCCTCGTTTTTTTCTGTTTATAGATGACTCGTTTAATAAATTCGGTATTCCGTGACCACTAATTCAATATCCTTTATTTATGGCGAGGAGAAATAGAAAAGGCGGCGACAAATCCACGGGGCAGAGGATGAATATTTAAAGACGGCTATCTTCCTTCGATGGCCTTGCCTGCCATCTTTCCTGCACACAACGACTCATTTTATAGTCCATAAAAACGAAGCAGATCAACTACTCCTGATGATCGCCCGGGGAGATAAAGTAAAAACGCCATTTACGTGGAATGACATGAGATCATTTAGAGCGCTTCTAAGATGGACCTTTTTGTTTGTGCGCGATTTTTATTGTTTACGGGTTTGTAACTCTGAGTGAAGATACGATCAAAAGGAATGGCTTCGTGTGTTTGGGGGCTGTCAAAAGACAAACGGCTTCCTAGAGTGTCATAAACGTTTAATAAGACAAAATAGGGCACTGAATAATTTAACCGGTTAGTTACTTTATAAGTGTAATTCTCAGACTCATTAAAACGTAAAAGTGTAGAAGGATATTAGCCACGGACGCAGTTAAAGCCTAACGGTGGCTATTCACCTTGGTGTATGCCAATTCTAAGACTTGATACATTTATCCCTTTGCTGTTTAATCCCTGCTTTTTACGGTCTGTGATTTTATGATTGAGAAAAAAATTTGAAAAAATGCATCGGTACATTTTTCAAGTGGATGCAAATGCGAAAATGCAATGTGGAACTCTGCTTTTAGCCATAAAAGCATTCTTTGCAAATATTTTTATCAAAAGCATCTTCATTTCTCCTTTTTAATACATTTTATAACATATTCAGTTGACTTTGCATAAAGAAAAGCCTTAATTTTGCATATCAAATTTTGGCCAAAAATACAAATTGCCTCCATTTATATTTTCGGCGAACCCTTAATCCCTGCTTTTTACGTGTCTGTGATTTATGATTGAGAAAACATTGTGAAAAAAGAAGAAATTACTTCTGACAAGCAATTTCTTCTTTTTCCAAACTATTTTCTACCCTACAGAATGGTTATTTTTCAAGTTAAGTCCACTTTAAATTTTTGTCTGCAAAACCTTTGAATTTGGACAGGTCCAAAATTTAGTAAAACAGGAAAGGGTTCACTTTATTTAAGGTTAAGTAATGACACCAGTGAAAATAAAGACACATTAAATTATCTCGCAATTTATATATATTTAGCACTAGTACACTACTCAAAAGTTCTAAGCGGTCACCTTACATTTCTTAATTTTTCACTATTTTTCGCTTTTATTTCGAAGTGTTAACTTTGCCTTTTGAAAGAGTGGCCATTTAGACATCACCCTGTCTAATTCTTTTGTAAAATCGTGCATCGGGAAATGCTAAAAACGGAATCAAGTGCCTTTACCCCAAATTCAAATGACACAAAAATGACAATTTTTAGAGAAATTTGAATTTTTCGACACCTTAAAAACGCAAATCCTATCAATTTTAAGTACGGATATCAGTGGAAGAACGCGTGTGGACCTAAAAAAAAAAATAAAAGAAATGTCACGATCTCCCTAACTTTTTTACCCCAACAAGAAATGTCAAAAATACCCCACCCACCAATGTTAACTTTGAAATCGAGGGTACTCCTACATTTGCTTAACTTTAAAACATTTTCGTGTTGAATTCCTTTGCTAACATTTTCTTGTTGACTTCATAAATGACTTTGCCACATTATGCAAGTGCAAACGGGCTGAAACCATGGAACATTTACAACATATGAACAAAAAGGCAAGTGGCCGCTTAGGAGATTTGAGGAGTGTATTTATCTAATGGCCAGAATGATATTTTTTTTCATTTATTCTTATTTTCATGCCTTGAATTTTATTTTTCACTCAACATTCCTTGTCTTAATCGAATTACAGTCAAAATTGCTCGAGCGACCACATCTATTAAGCGACCACTTTCATTAAGCGACCGTTTTCAAAATACCTTTTTATAAATCAAAATAACTTTAAAAGTAGGTAAAGTTGGTTAAAAAATTATTGAAAATAATTCCAAAGTTGTCAAAACTCAGCAGAATCGTCTCAAATGATTCTAGTGAGTTTTAACAAGATAGGTTTATTGAGAATTTCACAAAAATATGCATATTGAATCAAAAAGTATGTTTCTTATTTGTGAAAAAAAAGTGTTTCAATCGACTGCTATTTGAAGGGGCCGTTAGTGGTCGCTTAAAACAAGTTTTACTGTGTATAACATTATGTGATGTACCAAATACAGTACTATATTACGGTTGTATACTCAATCTAAGCGCAAATTCCAATGATCCTTCTGAATTCTAATTCCAAAGTTTCAAAGACATAAACCACAATTAGTTACCAAATATTTACAAATGGACATACATATCCTACATAATCAAGAAATTATTGCAAATATTTTCTAAATTCATCTATCACTTCGTTTTTATACTACGTCGCAAAGAAATTCCAATTAGCTGTGCTACGCTTACAAGAATACATATCATTGAGCCGTCGATTTTGAATGCATATTTTATAATTTCTCTTTTACTTCTTTTTTTTTCACGACATGGCTATGGTTTGTCGCAAACGCAATCATTGTCTGCAAGATTTCTCCCAATGCAGTAATTTTCATGGGCGTATCTAGGACTTTGAAATTTATACGCACTCAGAAGGCGACAACTAAAGAATATATAGGAAAAAGGCGTATTGAGAACTGTGACAAAAGATGAATGCCCTCCGTAAACTCCCTTTGTATGATTTAAGCGTTTGTGAATAATCAAAACATCGTAACTATAAGCTGTAGTTTCGATGCTATGATCATTCATCAACGATATTAATCAAAAGAGGATTATTTCTTTTACGCACTTGCGTAAATTGCGTATTTGGCGCTACGCCCTTGATTTTTATATAGATATTGTTGAAGAAAATCGATCATCTATTCCAAAAAGATAATCGCCATTTCATGCGACAAAGATGTTTCATGAGAAAGTAACAGTTTTTATCGTAATATGCCTTAGTTAAAAATTCATGGAAATCGGAACTGAATGTCGCGCTCGGCAATTACAACGGATACTCTCCAATTTTGAAATCATCCCGATTATCAGTCTCTCAAAATCGCATGAAATCTCGTCATTTCGTCACATGATACAGCGTATTCAGTTACGGGGCTTCCAGGTGGTTTTGGCAGGCGACATCCTATTATTGCAAAGGGATTTTATATCGTAGATTATCATTTATTTATTTACGTCCTTCGGAGAACCTGTCCGCATAGAATGTTTCAGCTTACGATCGATTATTTCTTTATATTGCGAACGACAAAAGCTAAATTTTTATATTGCTTGTCTTGTTCTCGAATTGAAAGATTTATCGACCATACCCGATATTTATTTTATTGTCCGAATTTTTAAAAACAACTTTGGAATAAATGTGATTTTATACGATAAAACCCGAAATGCGCGAGATGACCTTGTAATACATGTCACGACGTCACTGATAGAAATGGATCTATCTAAGATGACGTCAAATAAGATGGAAGGAATGAAATGAGCATTTAATCTTTTTGGTAATTTCACTGCTTTTGTGGAGAAATTATATGGAGGATAATCGTTTGTTTCAGTGTAAGATCGGTTTATATTTCATCGAGTGGACAACAAAAGCTTTATTTCACGAGTGGCGGAGCCACGAGTGAAAATATAGCTTTTGTTGTTCACGAAATGAAATATTTATCGATCTTACACGAAAAACAAACGCTTATTCTATTTCTTTAATGCAAAAATGAGACAAAATAAAACATTTCTAGGACACATTTTCGTAAAGCGCGTCATTTTGCGCGTGATTGCTATGCAACGTTCATTGTGACGTCACTTATTTCGCCCAGCATAGATGACGTCAGATAGGATGAAATGCACAAAAGCAGGGTATAAGATTTTTATAATTTCACTGCTTTTGAGGTGAGATTATCAAGTGATAATCTACCGTTATTTCTCGATAAACCACAGAAAAGCATTAAAGAAAAGGTGATAATCTACCGAGGAGTCTCATAAGTCAGTTGAAAAGCTTTCAAGAAACTTCAATAATATACAAATATTACATGTACCAAGTAGATGTATATAAACAGTGGCATGCTGAATTTACATCGAAAATGATTTATAGATAGGAAAAAAACTAACAAAAAAAAAATAAACAAAAAAAAACCCATCGATATGGTCAGTAATAAAACAAAATGTCTTGCATAAAAATAAGTTCGACTAGGAAGAAAATCTATCACAGTAAAAGATAAGGGCATGGGGTCCGGTATATTAGGATTTTTATTGGGGTTTAATGACCGAAATACCTTGATCAGCAAGTTTTCATTGGCAATAATTATGGCCAAATAGAGGCAGCAATTTCGCTCGTATTATCTGTTATGTGCTGTCGAATTACACAAAGAATGGTAACTTGTGTGAAATTTATGCCCTTTTTAGTCGCGAAACGCCATAGAACTGTCAATCAGCGCAGGTTTTAACCAGAAGCTATCTGCTAAATGATGAGAAGCACCTGCGCGAGAGCGAGATTTCGCCATTTTGATTTGACAGGAATCGCCTTCTTATCCTGATGCAAGATACAGGGAAGATGGCGCAATAAATTTGTAGAAAAAATAGCGGTATATTAATTGTAGGATTTGATCATTTGAAATTATACAGAAAATGTTTCCAATATCAGTTTTGTCTTAATATATTCAGTTGGAATACGATGGAATCTTCACCAAGCAATAAAAGAAGTTTTCTTTTCACAAAGCTTGTATCAAATGATTACAAGAATATTTTCAATTTGTATGTATCTTTTTTTTTTTTTTTAATAGGACTCTTTTATTTATTTCATGAAAAAACTGTCTTTTACTTGCCACAAAAGACTTGAAACTAGAAGAAAGACAATCGTGCATCGTATTTTATCTTATAATTATACAAATATCCGTGTGATAACATCACGTATGATATTTTTTATGATATCACATAGCTTTTTTAGACCAATGATATAATACGGTTATTTTTAGAAACTTGCATTTCTGCTAGAAACATCAACGAAAACTAGGCAAATAGAGGTTATAAGATAAATATAATACGTACTTAGTGTATTGTATGAAAAATATCTTACTCAGTTTGTGAGAATTGATAATTGTCTCGGCATAGCCTCGACAATGACCAATTCTCCCAACCTCGTTAGATATTTTTTCTCATACAAAACACTAAGTACGTATTATATATATATATACATAGAGGACATTGAAGGAGTGTTCATCGAATACCGAATTTAAAAAAAAACGAGTCATCCATAAATAGATAAACGAGACTGAGCCCGAGTTTTTATCTGTTCTACATAACGAGTTTATTAGCACAAATTTGATATTCTATTTATAATATGACCTGAACGTTTTATATAAATCGAGAAAATTGCAATATTTATCGATTCAAGTTATTCCGCGAAACATATAACGCCATTTGCGAAATGACATCAGCAAATCAATTCGGCCGTAAATTTTGCAATGAAAATATAACGTTGCTATACATTCTTAGCTCATTTGCAGAGTTATTTCACTAGTGTAATAACACTCGTGTAATGTCAAAAATTTAAACGGGGTTATTTTAATCCTGCGACGTAGATCATATTATAATTTTATTGGGTTCTTTTCATTTTTTTGTCTTATTTTTTTTTACCTGGTAATCAAGATATCTTCTCGCCATAGCGTCTAAATACCATAACTCAATGCATTTCGCAAATAATTTAGCCATATTAATGTGGGAAAATGACTTTTGTTGAACTTTAATCGGCGTCAAATAAGTGTTACATTAAAGCTTTTTTAAATGGGTGTTTTGAGATTGGGCTGATTGCAAGTGATTGGAGCACTTATTACACAAAACCAACGCATTAAATAAACGGTTTAATGTTGAAATACCTTGGATTTTGAGTTCGTGAGATTTATACCGTTGTGATTTCAGAAAATGAGACGATTTTGATCAGAATATCAAATCTTTGAAAAAATAAAATGTTATGGATATAGATAAAAAAGTTTTAATTGTCTCAAGTACTCTAGAGAATCTTAATCTTTCTTTTTTTTCAAAAAAATAAAATGTATATATGTGCTATATTGATAAATAAGGTCAAAGAGCATTTCCGATTTTAAATGAAAACTATATTCAAATATATATATATTTAAATATAGTTTTCATTTAAAATCGGAAATGCTTTTTGACCTTAATAATCAATAATAGTTTCTGACTGAACAGTCTCACTACAGTCAGGTACATCATGAAATTGACGTTCATCTCAATCAAGACCATTCTAAATTGCCCAATCAGCGCTCCATTCATTCATTCCAAACACTCACTCAAGCCATTCAAAAACGCTCCAAAATTACTAAAAAGATAAGACCTACAGCTTAATTCAGAATAGATATAGCAAGAAATAAGAAGCTTTTTCACTGATATGATTGAAACTTGCATCCATATTTTATCAAAGGGGGCTAATAAATATCACTTATTTTGTTCATCCTGAACATGAATAGCGATGTTGGATTACCTCCCTTTAATTTCACTTAAAATAAGTCCCTTTAAACTATCTGCTTTCCCTTACACCCCTTCAAAAAGATCTACATACTTTCCTATCTGCTTGTCATGAATTTTTTTTATCTTTTTGAATGAATTGTTGATGGCTTTGAACGATTTCGAATTTCGAATTTTGAATGTTTTCAGTGATTATTTTGAAAGAATGATGAATGAATGTAGCACTGAGCGAGCGATTTAGAATAGTTTAGATTAGGGTGAATGTCAATTTCACGATATTATTAACTGAAATTAAGATAGCAGTTAGTATCTTTGAAAATTGGGACATTTTCATAAAAATAGAAATCCGATTTTTAAGGCATTAAATAAATTCAAATGACCCATAAATCTTAACGGTCCAAGCACCAATGATACGTTTCCCCTGTTTTCAACACGCTGTCATCTTTTTATTGTCACATCCCCTGACATGCCTTTCAATTTGATATAACAATTTGGCGATGAACGGCATACCAAGTCCGTGCGTTCCCATCGTAATTTAGACCCGAATTACCCGTCTAAGGTTACATTGTTCCCTCAATTAGAAACAATTCATTGGTGATCCTTTCCAGGGAAAAGGAAACCGTAAAGAAAATTGAAAAAAAAATGGCATACTGGAGAACTTGAATAAAGTCGAATTCCGCAAAGCCAATACATATATTTGAAAGACATTTTGAATTTGGTCAACCAAGGCTGAAAATTTATAAACGAATACACACTTAGGTAGGAAGACAATTCTTATTTCAAATGACATGTACCTAATCTTGAAACTGGTCAGACTGTGCAAACTGCACAGTCTGACCAGTTTCGGTATTTTTGTACTTTCTGGATAAATGTATTGGATAACAATATGTCCTAATCAAATGATTATATAGTTGTATTGTAAATACAATTGTATAGCTTAGTATATAGCTTTATCTTTAAATCAACTGTACAAAACAAATGTGTTATTTCATTTTTTTTGGTATTTGTAAAAAAGACATACAAACTTATTCAAATATCAGTAGAAAGGACAGTACAAAAGTAAACCACAATGAACCATATTCAGATTAAACATGTCAATCGACTATTAGAAATGTACAGTTAGTTACATCGTGATATTGACATTCAACTCAATCAAAACCATCCTTAATCGCTCATTTAGCGCTCTATTCATTCATTCATTCCAAACACTCAATCAAACCATTAAAAAAAACGCCCAAACCCATTGAAAAATATAGAATCAACAACGTCATTCAAGATAAATTTTGATAGAGAAAAATCGCAATTTTACTGACATAATTCAAATTATTAGGGTCTCAAAGGTTCTTTGAGAAATAGGGAGTTATGTTTAAAACTTTTATGCATTTTTATTAAAGGGCGGTATAATATCGCTAATTTTGTTTATCCTGAACAAAATTTGCGATAATGGATTACCTCCCATTAAATTCACACACACTCATTCAATTTCAATCCTATATCATTCAAAAATCATTCACCATGTCACTTTGACGATTTTGCTTACTGTAACATCCTGTTTTTTATTTCTTAATCTCGGGACCTTATAACATTCCCACTATTCTACTTTTTGAGAAATGCAAATCTCCAAAATATCTGTGTATAGTATAAAATTCAAGAAAGGGTTCAGTAAATAATTATGTGTTTGGTTCAGGAGAGCCTTTCATTAAAGAGGCAAAGACGGGTCTTAATCGGCCAATAAATGATTCATCGGTAACGAATACGTTTTATTCATAAATAATTTACAGTCAATTACAAATAATCGGCTGTAAATATGGAAATAAAGTGGTACCTTTTGTTGTCTCCTTGCCAGTTTTATCGCTCTCTCGACTCGAGTAATTTAGAATGTCACTTCGCAGCCTCTTTGCCCCCGGAGGTGCAGTAACGCTGTCATGTTCCGCCAGTCTTTTCCCACCAACTGTGACGTCACTTCTTTCTGAGCCCAATAACCTCGTTTCAATTGCGGAATGGTTCTCTAAACTTGACGGAACTTCCCCTGGTTCCAAGCTTTGAAGTGGTTGGACTAATTTCGGATAGGAAAGCCCTGGGATATTTAGGGGATACAACGCAGATGGATGTTGGTGGTGATAAAATGTTTGAAAGGCGTGGGCGTGGAGAGGCGGATAGAAAATAGAAGAAGCCTCGCTTGAAAGCACCCCGTCGCTATTAAAAGCCCCAGCGTTTCGTAAGATTCTGTTTATAGAGCTGATACTCGGTATAGTTTGTTCGTCGCATATTCTCTGCGCTAAGAGAAAGTCTCGAATTTCCCATGCAAATATTGACGGATTCTCCTTTTTCAGTTGCAGTATTTTTCGGACGACGAGTGGTGTGGCGACTTGCTGAAAAAAGGACAAAATACATGTACTGATGCACGGCAGACAAACATATTCAAACTAGAATTCACTTCATCTCTTTTCGATGAACTGCTTCTGGACAAATTTGCAAGTCGATCTAATAACTAATTCTCCTGATAAACTATGATCGGCTCAAAACGAATATAACTTCAAAATGATGTGTGTTTTTTTTTGTTTGTTTTTTTTTGAAAAAAGAGAGAAAAAAATAGCAAGATAAAAGTTACCTTCAATAATTCATCATTCACACATCTTTCGACTAAGAGAAAATATTTATTAAACGAAGGAAGAAAAACCTATATGCTCTTTTCTCCATGAAATCTGCCTAAATAACATCACTTGGTAATTTAAGTTATTTGACACAATTCCAACGAAACACAATTTTGGACTATTCCAATTATAAAGAATTTGGTGACGTTACTTCAATACAAGTTCAAATTAAAAATAAGCTGCCTGCTATTGAATAAAAAAATAAGGAAAAAGTAAGAAATTGCTTGAGACAAGCAATTTCTCCCTTTTCTTTTCAACGTTTTCCGACTTAATTAATTTCATAGCATAAACATTTTGGTTTCTAGGAAAATCGTTACATAAGCAGGTACAAATGCCCAAATTCATTTTGGAAATAACACATATTTTCTTGTTCTATAAATGATCAACATTGCATGCTTTTAGAATTTGATTGTCAATTTTATTGACATTTAGGCAGGTTGTTCTGGAAAACGGATCACATATGATTGAATGTCCGAAATCTCGAAAATTACCTTCGGTTTGTTCCCTCCAATAGAACCCGGCTTGATGGAACCCGTCTCATAATAGCGTGTTAGTATTTTACTGACGCAGCCGTGGGAAACCAGCAACTGTCTTGAAATGTCACATGGCCTCACGCCCATATGGGCCAGCTCTACAATTCTTCGACGCACGTGGTCTGGTAGCGGTCGTCCATTTACAAATACACCGCCTAATTGGTTGACACCCGTTTGCCCTGAAATTGATAAGGTCAAAGACTTTTGATATGAATATAAATGAAAATATATATATAATTTAATTATATGAACCTGTGCGTTAACTTTCCAACAATTTGAAATATTCGTGAGGTGTAAACATTGAGTAGCGTAGACAGTCACATACTGCAAATATAAAGTTATCAGATTGTCTACAGATACTATGATCCTTATCTTTCTACTTAACGCAAAGTGAAGACTCTGGCCAGACTGTGCGGATGCACAGGCTAGTCAGAGTTTTTACTTTGCGCTTATTTAAGATTGTTAGAAAATCTCAAGCACTTGGTCATTTAGTATTTTTCGAATAGTTATATAAATTTATGTAATGTAATGTATCATTGAATAAACTATACGTTCCCGCACCTTAACTTTATTGAACATGGCGATTTTCATATTAATTTAATGTATTGGTTTAAAGTTTACCCTTTTAAGTATCCAAATAAAAATAAATATATAAATGAACAAAGAGAAAGATGAATAAACAAATGAATAACAAATAGATTATAAAAATGATAATGATAATAACGCTGATAGTGATAATAATATCCATTAAAGAGAAGTAAGTAAAATGATAGATGCATAATTGATATTATTCTCTGTTTTAACTAATGAATTGTCTTCACCAAATATGTACAGCATAAGATTTATACTTAAATTGATTCGTTTAAAATTCGTTTGGAAATCCTTAAGTCATCCGCAACTACATGTACCCATACACATATCGTTTTTCTAAACATACCCATTTGATTTTTTAAAAAAAGATATATATATATATTTTTTTTACATATTTACTTTTCATATCTTTTAAATTGATGTCAACTTGTTTTCTTCTGTGGTAAGTCAACAAATTCATGTATAGTTTCAGATAGAGAAAGATAGTGTTGCAAATTTGCAATGTTTTAATATTTTACGGTAGGTTATCGAGAAATTTTGGAGGAATATCACTTGATAGTTTCAAATACAAACTTTTGAATACAATGCATTCGTTCATTTCATCATATTTGACGTAATCTAAGCGGGACTGTCATACGAATGACTTCATAAAATTACCTACTACTCCCGATAATAGAGATAAAGAGAGATCAAACTTCCAAATTGATTTAATTAAAATTAAATTCCCTATCTACCCTATTTCTACCCACGAGGAATATGATGCACTTTAAATGAAATTTGTCCCTAATTTTTTACAGTTCGTCTTTTCTTTTTTTTTTTTAAAGAAATGGAAAATCAGTTATTTTCGTGTAAGGTCGATGAATTTTCCTTTTTGTGAACAACAAAAGCTAAATGTAGCTTTTTTATTCATCTTATTAAAGATAAATCGATCTTACACCGAAAGAAATGGGACCCGTCATGCGAAAAGGGACCATCTGGGAAGTTCATAAATAAATATTTGAGTAAGAGATTGGTTCGAGAACAGGCCAACCAGAGGTCGCATTTTAAAAATTCTTTCACAGAAAGATATATTGATCTTTCTAGATTCAGAAAATTAGTAGAGTGCGAAAAGTTTCGACCTAAGTCAGTCTGCGCAATCCTTGCAGTCTGACTAAGACCGACACTTTACGCACTACTCAGATGGTCCCTTTTCACGTGACGGGTCACAAATATATTTCAATCTGAGATGGAGATAGTACTTTAACGTCAAGGACTCCTTCTTTGTATGAACTAAGGATACAATGGGTTAACTCCCGATATAAAAAGGCCATTGGATGTGACCATGTTATGCCATAAAACACTTAATCTAGATTACTAATTGTACAATTAAAGTTTTGCATTAATTTTACGACACAAAAAGCCACGCAATGTATCCCGTATCGAATTGTAACTTTCACCCCCTTAATTGAAACAACCTTTTAATTAGTTAATAAATATGTATCTATCGCAATGATCAGCCCTTTTTAGCTCGTTTTAACCGCCTCACGCAATGCCATTGTATTGAAACACGACTTTTCTGCTGATTTTACGGCGCGAACGTTGGAAAAAGCCAGTTAATTATAAGTCTCTCTGTTTCTAAATCAATTCCATGGGCGAAACACTCATGCGCACACGCGCGTCATTTCCTGTCACGTGTCCATGTCATATTCAATTACGTCATACTGGGAGGAAGGCCACCCGAAACTGATACCCGTAGGTTTTTAAAGTTGACAATAAAACAAAATTTCCAACATGAACATTGCCCATCACAGGTGATTCAAACGTGTGTTACTTCATAAAATGTACCTTAATATCTTAGATTAAAGGGAAAGATACATTTCGATTTGACAGGCGGAAACGCGGGCAAACAATTTGCATAGAGGTCAGATGGACTTTAAGATAAACGAGAAAAGACAAATAAATACGAAACGACATTGATTAATTAAAAACTAATAGAAACAACAGTTGTACAATTACGACACCTTGGTAGTATTGTGAACAGATAAACTTATTAAAAAAGATATATCCCAATAAAATACGTTTACAGGTACTATTCCCGAGCCGTTTCAAATAAATTCTCAACACATATGATTAAACATGATTAGACAGAAAACTTGTTCTTAAAAGACGTAAACATGTTTTTTTTTGTTTTGTTTTGTTTTCGGATAACTTTAAATCTGTAAAGTCCTCAGGTGTCAAGAAAAAATATATAGAAAAATTTTTGAGAAAAATACTGTTTTTTTTTTTTTTTTTTTTTTTATAGAACGAATAATACTCTTAAAAATCTTTGAAATACCTTATATGAAGGTTTCGAAGTATATTTCTTATACAGTTTACCAAATTGTCTTACTTTAAGATTGGCGAACTATTCATCAACGTTCAGAATTTGTACCCAAATTAGAATGCAAGGGGCGATCTATCCGGTATCGAAAATGTTACAGTTAACCGTTTCACATTGAAAACTGGACCGAAAATATTTATTTTCAGGGAGGAAATAGTAAAGGAAAATCAATATAAACTTAAACAAATTAGGTCAGTTCCTTTACTTTTAATTCTTCTTTTTAACTAAAGCAGTTATCTAAATTCACGTGTTCATGCAGTCTTTTAAGGTTTTTGCTTCCATAAAATTATCTTCATCTTTTAAGAACAATCGCTACACTTTATCATTATTTTCATATTTTCTCTAAAACTCGCTTAAAATGAGTTCAGTACATGTATGTGGCTGACAAGCAAACAACCAAAATAGGGGGCCACTGGATTTTAGGTAAACATTTTTCTAAAGTACTTCGTGATGGTTGGAGTAATATTTTTCTTATTAGTAACTATATTCATAAAAATAGTCACGGTCCTTTCCAGGAGTGAAAGTCAGAAAAAAAAGCATTTTAAAAATGATTTATGATGGTGAGAGTATATTTCTTCAGTTGGCGGAACCGAAACAGTAACGGAAATCATGGTATTTCACAATGTTGACCGAGGTTTCCTAATGAAAATCATTAGGAAACCTCGGTTAACACTGTTTTAATTAACTACTTCCGAAACGTTACGGAGCTATTACGGGTCCACTACCTTAAATCGAATGTCTCTGACTTTTAGTAAAACTGTACCTAATTGCAATAATAGAAATAAAGCAAAATGTTTCCAAAATGAAATTGTTAAATTTCTAATACTGTTAAAACTGTTTCAAACATTCAGATTCATTTTTATAATTATGATAAATATTATTAATGCACCGATGCTTGTTAAATGGCAAATTTTAATGTTAAAATATCATATTGTTCTTTGCATTATTAACTGTATTAAAAAAATAATCATTAGTATTGTATCGTATCTTATTATACTTGTATTGTATTGTATTGTGTGGCACAATTTTGGCAGTGAAATAAACTAAATATTGATTAACATAAATCCATCAAATATATCTTTCTCATGCTATCAAATTTATATTTCAAACACTTTCTAAAATTGTCAGAAAAAGCAATATTTGAGCAAATAATGTCAGAAAAATATGTCTTACTGTTATAAGTTATTTCAAGCTCATGTGATATGCATTTAATTACGGAAATAAATTAACTTATAAAATATCCTGCATGTAGCTTTTACATTTTAGAAATTAAACAACATTCCTCTGATTGAGTTGATTGTCTACTATTATTGAATAGTTAACATTTGAATCATCGATTCGACTTTCTTTTAACCAATGATAACCCGTTAGGCGAATCCCCGAAATGACTTTTCTCGATCCATATACCTGTGAATAAAATGTTGACCACTAAGGCCACCTTCGCAAGCAATAGAATATTGGACATCACCCTTGGCTAGCAAAGATGAACTAAGGTTTGATAAAGCAGAAGACAACTAACGTTTGGTTGAGATGAAAATAGCGCAGAGATAATGAATCATTCGGCATTATTTGAATGAATCGGCGAATTCTCTAAAATAGTTGAATTCTTTATTACTCAAAAATTAAGATGTGTTATGTTTGATCGAAATAATTGTATTTCCTCAAAAATCATTCCGAAAGCGACATAGTATTAAAGCTGACCTAGTAAATCATCATCACAAGGAGTTTTAAATGAAATATATGTATCCCTCCTTCATAATATGAACGTATTTTGAAACTTTTAAACAAATTAAAAGAATCAATGCAATCCTATTATTTCCTTTAATTGAATGAATGTATTTCACCCGATTTATTAGACAAATGAAAATATCAAATAAAACATAGAGCACAAATAGAGGATATTGAATTAGTGGTCATGGAATACCGAACTTATCAAACGAGTCATCTATAAACAAAAAAAAAACGAGGCTTTGCTGAGATTTTATCTGTTTATAGATGTCGAGTAAAATTCGGTATTTTATTAACACAAATTTGATATTCTATTTATACTATGACCTGGAGTTTCGCAAAAAATCTAGGGAATTACAGAAATTTATGACTTCAAGTTTTTCCGCGAAACCTATAACGCCGTTTGCTAATTGACGTCATAGACGCATTATGACGTCATTTTCACAACGTAAATATGACGTTATTAAAAGTTCTTGGCTCATTTGCATAGTTATTCCACTTATGTAACAACACCCGTGTAATTAAAAAATTATTCAACGGGTTTATTTCAATCCCGCGACGTCGGTCATATTATAAACGATTTTATGTTATCGATCACGGAGACTGGACACTAGCGGCCATCTCCAGACGGGTATGCAGTTTGTATATGCTCGATGCTCGATGATCGGTTTTCCAAATCGTTATTAATCGACCAGTCTATTTCATAACGAGGACACGTATTCGACGGACATTTATAAATTTCTAATTGTAATCGGTAATTCCTTCTTTGTGCACGCATTGAAATATACTAGGATGAAAAAGAAACGCCGGGTAAGCTATAATGATTGCTTTAAGGATGAATTGTATTATTGGATTATTATATTCATTTTTGTATGAAATGTCATCTGATTATGTGAAAAATACCCCCTATTAACAATGAACCTTCTTGTTTTGTGAAACACAACAGGACACATCAGTATCTAGTGTGTCCTCCATGCGCAGCTGTGGCAGCCCTGATTTGTCTATGTTGCATATTTTATGTATCCCGGCCTTTTTGGTCCCAGTATATATATTGACATTTCTACTTGATCTGAATTTATCTATGGTGCATTGTTCACATTGAGCGTAAAGAAAGCTCTCGTCTATACTATAGATTTGTTGATTTCAAGATAAAGGTAATCTATAAAGGTAACAATGTAATGCTATCTATCAAGGTTTCATTTCTCTAAAACTTTAACAAAAAGTGAACATTCGTGATTGCTTAATGTCTTTATAAAATGAGCCTGTGCATGAGATTTCCAGCAATTTCAAATACGCGCAAACAAAGACCCTGAATAGCCTATGCATCCGCACAGTCTGACAGAGTCTTTACTTGCGCTAAGTAGATAGAAGGGTTCTAGAAGTATCTTTACACCATCAGGTTACTTAATATTTACAGTTTGTGGCTGTCTATGCCTCTCAATTATTGCATCTCTCAAACATTTCAAATTTTTGGAAATGTCACGCAAAGGCTCAAATGCATTCTCAAATTAGGCATTGGGTAGATATCATTGGTCCGCATTTTTTATACAATGGTCAAGGTCAATGTCATCATTCAAGGTTATATTTTACGAACAATAATTTTGTTTCTTTCTTTCATTTTCACTTTTCCGTTTTTAATGACTGATTTTACTTTTTAAAAGGCAGCCTTTATGACATGATATATTTTTACGAACCACCTTTTCTACTTTTGAATTATGTTACATACTGTTTGATTAGATTATAGACATCTGTATGGAATCGATATTTCAAGTGGTTGATATATCTTTAAAATCAGTAAAAAAAAAACAAACAACGGAAATAGTATGTTTTAAAAGCCATGCAACAATTTATTTGCTTTGACATATGAAGAAAAATTTAGAAATTTCACAGTCATTTGAGACTGTGCATGAGATTTCCAACAATTTCAAATACGCGCAAAGAAAAGACTCTGACCAGTCTGTGCATCCGCACAGTCTGTCCAGAGTCTTTACTATGCGTTCAGTAAATAGATAAAGTTTCAAAGTATCTGTAGACAATTAGGTAACTTAATATTAACAATATGTGCCTTTCTATGCCCCTCCATATTTGCACATCACGAACACTTCAAATTGTTGGAAATGTTACGCACAGGCTTTTTTGGCCTTATTGGATTCCTTTATGACGCGCACTATTCTGTCCTGGAGAATCGTATGTCTATGTCTTCTTCTGAACATTTGTCTATAATAAAACTGAGAAAGCACACACTTACATGACGGGATAAACTCGTGATACTCCGAAACATTACATTGATATATGTCCTTGAACGGTTAGTTACATCGTGAAGTTGACATAAACCTCAATCAAAACCATTCTTAATCGCTCACTCAGCTCTCCATTCATTCATTCCAAACACTCACTCAAACCATTCAAAAACGCTCAAACCCATTGAAAAATAAACAATCTTCAACGTCATTCAAAATCAATTTTGATCGAAAGAAATCGCGATTTCATTGACATAATTCAAATTGTTAGCGTCTCATATGTTCTTGAAGAAATAGGAAGCTATGTATAGAACTTGTATGCATTTTTTATTCAAAGGAGGTAATCAATATCGCTAATTTTGTTCATTATGAACAAAATTTGCGATATAGGATTACCTCCAATCAAATTCACTCGAATCTCGCTCCACACACATATTCAATTTTATTCCTTAATCATTCCAAAATCATACATATTGTCAATTTCATGATGTTGTTAACTGTACCATGACGGGACAAACTCGTTCAGTTAAAAACATCGTGAAATTGACAAGGTAAATGATTATGGAATGATTTAGAAATGAAATTGAATGTGTGGAGCGACTTTTGAGTGAATTTAGTGGGAGGTAATCCAGTATTGCAAAATTTGTTCAGGATTAACAAAATTAGCAATATTGATTACCTCCCTTTAATGAAAAATGCATAGAAGTTTTATACATAGCTTCCTCTTTCTTCAAGAACCTGGTAGACGCTAACAATTTTAATTATGTCAGTGAAACCGCGATTTTTCTCTATCAAAATTTATTTTGAATGACGTTCTTGATTCTATATTTTTCAATGGGTTTGAGTGTTTTTGAATGGTTGGAGTGAGTGATTGAAATGAATGAATGGAGCGCTGAGTGAGTGATTTTGAATGGTTTTGATCGAAATGAATGTCAATTTCACGATGTAACTAACTGTAATACCCCGTAACATTACATTGATACATGCCTTGTAAGCAATCAAATATGCATAGACAAAATAAATGTATTAGGAGGTGTTGATTATTTTCATCAAATCGATCTTTCGTTCAGTGTGTCGACGCCAGCCTTAATGGAGCCAGCCTGCAATCTACCCAGATACTTTCGATTTATAAAATGCTATTTCATCATTTAGAATATATTCGGCAATAGTATAGATTAATTAAATATACATATTTTATATGATTTTAAAAAATGATTATTTCGTCATTCTTATGCATAGTTACATATGTCTGTAACACCGGTGTCCTGAAAATAAGGCCATTTCAATGTTTTATTGAACTATCAACGTGTCATGGGTAATGTTTTTACCAATAGCCTTTGTTCATTTGTCAGAACTGCATTTTGCGTAGAGAAAGGCCTCCGCCCGAGTGGGTGTTTTATTTTATAACTATAA
The DNA here is from genome assembly GCA_948146395.1 of Fragum whitleyi. Taxonomy (NCBI): domain Eukaryota; kingdom Metazoa; phylum Mollusca; class Bivalvia; order Cardiida; family Cardiidae; genus Fragum; species Fragum whitleyi. The sequence goes on along the minus strand of OX411550.1, from coordinate 46,987,983 downwards.
AAATATCCGTATGATAACATCCGTATGACATTTATTATGTTATCATATAGTTATTTTTAGAACAATGATTTAATGCGGTTATTTTCAGAAACTTGCATTTCATTTAGAAACATCGATGAAAACAAGGCAAATAGAGGTTATATGATAAATATAATACATACTTAGTGTATTGTATGATAAAATATCTAACTCGGTTGTGGGAATTGATAATTGTCTCGGATGAGCCTCGACAATGATCAATTCTCCCAACCTCGTTAGATATTTTTTCTCATACAAAACACAAAGTACGTATTATATATATAGGAACACGAAACTAGTGCGATTTCCTGCGGTTCCTTCAAATCTCCAAAATCTTCTCTTGTTTTGAAAGTTTGGCTGGTATTTACATAGGTAAAAACAGTTCAATTATCTTTTTCGAAAGCAACAGAAATGTCGACACAAATTTATAAAAAGCATGTAACGCAATGACTCCACCTTGCAATGAATTTCATGTGTCAATGAGCCGGAATTAATATGACATAGCCTAACACATTTTCTTAAAAAAGAAAAGAGAGAAATGTTAAGAAATATGAGTCTGTGCGTGAGATTTCCAACAACTTCAAATAAGCGCAAAGCAAAGACTCTGGCCAGCCTGTGCATCTGCACAGTCTGGCCAGTGTCTTCGCTATGTACTCAGTAGATATATAATGTCTCAATGTATCTATAAACCATCAGGTAACTTTATATTCACAATGTGTGGATGTCTATTGTCAATGTTTGCACCTCATGAACATTTCAAATTGTTGGAAATGTCACGCACAGGCTCATATATAAAGATTACTTTTTGCAGTCAACCTGATATAAGATGCCACAGACCTGTACGTATTACACAGAAATAATCAACAATAGAATTGAAAGGACTGAATTTTTTCTCTGCAGAATTTGTCAATTTTATCACTTGGTCTTCAATGAATCACACATAAATTCTTCAAGGATTAAGCTTAAGTCTAACGACACTTTGTGGATAGAAAATCTTCATTGGTATCTTGTCGCAAAACAGGTAGCGAGAAGAAGGTAAACGAAATACAAAAACAGTGCTTCGACTTTGAAAGAATGGGGGAGCTTCAAACAACAGCTTTTTGCTTTGCTACAACGTAAAATGATTCAAATCTTGGTGTCATAAAGCGAAAGAAGACAAAATAAAGTTCATGGCGACCAACGACTTCAACAGAGCCAGTTAACATTATTTTTATGCAAAAACCCTAACTTGTGTTAAAGAAAGGTATCGATTTGAGTGTGGTCATGCTTGATCTGCTTAAGAAAAGGGTCTACTAATCTTCGATTTTAATATCAGATACACATTATTATAATTTGATTTTTCTCTCTCGCATCTTTTAATATCTTTGTATATCACACGAATGTCAGTGATTTTAATGGACACCGGGAGCCCGGTAGACAGATGGTAACCCCTGGGTTACTGGTACGGCCAAGTTCTAATCAATGATTGTCATCAAGACAGCACCATCAAATTAGAAAGAGGTTATAACTGCGATGATTAAAAACGCAAAATCTTCTTGTTCTTTTAAAATGGTAGATGAGCGTTTTTCGTAGGTTCAGTATAATTGGGGAAGAAACAATTTGGTTTGCTAAACCCTTGTTACATTTGAATTCAGGATATTGCTGCTTAAATAGGAAGCATAGTCAAATATCAGAATGAACCAAATATTCAAGTAACATGCATTTGTCTAAATAACTTTTTTGGTATTTTTTTAAAACACAGATTTCCGAAGGAATTCGGTTATGGTGGAGATGCATTGTATTTATATATATGTTAAGTTCTAAAAGGAATTTAGCTACTTGACTTTTATGTAATTCTGAGAGAGGACATAAATTAAGCATTTTAATGCATTGTGCTTGAGAAAAAGTCCAAATTGATTTGTTTCGTGCATTTTTAATCATTTTGATGCAAGTGTACATAATTGATAATATTTTGACATGACTGAGCAATAAAACCCATTTTGGTTTTCAGTTATAGATCCTGATTCAATTGCAAACCATGATTTCAAGGGTAGTTCATGATGAAATTTTTATTCGCATATATTTGCATTTTTATTCTTCATATAATTTTCAAAAAGGTGTACAAAAAGACGGAGGAGAGCGGTTGACAAAGTTGTAAAAAACCATTACAGATTAAGGGCAATAGGTTACGGACCATATAATTATTGTTATCGCAATGAAGATTTCGTTGGCTTTTTTTGATTTCATGGGCCAATGGCCAGATAAAGAAAATGTCAAAGTTGATATCTCTATGAGTAACCACAATTTCTGAAACAAACTTCATGGGAAGTCTGTCTAAAATGGTTTCGTAATATTGTGATATCTAGATCTCTCATCTGGTACACATATAACTACTCAAATAACGAAACGAAGCCTGTATTGACCTGATATAACCTGTCTGTAACATAAAATTATATCAGGCAGTCTATTTTTAGAAACAATTTACATATTCATGAGCTTAACCAGACCATTTCTCGCCCATATTTCTTTTATTTGAAAAGATTTTATAAAAATTCCAAGCCCTGAAAAATGATTGCATGATACAAAGAATACCATTTAAGAGCTTAATATATCAATGTTTCATATCTGTTCTCGACTGCAACAAATTATCATGACTCGACAAAGCCTCGTCATGATAAATTGTTCCAACCTCGACCAGATAACATTGGTATTTTAAGCCACTAACCTGTTATTCTTTAAGTCATGATCTCGCATCTACAGCAACGAATAATATTTTATTCATTAGGAGAGTGAAGATTTATTCTGACTTCGATGAGATTTGAACCTACACGAGTCCGCGTAGATTAATGTCTCGCCAGGTGTCGTAATAACGTGTACATGAGTTATAGTTGGATGTCCATCACTTCTTTCGAGATTTTTTTTTAATGAAATGGAATAACTCTTGCGCTTATAAAAACCTGAAAGTTTCATTTGTTTTGTGTGATGTGTAATTCTCCTTATGTTTAGAGTGGACTTTTTTTTTAAATGAATATATATAACTTGTGTAAAATGCACGTGTTCAGGCACACATACTAATTATTATCTCATCCAATCCCTACCCAGTTGTATAATGGAATAAAAAGCATAAACAAGCACCGTGAACGTATTATTATTATTTATTATTATCTCTGGTGACAAGATAGAAACTTAACCTATGTTTATAAGGTATCACAAAATTTCAGCACGGAAAAGTTCTTTGGGTAATAATTCCAAAAGATTTTTGAAAAGTGAATGTACTTTCAAAGTAAAAGTAATAATCGTAAATATCCTTATCACTATTCCGAGTATTTACTGATTTAGATGTTTACAGAATCGAATGTTTGAATCGCGCAATTTTTCTCGAAGGAATTTTCAAAGACAAATTCCAATGCTAAATTTTAGTATTTGAAATTCCAAACTTCACAAAAGAGTCTGATGTGCTTGGCAAGAGAGCTTTCTTATGAAACTTATTAGCCAGAAAATGATATTTTTGTCATGTCATGTAATGTCATGTTCGCTCAGACAGATTTGCATCCTAAACAATACACGAAAGGGAGTTATTTACAGAAGAATCGTCGGTACTGAAAATATTGGGAACATTCAGTCCAGGGAGAAAGGCAAAGTCATATTTTTTTAATTGTCACTTTGGTATGCAGTAAAACATTACAAATAGAGTGATAAATATTTATCATTAATCTGTACGTTGTATTTATAGAATTAAATTCAATGATACATTTTCATAATGACATGGGCTGTTTTGTCTACCGTTTGTATTGAAGCTGTCACCGTGAAAGCTGTGGCGGATTGAGATCAGATATAAAATTTTATTATCAATTTGTACGGTAACAACTCGTACCAGATTAACGCTTTTATGATTTTTGATGAGAGAAAAACAAACATTTTTTCTGAATTTGTGAAAAATCACATTGGGATATTGTTTTCATATTTATATGACCGACTGACCGTAACTGACGACCATGTTACAATTTAATTAAGTTCAACTTATTTAGTATCCTTGTTTAAATTTTAAAGGTCCATTCTTTCGAGCGTGCCTATATTAATATAAGCACTTTCGAAAGGATTGTTCCTAGCCTCCGATCATTGTCATTCTAATTATTTACCGAACTGACATGTCAATTGAGAGCTGATCAGGCAGCTTATAGGAAAAAGATTATACAATTCCAAATATAGTAAGCATTAAATGCAGGTCGAAATAAATCCCCTCTCGTAGTCGTTGGCAAAGGTTTGTCTGTTTAAAAACATACAGACAGATACATACACTACAACAACAACTTGATGAGATGCATTACAAAAAAAATATTTGTGCAAATACCTTGTAATAAGTGGGAGGGTATTTTATTATACCTAGACTTAACTGTTTTAGACCGATAGCAATCTATCTATTAACGTATTGAGATGTGAGACGAGCGACCCGTTCATCGCGGCAAAGTTATGAGAAAAAAATTTATTACGAGACGCATTAGAATTAATATAGAAAATAGAGATAAACCTGTCAATTTAAAAACCAATTTTGTACTTTCGTTGTATTAAAATCCTTTTCTGAAAATGGACATATTTATGGCCCAAAAACCTTTACGCGAAGTTAACATGCCTTTATCCGGACTATTTTTTTCAGCAAAGCAAGACGAATAAGTCATCTTCTTTTATATTTTGAGATGGTCATCTTATAAAACCCTTTCCTGTTTTACAAAATTTTGGACCTGTCCAAATGCAAAGGTTTTGCAGACGAAAATTTCAAGTGGATTTAATTTGAAAAATAACTATTCAATAGGGTTGAAAATAGTGTGGGAAAAGAGGAAATTGCTTCTGACAAGCAATTTCTTCATTTTTCACAATGTTTTCTCAATCATAAAATCACGGGCACGTAAAAAGCGGGGATTAAACAGCAAAGGGTTAAAACGATTCGAGTTTTACATGTTCATTATCAAGTATGATATTCACGATAAAACTCTTAAGCTATTTTCTGTTCTAGGCTGGGTTTCTTTCCTTACGTTCTAGGTTGGGTTTCTTTCCTTACGAGTTACTTTCTTCTATTGATTTCTCCGGCCTAGGTTCATGTACTTACTTGCGATGACAAACGCGTGTGAAAACACTAAGAGCCAAGAAATCTTACGAATTTGAAGCAATGATTTAAACACGAATATAGAAAATGAATGAATGAGAAGAAAAATTATATATTATATTATTATTTTTGATATTTGTGAAAGATTTATCGAAATTTGTTACAGTTAACAACAAAGACCCAAATGGTGTGGCTTGAATTATTCCGATTTAGAAATGACAATCTACATATCAAGTGTATAATAAAAACACGAAAAGCTACATAAAATGTAGGTAATAAATATCGCCGATTTTGTTCATCCCGAACAAAATTTGCGAAAATGGATTACCTCCCACTAAATTCACTCAAAACTCGCTCCACACACTCATTCATTTTCATTCCAAAATCATTCACCTTGTCAATTTCACGATTTTATTAACTGTATAATGAAGACATTAAGAGTTGTCCTGAAATAAAGATATCAGTACTAGTAACGGCTTAGCATGACATGTCAATTTTCCATTTATCATGAGAAACGGTGACTCATTTTGATAAACATAACATCTAGAGATGCTTTTAATATAACTTAGTTTAATACACTTAATCTTGATTAGCATAGGTATTTCACGAAATATTTCCTAAATGGGCGTATTTCAAACTGTTTCAAATCGATTATTACAGTAAGAACATCGTGAAATAAGCATTCGTCTCATAAAAACTGTTCCAAATCACTCAGTTAGCGCTCTATTTATTCATTCCAAACAATCACCCTATCCATTCAAAAACGCTCCAAGCTTACTGAAAAAGATAGTATCAACAACTTCATTCAAACTAATTAAAGCTAGAAATAATCGCGATTTTACTAACATAATTCAATATGTAAGCGTCTGATACTTTTTTGGAAGCTATCTATAGAACTTGAAGGCATATCTAATTAAATGTAGGTAATAAATATCGCTAATTTTGTTCATCCTGAACAAAATTTGCGATATTGGATTTCCTCCCACTAAATTCACTCAAAACTCGCTCCACACACTCATTCAATTTTCATTCCAAAATCATTCCAAAACCATTCACCTTGTCAATTTATTGTTATTAACTTTATAATGAAGACATTAAGAGTTGTCCTGAAATAAAGATATCAGTACTAGTAACGGCTTAGCATGACATGTCAATTTTCCATTTATCATGAGAAACGGTGACTCATTTTGATAAACATAACATCTAGAGATGCTTTTAATATAACTATATTTAATACACTTAATCTAGATTAGCGTAGGCATTTCATGAAATATTTCTTTAAATGGCGGATTTTCAAACTGTTTCAAATTGATTATTACATTTTTCTGTGCATTCACGGCCCGAGGTTATAAAACTTATTTCTTGCTCAATTGAGAATTTTCTAAAATTTAGAATTTCGCTCATTAAGCGCTCCATTCCTTCCTTCAAATCACTCACTCAACCCATTCAACCCACTCCATAATCGTTCATTATTCAGAATTCGATCAAATCATTACACTATGTTATTACTGGATGAATTCAAAGCGATTTATCGGCCCAAAAAGGTACACAGACTGGAAATAATACGTTGGGGTAATAAATTATCAGTAAGTTCGTCCAATTGGACGAAATTATAAATATACTATAACCTCCCCTTAATTTCATTCAAAACTCCTCCCACTCATTCAATATCATTCCGATATCACTCCAAAGTCGTTAACCTGGGGCCCGTTTTACTAAACTTCTTTCGAAAAAAAACCCCAATCGTAAGTTAAAATCATAAATCTTACGTGATGTTTTCATACATTTTTAAATTCTGCCTTACAGTATCTCATTGGAATCGTTTTTAAAAAGACATTTCCAATCAGATGATGCATGGCACTATTCGATAATTAATTGCTACAGTAGAAGTAACTTTAATCTTTGACTTACGCATGTTGAGTAAAATAGGCCCCTGGTTAATTGCACGATGTTGTTAATTGTAAAAGAGATACAAAAAGAGCACCTACCCGTATGTGGCATGACTTAGCAACTGATACTATAAGGAATAGGATAAGCGACAAGCTTTCATCAGAAATTAGATCTGAAAAGTGAAAAAAGAAGCAATATATAATGGTCTAAAATGAAGCCAAACTTTTAATTGACCAATGCACTTAAGTACATACACACAATCGAGAACACTGGTTCTACAGAATAGATCTCGGAATACATGTAATATGGACGCATACAAAAGTAAAAAAATAAATAAATAAAAATAAATAAATAAATAAAATAATGGAATAAATGTTTTGTCAAATGATGTATTGATTATTTGGCTGTCCTAAAAGTTATTTTCTGATATAAATGATAAAGAATATTCAATGAAAGAAATTCATTGTGAATTATAAAAAAAATCATCTAAAGGTAAACACGAATTGCAGCTATTGTCAGAAGTCTTAGAGATACAGTTAACAACATCGTGAAATTGACAAGATAATGTTTTAGAATGATTTTTTAATTTAAATTGAATGAGTGTCTGGGGCGATGAGCAAAATAAGCGATATTTATTACGTTCCTTTTATAAAATATGCATACAAGTTTTTTAAATAGCTTCCTATACCCTATCAGACGCTTACAATTTGAAATATGTCAGTGAAATCGAGATTTTTCTTTAGCTTTATTTATTTTGCAGGGCGGTGTTGATTCTAATTTTTTCAGAGAGCTTGGAGCGTTTATGAATGGGTTGAGTGAGTGATTAGTACGAATGAATGAATGAATGGAGCGCTGAGCGGTTGTTCTGGAACGGTTTTGATCGAGGTGAATGTCAATTTCACGATGTTGTTAGCTGTAAGCAATTGGGAAGTACTTGAAATCAATCATATCAAAGATATTGATGAGATTTAATGAACAGATAAACAATAGATAGTTTGCCAAATTAGTTTTTTGTTATTTGCCATTTTGAAATTTGGTGATCGAATTTGTCCGAAATTTTAAAGAGACGTATAAACATACAGAATTTGAAGTAAATCGTTTGAAAATATAGAAGCCAGGGGCACGTTTTTACTAAACTTCTTACGAAAAAAATACTTTAGGTATAGCGCCATATCTCGTTGGAGGGGCCACTCTTAGGACCTTAACATTTAGATTATACGCTGTAAAAATAATTGAGACTGTGCATAGCACTTCGAACAACTTTACTTGTGCAGAAGAAATCAGATCAGCAATTGAAGCCATTTTCTGATCAGAATCTAACATGTGTGCTATGCAATTAAAGCCTCAATATGCCAGTCGTATCAAATAATCAATATAAAGTGAGTTACATCGTGAAATTGACATTCATATCAATCAAAACCATTCTAAATCACTCACTCAGCATTCCATTCACTCATTCCAAACATTCACTCAAATCGATCAAAAACACTGCAAATGACTAGAAAGTATACAATCAACAGCTACATTCAAAATAGATATAAATGGAAAAAATCTCGAATTCACATATATAATTGAAATGGTTGGCGTCTGATTGAACAAAATAAGCGAAAATCATTTCCTCCCTTTTATTTCACGCAAAACTCGCTCCACACACCCATTCAATTTCATTGAAAATTCATTAAAAAATCATTCATCTTGTCAATTTGACGATATTTTAACTACACATGTATGTAACACTTGTGATTAAAAAGCCTGCGCAATGCATTTCAAACAACTGCATATGTGCAGAAAATGAACATATCAGCCCATGAAGTCACTTTCTGAACAGAATCTAAGATGTGAAATCCATGTGGATAGCTGCGTAGACATTTTTTTGCAGGCGCCGTAAAAATTATTCTCAGCATCGCTTTTTTGCATTTTATTGAGCGTCTATTTGTCCGATAATTATCTTTGCATTGTCAGAATAATGATGAGAAAACTAGCATATGTCATTTCTAGTACTGTACATGCTAGCACTCTTCGATTCATAGTGTCTGAAGGTTCGTCATCTATTTAAGCTTCTTACATCTTGTCTTGTCTTTTGAATACTTTAAAGTATCGTTTTATGTAACAAGTGGCGAACTACTATTATGTTATTTTGCTTTATTCTAAATAAATAAAACAGTCAATTAAAAAAATGAAATCGATGACATACTATCGTTTTAAATTGAAGTTATCTAATTTTGGAGCCAGTGTGTACACTTAAATGAATTTCTTTTCGGCCACCTTGCAATCAACGTATTTTAGCCTTTAATACGTTGGTGGATAAAATACCATTTTTTTCATAAATGGCCGTTCAACTTTTCATATTTAGGAAAAAGGGTGGATTAGAAATGTCCTTTTTGGTTTATTCTAGAAACGGTTCAAGACAAATACCCTTTTAAAGTCACAAAAGTCGTACCTTTTAGATGCATTTCGAATTCTCAGTTTTAGTATTTCTCAAAAATTACTCAAATAATCGACAAATTTTGGCGATATTTCCGTGATTTGTCTTTTTATCACATAAGCATAAAATGTTAGAATTATCCCACCCACCAATATTAATTTTGAAGCGAACGTACCCTGGAATTTTTCAAAATTCTTAAAATTAAAGTAAAGACGATTTTCGGGTCGAAATTAATAATAGTTTCTCAAAAATAAGTGGCCGTTTATAAGTGCGTTCTTGTGTTATATTTCATGACATTTTCAAAACCTACACGTACAGTTAACAACATCTCGAATTTGACAAGGTGACTGATTTTGGAATGAATTTTGAATGAAACTGAATGAGTGTGTGGAGCGAGGTTTGAGTGCTTTTAATGGGGGGGGGGGGTAATCCAATATCGCAAATTTTGTTCAGGATGAACAAAATTAGCGATATTTATTACCCCCTTTAATAAAATATGCTTACAAGTTCTATAGATAGCTTCCTGTTTCTTCAAGAACCTGTTAGACGCTGATAATTTGAATTATGTCAGTGAAATCGTGGTGTTTCTCTATCAAAATTTATTTTGAATGACCTTCTTGATTCTATATTTTTCAATGGGTTTGAGCGTTCTATAATAGTTTGAGTGAGTGTTTAGAATGAATGATTCGAGCGCTAGGTGAGCGATTTAGAATGGTTTTGGTTGAGGCGAATTTCAATTTCACGATGTTACTAACTGTATTTGAAATGTAAAGACTCGTTTGATCAGTAGTGTCTGCGCTTTATGGAAATACCTGCATGTATAAGAGTGCAACACATATAGTCATTAAGAACAACGTAATGGTTTGAAGGTACAATATGGGACAAACAATTTTTCAACAACTTTTCCAGAAAGTTCCTTATGTATTGGTTTCATGGAAAAAATCATTTCCGTAGCCATTATTGAACAAACCTGCTTTACATATGTTTCTGTGAATAAAGACAGAACAATGTAGAAGTATTTGAGCAATTACAGATAAGGGGTAATTAATGAATTTTTCATAGGGGATTCTTTAATGACCGGTCGAACGATTTTAACTTAAACACGCTACCGTTAAATGAGACAGTCTGGAATTAAGTACTTCGAGCACGAGAGACCAAGAGCCCCCTTTTTTCTACACTTCTAACGAAAAAATTAATCGTTAGTCAAAATCACTGAATGTATCTGGTGTTTTCATTCATTGTCTTCAGAAGACGATGCAATGAGATGATGCATGACAGAATTCAACATTTAGTTAGTACTGTAGAAGAAACTTTAATTTTTGACTTACGAAAAAATGATTGTTATATGTTTAGTTAAACATGCCCTAGGTCCGTTCCCTAATATATAAGACTGAACGATTTCTTCTTGACTTAAGTTTGACACAAGTGAGCATCCTTTTGTTTCTTTTGTTAAAGATGGAAAGACGATTTTCCTGTTTCAAAGAAATCGTTTTGTATGCCTTTTTTTTAATGTCTTATGAAAAGTACTTATTTGAAGTCTTCACTTGAAAATGTTTTCTTTGGATGAAATGATAGGATCATTTATTTGTAGCGTGTCCAGATAGGATTTTATCAATTAAGTAGTTAGAACATTAATCAAAGCACTTATTTTCAATAGTCAATAAAGATGATTGAATTCTAGGTCAAAAATTGTTTGGCATTGTATAACACATACTTATGTCGTTGGACAACCCAAATTCCATCACTCAAGACTTTCCCAGTCTGTTATTACGATTTTTCCGGATTATTGTTTTAAGGTGATCAAATTTATGGAATACACGATCGCTTTTAAAAGTGTGTCGTGATTTGAAATTTGTTCAGGAATGCAACAAGTTGAATTTGAATCAAACTAATTTTCAAAATTTCTAAAGTAATTATGAAAATCATAGTTTATGGTTTGTGTGGGAAAATGTTTCATCTTTTTCACATACTTTGTCAGCAACAAACCACGTCGATGAAATAGGCAGTTTTTGTATCGAAATAGATGTACAATTAAGACAATTTATCGCTTTTTAAACGAAAATCAGCTCGTATTTAAAGGCTTTTGAAGCGGTAAGGCTTTGAACCCTTTCAAGATACGATCGCTCTGTACTACCATAAACTTATTTTGTGGTATACGGTATTGAACTATTTGTATTTGTACTTTTTAAAAAAAATGTTCGTGTGTAGAAAACTTCTATGTGTGATAGAATACGGTAACTAGTTTTCACTCGTCAATAATATTGTTTACAGAAATATATCATAAATGCACTTACACAATTTTTAGATATCAATTCTCTTTTTCGATTTAATACTTCATGGCTTTGTTAGTTCTTAAATAAATCAACTTATTTGAATAGAAGTTTGAAAGAAATCTAATTTTTCAAAGTGTCATATCTAACAAACAAGCAATTGAACAAATATACAAAAATGAATAGACTAATATTTCAAATATTTTCTCAGAATTACTCTGAACAGAACTTTGTTAACCCTTGTCATGCTGATCCCGGAATATTCCCGCTTTGGCAGCAGGTATGGACAAACACCGGCCTGCATATATGTGCAGTCTGATCTTAGTTCATACCACCTGATTTTCCTCTTTCAAACCTGAAAAATCTCAGAAATAATTTTTTTTAAAATCAAATGCTGACTCACAATTAAGAAATACAGAGCTTTCAGCACTTTGATTTATATATTATTTTGCCATTTTTTTTATTCGGCATGACAAGGATTAAAAATGCAACAGCTTATTATTACATATTACAAATTTAAGGAGCATTGTTGACATTGTTGAAAAAATGGACAGTTAGCAATTGATTCCTCTTTTTTCAAATAGTAAAAGTCATTTACTATTAATTGAAAATAATTTGAGAAAATTCTGTTCTGTTCTGGTAGTGCTTGCTTGTGCAACCACTTTTATTAACGGTGACTTGCATACACAAAGAAAATAATTAAACCAGCCTTTTGAAAGCAATACATTTAAAATGATTGTAATAAATTCATATTACGTTGGAACTACTTAGAATCACCACAACGAGAAAATTCTTTTGGGTTTCAACGAATTTAATTTGAGAATCAACATGTAGGCCCCTATATATATCTCAAAAAGTGGCTATTTTCTTCAGCAGCCGCTTTTTGGTGGTGGCTTAGATTGAAGGTACGCAAGCATTATACTCCAATTCCGTCTTAAATTTCTAAATCTGCATCGAATTCAACCAATATTTCATATTAACGAATTAACGACATATTATCGACACGGTTGTCTGATTGTCGTAAAAAAGTCATTTCGATAATCAAAGTATAGTGGGTACTTAAGATGTTCGTATAAAATATTTCTGCGGTGACTAATACCCGCGATTATTCGCCCCCAATCAGACTCCGGGTTGAACCGATTATGCCCACATTACAGAGTATTTAAATTCTATTAAAGACAACTTTGACTAAATTGCTGTGAAAGTATTACCCGAACAAATGACTGTGTGAAACAAGGTGACATACCATCGGTTTGCGATCAAAACATCGTAATGAGAACTTGAAAAATGCCATAGTTACGAGTTATACTTCGTCTAACAACGATATCGAAGTTCAAGTTACGAGTATTTCGCCTCCATAGTGCTAAGGAAATAAGGATTTTAGGACAGTTTGACAGTATATTTGTCCAAATTCGATTTTTCACGCGATATAGATCTTTTTTAGAACCATTTCCTTGACTTTTATTAAGACTTCATATCATGATCGCACAAAGGCGTCATCGAAAATTGGCTGTTATATTTTTTTTCCTCATTCTGGAGGGTAGTGAACAAGAACCATGACTCTACCTGGCCGGATTTTTTTTAGTTATTGCCAATTGTTGTTTTTCATACTTAGATCTTGTCCGGAGTATATCTCTTAAAGTATAGGAGCTATGATCATGAAACGTTGTGGATAGATAGATCTCACCAAGGGAAAGTGCAGTGCAGAAAAAACATAACTTTTCCTGGCTTATTTTTTTTTTAGTTATTTCCCTTTTTTCGTACTTGGATCTTGTCCGGAGCATATTTCTAAAAGTATAGGAGTTATTTTCATGAAAGATGATGGATTGGTAGATCTCATCAAGGGGAAGTGCAGTGCAAAACAACCATAACCCTACTTGGCTTATAATTTGAGTTATTGCCCTTTGTTCTTTTATACTTTGATCTTGTCCGGAGCATATCTCTTAAAATGTTTGAGCTAGGGGGAAGTGCAATGCAAAAGCCCCATAACTCAACCGGGTTTATTTTTTGAGTTATGGGGCTTTGTGGTTCTTTTTACTTGTATCTTGTCCAGAGCTTATCTCCTTAGAGTTTATGAGCTTTGATCATAATAATAATATATTCCTACTACAATTATTCACCCGTCTGTAAACACAAAAATTGTCTAAAAAGGAGATTCATTCGAAATCACTTCAATTCCTCTCTTAACCCAAAGTTACATCAAGCTGTGTGACGGGCGTATCTTGGGAAAATTTGGCACCTTGTATTGGACTGGCGTGTACTTATACATGTAGCGGATTCTTTATTTCTGCAGATAGTGACACAGCCTTTTCTCTGGGCGTTTATTCATTTAAAGGAATTTTTCTCGTGGTTTTTTTTTTTTTTTTTTTTTTTTTAAATGAGATGACTCTATTTATCTTATTGGTATTAGGCTACAATCGAGTGTTCGCATGTGATCCCACAAGATAAATCTATCGTTGAAATATAATAGTACAAAAATAAAATGGTATGAACTAAAGGAATATACATGTATATACAACATCCACTTGGTAATCTGTTTCTTATAGTTTCAGCATGCTTTGCGCATGAGTCAATAGAAAGTTAGATTTTAATAAGTCTAATTTTCATTCTTCTACAATGGTTGTTTAAGTGAAACGATCATAAAGAAATTATTTTCCTCTTAAGTCAAAAACTGTGAGCTTTTGATGATCCCGAATTAAATCATAATAGCGAATTGTTTAGTCCATCGAGCCGGAAAATTTGAAGGGATAACAGATTTGCCGAGTAAAAATATATTTCGACGCCTCAATATCAGTCATTCTGTCTTTATTTAATTCTAACCTGCGTTCATGATGATAGACGGTGCAAACTGTTTGCTAATTACACCCCGCTTTGCACGTAACTACACGTGCAAAGCGGGATATAATTGACAAACGGTTTGTACCCTTTTGTTATCCTGAACGCAGGCCTGGCTGTGTCTATCAAGCCCTCTGCTTTAAATTTGATTTACCTTCCAAATGAAAACATTTTTGAGATTGCCGCTATTCGGTAATCTTCCTCGAAAAGTACTATTAAAAAGTTGTCTTATTGTGGCTCATTCCTTACGTTTTTGCCTCAATATATAAGATTATAATATACAAAGTAAGAATTTATTGATTTCATGGAGATATGCATCTTAATCCCTAATCACACTCCTTAATGAGTCCGTAATTTTTTTCTAAAGTATAGCACCATTGTACGACTGGGTTCATATACACTTAAAACTTTAGTACATATAACAACATCCTGAAATTGAAATTCATCTGAAAAACCATTCAGCGCTCCATTCGCTCATTTCAAACACTCACTCAAACCATTCAAAAACGCTCCAAACTCACTGAAAAGATAGAATCAACAACGTCATTCAAAATAAGTAAAGTTAGAAAAAAAATCGCGAATTCACTGACATAATTCAAACTGTAAGCGTCTGATACGTTCTTGAAGAAATTTGAAGATATTTTAAAACTTATATGCATATTTCATTCCAGGGAGGTAATGAATATCGCTAAATTTGTTCATCCTGAACAAAATTTGCGATATTGAATTACTACCCATTAAATTCACTCAAATCTAGCTCAATATACTCATTCAAGTTCATTCCAAATTCATTCTAAAATCATTTACCTTGTCAATTTCACGTTTTTGTTAACTGTAAAATTGCGTTCAAATGATCGCTTATGTCATTGAAAATCATCGATTTGCCAGAAGAACTTCTCGTTTCTAACAAGTAGACGGTCGTTTTAAATATTTTTGAATAGGGTGGACTATCTAAATGTCTTTGACGTTTAGTTTAGTTTTATTTGTTTCAATGGGTATATACGCTGCATTCAACAACGCTTCAGTTATATCGCGGCGGCTGGATCACCTAACTATGGATTTCTACTATTTCTCAATCCAGTACTATCAATTACATTCTTTCCTAATCTCCAGCTGCTTTCCCACAAACGTCTACGATTTTCAACACATTGGTTAAAGACTAATAGGAAAACAATGATAAGTACAGCCGTTGGGGATCGAACCCGGAACCTCTAGACTGACAGTCCGACTTGCTACTTACTACCCTATGACGGCGGCTATTTGACGATTAGGTCGCCCGCTATCAATTAGCATTTTATTTCATGTACAGGGTCATTCATTTTTCTGGCAAATACTATCTTCAGCGGGATACCATGATTAAGAGTTAAAGGCACTGGACCAACGACCCATCGATTTATGAAGACCAGAAAGACTCGAAGCCTAGCCAAATGATTTTGAACAGCAGAAATACATGTAATACTGACACCGACGATTACACCGGATTAGTAAACCGCAAGACATAACTTCTTTCATAGCCATAATACGAGATGGCTATAACCCGACGTTCCTGTGCTAAAATGTCGTAAGTCCTTATACACTGTATAGAAACATTCGACATTTTAGCACTGGACAGTAGAAACGTAGCTGAAAAAAGTATGTTTATAAAAGCTAACTAGGAGTTTGAAAACTTATTAATACACTACGACTAATCAAAGAACACTTAAAAATTGGTACAATCGGCATAGAAAATAAAATTGTACTGTTTCACCCTACCTCCAACTCTATTTCTTATCTTTATTTATTTATTTTATTTATTATTACTATAATTATATTTTTATACATTTACATAGTTAATTAAAATGGTGTTTGAATAAAATCTAGAAAAACTAAATGCGCGTTTTTTTCTTTATTTGTTGGACAAATCGGAAGCTAAAGGAGAGCCTAACGCTGACTTTTGTCATCAAATTATCTTTAATTAATGTTTACTATTTCGTCTAAATTTTCCATTTCATTTCATTTTAAGTAACCACATCATAAGGAGTATATTATTTGATTAGTAATCTTCCTCCGCACCTTGTAGAATAGTGTCGCCCAGCTAGCAAGTCACTTAAAATATATTTAAACTTTGTTGTTGTTGTTGTTGTTATTGTTTTTGTTGTTTTGCTTTACTTCAGAAAGAATTAAATTCTTTCTTACGATTTCTTTCTTTCTCTAAGTCTGTTGTTGTCGGTTACATCAAATAAAACGGGCAAAAGGGCAAGCAAGTGTATACATATAGGTAAGACGTTTGTAGAGAATTAAGATAATTAGAATTATAGTATTTAATTTTGCTGGTGTTTTATATATTTGTAAGCAAAAACAGATACACGAAGTCAAATATTTTCTTATTCTGAACATCGTTCGGCTTTTCCCGTAAACTGGACAGTGTTCAGAAGCAAGTGTAGTGATTTTATATCATTTTTTGGTAATTCGGCTTGTGGTGGCAAAGTTAGTTACATCATGAAATTGACATTCACCAATCTAAATCACTCTCTCAGCACTCCATACACTCATTCCAAACATTCACTCAAATCGATCAAAAACGCTCCAAATGACTAGAAGTATACAATTAACAGCTACATTCAAAATAGATATAAATGGAAAAAAATCGCGATTTTACTGACATAGTTTAAATTGTTAGTGTCTGATTGTTTCTTGGAGAAAAGGGAAGCAATTTACAGAACCTTTATGCATATCTTATTAAAGGGAGGTAATCAATATCGCTAATTTTGTTCATCCTGAACAAAATTTGCGATATAGGATTTCATCCCATTAAATTCACCCAAAGCCCGCCCCACACACTCATTCAATTATATTCCTACATTCCAAAATCATTCAGCTTGTCAATTTCGAGATGTTGTTGACTGTACTTTGGACAATAAGCTTTAAGAAAAACTCATTTCTTTGATAGTTTTCGAACGTCCGTGGTGATCTTTTGATCATGTTATAATTCAATTCGAGATGATTCCATTAATTTTCATGTATTTTGAAAATTTTATTTTATTTCTCAACAAACAGTTTTGAGTACGCAGCTATTTTGTGAGCTTCTGCAAAAGTAGTTCCGAAAGAAATCGTTTTCATTAACGACAAATCTTTACATTTTTGTTTCGTGATAATTATTTTATTTTTATTATTGTATAATAAGTGTGATTAGTTTTCTTTTTTCTTTTTTCTCTCTTTTTTTTTTGATTTCATACCACCACGAAATCAACAAATATTCTCTTTATCTCTTAAGTTAATAGGATAGCATTTGGTGAAAAAAAAGATCCGTTTCTGCATTACTTCTTAGGAGGTTTTATCCCAAGATAGTCTCATTTTTTACCTTTGTTTCTTAACTTTTCTTTAAAATAACAGAACTAGAGTTAATAAAAGCAACGCATAACTATAAGTCTAGAAAAGCCCGTCAAAAATTTAGTAAAAAAAGAACAGGAAAAGTTCAGCCTGAGCGTTTCAACCAGAAATTTTTCTGCCATATTGAGAGGAGAAATTCTAAATTGATATATCACGATTTATGTCACAATAAAACGAAATATTCGAAACATTTTATTCCGCCTTAAATTTTCAGAGTATTTATAAACAGCTGTAGGCACTAGATATTTTAGATCAAATTGTTCTTTCGACGTGTTTTACTTGTTAAAAACATAAATCGTTCCCAATAAACTACTTTCGACCATAAAATGCAGGGAGCCGCAGTGAAAAATCGCCCATTTGAAATTAATCGGTAGATAAATAACAATTATTCTGTATTAGTTACACATTAAATTTCTTTCATTTTCTATATATTTACTTTAAAATATTTTAAATGCTATTTTTGAAACATATTGTCATAGAAGAGGCTTTTGATAAACGTATAGAAGATAGAACCACGTTCATATAACACTTGATAGTTTTTATGTATAAATTGAAAATACAATGCACGTTTATATTGTATATGAATATTGCTAGAACTGTCGCCAATGCTTGGCTTCATTTTGTAAGTCCTTATTAATAATGAAATGATTTTATTTTCGCGTTGATGAATCTATGAATAAAGCCTGATGTTGGAGTTGCATGTATAAGGTAAAATTCAAGGGCGGAGCTCTCCCTTCCCCCTCGAATTTGAATTAAATCATTATAAAGTAAGGGAAGGTGGTGAAAAACTTCATTTGTCTACGAAAATCGCGATTGTTGATTTATATCAAAATATAAATTGACCAACCGAAAACTCTTAATCGTGTTTTGAATAATCAATTAAGAAAATTCTTACTCTTTTCCATGTTGTGTAGTACAATTGATTTTTTTTAATTTACTGATTTTGTATATGGTCTTTTTTGTAAATAGTCTTTTTTGATTCATTATATCTCCATTTGAAAATTGACATCGATAGAAGTTCTATATATTTATGTAGTTCTATAAAAAAAATTAAAAAAAAAGTGAACGGAATGTGAGTACGAAGCTGTTTAGAAATGAGTGCTCAAAATATAGGTCCAAAAAGTCCTAAAATTTATAAATTTTTGTTACATGGATTTCTCGCTAGATGTCTTTAAAAATGGTCAGGTTTATATATTTGTTTTCGTTTAGATATCAATACAGTAGGTATAGATTTTGTTTCATAATTACATGAAAATCAAATGCTTATATTCCCTTCGTCTCTTCGATCAATGAATATTTGTAGTGCAAACGTTGAGTTCAACTAGATTTAAATTGAACGACTGAGTGCAAATATTTTTTTCGGGTTTGCTGTAATTTTGGTGTTCCCCCAGCATCACCCCCACCCCCATAACAAAACGATAATTTATTTTTGGTTTATCTTCATGGCATGTGAAATATAGCTCGTGAAGCTTCAAAGATAATAAACTACTACGGTATCTAATTCGCATGTTTGTGTCATATCTTCTGTGACGTTTTTAAATGGTAATAGTGTGAAGATGACATGAATTAGTACAGTTAAC
Organism: Fragum whitleyi; assembly: GCA_948146395.1. Lineage (NCBI taxonomy): Eukaryota > Metazoa > Mollusca > Bivalvia > Cardiida > Cardiidae > Fragum > Fragum whitleyi. Next base: position 46,968,516 of record OX411550.1, on the reverse strand, counting down.
AAAATCGTGAAAATTTCAAGGTGAATGATTTTGGAATGATTTAAGAATAAAATTGAAGGATTGTGTGGAGCGAGATTTGAGTGAATTTAATGGGAGGTTGTCCAATATCGCAAATTTTGTTCAGGATGAACAAAATTAGCGATATCGATTACCTCCCTTTAATAGAAAATGCATACAAGTTCTAAACATAGATTGCTATTTCTTCAAGAACCTATGAGACGCTAACAATTTGAATTATGTCAGTGACATTGCGATTTTTTTCTATCATTTTTTTTTTAATGACGTTGTTGGTTCTATTTTTTTTCAATGGTTTTGAGCGTTGTGGAATTGTTTTAGTGAGTGCTTGGAATGAGTGAGCGATTTAGAATGGTTTTGATTGAGTCGAATGTCAATTTCACGATGTAACTAACTGCGGTACATCTTGCCCTAAACTTGTTCGGCCTCTGCTAATGCAGTACCGCATTAAGGATGCCAAATGTTTAAGCACGATTTAAAATGTATCCCGCCTTGCAAATGAGTTCACGCGAAAAACGGGTTAATAGTTTTTCAAACGTTTCGTTATAAACGTTATCAAACGTTTTGAGATCCTGAACGCAGGGTTGGTCTTACATTAAGGTATATGTGTATCTTACTTTCCTTCCAGTCCAATCTGCTTTTATTCTTTTTTAAGCTAGTGAACCCGTAAAAGTTTTGCAACATTTCGGAACTCTTGATTTTTCACCATGTCAATCGAGGTTTCCTTATGAAATCATTAGAAAACCTCGGTTAACACTGCTTAGATTTATGACCACCGAAACGTTGTGGAACTATTACGGGTCTACTACCTTAAGATCTACCTTTATAGATGTTTGACTTTTAATATTATTTATCGTATTTACTCTTAGTCTTTTAACATTGGTTCTAATCGGCGGGCTATATTGTTCATACATGTAACTCTATCTATCAATTGGGGAATCACTTATGCCAATCTGTGAATTGGCTGTCAAATTAATCATTCATTAAGACTAAACATGTAATGTTGACATTCTACAATCTTCGATATCTATGTCGATCTATGACGTGGACTGTTGATGGAGGCTACAATTAAGATGTATGTGTCGCGAGCAAACTATTCCTTTTTTTTTTGGTTTACGTTCTAGACAAACTACTTTTAAACTCAGTCAGTCAGTTGGCGACTAATATTCGAAAGCTGCCCGGAAAATGGATCCATTCCAATTCCGAGGGAGAATAAGTACCTCTCCTCCCATCCGAGCAACCGACCCGGCGAAAGGGACCCGGGTCACCCTGGGGATACTATAGGTTGGTCGGGATAGGAAGGAGGGGATTCTACAGAGTATCATTTGTCGGGGTCCACGATTCGGAAGTTTTCAGAAATATTAACAAATTCAGCATGCTCCCCGAAACAGGCCCCGTTTTACTAAACTTCTTACAAAAAAAGTTAATCGTAAGTCAGAATCACAAATCATACCTGGTGTTTTCATTCATCGTTAGATTCTGCCTTGCAATATCTCACTGGAATCGTCTTTAGAAGACGATTCCAATGAGATGATGCGTGGCAAAATTCCATATTTAGTTACTACTGTAGTATCAACTTAATTTTTTTTAATCACGCAAAAAATGATCGTAAGATGTTTTGTAAAAACAGGCCCCTGCTTCTTATTGGTCTAAACTCACAATTGCTTCGCGTCAAAGCGCCGTGTTAGCGAGTCGGACTTTCATTTAAAAACTCCCGGGTTCGATTCCCGGCGGGGGCATTTATCCTTTCCGACAATTTGTCTTCCACAAATGGGTCGATAATCTTAGACCTATATGGAATATCAGCTTTGGGCTTGGAAATGATGTATGGTAGTTCTTGTGTGAGAAATACCAGGAATCCATTGTTAGGTGCTCCGACCGCCGTGATATAACTGAAAGATTGTTGAAAGCGGCGTGAACCCCCATTCATACAAAACCCGTGATTGCTTTTACAGTAATGTTTAATCCTGCACCTTAGTACTAAATCATTATATTATTTGTCTAAAATGAACTGGCACTCATTAACTCCCGTCAGTGCTCGAGTATTCCCGCAGCGTAATTCAATTCATATCACCGTTTTATTTATATTACTTCACAACAATTAAAAGAGTCGCTGTAGTACAGTGGGTACAGACGCTCTCCCGTAATGCGTATGTTGTCGGGACGAGTTCAATACCCGTCAGGGGAGATATCTTTTAAATCTTTGATACATATTTTTTTTCAATTATCTTTAAAAAAAATTCTTGTGAAATTCAATTATCATTGAACTATTTTCATATTATTCGGTTTTAGTTGTTTGCATCAACCTAGACTATTGTATTCTGATAGGCGAAAAATTGGTTTCATATCTAAATGAAAACATAAATTTAGTATTGAATACGATTGCACTAAAAAATGGCTCAAATACAGATCTGACTTGCTTCATGATATTTAATTTGGAGATATGAAGATAGTTAATAAAGTTTTTGACATTGATAAAATAATCACAGTTTTAATTTACAGTGATGAATTGACAACACTTTGCCATGACAAGAATTTAAATAAAATTAAAGTCTTGCGGAAAGCTTCCTGTGCAGAATACCAATAGCTTAATGTAATACTGTTGTATCAAAATGGATACCTAAAACACTTTTGCCAAATAAGGAAAAAAAATATTGTTGGTGATCCGGCTTGATCTCATGTCCTCCCACATATGGGACAACAACCTTACTACCACCTCTAAATTTCCGTGTGTACGATGAGATGTGATACATTTAACTAAATCTAAACGTCGCGAGTTTAAGTTTATATTAAGAAACATATTTTGCGACTATTAATAGGGGCCAAAAAGAATATTAAATGAGTGCCAGGTCATTGTAGATAAACAATACATTTTAACAATTGAATTTGTAATTATAGATACGAGGTATATTGGAGATTCTCAACCATCGCGGTTTCCTTACGCTAAAGAAGAGTTTCTGCAAAAAAAAAAAAAAAAAAATCAACAACAAAATATGTTTATCAAAATCGTCAAAAGGCGAACAAAACGTCATAAATACAGCTTAAATAAGCATGTGAATGAAAATTTTGATTCTGGAATTAGACACAGTGCCTTTAAGCTTTATTAGTTGTATTGACATTGTTTGTTATTGTATTTATTGTTTACAATATATTTAATCGTATGACACTTTATTTCATTGTTTTGTATTGTAATGTATTGTACCTTTTAGCACATGCGTTTTTGTCGATTTTTTTTATACTAAAAGTTAATTTCAACAAAATAAGGAGCAAATTAGTTGATTTAAAATAATTTTTACAAAAATAGAGAAAAAAATCCCTTAGGTAAGTTAATATTTTGACAAAGTTGGCAAAGTGGGAAACATATATAATCATTAACTAGATCATTGGCAAGATTGAAAAATCATCGTTTAATCTTTCAAGCATTGGAGTCAATTATTATTTGAAAAATCTACTTTTGATATTTAATCGCCCATAAGTTTCCGTCATTATATTATGTAGTTAGTAACATCGTGAAATTTACATTTAAAAACATCGTGAAATTGACATTCACCCCAATCAAAACCATACTAAATCGCTCACTTAGAGCTTCATTCATTCATTCCTAACACTCACTCAATCCATTCAAAAATACTTAAACCCAGTGAAAAATTAAGAATCAACAACGTCATTTAAAATAAAATTTGAGACAAAAAAAATTCGCAATTTCATTGACATAAGTCAAATTATTAGCGACTCATAGGTTCTTGAAGAAATAGGAAGCTAGATATAGAACTTGTATATATGCATTTTTTATTAAAGGGAGGTTATCAATATCGCTAATTTTGTTTATCCTGAATTCACTAAATTCACTCAAAACTCGCTGCACACACTCGTTCAATTTTATATTTATATCATTCCAAAATCATTCATATTGTCATTTTCACGATGTTGTTAACTTTACCTGAATCAAAACCGTTTTAAATCGCTACCTCGTCTCGCTATTCATTTCGTCCCTCACTCATACCATTCAAGATGTCTCCGAAATCTTTAAAGGCGATTCCAAAATGTTCAAAAAGAACAAATTTCATTGAACATTTTCAAATTATGCCACTGTTTTATTGTCCGTTTGGTCCGCAAAGATACACAGATAGGAAAAAATAATATCATTTAAATGGGAGGTAATAGATATCTCTTATTTCGTCCTATTTAGATGAAATTAGCGATATTGTATCACCTCCCTTAAATTTCATTAAAAAACTCGCCTCGCACACTCATTTATTGTACATGTAATTCCATAAAACATTCCAAAATCATTCATCTTATCAATTACATGATGTTGTTAAAATGTGTTTGTCGACAAATAATCGAAACTGCAGCTCATCCATGGTATATATTTCTCTTCAAAGCCTTTTAAGACTTTGTTATATATTTCAGCATACTGCCTTAGCAAATAAATGGTACAAAAAATAAAATGAGGACAATCAAAGAACTCCACGAAACAGTTATAAACAAAAAAGAATATGAAAAGGGATCGGATGGGCTAAAGAAAACACCGATCGGAGATTTAAAATAAGAAAAAAAGGGGGAAAAACAGAAAACATTAAGGTAGAATGGCCAATCTATTATCAGTAAATAATTCAAATAAGAATAGTGTCGACACTGGGTATGCATTACAATCAATATAGAGAATAACATGTTAGTGTCTTAAAATATCAATGTTATCTCGTCGAGGTTGGGAGAATTTATCATGACGAGGCTTTGCCGAGTCATGATGATTTCTCACAGCCGAGACCTGATAACATTGATATTTTAAGACACTTACGTGTTTTTCTATTTATCATGCAATTATTTTTCAGTGCTTCAGTATAATAACCCCTTAAAAATCAAAGAAATTCAGGTTAAAGTGTATGCAAATTGTTTCAAAAATAAACTGTCTGATATCATATTATGTTATCAGACAGGTGTTATCAAGCCAATGCAGGTCTCGTTGCATTATAAAGTTTTTTCTAGGACCGAAACTTCTCGAAATATTCATTATCAATGGCTTTTTAAATGTCTAAATCAAAATTAAGGCTTTGCGTGATTTTTCAACTCTTTCGAATTATTGCCAAGCAAAGGCTTTTAACAGCGTGTGAGCCGAACATTCTGTCATGAATCCATACTGTGCCTTTTGTAGATACAGTTAAAAACATCGTGAAATTGACATTCACCTCAATCAAAACTATTCTAAATCGCTCACTCTGCGCTCCATTCATTCATTCCAAAATCTCACTCAAACCATTCAAAAACGCTCATACCTACTGAAAATATTGAATCAACAACGTCACTCAAAATAAATTTTGAAAGAGAAAAATCGCAATTTCACTGAAATCATTCAGACTGATAGCGCCTCAAAGGTTCTTAAAGAAATAGGAAACTATGTTTAAAAGTTTTATGCATTTTTTATGAAAGGGAGGTAATCAATATCGCTAATTTGTTCATCCTGAACAAAATTTGCGATATTGGACTACCTTCCATCAAATTCAAAACCCGTTCCACACACTCATTCAATTTCATTCCAAAATCATTCCAAAATCATTCACCTTGTAAATTTCACGATGTTGTTAACTGTAGATAAGGTATCAGAGTATCTTTAGACAGTTAAATAATTGTCTAATTGCACTATGATTTTGTCTAGGTTGCTCAATGGTTGCACGCACCGCTCATGTCAAATTGTTGGAAATTTCAAGCAAAGACTCATTTGGTTGCATTGTTTCTTCTCATTTTCTGATTAAGAAATATTAAGAAATACTATTTTGGCATTAAAACAAGTTGAATGCTGTCTTTTTCTCAAGAGCATTTTTTTCAATTACATTCATGTAATTTTTGCCAAATGGAAATATACTACATGTACTTGGGCATGTTACTGGTGTGTTTCCCTTGATATACATAGAAATATCAATGTATTTTTTTTTTTTTCAAATCGCATTAAGATAAGGCTATTTCTAATGCATTTTTTTTTTTCAAAAAAAAAAAAAAAAAAAAAAAAAAAAAAAAAAGAAAAGAAAAGAAAAAAGTTTAAGGCGGTTCATTTGAATTCTGACTAATTAAAATTTATCTTATAAAAAAATTAACATGTTGATATTTATTTTTTCAATAAGATAAAAATAAAAGTATATTTTTTGTATCTTTTTTATTGTACGTTTTCTATATCAACAAAGCCATATATCATTCCAAATTGTAAGAATTTAAGATTGACTTGCAGCATTTAAAGAATAACATATGATAATTAAAGTCTCTCAGCAAATTTGACAGAACGGGTGTAGGTGAAATGCAAATAGAAAATCGAATCTGTAAAATAACAATGATATTATCACACGATGTAAATATTTAATTACCATTTCTGTGTTTCCAAAAACAAAACATGTGTATAAATTTTCATATTTTTTTTCATTTATTGATGGATTATTTCTGTCACTTTAACCCTTTCCTGTTTTACAAAACTTTGGACCTGTCCAAATTCAAAGGTTTTGCAGACGAAAATTAAAAGCGGATTTAAATAGAAAAATAACCATTCAGTAGGGTAGAAAATAGTGTGGAAAAAGAAGAAATTGCTTGTCAGAAGCATTTCTTCTTTTTTCACAATGTTTTCTCAATCATAAAATTACAGGCAAGTAAAAAGCAGGGATTAAACAGCAAAGGATTAAGCTAAGAACTCAGTATACTTATTCAAAAGGGTGATATACAAAGTTAATCTATAATTATATGTTAGAAAGCTAATATAAAGTAAAAAAATAAAAAGAATAATAACAAATTATTTTTTTCTAAATAAAAAATTGTCATATAAATATAATAGTTTGTGCAGTTCAGACTTACCAATTGGAAGAAAGAGTATTATCTACCCTGATTCAGAATTCTATACAACTGTTACAACTAAAACTACGACACAAAACGATTGAAAAGGTGTTAAATAGACCTTCTTCGGATATTTTGTGCTTTTAGAGTCATGCTACGGAGTTTACCGAAACCGAACCGAACGCGTGGCCACGTTCCGCTCGGAGACGCGAACGTCCTCGCCCCGATTCGCCCTGGACCAATCAGATACACGCTCACGCACAGTAACGGAAATTAAACCAGCTTCCGTCACAAAACAAAATCACTTATACTGGTTAATTTTGCCTCATGAATTTTTAAAGCAGAACGGGCGTTTTGATTGGTAGTTGAACAAATTGGTACGAGGCAATCACACGTGAAGAAATTGATGCATCATTTAAGCTTTTAACTCCATAGTGAGGGATACATTTTGAACGCGGCATGCGAATATAGAGCATTTGCCTTAAGTATCATTTATAGACATTTTTTTTGCATATTTTCTTTATTTTTACAAGGAAAACTAATAATTGTGAAAGTGTTGACACACAGTGCCTTTCCTTGTTGCTGTAATTACTTTTTAAAATATCTTGCGTTTCCAAAATAGGATATCACAACGAAATAACACACTTAGAGTTGTTTGTTTTTTGTTTTTTTTTATTTCATTTTTTATATGTAGGTGGACCTTTTCATTCAAGAATTAATATTTTTTTATTGAATTATATCAAATATCTGTCTTAGCGTTCACTTTTTGGTCAAAGATTAGCGGTACATCATTTTGATTGTTAAAAATGCTATATAAACAGCTATAGAACGGATTTAAATTGAAACTAAATCAAATGTGGTTCAAGCTCGAAAAGGATATGTTTCTTTACATTGGGCCAACTTATTTCTCGCCCGCTTTCGGGTCGGGTGTAGACTGGTCTCACTGTCGAATATCAGAATAGCCTATTCTAGGCTATTCTGATAGTCGATATGTGGACCAGTCTAGAGCTGGTATCCCGCTTTCTGAGAGATACTCTGATTTTGCGGGCAACAGTACCCGCCCAGGGTCAGAAATAAGTTGGCCCATTGTTATTATACGGAGACCCTGCGTTTAGGATGAAAACGTTAGCGAACTGTTTTCGAAATGATATCTCGCTTTGCAAAGCAGGGTATCATCTCAAAGCGCTCGCAAAACTATTTTATTCAAACGTTACATCCTTAACACGGGGCTGGTGCCTAACTGTGTACCCATACAGTGACTGATATTCATATAACTTTCTAAAAAAATTTCACTATGACAGCTGACAGTCATAAGTTAGTATTACACGAAAAATATAAAAAAAGGCATAATCGGGAGGTAATAGAAATCTGCAAATATCCTTTGGGATATTTATAGATTTGTAACGTTTTTCACTCAAAATTTGGAATTTTGAATAAAAAAGTGCTTAGCCTTAAAGACGTGATAGCTGATCGATATAAGACATTACGTTATGTGTATATTGTTTTTACTTGCATAAAAATTATAAATTCTTTCAACAGGAATAAAAATTGTTGAAATTAAAAGGATTTTTTAACCCTTTTTTTGTATCAATAATTTCAGCAATTTTTATCTGGTCTGGTATGGATATCACTGATGTTATCATTCAAATTCGAGAGGTGACTATAGCGCTTCTATCTTATTGCTATGGATTACCGTATAATTCCTACAAAATTCACCATTTTCGAAAGAGTTACCTTGTGACGAACTACCGTCATAACAGAAGATTACGATTATCCATGAGACACAGTTAACAGCATCGTGAAATTGACATTCGCCTCGATATAAAAATATCAAAATCACTCGCAAACCGCTCCATCATTCATTCATTCCAAACACTCACTAAAACCATTCAAAAACTCTCCATAATCAATAAACATGAGAAGAACAACAACCACATTCATAATAGAGATATGTAGATAAAATTCACAATTTCAATGATATCATTGAATTCTGTAAGGTAAAAAAAAATATCGTTTATTTTGTTCCTGTTGAACTTTGATTTTAGCACAGCGTAGTGATATGCAAGCACTGCGTTGAAGACACAAAGCAATTCGTGTCGCACAAAAGTTGATGACGTATACTAGATCTAATTTTTGCGCGCGCGTGAACACAAAAAACTACTTAATACACACGTTGTTCTGTTTTTGACTCGATTATCTTTTCCTAGGCAATTTCCAGGATACAGGGTTATTTCCTTTGGCCTGCAAAATCAGGCCAAAAATTGTTCTATCATGCCCATCCCCTGCTACAACAGCCCTTCCCCGTTATATACAGGGCACATATTTGTTGTATATTATATATTGCCGATCAGCAACTACACCATCACAGCCACGAAGTAATATCTTCGCGAATGTGTTGCTGTGACGCCCCATCCACATTCTGGTACTCATGATAGTTAAGATACCACTGCAAAGGATTGAATATTTATTTAAAATTGGAGTTTTCTTAATAGTACTGTTATCAGTGCTCATAAGATCAAAATATTTATACATGTTTAGTCGTAAGTAATAATATTTCTTGAGATCTTAATACAGTGGAACTACGCCAAAATGGTACTCATCTCTGTATCATTCTTCTTACAAAAGGTGCGTTTTTTCTCATTTCGACTTGGACGTTAGTTCGTAAATCGCCCGGTTTCAATAAGAAGCTTTTCTGATGAAAGCCGGACCCGCGATAAAGCTGTTGGTTATCTAAACAGAAGAATATCAAGATACATCTCGATTTCAATTCCTGACCTTTTTCAATATAAAGATTTCATCTCCCTTTAGATTTATTTGACAATGATCGCTAATTCTCGTGGACGGTTTTCGCATCTGCAAAAAACGCTGGGTAATTTTTTATGGTCGGTATAGGCGGAACGTGTATTTTTTAAAGAAATATTTTTTATTTCTTTTTGTCTTATATTTGTTTGCATGCTAACTATCTTATGGCCTACAAATCAGCTTATTGTATTAACCAATTTCAAAAGATTTGTCGAATAACTTTTGTCCTCATGACAAAAGTTATTCTGACAAAAACCGATACATTAGTGATTTACAAAAGACTTTTAACTATTACAAAATATGTAAATCACCCGATTTCATTAAAGCCAGCCCCAATATAGATTTTCGGTAATAAACTTACACCAACTTCTAATCGGTCACTTAAATAAAGCACGAGAAGTATTGTCTAATGATGTTAAAGATGTAAGTGTTTGTTGATTTCTGATAGCCCGTTCACTTGTTAGATAGCGAAACCCAAATCCATCGAAAAATTCTTCGGGAAAAGCAATTTAACTTGCATGAGAACATCGGAACCCCCAATTTCAAAATCAACATTGGTGGGTGGGGTAAATTTATCAAATTCGCCTCATTTACGCAAATGAACGTCTTAAATAATGTTTTCTTTACGTTTTTCTAGTCAGCTGCCTATAAGGCATCGAAGGTATTGTGATTTTTCAACAACATAACGGTATATCCTCGACTGAAATTTTTTTTTAAAAAAAAAAACCATGTATTTTACGAGTTTCGTGACTTTTTCAAAGTAGGGATAGTGCCTTCTTTGGTCTGCTGCAATGGTTCTGTTAGTCCTTTTCAAACAATTCTTTTACTAAAATCCTTGAGATTGATTTGTCTTTGCACAAACGTAGTGTTCTGTTCAATTCTTTGCTTGTAAATGGGCTGAAAATAGAAAAAAAACATGAAGTGACCGATTAGAAATTGGTTTCAATTCAAGTGGAAAGCGATTATGACAGAATAGAACAACTTCCATCTCTTGCAAGATACACATACATGTACAATAAAAGATTTCTCTGTGTATCAAACTTTCCTCGTAATGCAATTCACATCGAGATTGGTTTTGAAATAAACGCTTATAAATTTATCGAAACTGTTGACAGAAAAACCATTGGATGGAATTGGTGGTTTACTCGTTTGTTATAACGGGTCTAGTCTTTGAACCATTTCCAGTTAATCATTTTTATTTCTGTCAGTTTCAAATATTGTATTTATAACGGTTTTCTATTTTTTAAAACTGTTTTTTTTCTTTTTTTTTAAATATTATAACAGTTTTAAACAACATATGGCAAATAGTAATGTTTCATATTGTTAAAATACTGCAATTAGATGTTTTAAATTTGTATTTTGTATTTAAAGCTGAAGAAAAGCACTATTTCACTATATTAAAATTAAAATAATTAGTTGAATAAGACTTATCAGGGATCAGGGGCCTGTTTTACTAAACATCTTACGATCATTTTTTTGCGTAAGACGAAAATTTAAGTTGTTTCTACAGAAGAACCTAAACATGGAATTCTGCCATGCATTATCTCATTGGAATCGTCTGAAGGAGACGATTCCAATGAGATATTGCAAGGTAGAATCTAACATTGAATAAAAACACCAGGTACGATTTGTGATTTTGACTTACGATCAATTTTGTCGTAAGAAGTTTAGTAAAACGGGCCCCAGGCCCCGAGGTTAAAAAACTATTCTCATTCTCAACTCAAAATTTTCCAAGTTTTCAATTCGAAATTATATTAAGTCGTACTTATACATGTATAAATGCATGAATATAAAAGATAATATCAATAAGTTGTTATAAAAAAAAAAAAAACTAATCAATATTATCTTTTATATTCATACATTTATTTGAACTCTGAATTTTAAAAAAAAGTTCTCATTTGAGAATGAGAAAAAAGTTTGATTACCTCTGGCCTTGATGAGTTACCATCCCGTTTTATTTTGACGGCAACTTTTTAAAATTTTTACTTTCTTTTCATACGCCACTCTTTCCTATGGTAATTCACAGGTCTATTACGGTTTATTACAAATTTTCGAATTTGGAAAATGTTTGACCCTATGCATACTATGCTTAGCTTTGAAATAGAAAGTACTGTAAAAATTCTGATAGAGCTCCATGCTCTAATAGAACCCCATCCCCATTTTTTAGGTTGAAATCGACCTTTTTTATGTGATTTTACAAAATTTTGAAGCCTATAATAAAAGGCCCATATCCAGAAAGTCAAAGTCAAAATTCCACAAAGTTTTTCTGCACCTTTTCCCAAAGAATGTTAATATGTTGCGCGAATTATGTTTTTCTTTTGCCTTTTTTGCGTCGTCTAAACAAATATCGACGACTCAGCGCCAAACAGTTGTAACTGCCTATATGTTAATAGGCAGTCACAACTGTTTCGCAATGAGATATTGAGCGAGTCTTGAGTGATATTAAAGGGATGTTATCCAGTGTCGCCGATATTTGTTATCTCCCTTTAATAATAATATTAGAAAAATAAAAATAAAAAAAATCGTATATTCTGTTTGTGTATCTTTTTGGACTTAGCTGAGAATTTGAAATCTACATATGATAATAAAATTGTGAAATGTAATTTATATAATTTAAATGATATGTTGATCATTATGAAAGATTTTGAAGCGTTTTGAACGATTTGGAGCGCTTTTGAATGGTATGAGAGAGTGTTTTGAATGAATGATTGAATGAATGAATGAACGAACGAACGAACGAACGAACGAACGAACGAATGAATGAATGAATGAATGAATGAATGAATGAATGAATGAATGAATGAATGAATGAATGAATGAATGAAGCGTTGAGTGAGTGATTTAGAATGGTTGTGATCGGGACGAATGTCAATTTCGCGCTGTTACTAACTGTGGTACATCTAGTTTACCTGTTTTGTACCTTGCATTTTTACTCCGATCCCTTCTCTTTCTGTTATTTTATCGGACAAGACTGAATTTGTTATAGTTAACAACCTCATGAAATTGACAAGATGAATGATTATGGAATGAATTTTGAATGAAAATGAATGAATGTGTGGAGCGAGTTTTAAGTGAAATAAAAGAGAGGTAATCCAATATCGCTAATTTTGTACTTTCTAGTCATTTGGAGCGTTTTTGATCGATTTGGGTGAATGTTTGAAATGAGTGAATGGAGTCCTGAGTGAGTGATTTAGAATGGTTTTGATTGAGGTGAATGTTAATTTTACCATGTGACTATAATACTCAAAGTTTGCTAAGCACCAAATTTTTTCGTTGTGCTACAGGAGCTGATTAAAAAAAAGACATTCGTGTTTAAAAGTGTATAATAATGCATTGACAAGATATCAAATGTATACATTACCAAATTTGACACGTAATTTTGTCGCGAGACACGTGCAAAATGTCCTTTCTCATTTTCTACATGTACAGGTTTCGTGTAGATGCTTAGTTTCTGGTTTTCAGTACTTTATTGACTTTTGAGTCGTTACTCATGGCTAATCCAAATGTCAGACGACATTTATCTGTCAAACAATTGTGACGAGTTGTAGGTATGGTAAAGCAAGGGGCTTCCCACCGTGATGCTGGCATGGTATTTGGGGCACACCGTAATATTGTAACCAGAGCTTGGGCTCGATACCAAGGAAACATGGTGAAGGTAGGAATAGAGCCACCTCTGTCGCAGAAGACCGTTTTTGGTAATTCAAGCCCGAAGGAACAGGTTTGCTATGGCAACGCAGCTACGTTCCGACCTTCAAAACGCCTCAGGAGTGCGAGTTTCGACTCATACCATACGAACACGGCTCCATGAGCATAACCTGAGGTCAAGAATACCATGTATTCGTATTCCGCTGTCCCGAGTTCATTGTTGGCGTCGGTTAACATGGGCATTGGACCACGTTATGCTGGCGCATAAGACGTTGGCGCCCCGTGCTATTCACGGATGAGTCCAGGTATTGCCTGTGGAGAAGGCCGGGGAAAGGTTTCATGCAGCAAGCATTGCTGAGCACGATCGTTATGGGGATGGGTCCATCATGGTTTGGGATGGCATCAGCTGGGATGGGCAGGCTGATCTTGTTACTTAAGAAAGAGGTACTCTGACAGCTCGAAGGTACATTGATGACTGGTGCTATTCGGGATTCATTTTGATGGATGATAATGCCCGTCCACACACAGCCCTTATTGTCCAAGAGTATCGCCAAGAAGAGGGCATTCCACGTCTGGACGGGCCGGCTCGCTCACCGGACTTTAATCCGATAGAGCATATGTGGGAAAAGCTACAGGTTCGAGTTTCGACTCGCTTGATCCAGCCAAGGACACCCCAGGAGCTCGGCCAGATCCTCAGAGAAGAATGGTCTGTTATTCCCCAAAGAGTAATCCAGAACTTAATCAGGAGTGTCAGGCTTGTTATTGACAGTGCCGGCTCTCATACTCGTTATTGAACGAATGCAATTGAAAGAACACCTTTTTTGGTCAAATTCGATTTATTCAATTTTCAAGAAAACAGACCAATTTCTAGGGTTTCCCTGTTTGGTCTACATTTAAAGTCTACTTATCATTATAAAGCTTTATTTTCTTCTTAAAATTTGATTAACTAATAACAATCGACCATTTTTCAACATTCTTATAATCAAATTTCATTTTTTTTTTTCCTGAAATTATAGTATAAAAAGTATAGGTTCATAGCAAACTTTGAGTTGTATAGCTGTACAGGCATCATCTTACTCGTGCGAAAAAAATGAAAAAAAAATGTTTTCGTTCTGCTTGGTAAACACGAAACTTTATTATGTACAACATCTTAGTCTGATTTTTACAGAATTGTTTTAGTACATCTCTTATTTATTTAGTATAAATGCCAGAATCTGGTCTTTTACAGTTTCTCTTGTTTTCGCTTCATTACTTTACCGGTCCATGTATTCTTAAAACCAATTTTGTTTTCGGCTTTACAAACCAAATGCAAGCATATTTACCCATTATCTTCTACATGGCCTCTTAAAACATTCATTAAGATTTAAGCAACTCGGAAATCATTGATCTCACTAATTAGAATTGTTTTGTTAAATGGTAAACTTTACCATAGTACGTTTTATTGCTTTTTAGATTCAAAGCAATTACGTGAAAGAAAACAGATAAAGAATGAGCTGTTTTATCCCATACAATTAGTCCAACTGCAAAGAGAGCATCTTCAAACGATTGACAATTATCTAAGATAGTAGTAAAAGTCAACTTTGTGTTAACCGCTTCGTAAGCTCCGATGAAGATCTTTTACCTTTTAAAGACGCATCAGTAATTAAATTTGTTTTTCGATAAGAAACTTCATTGACATTATTTTTTTAGTTTTGTTTGTTTGTTTGAGTCTCGCCCATGTACAAAAAACACCTAACATACCCATCTTAATCTAAAAGTTCATAGCCATTCATAATTAGATATTGGTAAAAAGTGGTAATTTTAGCAGGCTATACAGAAAGAAAATATATGCGAAATAGTATGATAAAAAATGACTAATGTTAAAACATCGTGAAATTTACAAGATGAATTATATTGGAATGAATTTTTTAACGATATTGAATGAGTGTGTGGAGCGAGTTTTGAGTGAAAAAAGGGAGAAAATCCAATATTGCCAATTTTGTTCAACAAAAATAGCGCTTTTCATTACCTCCATTTAAATAAAATATGCACGAAGCTTCTGTGAATAGCTTCCTTTTTCTCAAGACTAATCAGACGCTAACAATTTCAATTATGTCAATGAAATCGAGATATTTTCCATTTATATTTATATTGAATGTATCTGTTGATTGTAAACATTCTTGTCATTTGGAGCGTTTTTGATCGATTTGAGTGAATGCTTTGAATGAGTGAATGGAGAGCTGAGTGAGTAATTTGTTATAGTTATGATCGAGATGAATGCCAATTTCACGATGTTGTTAACTGTAAATGCGTTAAAGTATCGACCCCGTCAGACTGCTCGGACTGCGTGGGCTGATGAGGATCGAATTTTTCTCACTAAGCTTATTTTCTGAATCAATAACGACCAATCTTCCTCCCTGTATATGGATGTTCGAAATAAGACCCCCGATTGACCTGCACTTGAAGACAACTCCTTTTCAAACATGTATACGGAGTTCCCGCTTGACATTTTGCAACGTAACGTGTCAAATTTGGCCATCATTATGGAAAACAAACTACAGGAAGTTGCGAAAACATCGACATTGAATTGCGGCACTGTTACCACAACCCTAATCACCGCCCTTTTTATTTCTTGTTTAGTCTCTCATGGGTAACCGGTTGGGTCTATAGGTTTGCTCGATTCCGTCCGTCAGTTTGTCAGTCTGTCAGTCAGTCCGTCCGTCCGTCCGTCACACTCATGTCCAGAGCTATATCCTAAAACGTAAGTGCTAGGAACTTGAAACTTTATACACTTAAGGTGGGACGTTACAGTTTTGGGGAGACAACTCGCCTTGAAAAAAAATTGTGAGGGGGCCTTGTTAAAATCAACTTTATATGAAGTTGCGCGTGCACAGTGGAAGGCGTTTTTTCAAACATTCATAATTTTGTCAACCTACACTCAGGATTGTCCTGAATTCAAAATAAAAACGTTCGCGAAACATTTCAGAAACATACGACTGCTAAAAAAGATTCACTTTCTAAACGTTTGCAAATGTTTTTGCATCCTGAACTGCAGGGTTTTGCAATTATTACGAGGGACAAAATGAAATCCGGTCATGCGTTCAGAATAACGAATCACAAACGATCATCCGATACATGGTAGTCTGCATTACCGTGTAAAGTATATCTAATGAGTGTTTCACACTTGTGTTTCGTTATTCCAACGACGTTGATAGACCTATCACAAGCCATGCATTCAGGATGACAAAACGGAGCAAACATTTTTGCTATTTATACCCTGCATTGCTCGCATGTGCATGAGCTAAACGTTTACTTCGCTTTGTTGTCCTGAACGCAGGGCTGTCACGTTCTCTTCATCACCGAAAGGGAATGTTTGAGTTCGGGTCATATCGTTATAAGTATAAAACTATCATATAATGGATGCTTATAAAAGGTAGTCATCTTTCATTTATTTGAACATTGTTTGAAAAGGAGAAAAAATATGCATTTTTATTTACGACTTCGGTAAAAACTGATACGGGATGATGAATCATAACCCAAAATAATAAGATTTTGCCACTTGGATGCGATTTCTCTCCATTTCAGTTTACTTTTCTGCACTGTTAACTGTCTGTTCGTTTTTCACTATTCTTTTTATAAATTTTGAAAATGATATGTTACTTTTGCCTATAAAGATCACATTGATTACGTATGTTACACGTCGTAAAAACGGAAAAGGAGACAGCGTAAAAAAAGGACAATTTCTACCTTTAAAAAAATCATTTCTTCTCTCTAAATTTCCATCTTTATTTGATTCCGTTTCTGTGTGTTTGTAAGAATGAAAACGATAATTTGATAAGAATTATCACTTTTCCATCAATAGCTTTGTGAACATTGAATATTTCAATAAGCAATGATTTCAAAAAGCTTTCGTATTATTTGAAGAGCGTATGTATTCGAAAGTTACTGCGTCTGCTCCTTGACCAAGAAGTCCCGAGATCGGGTATAAATACCGGCGATTGTACCTTTTCCTTTATTTAGCCCTGAGACTGTTGAACTCTTCTGTAATCTACAGAATCAAGAGGGATCAATGTAAAATTTAGGAAATTGTTTCCAAACCATTGTAAAATAAATTAGGTTAAAATTATCAACATAATCACAGAATTCTAAAATCTTTAAAATCAATCGAAAGTCATGTTTTCTTTCTTTTTTTGTGTTTCAATCAAGTAATAAACCATCTTATCTTCCGTGACAACTGAAATTACATATTATTTCTATATGTTATTGCCTCATATAGAAAATGAGTTCATGTAGGAAAAACTCGTGTTTTGATCATGATAGTTGCTGTGCATGTGGCGGATCCAGAGGGAATGGGGTGTTCAGTCTTTCAGTAATTCGGCAAAACTTTGGTAATGATGTGAAATGATTACCCCCCCCCCCCTTATTTGTAGTTTAAACCCCGTTACAGAAATCGTGCAACTGCCATAGGCGTTACCAAGTGTATCAAAATTACAAATGGTTTTTATTGTTGATTGGGAAATCAGGGGACGTAACAATGCCTGGACAAAATCAAATTAGAGTAGTAATTTATGGGGGGTACTGTACTTCAAACTTATGAAATTGACTAAAAGTGCCTGGATACATATACTTTTCTTAATTAATTTCAGTTGAACGATAGTTTGGCTAATTTTCTATTAACATATTTCGAGTTTATTTAATATAAGTGTTTGATTTTTTGGCCTTCAAAAAATATTCACTTTTTATCTTTGAAGAGCATTTAAAGCAAAATGTCCACTTGTCACTTATTTATGCCCTTACCAGAAAGTTTATTATATTTTTTATGTTTTTCATATCTATGGCTATAAATATATGTTAATTTAGCACACCGGCATTGTGATTTGTCGGTGTAATAAACAGTTTTCTTTGATATTTTCGAAAACATGGCCACCTTAAGAAAAATTTAAATATTTTCAAAATATGCGTGAAAAGCTATGTTGATATTTTCAATATATCTGTGCATTTGAATGCTCTAAAACATACATCAGTTTCGCGGATATCTGGAAATCCCTCGAAACTGTAACGGCCCTCCTTAAAGATCACAATGGAGAAGATTAATGTACAAGAACGGTACCTTTAGCTTGTATATATTGCGAGTGTTTGCCCTTTGTTGTTTTTACCTTAAAATTTAGTCCGGAGTACACCTCCTTAACCGTAAGTGCTAGTTACTTGAAACTTTATACACTTAAAGATCACATTGTGAAAAAAGTTTCATGTACAGAAACCGTGATAATAACTCTCCCTTGCCTATTCTTTGAGTTATCGCCATTCGTCAAGTTTACTTTAACAATTTTGTCCAGAGCATGTCCAGAGCTGGTTTTTTACCTTTTCATTTTTGTCCAGAGCATGTCCAGAGCTGTTTTTTTACCTTTTCATTTTTGTCCAGAGCATGTCTCCCAAATCGCAAGTACATGTACTAGCAACTGCAAACTTAAAACACTTAAAGATCACACTGTGGAAAAGTACCATATACAAGAACCATTATTCTAGCATGTCCAGTTTTTTTAAATTATTGTCTAATGTTGCTTTCACCTTTGCATTTTTGTTTGGACTATATCTCCTAAACAATGCTAGAAACTTCAAATATTTTACACTAATTGATCACAATGTGAAGATGTGTCATGCACAAGATTGAATCGATATTCTTCCAGGTACGTTGTTTGAGTTATTGCCCTTTGTTGAATGATAATAATCTTATTTTATTTGTTGTATTTCAAACAATAATTTTCTTTCAATACGGTCCTGTTTAACTTTATTTGTCCGACTTTGGTTAATCCTGTCTCAAATTGCAAACATTTAGACTATGCCAAAATTACAGCGAAAAAGTTTAATATTAATCATTTCTTTAACGGTGGGGGACGCATGTGTTGTATCGCATTTACGACGTGCACTTGCTTTGTCAGTCCAATAAGCTCAGGCGGTAGAGCATCTGCCTTCAAAATAATTGTTCGATATCATGGGCTCGATATCATGGGCTCGATTCCTTTGCTACGCTCTAACAAACTAATCGTCTTTCGGATGAGCGGTAAAACCGAGGTCCCGTGTTACGGTGCTTTGCACCGAGAAAGTCAAAGAACCATAGCGTACCTCAGATAATAATAATAATAATAATAATAATAATAATAATAATAATAATAATAATAATAATAATAATAATAATAATAATAATAATAGCTTTATTTATAGAAGGTAAACATGTTAAGACATATTCAAATATGCACAAATCTTATTTTCAACACGGCCTTCTGAAAAGAAAAATTGAACAATACAAATTTAACCCTCTCTCTCTCCTCTCTCTCTCTCTTCTCTCTCTCTCTCTCTCTCTCTCTCTCTCTCTCTCTCTCTCTCTCTCTCTCTCTCTCTCTCTCTCTCTCTCTCTGTCTCTGTCTGTCTCTCTCTCTCTCTCTCTCTCTCTCTCTCTCTGTCTGTCTTTGTCTCTCTCTGTGTCTCTCATTCTTTGTCTCTGTCTCTATCTCTCTGTCTCTGTTCATCTCTCTGTCTCTCTCTCTCTTCTCTCTGTCTGTCTGTCTGTCTCTGTCTGTCTCTGTCTGTCTCTCTCTGTCTCTCTCTGTCTCTCTCTGTCTCTCTCTGTCTCTCTCTCTCTCTCTCTCTCTCTCTCTCTCTCTCTCTCTCTCTCTCTCTCTCTCTCTCTCTCTCTCTCTCTCTCTCTCTCTCTGTCTCTCTCTCTCTCTCTCTCTCTCTTACTCAGAGCTTACAAAACAGACAGATTAAAATGTTCAATATTTCTTTAAGCTAACAATATAAAACAGTTCAAAATGTTTCAAAAAAAAAAAAAAAAACCAAAAAAACCCAAAACCTATCTCTCAATTCTTTAATCAGTCAGCTACCCCAGATTAAAATATTTTAGTTGCATAACTATCTATTAACATCTTTTACAAAAATTTTCAAAATAGAATAATTTTAATTTCTTTTTGAATGTATTTATGCTATTTTCGTTTCTGATTTCAATGGGAATCTCATTCCAAACATTTACTATGTAAAAGCTAAAACTATCCTTAAACACATTTGTTTGTGGTAATTTCGCGACAAATAGGTCATTCTTTGTCTCTGATCGCAATGTATAGTTTTCATTTCTAGAAATGTGGATGTGGATGATATCGGACATGTAATCCGGTGCTTCATTCTTGATTGTCTTAAAAGTTAAAACAGCTGCGTGATAACTACATCTTTCTGTAAAGGGTAACCATTCTAATTCCTTAAATAATTCGTTTGCTTGTTAAAGCCAGGTATACTTTCAGTATACTGGCTTTATTGCTGCCAGACGGGATGGAAATTGTTGACCTCTTCACCGCCAAAATCAAAAAGTAGTTCCTCGTGTGCACAGACCGAAAACCGCTTATTGTTGTATCATTTCGGCTTTAACTTGACTGCCATTTTAGTTTAATCAAAATAACGACAAGACAATTCTTTTGGGTCCGTAAACTATATGAATATTTTTTACACAATCGTAAATCGCGTAGGAAAGGATCCTATTTTAGGAAATCAATAATATATAGTCTTAAAATTCGCTAACGTATAGTCGGAGTGGCCATAGCCTAACGTACACGTTTGAAGCCCTTAAACTTTTGCACATTTGCGGCGTGGGTTCGAGGCGCACAATCGGCGAATCATGTATTTTTTTTTTTTTTTTGCTTTTTTTTTAGTTTTTTAACGTCTGTAACACCCTAAAAATTTCAACAAAGATCCGATCCAGGGATCATTTTGGAGCAAGATATTGAGAAGTTCTCTCATTTTTCTATTATTACTATTTTTCTTTTTTCTTTTATTACTTTTTTTTTATAATTTGAGACGCAACATATGCGACGTCTTTAAGCAATAAGCATGACCTTCGCAACAGCGGTGTGCTTTGCTGGGCTGATACGTCGGCAATTTTTATAATATCTTTGGATTTTTTATACCAAATGACTCATTAGGAGCATATTTTGCTTTTGAATCAATCTATTTTAAAGTCGTCTGCTACAGGATACAAGATGCTGGCGTTGAACAGTTAATGGGGTGATATATAGGGTTATCGCAACCAATCATTTCGGAAGTACTGCATATCATCAAGAGAAAAAGGAAAACAATTTTCTATCGTTTGAAATATTTTTTATTATTTTAGATGTGTTTCATATCCTCTGACCAATACAATGTACTCATGTACTCACACACTGTGTGGTGTCCGTGGTCTAGAGGTAGAGCGTCTGCCTCTTGACCCACTTCGATTCCCGGGAGCGGCTATCGATCTTGGGTCTTTCATTGGTCCACACATTCGGCGCGAGTACTGGTGAATTTTCAAGGAAGCAGAATCGAGAGGGATTAATCTAAGTTGTAAGAACTTGTTTCCCAATCGATGTAAAATAAATAGGTTTAAACCAAAATTCATGATATTGCGTATGTATATTTTTGTAATGCTTTTTTTTCTTTTGTGAGATTTTATGCAAGTCTCTAAAATTTGAGGTTACAATTACTTTTTTGTACTTTATTATGTTTTGTTTTGAAAGGAGAACGAGTTCAACCATTTACATGTACTCAAGACCTGGCTTTCAGTACTGTCAGTACTTTGATGTTTGTCTTGGTTTACCGAGTATAAGCCGAGCTGTTCTTCTCTGAAGTGTACATATCTTTTTAGCATACGTTTTGTTATTCTTACCCCATACAACACAGCAATAATCAAAAATGGGTAATACATATGAATTATAAAGCAATTTCATTTCCTTTGATAGATAATACGAAATATTTTTGAAAAGGGCGATTTTATTCTTCAGTCCTTTACATACATAATCAATTTGTGGTCGCCAATTTAAGTGATTATCTATAAAGACCCCTAAGACTTTTTGTGACTTTACATTTTCCAATTCATGACCGTTAATAGTTAATTTAATTTGACTGTCTTGCAATAATTTATGTTTGGGTCCAATCAACATGCATTTTGTTTTTAAAGGGTGTAGAGACACGTTGTTAATTTGACACCATTCCTGCACGCGAATTAGGCTCGATTGCAGTTTAGATTGTATAGATACGATTTCAAAATCGGACTTGTACATAGTAGAATCATCTGCATATAGATCTATTTCAACTTCAGATTTGGTTAAAGTGATATCATTGATGTAAATGAAAGAGAAGTGGACCTAGATGTTGTTTCGCCGTGTATTCTTACACAACTAACAACCTTTAAGAGGCGTCGCTCATAATATGGGGTTACACTACGGTAGCTAATATAGATAAACGGAAATACACACACTTTTAATTGGATAGTAAACACAAATACTTTATTTTCAAAGGTTTGGTATAATTCATGATTATTACCCTGTAAGGACGGAACCTAAGTAACGGGTTATTGCACTAAAGGTGTAGGTAAATTGGCTTATATTTACAATTACTTTCTTCTATAGAAAGTCGACATATATAACTCTTAGATTGGTAACCAAAGCCTCGTAGCTTCAGATTAGATAAGCTGAAGCTACGAGGCTTTGGAAACCAAACGATGAAAATTGTTTACTATCTCTAAGCACGTAATTTCTTTTTGATTGTTTGCATGTGTTAACGATAATTGTCGCCTAACTTTTGAAAGAACCGAAAATATTGAAAAATAAGGTCACGGCTAAGCCACGCCCTGCCAATTGAATAATAATGCAGTATACCAATACTCTGTACACCAATTTCCAAATCACCAATTTCAAACCTGAAACCTTTCAAACCAAAACATTTTCTTTGACTGTACAATCTGATCTGCTTCAGACCTGAAGGATTGTAAAATATTGTTTTAATAGCGAGGCTCAAGTTCGCGCAATTGTTTCATGTTCTTCGTAGAGGTTTTAGGCCTCAAGTTTAAGTTAAGCTAATTCCATGCAAAAGTTATGAATGTTCGGCAATCAAAGACTCTAGTTAGCCTGTTGAACTGCAGAGTCTAGCTAGAGCCTTTACAATTAGAGTCGTAGGTCAATAAGGTTTCAACTTGTCCTTACAAAGACAAGCAAATCTTCTTATTGCAATGTGTCAACGTATAGACGGTCCCCTCTTTGGCTTTCGCGTATTCTTCAACTTATTAGATATGTCACATGACCCAATTTTACAACAATGTCAAAGACAGTTATTATTTTGAAACACTCTTTAAATTTATATGTAATCGAATGATCTTCGTATTTCGTATTCCATTAACAAAGCTATTCAAGGATGTAGCTCCCATTGCGCACATTACGTAAATGCGTAATAGAAATAAATACTCATTCGAAGAATGACGTCGAAGAATGATCATAACATCGAAAGTACAGCATATCAATGCTGTACCTTTGATATTTTGATTATTCAACAATGCTAAAATCATAAAAAGGGGAGCGGACGGATGACATTCACTTTTGTCACAGTCCACATATTGCCTTTATCCTATGGTGGTCGCCTTCTGAGTGCGTATAAATTTCAAAATCCTAATAACGCCTAGTATGCTTTTGTTTGGGAATTATCCCACTTTTTTCTGATTTCTAGTTCTCAATCGGGTGCAAAGTTGAGACTAGGAAATACACAGGTTTAATTGACCAATCGGAAGTGTTCGACTTCGCACAAAATTTAGGTTACAGGGAACCATTACAATCTCCCGCCATCTGTCACATTTTGTCTAGGGAATTAACGGTGAAGTAAACAAAGATAAGGGCGGCCTCTGATTGGTCCATAATTTATCAAGATCAAATCTAATCATTTATTTTCGAAGATTTACATTGTTTCTACAAGTCAGGTGCAAAATGGGAAAGGTGAGAGTCTATTTTGGGTCTTTAGAGGCATTTTCTACACATCGGGGTATTTTCCGGACCCGACTGTGAAATTTGGCGGGTGGGGAGGGTTCACTTAAAGATGACGTCATTTCTCATTGAAAAAACGGATCATGCCATATTTAAAATGGTCTATTTGGATGCGCGACTGATTTTTCTTTAATTTGATATAAGGCTTGACTTCCCGTCAATTTTTGGGAATGAGCTATATAGGCTTTTGTTATAATGGCCGACAACGGGAAATGTAATAGTTCCCTGTAACCTAAATGCAATATGCATAGATTTGTACTATTCTTTCGACTTTTTATATCGTTACCCGCATTATTCGTGCAAAAGCACTTCAAATCAACATGTTTTCGCACAAAAAGTTGTTGTTTATACTATTTGAATGAGAAGTCAAGCAAAAAGGGGCCATCTGACACTTTTTCATATACTTTTTAGACGTAAATCCCACTGTTAGATCGCAATTTTGCATCTTTTTGCACATAAATTTCGTGCTTCTTTCTTTCTTTCTTTGCCTCCTTCGACTGAATCTGGAAGGAAATAACATTTTTAAAGACGTTAGACTGCAAATTGACGCAAATAATCTAATCAATCAATGTCAAGCGCATTATCTTATAAGTCTAGTATACATAATCGGGATTCTCTGGGAAGGGGGGGGGGGGTCCGGCGCAAGGGGTTTTTGCTCAATTTCTGTAAAAAATTATGATACATTTGGTTTCATAATATTAGCAAAGTTGATAAATATATTTGTGCGTGTAAAGCTGCTCTTAAAAGGAAATATTTTTATCAAAATGCGCCATTTTGGCGAAGAAAAATCAGAAAATCGCACCCAATTATTGAAACGATAGGGGCTAATTTTAGCCAAAAATCGCTATCAGTTGTTTTTAAAAGCGACATTTTGATTGTTTTTTGTAAATTGTGACGCGAAAGAGATATTTCATGTTTAGAAATGGGGGTTAGATTATATTTTTGCGTTGTTTGGCCGTTTTTTAAAGCAATAAACCACTTTTTTCCGATCAAACCGGGCAAAGGGTTATCTGCTCGTATGCCTGAACCTATTCGACCAAATACCTTAAAACGTTAAGCAGCAGTCTGGTACATATTTCTGTATGTGAATATGATATAAAAACGATAGTTAGGAGATAAAAAAGCGGTAATTAGATTCAATGAAATGTCAAAGTAAGAAAAAGTAAGATCCAATTTTTATAAAGATAAGGGTTATTTTACGCCCAGATTTCTTAGAAATGGATCTTAGAACTTTAATTTGGAACTAAACTGTATCCTGTCAAGAGGACGGGATATATCCGGTTAGAAACCGCTACTTTGATTATATCTAAACTCAAATCGGCAGCTTTCTAGGGCAGAAAACAGCTCTTTGTTGATCGGCTAGTGATAAGGGTTATCATTATATTTACAAAAAACTATTTGACCAAATGCTATCAAACTTGCAGAAAAAGTGTAGAATATTTATCTGCAAAAGAAAATATTAATTGCAAGCAATTCTGACCATAAAAAAATATAATTTGATGGAATTTTTTCTTCAAACGCGTATAAATAAGTTTAAGGATAAGGGTTATTTCCACATAAAAATACAATTTATTACTAAAATTTTCAGGAATATCTTGCATGAAAAAAATGGTTACAGACTGTTAGACACTATGAGCAGAACATTGGGTCGATTAAGCTATCAAATGATAGCACAACGCATGGTTCCGCACGCATATGTGTATTATTTGGTCCCAACGGCGCCAAGGATAAGGGCCTATTTTCTCCTTATCTATTTCACCGAACCCATTAAATTTTTCTATGAAAGTTAACAATATTTAGTTGCGTCAGTTGATATATGATTTACGATTGATTGTTTAAAAAAATTGGTCACGTGCACTAAAAGTATCAAAAAATGCTAATTTTCGGGTAAGGATAAGGGTTATGTGTAACGGAAGCTAATTACGGGTAGAAGGAACTGATTCTCGAGTACATAACAATTTTAAAAAATATTAAGAATAAACCACTGAAGTGAAAAAGTTATAGGAAAAGAGTCTAAATTGCACTCATATTCTACATTTTTAAAACTGAAAACATGTGTTTATAAATGCAGAGTTTCCTAACCCGACTCTTTTTCCATGTAAACTCCTAATGACCGAGTTAAGGGATATGACCATATCTCAGTACGTATATTACATAACCGGCTGAAAATTTCAAATTTTCTCGGAATAAGATATTTCTATGATTTGATGCTTAAAGAATGAATTTAAAGAACATTTTATTTTCTCTTTAGGTTACAGGGAACCATTACAATCTCCCGCCATCTGTCACATTTTGTCTAGGGAATTAACGGTGAAGTAAACAAAGATAAGGGCGGCCTCTGATTGGTCCATAATTTATCAAGATCAAATCTAATCATTTATTTTCGAAGATTTACATTGTTTCTACAAGTCAGGTGCAAAATGGGAAAGGTGAGAGTCTATTTTGGGTCTTTAGAGGCATTTTCTACACATCGGGGTATTTTCCGGACCCGACTGTGAAATTTGGCGGGTGGGGAGGGTTCACTTAAAGATGACGTCATTTCTCATTGAAAAAACGGATCATGCCATATTTAAAATGGTCTATTTGGATGCGCGACTGATTTTTCTTTAATTTGATATAAGGCTTGACTTCCCGTCAATTTTTGGGAATGAGCTATATAGGCTTTTGTTATAATGGCCGACAACGGGAAATGTAATAGTTCCCTGTAACCAAAAGACGAAGGACTTCTTCTAAACAACAGGAAATTAGACTTTACTCGATTGTTTATTAGATGTGCTCTTAGATAGCTCTTGTCTTTACACGAAAACACGAAAAATACTACGTTGGGAGAATCGTGGCCTTTCTGCTTACGGTTTATCACATCGCCAAATTGACAATTATCTCGATAAAAAACATTCTAAATCACTCGCTTAGCGCTCCAATCATTTATTCCATACACTCACTCCAAACACACAGAATCGTTCCGAAATCGTTCAAAAAAAACGCTTCGAAACTGTTCAAAAACGATCAACATTACAATCAAAACAATAACATGTTTGCATGACCTTTTTTGGCTGGTGTTGATTTTTAAGCGTTTAATTTGTCAGTAAAGCCCAGTTGGACGATATAATCGATTATGCGTAGCCTTCCTTGAAAATCAATCAAAACTCGCTCACCAAACTAGTTCGATTTCTTTCCAAAATCATTCATCTTGTTAATTTCATGATATTAACCGTACCCTTTAAAATGGTTTTTAACGGAATGACTCAGATTCGGCGTTATAGCACTTGAACACGGCAAAGACATGTTGTTTTCTACTATTCTGCCGATACTTTTTGCAGCTTTTTTTTTTTTTTTTTTTTAATTTTTGTTGAATGTAACGAACATGTTGTCTATCATTTCATTTAAATAATTAAATCGCCTGCAACACATTAAGTTAAGATTCAAAGACCATAAAGACCATAAAACATTTTGCATTAAAAATTATTGATTGCCAAATAATAAATCAAACAAATTTTGAATCATTTCTGAATGTCAGAAGGTACTTGCAATATTAGACTTCTAGACTATAATATGTGATCTGAAAAAATAAATCGGCATCTAGCAGAAAAATTGATTTGAAAATATAAAGAACTGCTTAGTAGAAACCAATAACTTCTTTTATCAACATTATGCATATAAATTTATCTTTAAAAGTGGAATAGAAGATATTAATAGACTTGATTGAAAGGAGGTTCACACCAAACACATTATCCAATAGCGTGATACACTGCTGCGTTAAAATTGTCTAAGAAGTTGCTGATAAGTAATTTTACAACAGAATGGCGTGCTGAAACCATGTTTTATTCCAGTCTAAGGTTTATTAAGATAAGAAACGGCGTGTTTCATTTACTAGAGTTTTATTTGTTTCTACAATTGTTCAGGTTAATTAACGATGCCCGTGCGATTTGCGTCTCAGTTTTCTTTTACTACGTTTCCTTTTTTATCCGATCAATGATAATCAATGGATTGCTATTACTACAGTATTGTATGAGTTTGTGTCTGGTATTCCAAACAACATCGTAAATGCTCGAAATGCAGCTTGGACAGCAGCCCTGCGTTGGTACAGTTAGAAAAAGCATGAAACTGACAAGTTAAAAGATTTGGACTGATTTGGGTATGATAGTGAATGATCGTGTGGAGTGAGTTATAATTGAAATTTATGGAGGGTAAAACATTTCGCTAATTTCGGAATGATTTCGAAATGAAATTAAATGAGTGGAAAGAGCGAGTTTTGAATGAAATTCGAGGGAGATAATACAAAATTCATAATTTCGTCCAAATTGGACGAAATAAATTATATTTTATTACCTTCCTTTAATAAAATCTACTTACTTTACTGATTCTGTGTCATCACGGACTTATCAGACGCTTAAAAATCAACACCAGGAACCAAAGTTAAAAAAAAATTCTAAGACTCAACTAAGAATTTTCTCAAATTACAAATTTTAATAAACATTTGAAAATAAAAGAAAATATTATTAAGTTGGGTTGTTTTTTTTTATAACAACTTATTCATATTATTTTTTATGTTAATACATTAAAGTAGTATAAAATCAGAAGTAAGGCTTCAATCTCAAATTTGAGAACATTTTTAATTGAGAATGAGAAACGTTTTATAACCCCGAGCCCTGATGAAATAATCACGCAATTATTTGATCAGTTTGATTGTTATATAAGACGATTTCGAAGCGTTTTTGAACAAATTAGGAACGTTTTTGAACTGATCGGAGTGACGGGTAGGAATGAATGATTGGAGCGCTGAGCGAGTGATTTTGAATGGTTGTGATCGAGATGAGGGTTAATTTCACGATATGAGTAACTTTATGAGTTTGTGTCTTGTATTTCAAACAGTGGCGTATTTGCTTGAATTGCAGCTTCGACATCGGCAATGCGTTCGTATATTCCTTCATAAGTGTTAAATCACTTCTCAAAATCGAGTTGAATAGTTATATATAGTAGAAAGACAGGCACTCATTTAGTTTTTTAAATCTGAATATTTTAATGTGAAACAAAACATTTGGATGTTTATAAAGTCGTATAACAAACATCGATTTTTATTGAAATTGGTCAAGATATTTTTGGTTTTCCTTGGTATAGAATTTGAGTCTTATATCATAAACACAAATCATCGTCTCATCCCCTTCCTCCCCTCTTTCGCCCCTCATCGGCCCCAAATTTCACCACCCTACTCTGAGGTCCATAACTCAAGTCTCTTGCTTTCTCTCTAATTGCTTCAAGATGTGCTTCTCTTCTGATCTCAGCAGCCCTCTGTTTATCAAGTAGATATTCTAAATATTCCTTTGCTTCGACTTCTTCAACAATTTCGTCCATGAATAATTCGTCCTCGTAGGTCAGTTTGAGCTAGAATATATATAAATAATACGTACTTAGTGTTTTGTATGAGAAAAAAATATCTAACGAAGTTGGGAGAATTGATCATTGTCGAGGCTCTGCCGAGACAATTATAAATTCCCACAACTGAGTTAGATTTTTTTTAACAATACACTTAGAACGTATTATATCTATATTATAACTACTATTTGACTTGTTTTCGACAATGTTTCTAACAGATTTGCAAGTTTCTAAAAAGAACAGCATTATGTCATTGTTTTAAAAGTAACCATGTGATATCATAAAAATATCATATGGGATGTTATCACTCAGATAATTGAAAAGTTATAAGTAAATTTAATCCTGTGCGTGAAATTTCCAACAGTTTGAAATATTAGAGAGTAGACAGCCACATATTGTAAACTTGAAGTTACCTGATGGTCTACAGATACTTTGAGACCTTATTTATATACAAAACTCATAGTGATGACTCCGGTCACACTGCGCGGATGCACAGGCTGGTCAGAGTTTTTACTTTGTGCATATTTGAAATTGTTGGAAATCTCACGCACAGGATCATTTGTAATAACGAGCACTCTTATAATTTCTCGGTCGAAATGGAATTCCAACAGATTTTTTTCATTTTTAAATTCAATTTATTATATATGCCTGTGAGTGATATTTTTAGCGCTTCCACGATGACGCAATGTCAAGGCTCAGACCAGCCTGTGCATTGGCACAGTCTGATCATAGTCTTTACCGCGTTGTCATTAGATAGATTCTGACACAAGTGTCTAATAATCGTTTCAGGAAAGTATTTCACTGTGTGGTTTTAAAGAAAGCTCAATAATTCTCAATCACGCACACATGAAACTCTTAGAAACGTTACACACAGACTTATGTTGTTTTTTTTTTTAAGTTAGAGATTAGATTATCAAAATTGTACTTAATACAAAAGATTAGAGTTTTGAAGCTTTATTTCCTCTTGTCGCCATTGTTTATTGTTGCTTTAGTGTTCTATATTCTACAGTTGAAAGCATCATGAAATTGACATTCATCTCGATAAAAAAACCATACTCAATCGCTCACTTAACGCTTCAACCATTCAAAACCGCTCAAGAATCACTAAAAGATAGGATCAACAGCTTCATTCAAAAATAGATATAGCTTGAAAAGAATAGCAATTTAACTGAAATAATTAAATGTTTGAGGATCTGGTTAGTGAAGAAAAATGAAAATATTTATAGAACCTGTATGGATATTTTATTAAATGGAGGGTAATAGATATCGGTAAATTTGTTGTTTGGGACAAAATTAGCGATTTAGATAACCATCTTTTAATTTCAATCAAAATAAAAAAATCGCTCCCCTCGCCCATGCAATTTCATTCCAAAATCGTTCAATAATTATTCACCTTGTCAATTTCACGATATGGTTAACTGTAAATCATTGGTAAATGTATAAGCTCTTAGAGTGCGATATTTGAAAATAAAAATTCGGTTCAAGTTTCTTCAAAGGAACAAAATTATAGCGATTTTTTTTCATTCTTTCACTTAAATCTTCAATCTTTTCTAAGTAAAGATGTGTGTGTCTGTGTCTTCGTGAACCAATCATAGGCTTACAAATACGCACCAGGTAATAGAATCAATGATGATTTGATCAAGATGGATGCAACCGAGAAGTGTTTTGAAGGCCTTCGATCGTTTAAAACAATATCACAGCGCTTAGAACGATTTTAACTAATGGAGCGCTGACCGAGCGATTTAAAATCGGACTGGGTGTTAATTTGGCGATGTTACTAAGGGTAAGTACAATTAATATCAATGTGAAATTGACATTTATATCGACCAAAACTATTCTGAATTAATCACTCAGCGCTCCATTTACTCATTTCAAGCACTCAAAAACGCTTCGAAATCGTTGAAAACATTTCGCAATCCTTCAAAACAATTTACATATTCATTGAATTTTGTATAAAAATAATGCACGTTTTTTGCTTGGCGTGGACTTTAAAGCCCTTTACATTTCTTTTGAATCTCCATACACAATCTCATTCAAAATCATTCCAATTTTTTCTAAATCATACAACTTGTCAATTTCGCAATCTGACAGACAGTAAGTACCTCATCTAATTTCTTTGTGTCCATTCTGGATGCCAATCTTCTAGGCAGGTATCCGGTTCCTTTGGTATAGTCAACTTCGAGAAATACTGGACTCTTAACTTTGGTTCGGCAGTCTGAAAAGATATTCGATTTTAAATTCTCAAAGAACTACTTCCACATATAAGGAATAATCTTTTGGATTTTGAAGACCAGTATAGTTTATATTTTCATGAAGATGTAAGAATTTTATCTGTCATTTGTCATTAGAATTGATAAGATTTTTAACGTAGTGATATGTCTAATTACTATTTCTCTAACGCAATTCTTTTGACAAAAAATCTTAATTTTAACTCACACAGAAATGACAAAATGCTT
This sequence comes from Fragum whitleyi, assembly GCA_948146395.1. Lineage (NCBI taxonomy): Eukaryota > Metazoa > Mollusca > Bivalvia > Cardiida > Cardiidae > Fragum > Fragum whitleyi. The sequence continues at coordinate 46,936,601 of OX411550.1, read as the reverse complement.
ACCACCAAGAGATTCCGAACGGCCTATTTTAATTTTCATATTTTGCATTATTGAAAGAGATTGATTCTGTGCAATCTCTGTGAGCCATAAGCATTGGACAAGCATGGCGTAGGCAATCATTTATTCCCATGCATTAATGAGGTTATGATACAAAGTGATTTTACATAGCCGATGCGTATCATTTAAAAAAAGATTCAAATCTAAGCTAAGTTAAAACTCTAGGCAGCCTGTGCTTCGGACAGTCTAACCCGTGTCTTCAATTAGCTCTTTCTAGATAGATAAATCTTAACTCTTGTCGTGCTCAACCCGGAATATTCTTGCTTTGGCAGGAGCTATAGACACACATCGGCCTACAAATGTGCAGTCAGATCTTAGTCTACACCACCTGTTTTTCATTTTCAAACCAGAATTGTCAATATATTTAGTTTTTCAAATACAGTTGGTACTTTCAGTGCTTTTCGCCCTTTGATTTGATGACAATTTTTAGCCAAAATTTACTCAACATGACAAGGTTAAAAGAGCTTTACTAAGACGTGAATTCTGTTAATGCCCTGCGTAACTTTCTAGGCTACTTAATATACTGTTCACAAAAAGTAGAGGATATTGTAAGTTTGATTTGTGGTATTCTGGTCAGCTTGGTCATCCATACACCTTCAGGATCCCGTTTTTGAATCATCAGCAAAGGAGCCAGTTGTTTGATATCGTGGCAATATCTGACTGTGAGTCACAGGGTTTGACAGCAGTCTGTACTTACGTTCTTCTGGTTTTCAACATACCATTGACTCACTTACGGTGAGCTTTCATTAGACCTCACATTAATCCAACAAAAACATGATGCGAATACATGAATGAGATAAACACCGTATATTTTTTCTCGATTTTATGCTAAACTAAAGTAAGATTTTCCATTACAACATACGCCATGTTAAAATAAGCACTATACCCCTCTCTTCTTAAATGCTGAATTTGCAGGACATAATTAGCAGAAAAGGGAATTCCATAACTACCAAATTACCATAAGACAACTGCTTGTTGGCCAAGAATACGTTATAATATCCTAAATTGTTTGCAGCCACGATAACCTTATGGATTAATAGATTATCCCCTGCTTTTTGTGAACAGTAATATATGCGCTTCAAGCAAGTTTTAAAATTACCTGAAACGAACGGGCTCCTATTTGAATACAAATACAGTTCAAGCACTACTTACCAATTGCCCTGAGCTCATCCAAAGATGTGATTTCATCATCGATGATAAATGTTCTTACAGATGTATATTCTATCTCCGACGCGGACATGTCTTCGAACATCTTTATGTCTTCATCCGAAGCCAGACTCGCGTCAAATGAAGAGGATGATGATAGACTAATTATTTCAGAGATGTTTGGTTCTCTGTGTACACTTTTCTGCAATGAAGACTTCTTTTTTGCCTTTTTACTTCTTTTCCTGATTTTTGGCCAACAATTACCCATTTTATTTAGCTATATAGAAATTAACAAAAATAAATCTCTAATTATGAATTATCCGTATCGCTTTCGTTATGACAATGTTTAGATACAACGTCAGATGACGTCATAACGTTGTATCTCAACGTCGGCTTCGGTAAACATCGGAAACGCTCGGGGACGAATCTTATTACGCGCCAGAAATGATTTTTTGCTATATGAATCACATGTTTTGACATCTCCAACAGTGGACAGATAGAGATTTGTTAACTCTATCAGAAACACAGAGTTAGGAACATCATAAACAAGTCGAGTGCCCTTTAAATGATTTTGGAATGAAATTGTATGAATGGAACAAGCGAAATTTGAATCGAATTATTTTTCTATCTTTGAGCACAAATAATAAAGCAACATAAGACTGCCATAGCTATAGTGGTATAGCCAAAGCATTGATGAAAAGGGCCATTTTGAACAGAACAGGCAGCTTCATGACTGTTTGGTAAAATTGGCTCATATTTTTAACAAAGTACAGTCTAAAGTACTACCCAGGTACTTCTACAACCCTTGGTATAAAACTCGGACTCAAAAACGTAGTTATGCAAACAATTTATTTTGATTAATTTCATAAACATGTATGCCATATATGTCATTCTAAGTTTGTAAACGTGTATTCATAACATAAATGGAAATTATATATTCCTTGGCTAATTTCGCCTGAGACTCAGTTTATTTTCCGTGAGTGAAATCGAAAGATCACCGATGATCGACGAATTCCGCCAATTAGCATTAATATTTAAGTGTTTACTGGGGGCATGTACAGTACCCAGACCTGTGGTCTAGAGGTTAAGAGTTCCGCCTCTGATACAAGAGAACTCAAGTTCAAACCGAGTAAGAAACGGTATAATTTTCTGCCACACGTTTTCTTTTTTTCTGTCTTACAATCACTTTTTTTTTCTTTTTAGAAGGAGGGTCTATTGGGGTTTACCTACTTTCTTTTAATTTTGAAAACATATTTTTTTTTCAAATATTAAGTTTACTTTTGATATATAAAATAACAACAGCAGAGTTGGCTCTGCTGATGCAAAGTGCCTTTGTGGTAACTCTGGCAACGGTTTGTTTCCTTTTTGGAACAGGTTCGAAACTAGGCTTAATGGGCAAAATTTGCTGTTTTCTGAAAATTAGGGAACATCTTTTCCTCTAGGTTTAAGACAAATAAGTTCAGTGTATATTTCACTTCTATACAACAATAAAAGATCCTTTGCAGCTTAGACATCGCGATATGAATAAGCAGAAAGTGATCATTTAATAATTCAACAAAAATGATATTCCCTTTATGTGAACTTGTAATAGGGACTAAGAAAAGTAGAAAAAATAAAATAAAAATAAAATAAAACAATAAGCGCCTCGGAGACTTGAACTCACATATGTGAGATTGGAAGCGATACAGTTTATCCAACTGAGCTATTTTTCCTTGCTCTCTATCACCGTTTAAATTGCGTTTTTATAAATATGTTTCTAACGGTTTGTGTAATTAGAACTCGGAGATCTCCCGAAGATAAACGGAATATGCACAGAGTCTCAAGCGAAATTAGCAAAATAATACCTGTGAGGTTGTTTAGCAATATGTCAATTTCTATTTCGCAAAATAATAAATATATAGTTATTTATTATAGATCATTGAATTAAAAAGAAAATATATAATTTTAAATAAATCGCAGAAAATATTTCACTATATTATGGTGTGATGGTGCACCATATACCTAACATCTATTTTAAAAACAGACCAAAACGGTTTGACACGTATGTTGACAAAATAGATGGAAATTGATTGTTTCAAAAGAGCCTTTTGAGACTGAGTTATTTATCCAAGGTTGTAGTAGTACCTAGTTGGAGCATTTGTCTACATTCTGATCAAATTTAGGAAAATTTTATCCAGCCGTTAGTTTTGAACAAAATATCCCTTTTCAATAATGGTTTAACTATTCTTTTTTTAGATTGGGCCTCTTATGTTGTGCAACTGCTTGTGCTCATCTATAGTTTCAATCTGATATATTGTTTAGCTGGGCAAACTGTCTTTATATAAATAGAAGCAGCATTAAATTTGGTTCAAAAACTCTTTACATGAACCTTAATCAAATTATAAATCGTGAAGAGAAGTTTGTAGCGTTTAGAATGATTTCAGGTCGTTTTGATTTCGGATCATTGAAGCTGATAGTGGTGTGAACGCATTGGATGTGGCGCTGATCAGGTGTATCAGAATAGTTTTGATCAGGGTGTTAATACTTTTAAAGACATCGTGAAATTTATACCAATTCCGATCAAAACCATTCTGAATCGCTCACTCAGTGCTCAATTCATTCATTCAAAACACTTTCTCAAACCATTCAAAAACGCTCAAATCCATTGAAGAATATAAAATCAACAACGTCATTCAAAATAAATTTCGATAAAGAAAAATCGCGGTTTTACTAAAATAGTTCAAATTATAAGTGTCTAATAGGTTCTTGAAGAAATAGGAAGCCATCTATAGAAATGGTGTGTATATTTTATTAAAGGGAGGTAATCAATATCGCAAATTTTGTTCATCCTGAACAAAATTTGCGATAATCAATTACCTCCCAATAACTTCAATCAAAGCTCGCTCCGCACACTCATTCATTTTTATTCCTAAATCATTCCAAAATCACTCACCTTGTTAATGATACGATGTTGTTAACTGTAACACGCCATCATTAGCCGTAGAACTTTCAGTTCGATTGTCTAGACGTGTTTTTCGTTTACGCAAGAAATAGTAACAAGTACTTGATCGTATAAATACGGAGATTCTTTGCTTTATAATTAATTTAAAGTTTAAGAATGCACTGAGATTCTGAAAAAGTCTAGATATTGTAAAGAACTCTCTTCTTCTTCTTCTTCTTCTTCTTCTTCTCCTTCTTCTTCTTCTTCTTCTTCTTCTTCTTCTTCTTCTTTTTCTCTTCTCCTTCTTCTTCTTTTTTCTTCTGCTTATTATTATCATTATTAATAATTTTCATTCGCTTTTTTATTCTTCTCACTTTTTCAAATGACCGTTTTGTCGCTGAATTGATTTTCTTGTTTCTTTTACTTTAAAATGTTTATTTTAATGCAAAGTTTGTTTTTGTAATAAAGAGATGAAGATAATATTTGTTGATCTCATAGAACTTGAACAAAATTAGCGCTATTTAATTACCTCCCTTTAATTTGATTCAAAACTCACTGCTCTCGCTCATTCATTTAAAAAAAAAAAACATTTCAATATCATTCAGCTTGTCAATTTCACGGTGTTCTTAGCTGTATTGTTTTTTAATCGCGGCATGGACACTTAAAAGACACTACAAGGACTTTATAATATAATGAAGGTTAATGAAGAACTGTACGTACTGTATTTGAACACAGCCGCTGGAGAAATCAGCATCGCGCGATTTAAAAAAAAAAAGATACAAAATTCGTAGGCTATTATGTATATATAGTACGACGTTCGTTGCAAATATGAAGCAGTCTCTAAGTTCGTGTTTAACTTAATTTACAAAATTAATGATTAATTGTCTAAACTTAAAGGACCTATAAAACTTTGATCCGACTTCGTGAAATTTGTACAATTTTGTTCAAACGTGTACATCCGCCAAATAAAAGACCCTTTGATTGAAACAAAAATACCGTGAAATAGGCTTTCATAAAATAGGCGCGCTTAAATTAGAATGAGCGCAGATAAATAGGATAGGCAAATACTTTCAATGGGCGACAATTTCGTCACATCTACATTCTATCAAAGTTGTTGTTTCAATAATTTGATCGTAAAAAGCAATAAGTATCCATATTCTTAAAAGTTCACAAAGGCTTCTGTCCCCAAATACTATACAATACATATTATAACCGAATTACATTTATAGGTATGATGAAGTCAAACCTGCCTTTGTGGCCACCTGTATTCAGCAAGCAACCTGTCTTAAGCAAGCACTCACTGAGTTCCCAATGAAGCAGTTTCTCTTAAATTGACCTTATTGAGCAAACACATGTCGCAAGCAAGCACTTTTCACATGTCTCCTGGGTGCTTTCTTAATACAGGTTTGACTTTATATTAAAAATTAGCATTAATACTTAGTGGATCTATCCTCATACACTTTTCCGAATTATCAATTTTTCTTATATTAATTATTTCGAAATTTTAACTCAAAGGGACATCTGCTGAATGAAATTTATTTTCTAAATACTTATTTTAAGCATTAAGCGTTTTCTTTTTTCTTTTCTTTTTTTTTTTGAACGGACAACATATAGAGAGTTTCCTTTACTATATTTTATCATTTCATCTTTAATTGCCGAAGAGAAAAACGAAATTACCGCTCAAAATATTAACAATGTTACTTTTTAACTCGAAAACATATTAAACACCACTCAAAATATGAAAAATGATACAATTTGGGGTTAAAAATATATCAACTTTGATGAAGAGCTTTGAAGCATAAATGATGAAATGAAGCAAAAAATGCATAATCTTATTTAGATAAGATGTTACGCCTTAACTTTCATAAGAAAGTGATTTCTACGGATAATTAACTCCGTAACAGTTTTTTTTACTGCCTTTAAAGTTACACAAAAACATTGAAACTATTACTTGCACATATGATTTGATATGTAACGTACTTTAACAAACGGAAGAGAACAGAAAATGTACTGTTTAGAAAGAGTTCTTTGACAATTAATACAGATTTAACCACTAAAACCGTATATTGTTGTCTTATTTGTTGCAATCCAAAAAATGAAGTTGTCTTTAAAGCTCCGTATATTGTTTTCTTATTTGTTGCGACCCAGAAACTTTAGTTGTCTTTTAAGCTCCGATAGTAGTAATATATATTCTTTATTACCTCCATCTTTGGAGATCAAAAGTTATAAACATTTACAATATACAAAATTAAGTGAATAAAGATATTAACATTTAACAAAAGTTAACTATAGAAGGAGAAGATGAAAGAAGACTTGCTAAATATAGCTTATTATAAAGGGAAGGAGAAGGGAAAAGGAAAGATAAAAAGAACCACAGTTAGCGAATGCCATTCAATTCATTCAATGTGGAAAAGGAGGAGTTATGGCTGGACCGCGACGCTCCTTATCAGCTCTAGAAGGTCATTCACTTATAGAAAAAAAAAAAAAAATCGAAATTTTAGCGAAATCTATTATTTGTTGACACTTCCGAAATCGAAAATTGAGAGGATAAGAAACACGGAATGAGCCACTATAAAAAAAAAACCATAAAAAAAATGACTTCGCGGGTGAGCTTTACATAATAGTTCATATTACACGGTAGATAAATAAATATAGTTAAATTGCAATTTGCGACCGAAATTCGTTCCAGGCACGGTGAAGAAACCGATAGGAAATTTTAAGAAAACGTTCATGATCGTCCTCGCTTAAGTGAATAAATGATAGCCCAAGTAATGCCTTTATATAATCAACTCTGTTTAAGCTACACAAAACATTCACGAAATCGTGTCCAAATGTAACTCTTACTATGTTTAAAAACGAAGACCGTACATTTCTAGTAGAAGCACAATCTATGACAATATGGGAAGTGCAATCAATGTTTTCACACGGAATTCTGCAATTCGAACATTCAGATTTAACGTACGCCAAATAGGCTACTAATTGGGCTACGGTAAAACAATATTTAAGCATACTTGGGCATTTTTTTGCAAAATTCCATATAAAAGGATTGTCAAAGAATGGTTGGATATGCTTGTAAAGTGTAAAGTCTGCCAATTGAGTATTTGTATCCCATTCATGTACATAATGATAATAAATTCGTGGCAAGTAAAGATGTTTCCATATTGACTTTGAGGGAAATACTCCTTCATTAGTATATGAATTAAGCGTGTCGACACAGTTATACTGAATTAAAAGATTTGACACTTCGTGTATAAAACCATTCTTTGAAATGTCAGCTGTATAAGAAAACAAGCGAGTTAAGAACATATGTTTTGCTGCAGAATCATTCTTGAGATTACATAGTTGCCCAAGGAAATTCAATTTACGTTTTTCAACTTGTGACATTATGGGTAAACAGCCAATCGTTGCTAATACGATATCTGTTCTTGACCTTAAATTCAACCCCATTATATGTTTAAGACAAAGTCGATGGGCTCTTTCTAACACAAGGCGATCTGAATTTGAATTTATCATCAAGAACTCGGAGCCAAAAAGGGCCCTTGGAAGAACCGTGGAATAATATATTTTACGACTAGTTAATGGGTTTAAGCCGTTCGCGTGTAGCCCAAATTTACTAATGCCAAAGAAGGTGCGCCGAATCTTATTAGCATAAAATTTAGTTAAAGAAGACTTATCATTGTATTTACTTAACAAAACACCCAGATGAGTGATTTCCTCCGATCCAGTGATATTATCATGTCCAATGGACCAGACTGTTGATCTCTTTTTATATGCATGTTTAGATTCATTGAAAACAACTATAAAACATTTGTCTGCATTATATTGGTATCTCCATTTACACGAGTATGAGAAACAGATATTTAACATTGCTTGTAAAGAATTTCGCGACAAGGAGAGTAGAGTCATATCATCCGCAAACGACGGTGCACAAAAATCGTAGTCATTTATCCTAAATCCTAGCCGACTTTTAGATAATAGCTCTAATAACTCATTTATGTATAATAAATACAAGAACGGGGACCATACCCCGCCTTGTCTGGTTCCCTGTAAAATGGGGAACCAGTCCGAGTAACAGTTACAAAAGAGAACTCGACTGTACATATCGCTGTGCATCGCAATTACATTCTTCAGTAATACGAAGTCTATACCATATGAGTGTAATTTGAAAATTAAACCATCGTGCCAGACTCTGTCAAAGGCTTGTTTGGCGTCTAAGAAACACGAGTACAACTTACTGTTATTTTCTCGACAAAACTCTACGCTTTCATTAACTACAAAGGATGTCATTAAACTATTCATATTTTTCTGAAATCCACCTTGTAATGGATTTAATTTTATGTTTATGCTAGCTTCTAACCGATTTAAAAGCACGCGCTCATATAATTTAAGGATTGCTGAAGATAATGTAATAGCTCGATAGCTGCTAGGATTATCTTTGCGTTTCCCGTTACCTTTATACAAGGTAATTATAGTTCCAAGTTTCATTGTTAAGGGGACATAAGCCATACTGTACATTAAATTGAATAATAAGGTGATGTAATGAATTAACATGTCACCTCCATAAATAAGATGTTCATTATATATCCCATCTAGGCCACACATTTTCCCTCTTTTTAAAACATTGACGGATTTCGCAATTTCTTCCGTTGAAAATTCTTCATATCGCGCAAACGATGGAATATGCGTATTTTTTAAAAGCGAAACAATGTTTACAACTTTCTGATAATGATCATCATCATACGATTCATGCTCTGTATCAGTATACAAATTTGCAAAGTGTTTTCCCCATGCCTGGGCAATTTTCTCGGGGCTTCTTAGCATATCATTATCAAAAACTATTTCATTACCAAAAGAAGAGATTTTCGCTTCCTGCTTGGATTGAAAAAGACGCCAAAAATAGGGACTGTCGATACCAGATGCGTCGTCTATTTCTTTGTTAATTTTCTCGAGATAGTTATAGGAACACATTCTGTTTAATTTACGAAATTGTGATTTGGCCTGTTTATAATTACGATAACTTGTGAATAAATCACCCCTCGGCCGACCTTCATTCAACCAATTATTTCGTTTCTGTCTCATTTCGAAATGATAAGATTTGAGTTCTGTTGACCAATAAGGTTTCAGATAATGCCTATATTTAGCTTTTGGAAAACAAGCATCCGAGACAGAGTTTATAGAAAGGACAAAAGTGTTATACAAGGTATCTATAAATTCGCATTCGTCGTTAACTGGGATTTTATCTACCATTCTTTTTAAAGACGAGTGCAGTTGGTTTGTGTAGTTAAATATTTGATCATTTGTTAACTTATTCCACCGTATAGGTAAAGGTTTATTGGTTTCATTAGGCTTTGAATGAATAACAAAATTAATATAAAAAACAATCGGACGATGAGACGATACATTTAAATAGTTATCATCCACGATAGAACAATACGAAACTAAGTCACGAGACTCAATTGGAATCATCACATGATCAATTAACGACGAGTATTTACCATCGTAAGTCACATAACTTGAATCAGACCCGGTACACAAGTCGCTGGTTGTTAATACAAACAGATTATAGTCACTTACTAGACGCTCTATCAACGAGCCTCTGTTATCCATTTGTTTGATAAATACGTTTCCTGACAAATGTGCGTTAAAATCGCCCATCAAAATAACCATGCCCTTTTCAGTATAAAGACTTAAAATATCACGAAGCTCGTCCAGGAATGAACGATATTTGACTATACTGTGATTACTGCTAGGAAGATAAATTTGAATTAAGTAGACAAAATTGTCGGGTGATAATTGTATTTGTATACCGATAATTCGATCAGAATTGATTGATAGGGGTATTATAAACGGATTAAGTTTCTTTTTCCAAAGAAGCATAACTCCTCCTTTCCCAACTCTCGTACCACTAGATAAGGGAAGATCATTGTCACAGACCCCTATACCATTGTAACATGCATGAATACTATTAATAAAATGTAGATCGGAAGAAAAAAGCCAATGTTCGGAGATACCACATATATCTACCGAAAATTGATCTAGCAAATTACAAAGATATACAGTGCTGGACATTATACCAGTAACATTCCACGTACAAAACTTTAGACTAGCCATTATGAATTAATGTAAAGAGTACGACGAACAAAATTTCGAATTTCACAAAAAGCTCTAAAATATCATTTGTCATGCAAAATTGGCAGCAACATTTCAAGATCATGCTGTGGGTAATGAAACGTGCAATTGCACATGTGATAGGCTTATTGTATAAATTACGTGACCCACTCATGAAATTTATGGTAGAATAACTCTCCCAACGATGCTTTACTACCGTGATGCAACAAATATAGTTTGAGCGACCATGATAAGACGGATGTGCTCGTACACAAATATTAGTTTCAGACTGTATCGCTATATTTGCGACCAGCATTAAAAGTATTACAAGTGTATGTGCACATATAGTACATATTACGTTTAAAAGAATTTCCAGAATGACTTGTAAATCAAGCAGGCTGCAATTATCAAAAAACATTGTCAATTGATAGAATTTATCGAATGTATCTATGATAACCGGGAAGTATTGAATTACTTTATTCATACTGATATAAGAATGAATTTCTGCTTTAATAGTCAGTCCTAGGCAGTATCACGGGGGTAACTATATCGTCCGTCCGTACGGTGATATCCACTGTCTGTGTGCCTCATCTCATCTGGGTCAACACTGTATTGGTAAGCGTCATTTCTGTTTCCCTGAAAGGGTCGCTTCGTATAACGATAAGTGTTATTTTCACCATCGTATCTTGTCGAACTATAATGTTGATCATTGTGATTATCACGATCGTAATGACCTCGATTCACACGCGCTCTCTCAGTACCGGAGGTACTTGCATCCCAATATGTTTCGCGCGCTCTCGTGTCTCTATCACGCACTTTATCACTTTTGGATCCCGCAGAATTTGCGTACATTTTCTCATATTGATTTTTCGATACCCAAGGGCGACAAGTGACACCCTCAGGCCAGAATCCTTCTTCTGTTAATAACTGGCTGTTAGGACTCTCAACATTTAGTCGAATAATGACGGAGCGTCTGTTTCGCAGTGGAAAAATGCGCATCATTGTTACTTTGATATTATAGCGACCTACTAGTTTGTAGATGAGATCAGGCTTGATTGAAGGTTTAAATCCGCCGATGTAAAACCGCTTAGTTTTACGTACAATGTGCTCAGTAAAATCGTCGTAAACACAGTTAGCGTCACCCTCGTCAGGGCTATGTTGATACGCACCTTGCTCCAAAGTATTTGACGGTCTATTGTTGCTGGGAACACTGTTATAACAATTATTGTTTCTATTGACACTAGCATTTTGACTTGCTCGATCATCGTAACTACGTGAATAATTCGACGAATTATACAGCGACACTGGTTTATATTGCGATGGCTGTGGATTATTGTACATCGTACTCGATGGCTTATTCTGGTCAAAAACGTATGTAGTTCGCTGAGTCCTGTGTTGTTGGGACTGTGATGTTTTGTTATTTCCATCGGGATAAGCGTGCATGCCAGAACCCATATGAACTGGTATGCTTTCCCCTTGATAATCTGTACCATCATAATGTACATCACGATCACGGTTAATAAGTACGTCGCGATAAGACCGATAATCGGGATGGGGTCCCTCTGAATTATCGTTCGTTTCTGGATTAAACGGGCTTGTTGATTGTACAATCGTTCGATCATCCTCGATTATGTGAACTGTATCGTTGGTACTCGTGGGCGAGATTTCTTCGTCTAACATCAACTGACTAGCGCATTGGTTATTTGCCGATAAACCGTTGACCGACTTATTTAGTTCGACTAGTTTTGAGCCTACTTTCCCACAATATTTGTCTATTTTCTTTTTAACTCCTTTGATTGAGCTGTCTAACTCGTTAATTCTCGACTCAGTATAATCTTTCTGTGACTGGAGATCATCTGTTAATGATTTTACGTTTACTTTAATTCCATTTAGGTTGGCAAACTTTTCATCCTCTAGACGTCTTATCGCCAGGCTATTTATAGTCAAATCTCTGTTCAGTGTCTCGAATTTAGTATTTGATTCCCTTTTGTGACTCTCTAAGTCATTTTTTATAGTTTTTAAGTCATTTGATAGGTCGTTGAAACTTGACTGTTTTTCTTCTCTCATTTTCATTATATCAGTTTGACATTGAACCAGTGCATTTTTGAGTAGTTTTATTTCATTGAAACAACTAGACAAATCGTTTTGTGGACTGTTTATAGAACTATTGAGTCTGGATTTGGATCTAGGAATGCTGAGGACATCTTTCATAGTCTCGAACTCTGCACCCTCTATGACTGATACTAACGTGTGAATATCACTAGCTAATTTGTCTATGACATTTTCACCATTCGTTCTCGATTTTCGTCTTTTTAATGGCGCTTTCTGAGGAAACGGATAACCCTCAATACTTTTACATGATTGTAGAGCAGACTCTCTCATTTCTTCTAAACGATCTTCTCTGCCGTTGGCATCAACTATCACTCTTGATATAAATTCTTTTTCAGTCAAATTTACAAAATGTTCCTGTAGTTTCGTGATCAACGGCCAATTACTATTCGGTGGTGGCGAAGTGATTGATATTGGTGTACTGTTATAATGAACAATAACGTCCGTGTCCGCCTCGAGTAGTTGTTTGGTAAACGTTTGTGAACTTTCATAATACTCATATTGAGCAGTCTGATCTTGGTCTCTTTGCCCTGCTGTGGGTTGAGATGAACAGCTAAATGAAGCATCCATTTTATGATGTTAGTTTATTGTTTTATAATTATAATGTCATACATTTATACGCTGTTTGTATATATTTTCTTTAATTCAAAAACTGCTCACCTTGATACTATATATAGTACAGCTTTTTGCCGCCTCATTACAACAAAGGAAAATCCATTGAAAGTCATATTTTCCACACTTTTTCACAAAATTTCACACTTTTATTTTTTGTAATGTCCAAAGCTGTTATTTTGGAGACTATTTCATCGTTGATATGATTTGTATCGCGATATAATATCAAATTTTGGACAAATTATTGTCTCGTGAATTCAAAACACAACTTGCCCAACCGGAAGCGGAAGTCAAAAAAAAAAAAAAAAAAAAAAAAAAAATTTAAATTGCGTTTTTGTAAATATGTTTCTAACGGTTTGTGTAATTAGAACTCGGAGATCTTCCGAAGATAAACGGAATATGCAAAGAGTCTCAGGCGAAATTAGCAAAATAATATCTGTGAGGTCGTTTAGTAATATGTCAATTTCTATTTCGTAAAATGATAAATATATAGTTTTTATTATTTATCATTGAATTAAAAATATATAATTTTAATTAAATCGCAGAAAATATTTCAATATATTATGGTGTGATGGTGCACCATATACTTAACATCTATTTTAAAAACAGACCAAAGCGGTTTGACATGCATGTTGACAAAATAGATGGAAAATGATTGTTTCAAAAGAGCCTTTTGAGACTGAGTTATTTAACCAAGGTTGTAGTAGTACCTAGTTGGAACATTTGTCTACATTCTGATCAAATCTAGGAAAATTTTATCCAGCCGTAATGAAGTTGTTAGTTTTGAACAAAATATCCCTTTTCAATAATGGTTTAACTATTCTTTTTTGAGATTGGACCTCTTATGTTGAGCAACTGCTTGTGCTCATCTATAGCTTCAATCTGATATATTGTTTAGCTGGGCAAACTGTCTTTTTGTAAATAGAAGCAGCATTAAATTTGGTTCAAAAACTCTTTTCATGAACCTTAATCAAATTATAAATCGTAAAGAGAAGTTTGTAGCATTTAGAATGATTTCAGGTCGTTTTGATTTCGGATCATTGAAGCTGATAGTGTTGTGAACGCATTGGATGTGGCGCTGATCAAGTGTATCAGAATAGTTTTGATCAGGGTGTTAATACTTTTAAAGACATCGTGAAATTTACACTAATTCCGATCAAAACCATTCTGAATCGCTCACTCAGTGCTCAATTCATTCATTCAAAGCACTTTCTCAAACCATTCAAAAACGCTCAAATCCATTGAAAAATAAAGAATCAACAACGTCATTCAAAATAAATTTGGATAAAGAAAAATCGCGGTTTTACTATAGTAATTCAAATTGTAAGCGTCTAATAGGATCTTGAAGAAATAGGAAGCTATCTATAGAACTTGTGTGTATATTTTATTGAAGGGAGGTAATCAAAATCGCAAATTTTGTTCATCCCGAACAAAAATGGCGAAAATCGATTACTTCCCATTAAATTCAATGAAAACTCGCTCCGCACACTCATTCAATTTTATTCCTAAATCATTCCAAAATCACTCACCTTATTAATTTTACGATGTTGTTAACTGTAACACGCCATCATTTACCGTAGAACTATCAGTGCGATTGATCAAACCTGTTTTTCGTTTACGCAAGAAATAGTAACAAGTGCTTGATCGTATAAATACGCAGAGTCGTTGCTTTATAATTAAAGTTTATGCTTGCACTGAGCTTCTGAAAAATTCTAGATATTGTAAACAACTCTCTTCTTCTTTTTTTTCTTCTTCTTTTTTCTTCTTCTTTCTTCTTCTTCTTCTTCTTCTTCTTCTTTTCTTTCTTCTGCTTATTACTATCATTATTAATAATTTTCATTCTCTTTTTTATTCTTCTCACTTCTTCAAATGTCCGTTTTGTCGCTGAATTGCTTTTCTTTTTTCATTTACTTTAAAACGTTTATTTTAATGCAAAATTTATTTTTGTAATAAAGAGATGAAGATAATATTTATTGATCTCATAGAACTTGAACAAAATTAGCGCTATTTAATTACCTCCCTTTAATCTTATTCAAAACCCAATGCTCTCGCTCATTCAATTTCGTTAAAACACCATTCAAATATCATTCAGCTTGTAAATTTCATGATGTTCTTAACTGTATTATTTGCAATCGCGGCATGGACACTTAAAGGACACTACAAGGACTTTATAATAAAGGTTAATGAAGAACTGTACGTTCTGTAATTGAACACAGCCGCCGGAGAAATCAACATCGCGCGATTTCAAAAATACCATACAAAAATCGTAGACTATTATATAGTACGGCGTACGTTGCAAATGTGAAGCAGTCTCTAAGTTCGTGTTTAACTTAATATACAAAATTAATGATTAATTGTTTGAACTTAAAGGACCTATAAAACTTTGATCCGACTTCGTGAAATTTGTACAATTTTGTTCAAACGCGTACATCCGCCATATAAAAGACCCTTTGATTGAAACAAAAATACCGTGAAATAGGCTTTCAAAAAATAGGCGCGCTTAAATTAGAATGAGCGCAGATAAATAGGATTGTCAAATACTTTCAGTGGGCGACAATTTCGTCACATCTACATTCTATCAAAGTTGTTGTTGTCGATAATTTGATCGTAAAAATCAATAGGAATCCATATTCTTCAAAGTTCACATAGGCTTCTGTCCCAAAATACTATACAATACATATTATAACCGAATTACATTTATAGGTATAACACAGTCAAACCTGCAAGCACCTGTCGCAAGCAAGCACTTTTCAAATGTCTCATGGGTGCTTGCTTAGTTCAGGTTTGACTGTATTTAAAAAAATAGTATTAATATTTAATGGATTTATCCCCATACACTTTTTCCCAATTATCATTTTTTCTTACATTAATTTTTCGATATTTTAACTCAAAGTGACATCTGCTGAATAAAATTTATTTTCTAAATTCTTATTTTAAGCATTAAGTTTTTTTTTTTGTTTTTTTTTTTTTTTTAATAGACAACATATACAGAGTTTCTTTTACTATATTTTATCATTTTATCTTTATTTGCCGAAAAGAAAAACGAAGTCGCCGCTCAAATTATTAAAAATGTTACGTTTTAACTCGAAAACATATTAGCAAATTATGAAAATGATACATTTTGGGGTAAAAAAAGTATCAACTTTGATGAAGGGGCTTTGAAGCATAAATGATGAAATGAAGCAAAAAATGCATAATCTTATTTAGATAAGATGTTACGCCTTACTTTCATAAGAAATAGATTTCTACGGATAATTAACTCCGTAACAGCTTTTTTTCACTGCCTTTCAAGTTACACAAAAACTCGAAATCATTACTTGCACATATGATTAGATATGTAACGTACTTTAACAAACGGAAGAGAACAGAAAATTTACTATTTAGAAAGAGTTCTTTGACAACGAATACATACTTAGTTACTATACGAAGATTTTGTGCGGTGAGCCGTAAAATCTTCTTTTAACCGTTAGATTCCCGTGCCATGTTTTCGATATAGATAGAACAGGTTTAAATAACTCAAAAAAAAAAGTTAACAGTTTACCTTTCAAACAAAATTTATTGCTTCTCTTAAATCGCAAGGTTTACTCGCTACATGTATTTTCCTAATTAAGGTGAAGGGATTATTTTAAATTCCTATCATATGCTTATAAGATTTACCTATGGTAATGGACTCAACACCAACCCCAGAGCTCAGTTTTGAAACTACACCTATACAAACCGTATATTGTTGTCTTGTTTGGTGCAATCCAGAAATTCAAGTTGTCTGTAAAGCTTCGTATATTCTTGCATTATTTGGAGCAATTCAGAAAATTGTGTTATCTTTAGAGCTCCGATAAAAGTTATGTAACGTAATAAGCGTTATTATATACATTGATATTGTCTCTATGTATTTGAACGGGAGGAAAATGTGCAATATTTTTTGATATTGCATACTTTGATAAATGCACTGAGATTATTTCCACGTGCACAAATAGACTGGACTACTTTTTGGTTGCTACCTCGCCATAAGTCAACAAAAAATAACACTATCAACGCTTTCTTTTTGCGTTAAATATTCGAGAAATAGTTTTGTCAGAGTAAAAAATACGTTTCAAGTTCTTTGAATGACTAAAGGTTAATTCACCAGTGTTTGTTTTCATCGATTTGAAACATTTTCCGAGAAATAAACCACTTCGTCCCCTCGCCATCTCCGTCGACTCAGACGCCCCCACCCCCCTCAAATTTCTTTCAAATCACTGTTCTTGTTTCTCTTTTCTTTTGTTATTTTATAACATAACTCTTTCAAAACTATTTCATGTCCATCCCTTTGTGTCTATCATAATTCTAGTATCTATCTCTCTTCCTCCCTATCTTTCTCTTTATTTCGTCTTTCACTCCGTCCCGTCCTTCATGACTTTCGTTAGTCTGCTCCGGAATCAAGTACGCCGATTTAGTCAGTTCTGGAACGTGTAAATGGTAAGAATAACAAATGAACAAGTTCTTATAAATATCTTTATTTATTTTTTATTCAAAGT
Source organism: Fragum whitleyi (assembly GCA_948146395.1). NCBI lineage: Eukaryota > Metazoa > Mollusca > Bivalvia > Cardiida > Cardiidae > Fragum > Fragum whitleyi. The sequence goes on along the minus strand of OX411550.1, from coordinate 46,919,135 downwards.
AAGTCAAAATCAACGTGTATTTAAAGATCGAAAATGCGAATCGACACAAAAAATGTCCGCCGTCTTTTTTGTTTACACTGTCACTTCATGACAACGGATGTATTCATCCGAACGTAAAAATATAACGGAAAGGATTTTGCGGGTAAAGGTCTATTGCGTAACTGTTATTTAAACGCGGTTTGAATTTGAACTACAAAATCGTTCTTGAAGTATAGGTGATGTAAAAAAATAAAAAATAAGAAGTGAATATCGTCCAACAATATCAAAGTATACAATAAAAAGGTTATTGGGAATATAGTTTCGTTCTTTTGGCGTAGTTGCCCTCGCAAGCTCGGGCACACTGCCAAAAGAACTCGTCCGACACAATATATTCCCATATAAATTCAATAACCTATATTACCGTATGTTCTGTCTTGGGCAATTGTTGTTAAAATCCGAGTTGAATTGACACAGAAAGCCACGTTATATAGACGCCAAAGGTTGAAAATGGTTAAAAGAAACAAAAAAGTGAATTACAAAGGCTTGTCGTATAGAGCAGGCCATATGTCGGCTAAAAGCATAATGGCGTTCTTCCTTTGATTATTTACCATTTTTCAGCCAGCATTGGTATCAGGGCTGTCAAATTAATCTGAGTTTCCACCGGAGAGTATATTTGTGTAATTTGACTTTGACGCCCTCATGGAAAATGTGCTACAGTATTTATTGCTATCTCAAAAGTTCATCGCAATAGGTGCGAATCGTGCGTTCTGATCGGCTGAAAAGTTTGTTTTATTCCCCTAATGAATACAGTTTATAGTATGCAGCTGTTTTGTTAGCTTCCGCAAAAAGTAGACCCGTAAGAAATCTGTTTCTAAACTGACAAATCTCTACATTTTTTTCCTCGTGACATTAAATCATAAGATATGAAGATAATATTTGTTGATTTCATAGAGATATGAAACTAAAAACCTAATCAAACTCCTTTACGAATCCGCTTCGCGTATACATACAGGGTAATTATGTTTTTAGTTTCATAGCTCATTGAAATCAACAAATTCTCTCCTCATGTCTTAAATAAATTGGACCCCCAACAAGTGCTTCCAACGCATTGGTGAATATCATTTATAAAGGTCTATAGTATGATTCGAATATGCTAGCGGAGGGAAAAATGATTAGACAAGAGTAATATTTAAGTTTCATTGGTGAGTGAATTAAAAGAAAAGTTTTCTCAACACTTCTTACATATGATAGTAAAAAGTTAGAAAAAAGCACATAAATATTAACTCATTTATAGATATTTTGTAGTTCTTAAAATGCTTTTTATAGCGCGAAGAAAAAAATGGCAGTCAGAATGACTGATTTTAATATATATATTTATATTATATATTTCTATATTTTATATTTATATATATATATATGCCCTCAAAAAACATGTATATGTTGAAAGTGTAACGTCTCAACTGATTAAAAATTACGCAATTTTTCTTTAAATGTATCAATTTAGACATAGAATGTTAATTAATGTTTAAATAAATGAAGAAAATATCACAAATTTTATTTGGATGTAAAACTTCAATAAGTGATTGAATGAAAAGATAAATATGACCACGTTTAGGTTTTTATTGTTTTCATTTGTATTCCCTTTCAATCTATTTGTGTACGAACGGGTACCAAACAATTCTGAAAAATAGCAATATTTTTTTTTATTATTCTTTAAATCTGTAGTTTGGATGTTATGAATTACACCGAGGATACCATATACCATATACCGAAAGAGAAAAGGATGTTACTAAAATATCCTTAAACGCTTTGGAAATTACAAATTGAACGCTTGAAACTTGTAAAGGCTAATTTAGAAGGATTTTACCATATAGATGCGTATCAGCGTTCACACCATTTAATATACGTTTTTTGTCGAATGAAGATTAAAGGGCCAATCTAACATCTTAAACCGTATAAATACAGTCATTATATTCATAAACTTATACAAGCAGATGGTTTTTGGGTGATTTTAAGTCCCGCTTGTAAACAGCAAAGGTTAATTTTGATTTTACAGATTTTTAGAGATCCATTAGATCTACTTTTGGTTGGGGCTTTGGGTTAACCGCGCTGGTCGAAATTGAAATACCAAAGTCCGTCTACGTACAGTCTTTGATCGACGTAAACCTAGAAACTACGATTTGATTGAAGTTGTAGCTATGGAATTTTAGTCGCCAATCGACATTAATTTCTTAAAAGATATAAATATACATGTATACGATGCTGCAAACTTACAACTAGAGCTATTGACACAAAGCATGTAGGCCTATGTCTGTGCATGCGTACAAAATAAAATTGTAAGTGAACCAATGTAAAATTGGACTATCTAGGAAGCATGAAATATATTGACTAAGATAAGACTGCGTAGACGGCGTAAGCTGATCAGAGATTTTTTTATTCCATGATTTCTGAATCTTGAATTATCACTTTACTAACTTAGCTATACTAAAAAAATTGCATGCGGTCTATGCTTTGTGGCGGTCCCGGATTGTCCCCTGTTTTGCTTTATATCACTTCGTTGAATTAACCTTTGTTTGATTGGGACACAAGCTTTAGCTGTTCGGGTCGCTCTCGAACACTCAATCCAGCCCTACGTTCAGGATGACAAACCGGTGGGAACTGTTGACAAATTATATCCCGTTTGCACACAAGTGAGCATGCAAAGCGGGATATAATCTGTAAATGGTTTGTCACGTTTTGTCATCGCGAACGCAGAATAGATGTCTCCGTGAGAAAGTCTGTGGATTAAACAGGCGCCTGTGATGGAAGGTTGAAAGACTTGATTTAAACTGTATGAATGATTGATTGATTGATTGATTGATTGATTGATTGATTGAATGGAGTTTAACGCATTGTTTCAGTTATATTGGAGCACCTAACAATGGATTCCTGGTATTTCTATCACCAGTACAACCACCACATTTCTTTCTAGCCTCCAGCTACTATTTCACATAGGTCTACGATTATCAACCCATTGGTGAGAGACAAATAGTCGGAAAGAATGAGTGCCGCCGTCGGGGATCGAACCGGCGAACTCTATATTGACAGTCCGACGCGCTACCAACTGCGCTGTATGAATGATGACGCGCAGCATAATCATATTCAAATGTGATAGTGTTTCTACATTAATGGTGCTTACAGTTAACAACTTAATGAAATTGACAAGGTGAATGATTTTGGAATCATTTAGGAATGAAATTGAATGAGCGTGTGGATCGAGTTTTGAGTGAGTTTAATGGAAGGTAATCCTATGTCGCAAATTTTATTCAGGATGAACAAAATAAGCGATATTGATTACCTCCCATTAATAAATTATGCATACAAGCTCTTTAGATAGCTTCAAGAACCTAAAAGACGCTTATAATTTGAACTATGTCAGTGAAATTGCGATTTTTCTCTATCCATATTTAATTTGATCGATGTTTTTGATTCTATATTTTTCAATTGGTTTGAGCGTTCTTGCATGGTTTGAATGAGTGTTTGGAATGAATGAATGGAGCGCTGAGTGAGCGATTTAGAATGGTTTCAATTGAGATGAATGTCAAATATACGATGTAACTAACTGTAGGACATACTCTTTCAGATTCATTCTGAGCAGGCTGGTACCCTTGGGCACTACGGGCTGTCGAGTCACCAAAAAAGTGTCACCAAAAAAGTGTCACCGAAAAAGTGTCACCAAAAAAATGCCCCTTATGGTGAAATAATAAAAAAAAACACTTCTCTGAAACTACTGGTCAGAGTTCAACCAATTTTAAGAGGAATGATGCTTAAGACAAGCTCTTTCAAATTCATTCTTCTGATCCTGACCAGGCTGATAGCTAGAGCGCTACGGGCTGACGATTCATCAAAAAAGGGCCCCTTAAGGTGAAATTTTAAAAAAAATCTTCATCCCTGAAACTAATGGTCAGAATCCGACAAAATTTCAGAAGTATGATGCTTAGGACATGCTCTTTCGGATTCCTTCTTTTAATCTAGACCAGGCTGATAACTCGGGCGATATAGGGCGGATCGGTGGTCTAGTGGTAAAACACAAGACTACCAATCCTAAGGTCCGTGGTTCGAATCCCGCACGCGGATGAAATTTTCAAGGATGCTTGCTATCCTCCGCCCAACTAGAGGTGAACTGGTAAGAAACCCAGAGGTAGCACGCGTGTATCGGTGCTTTACACTGGGCACGTTAAAGAACCAAGGAGGTCTTTTCGTAGAAGAGCTAGGGGCGTATGAACCCGGATCTCTTTGTATCCGCTTCTTTCTTTCTCATGGTCCATACCATATATGCCTAGAGCACGGAGGGACCTAAATCCTACAAACACACAACTCGGGCGATACGGCCTGTTGAGTCATAAAAAAGGGCCCCTTGTGGTAAATAATAAGTAAATCTTTTTCTCTGAAACTACTGGTTAGAATGCAGTTTCACAGGAATGATTCTTATGACATGCTTTTTCAGATTCCTCCTTTTAATCCTGATCAGGCTGATAACTTTGGCATTTTATCCTAATCGAGGTGGCAACTTGGGTGCTATGGGCTGTCTCGTCATCAAAAATGGCCAACACGGCGAAATATACAAATTTATTCTTCTCTGAAACTACCAGTCATAAATCAACCAACCAGTACATGAATGTTGCTTGGGGCATACTCTTTGAGATTCATTCTTTAAATCACGATTGGGCAGATAGCTTGGGTGTTCTAGGCTGCCGTGTCATCCAGAAATGGCCCCCATGGATTCAAGTAATAAAAAATCTTTTCGTTGGAACTACCCGTCAGAATTCAACCCAACTGCACTGGAATACTCAAACCATGATCTTTCAGATTCACTCATTAATACCGATTGGGCTAGTAACTTAGGAGCTATGGGCTGCCACGTTTCCCCAAAATGGCCGTATATGGTAAAATATACAATTGTATTCTATTAGAAACTACCAGTCAACCAACTTTCACAGGAATGCACCTTGAGACATACTCTCTTAGATTCCCCCCTGAAATTATATTTTAGGTTAAACATGGGTGCTGTCGAATCGGCTAAAATGATGAAATGTAAAAGAAATTTCTTCTTGTCTGAAATGTATTTTTGGATGCAAATGATTGATGTCGGGATTGTTCTATGGATAGATCTCTCTCTGATTTCTTTCTTGGTTGTGATGTTGCAGTGTCATGGAAAAAAAGGGGGGGGGGGCTTTGTGATGCAATATTTCTTGTAATCACAACTTATACATTTATTGACAGATTTCATGAAACTTTCGTGAAAACAATGCACACATGAAACCTCTTTGAAATGTTTTTCTGTGCCATGGAAAAAGGGGACTTTCGTGTAGATCGTTTGTTGACTTAAGATTTTTTTCTTTTTATTTTTTAACCAATCTTAGCCTTAGATTATTATCTACTTACAAATAGATAATGGCTTAGCTTAAAACTTCAATTTATTAACGAATTTTCATAAATCTGTCAAGCATTAAGTGCCAGTGGATTGATACGATAGACACAGAGCGCGATCCTTCAGCTCGCAACTCGATCATGCAAAAAACAACAATCGCCGTAAGATCGCAACGTGACCCGATTAGAGTAAGAGCGTCGTGAGATCACCATACACTTAACAACATAATAATAATAATAATAATAAAATCTTTATTTCATGAAGGTAGAACATTAAGACATATTTCAAATGAATTATATGAAAGTAGTCTTTTTTACAGTGTTGCCTTCAATATAAATGAAGTATGGTTCAAATGATAATGATAAAATGATATAAACATGCTTGCAAAATTGAGAACAAGATCAGAATTAGAGAATCTTCGGACAGATACATTCCGTATGTTAAGCGTTTAGTCTATTTCTATCGGGACTTCAGAATTGTTTTAAAAGCAAATGATTTTTAAATTGGCTTTTAAAACGCGATAAAGATATTGCATCTTTAATGGTAATAGGAATTTCGTTCCATACATACATGCTATAGTATGAAAATGAGTTTTTCTTATACAAAGTATTGAATTTTGAATTAGTTATATCTTTGTGAGCAAATGACCTTAAACTGTAGCTCCTGTTATTACAGAAAGAAATAATGTCTGTCATATAACTTGGTAATAGGTTATAACGACATTTGAATATCAAAACACCAGTATGATAATTACACCTATTATCGAAAGTCAACCAATTAAGTGTTCGGAAAAGATCTTTTGACGGTGTTCTAGATGAAGCACCTAGAATAACTCGGGCTGCTCTTTTCTGAAGTATAGATAGTTTAGACGTTCTGTATTTAGCACTTTTCCACCAAACTGTACAACAATAGTCAAATATAGGTAATATATAAGAGTTGTAAAATAATTGTTTCATTTCAAATGTGAGATAATTCGTGATTCTTTTGAGCAAAGTAATCTTACTGTTTATTTTTATAACAGTTTTGTCAATGTGCGTATTCCAAGCCAAGTATTTGTCGACATGTACCCCTAAGATCTTATGGGATTCAACGACTTCGATACATATGTCGTTTATTTTCAAATCTAGGTCTATCTCTTTAACTTTATGCTTTGTTCCTATAAGCATACATTTAGTTTTATTTGGATTAACAAGCATATTATTTTTAGAACACCACTTTAGTATAGAATTCAAACTCGTTTGTAGGTTAGCTTGTATTTCATTCAAGTTGTTACCGGATTTATATAACGTTGAATCGTCTGCATATAGATCTATATTGGACCTACCAACATGCAAACTGATGTCATTTATGTAAATTAAAAACAGGAGAGGCCCTAAAATAGAGCCTTGTGGGACACCACTTAATGTTGTTTGCGGATAAGAGTAGGTTTCCCCATATCTTATAAACTGTCTCCTGTTAGATAAGTAGGATTGAAATAGAGCTAAGGATTTATTTGAGAAATTATGTAGTTTGAGCTTATGTAATAAAATTGTATGATCTACCAAATCGAAAGCTTTTTTTAGATCGATGAAAACTGAACCGATTATCTTTCCTGAATCAATTTCATTTGACCATTCATCTATTAAACGAATAAGGGCTGTTTGACAAGAATGTTTGCCCCTAAAACCTGATTGATGCTTAACAAGTATATCGTTTTTGTCAAGGAATGAAAATAATTGCTTATATAAATGACGTTCAAAAATTTTTGAGATAGTCGACAATATAGATATCGGTCGATAATTATTTGGGTCTTCTCTATCTGACCCTTTATGTAAAGGTATAACACATGCTTCTTTCAGTTTATCTGGAAAAATACCACTGGCAATACTGTTATTTATTATAGAGGTTATTGGTAAAACTATATGGTCTCCACAAAGTTTCAAGACTTTGGCACTAATTCCGTCAATTCCAGAAGATTTATTGGTATCAAGTTTACTTATTATTTGACTTACCTCTAAAGGCGTGATGTACTCTATGTCAAACACTTGTTTTTTCAATTTGTTATGTAAATATGTGTGCAAGTAAGAAAACGCATTTTCTTCGAATTTTGACTTTTTAACAATATTTGCTATATTGATGAAATGGTCATTAAAACGGTTTAGAATATTGAGTGTTCCACCAACAATTTCTCCATCGAATAACATTTCTGTAGGTAGACATGAAGAACTATTATCTAAATTGTCATTGTTTTTTATCTTTCTCAGATTTTTCCATAGATCTTTACTTCTGGTGCCTTTATTTATTTCGACATTGTAGTAATCTTTTTTGTTTTTACGTATAAGATGTACAACTTTATTTCTCATGCGTTTGTAGTTTCCCCAATCTTTTAATTTATGAAAGCGATCCCGTTCATACATAGCCTTTTTTACTTCGGTGTTAATCCACTTAGGGAGATAATTGCTTTTTACACGTTTACATTTTATCGGTGCATGCTTCGATAAAACCTTGTAAATAATGTTGTAAAACATCGAAAGAGCTTGTTCTGGGTTGTGTTCGGTTTCAATTAAATGAATATTGCGCTAAATGTAAATCATTCTGAAACTCTGATTCTTTAAATGTTTTAAAACTTCTGTACGTCATAAACGAATGACAATTATCATTTAAAGTTTTATTTTTAATTTTACGTGTCATACAAATTGGAAAATGATCACTAAGTGAAAGAGGCGAAACAAAAACTTCGCTTACTCTATCAGTTCGATTTGTATATACATGATCTATGATTGTAGAAGAAGTTTTGCATATTCGAGTTGGTTCATTGATGATTTGTGAAAGTCCGTACTTTAGAGTAAATCTTGACCACGACTGACACTCAAACTTTTTCGTATTTGGAAAGAAATTGAAGTTTAAATCGCCAATTATGTGATATTCAATGCTAACCTCATCTGCCTTTTTTACTTGTACATCAAATGAGGTTATCCATTCTTTATTAGAATGTGGTGGCCGATAAACAAAACACAATAGAAAAGACTTCGAATTTTTGTGACATATTTCTATCCATATAGCTTCTACGTCATCTGATTCTAAATCTAATCTGCGCTTGAATGGGATATGATTTTTTATATAAACTAAAATTCCTCCTCCTTTTTTACGCTTTCTATCCTTTCTAATATATGTAAAATTGGGAATGTTAGGGTTAAATTCGTTCAAAGAATCACTCAAAAAGGTTTCGCAACATCCAAAAATATCAATATTATTGGAAGAAATTATGAATTTGATCTCATCAAATTTAGGAGTAATGTGTTGAACATTGAGATGGACTATGTGTAAACCTCTTTCTTGAAATTTTATAGACAAATCTTTTGTGCTGTTTGATCTACAACTCAGCTGATCAACATTACTATTCGAAATCTTTTTCTTTGTGGAGCAATTTGATTTGTCATTTAGTTTTAAACTACAATAGGACTTGGAATCAGTTTGAGAGTCGAAACTTGAATTATAGTTTGAAATAGCACAATCTCTAGAATTCAGTTTAAAACTGGAATAAGATTGAGACTTAGAATAAGAATTTGAGTTAGCATTGAGTATAGTATCCAAATTAGAATTAGGGTTAGATAAAGGGGTTATAGGTATTTTCTCAGAAATTGTATTTTCAAGCGTGCAAGTACATGTAAAGGAATTGCAATTTTCACACAGTGTTTCTAAAACATTGAATTTGTTATAAATCGAAAAAGAAGTGTATCTGTCCGAGATTTCCTAATGAAAATAAACTCGTCTGCATTCAGAAGTAAAATGATTCTTCATACCGCAATTTAAGCAGCGGCGGTAGAAAGCCCTTTCATTATCAAATACATTTGGAGTGATTTTGTTTTGATTGTAGTGATTGTATTGGATGGTTTTAACACAATCCGTAACTCGGTGACCTTCTTGGCCACAACGAAAACAACACACGCGAGAAGTCCTTTCTCGCACAGAAACTCGTTTAAGAACAGGAACGTACTCGTTGTAGGTTTTTAATAAAACTGAAGTCCCTTTATCGGACAAATGTACTTGATCTTTCCAGTACAGCCCTGTGTGGAGAGTTAGTCGTTGACTGGTTGGAATGCAGTGTACGCCATTGTCCCGGCACAGAAAATGGATATATTCATTCATCTCTGAAACATCAGCATCTATTCTGGGCGTGATTTCTGATACGAATATCTTGGTATTCCGTGATTTAGATTTGATGTAGTTTATCACACTCAACATGTCGTTTTCCACAGTTTCTTCGGCTTTTCCCGATGCTAGGTCATTCCCGCCTGCCTGGATCACAATTTCGTCATAGGATGTAAGATCCACCGTTTCTAATTTCCTTTTTATAGTTGTGACGTGTGCACCCCGATTCGTAGATACATCCACATTTCGAGAGAGTCCTCTCTTATTTATTCGTTGTAATATTGAACTCCCTATTAAGAGAACTCTACCTCCGGTGGAATTGTTACGGTTGCATTCAGATGGTTTGGTTGGCTTAGTTTCTGAATTTTGTGTGAATGTTAATCGAGATTCATTTTCTTTTTCATGGTTGGTTTCATTGACAGATTTTCTTCTAGACTCATTTTTATTGTTATTTTCGTTTTCCTTCTTTTGCTGGCTGTTAGATATCCGGTCTGTAATCGACTGTAAACGCGATTGTATTGTAGTTGATACGGTTGACAAATCTTTCTTAATCGAGTCAGTGGATTCCGTAATACTCTCAACTTTCGACTCAACTGCTTGCGAGCGAACTTTACATGCATTCTTTATTCCCGCGATTTCGTCTCTTATCAATGCAAACTTCTCTGATGTTGAGTGCACGTGATTCAGTAGAATATCTTTGACTTCGCGAATTTCCTGGAATATTGCATGCATGTTTATATTAGATTCCGTTTCAACTTTTCTGGTTTCTGTGACAGTCGGTATGGTAGAATCGCTAGTTTCCCGCGAATAATTTGAGTCTGCGATAGTTTTCGAAATAGTCGAATCTAAAATTGTATCACTTACTCTCTGATCATTTACGGTTCTATCGGATACACTTGGTATGCATAACTTGTCTCGACTATCGGGAGTGTTATTTGCCGTACTTTCTCCTTGATCCATGTCGATATTACGGCAAAGTAATAGAACAGCCTTTATTTTCCTATTTACTTCTTCAACCGACGTATTAGAATTAGCCAACACATTTTTCATCGACTCAAATATCTTCTCAATATGATTATTTACAAATAATGAGGACTGCTTGCCGTTTACTAGACTGGAACACCGTGTATGGTATAGGTTGATAGTATACAGATGACTGTCATTGTAGTAATATTTGTAAATGTTTTCTGTTATATTTCCCTTCTTATCAGTCACTGGTATTTTTATACATTTGGATGACATATCCAGCGAGGAATAAAATCGTTCCAGTTCATTCCTAAAGATTTCATAGAAACCTGTGTTAAATTCAAACTTCACACCACCACCGGTTATTTCAATTTTGATATCTTCCCTGTCTGTATGTTTTAGTTTTTTCAGTAAGGATTTCTGTTTGTTTAGTTCATATTGTCTACTTGAAGCTGTATTTTCGAAGTTCTTAAATCGGTCCACGATTTGTAATTGGCGTTTTAGTTTTCTGTTCATTTTCTCCTTTTAGCCTACATTACACTCAATAATTTTTAATTTCTAAATATACACGCTACGTTAATATTTCAAATACATCCAATATGGCGACGTAAGGTGGGAAACGTTATTGTTTATCATGACGTCACGTACGCGCCATATCTGTAACGTCAATTCTTGTTTTTTTCCCTTCAAATTTTACATCTTTACGAATCAAAAATAGACTTCAAAAGTCAAATTTTATCGTATTATTCCCATTTCACGAAGAGATTCAATCACTTACTTGAGTTACACAGTAATACGAAAGTCAGTCCAATGATTTTCCTGTTCCATCGCTAACGTTGAGAATATAAAATTTCCAATATCTTCGTTAAATGTATAACCTCCAAAATAAAAATTACACCAGCATTTCCGCAATTACACCGCTAATTTAATAAACACTTTTTTGGCGACTTCCACTTTTCACTGAAATTATTTACAGCAAAAATAATTTTTTGGAGTTGACCGTTGAAATTTATGTTGTTTATCTTCTCGACGTCACTTCCGGTATGAAACCTGAAACCTGAACATCGTGAAATTGACCAGATGAATGATTTTGGAATGATTTAGGAATGAAATTGAACGAGTGTGAGGAGCGAGTTTTGAGTGAGATTAATGGGAGGTTATCCTATATCGCAAATTTTGTTCAGGATGAACAAAATTAGCGATATTGATTACCTCCTTTTAGTAAAATATGCATACAAGTTCTATACATAGCTTTCTATTTTTTCAAGAACATATGAGAGGCTAAAAATTAGAATTATGTCAGTGAAATCGCGATTTTTCTCTATCACTCTATCAAAATTTATTTATATGACCGTTTGATTCTATAGTTTTCAATGGGTTTGAGCGTTTTTGAATGGTTTGAGTGAGTGTTTAGAATAAATGATTGGAGCGTGGGGGGGGGGGGGGGGGGTAATGTAGGTTGTTCCTTGCATGACAATGGTTAAACATTGCTTAACACTTTTATCAGATCGAGGTCTAATTCAACTTATATTCAACCCCGGTTAGGGGTTTGTCAATTTAATAAAACTATAAACCCTAAAACTCTATTCTTTTTTATGGATAAGGTATCAAAATATGAACCCTCCTTCGCGAATCTGGCACCTGTAACAACGAGGTCATAAATCCCTCAACCAATTATAGGAGAAAAACTGAGCCACATAACAAAGACATCGTGTTTGACTTTAATAGGATAATTGCATTAGGTGTGCGTCTTCGTTCCTTTCCCTTCTCTTTAGAAGAAAATCAAAACGGATCGGTGATTTTTTTTAGATTTCAACCAATGGTAGTTACTAAGTCTATTTAATATGAAGGTGCATTTAACAAAAATGTGCTCCGTTGGAAAGCTGAGACTATACGGGCTAGCCATGAAGAGTATTTACGAAGAAAAAAGAACTACGAAAGTATTTTTATTATTTAAGCATTTTGTAAACTTTCGGGTGCCAATAAATAATCGTAATCGAAGATTTCTGTGAAAACTGTTGAAACTATTTTGACACTGGTCAGGCATAAGAAATATATTGAGTAATAGATTTTTTTTCTTTAGAATTTTGATAATACTTCTATTACATGTACTCGTTGGTGTTTTACAAGTGGTATATCGTGAAGGGTCGGTTCAAACGCTCATAACCTAACGCAAGGTCTTTTTCTTCTATGATTTATATTTTATTGCTCATTGTTCAACGTTACAACTTTCACTCCTTAACATAGGAAGACAGAAACGTTGGAGAAACCTGACCTTGTTTCATATGAATATTCATATTTCTCTGACAAGAATACTTGATAAACTTTTATGGCATGTATTTGATTGGGATTTGTCTTAGAAATTTGAGCCTGTGCGTAACATTTCCAACAATTTAACATGTGACTGTAGTGCAAACATTGAGCAGCCTAAACAGCCAGAAATGGCAGTTATAAGCTTGTCTGACTGTCTAATGATACTTTGAGACCTCATTTATTTACAAAGCGCATTGTGAAGACTCTGATCAGACTGTGCAGATGCATAGGCTGACCAAAGTCTTTGCATGGTGCACATTCGAAATTGTTGGAAATTTCACGCACAGGCTCATTTGTCTTAGAAAGTTGTCTTGCACAACAATACCAAGACATTTCTACGGCAGGTAGGGACGTCTGTCCAAGAGCTCGTAGCCATTATCTTTAATTCATTTTTTCATGTATTATAATAGACATGAAGTTATTATTATCTCATGTTTCCTTTCATAAACATTTCATGATCACTTGTTACAAAGTCTTGAACTTAGACGTATATGAATTGGAATTACTTTGTCATCTCGAATGATGGATCAATCTGTATTTTTTTCAAATCACGAATTTTCAAGAGAAAGCATTTAGATGCGAGAGAAAAAGGTGGAACGTTTCTAACATATGGCGATATCGACGAAGCACTTATTTTCAATAGGGATGTTTTCGAAAATAACGCTTTCTTTATGTTTTAAGTACCTTTTAAACGTTTCTCCTTTTGATAATTTCGATGTAATTTAAGTTAAAGCAGAGGACGTCAGTCATAAAACAGTTAACTATATGTCTAAATCTAACGCGGCGCAAAAGAATGCAACTAATTTTAAATGATATAATGTGAATCTTTTTTCAGCATTGTAATTGATAATTGGTTTGGTTTATCCATGAAAATCCTTTATGATGTAAGTAAAATCTTATACTTTGATCACAAGATTGTTGGAATGCATTATTATAATACGCAGCTCAGCAAATTTTGTAAAACAAAGATGAACCATTTTGTGCTGGCCTTCCTCAAGGCGCGTTTTCAGCTCGTGTGTGTTTTCATGTGTGATCGTTTAAACATGTTATTTGAACCTATAACCTTATAAATATTGACGATATCAATGGATGTTTAAGACCTAAAATGCGATATAATTAAACAGTTCTATCAATTGAACATTTTGAAATTATTATTAAACAATTGTATACCCATTTTCTTACAATAGTTTTCCTTTTATTTTTAGATATTAGAGATACATGGTAACATTTTTTCCATATTGATGTTATATCGTTATATAATGTTGTTTTTTTTTTCCTGTCTGAAAAGCGTCGAAGATTATTGTCAAAAAATAAAAGGCTCAATTACGCAAATTGTCCCTACGGCTGGTTTAAGACCCTCAAGATCAAACAAAGACTTTAACATAAATAAGGTCAAAGCGTGTGCCTAACTGTAGCATACGACATCGCACGTTAAGCCACGTCACTGGAAAAACGCTGTGCGAAATTTAGAAATATAAGGGAAAACCCCAACCACGGATTTCGGCAGTTTTATAAATCACAAGAATTAAACCATAGTACATCTAGAATCAAAAATATGTTATTTTTTTCATTACATGGGAGAAGATATTCATTAACGTTTGGCAAAATATTTAGACAAATTAGTTGATCAAATATTAAGACATGACTGTTTCTATTTTGACCAAACAATGATATTTCTTGTAAATGAAAAATGTCTTCTTTTTTCGCGAATCTATTTTATTCAAAGGACAAAATTTCATTTAGGTAAGCGTTGGTTCATCAATTTTAAAAGAGTACCTCTGTCTTCTAAACAAACGAACAAAAAATGGTGACAAGATTTAATCAAAAGCCTAAAAAAGTGAAATAAATTTCCAAAATGTTTGCATGTTTACTTACACTTTCGGAATCTTGCGAGAAATTATAATCTACGTTAAACTTCCGGTTAATACTAGGCATGTCACCACCTCTGTTTTTTACCTTTTGCTCAACGAAAACACAAATTTTATGCGTCCGAATTCCAAGCTAAGTCTAAAGACGTTCCCCAAAGATTCACAACTGGTGTCTCTATATTTCAAAGTTTGGGTCGCAGAAATATGCTAAAGCTTTATGTATATCTTAAGATCATCTATCATTACTACTACTACTACTTCTATTATTAATATTTTTATCATCATCATCATCATCATCATCATCATCATCATCCTCAAAATCTTCATCATCATCATCATTATTAATATTTTTAGTTTTATTATTATCATTGTCAGGAGCATTCATTCATTCATTTTATTTCCTCCTGTTGGAAATTAATAAATAAATACATTTTATATTATAAATTACAAACAGTAAACGATTAACAAAGTGGTTAACATGCAAGACAAAATATGTACAATATGAACTATGCAATTAGGCACGGATTGATCTATTATAACAGATTTTCAGTTATCAGAGTAAGGTTTTGAGACCAGTGTATGCGTAAAAAGCTGAGTGTTGAAGGAAACTGAGTTGTTTATCTTCTGTAATAGTACAATTTGATTCTCCATTGAGAACAGATATAACAAATTCATTCTTTGATTTACGCTGAAGTTCGTTTGCTAGATTTCGATCGATATATTTGTAGGTCTCGTTTAAATAAGATCTTTTTATGCAAGTTAAATGTGGACAATCGAACAGCACATGCGCTATTTCGTCAAAAATGACACACTGACATACGGGACATGTTGATTGGATTTCATGAGGTAGGACAACCCAAATTTTGGACAAAAGACGGATTATTTTTGGATTGATACTACACGAGTATAGGCTATAAAGCGGGCAAATACGAACTGAGGGATGCAAAAGCTTAAACCTCGTAAAATCTTCATCAATACTTATCCTGTTTTTCCATGCCTCGGTTTCGAAACTATCGACGGCAGAATTGACTCTACGTTTCCAAACATTTTTAGTTGGAAGTAATCTCGAATCTACTATGAAGGCGTGTACTGTGTCCGAAAGTCCATATTTAGACAATATATTAAGAATGTCAGGAATGAATCCAAATTTTACGGATGAACAAGAAATGGCGTCTCAAAAATAACTTTTGACTTAATGAATTATTCTCTACAGTTAGAACTTTATGTAAAAACATCAGTTTCCTTCTATCAATCATCGAAGAAAGCGGGTGGAGGCCGACCATTGACTCACACATATCAGATCTAGTTCTGATATTAAAGCCTTGAACAGTTTAGACAATTTTATGTTGCAGCCTGTTAATCGTTTTAATATCAGCACTAGTAATGTTATTCCACATTTCGCAACCATATAATAATGTCGGTACGACAACTTTACTGTATAGCTCAACAGAGGTTACCGGATTTAGTGCGTCAGACCGCATACCAAGGTTAAAAAGAGCGAAATACGCATTATTTGCTTTTTGGCATCTTTCAGCGATTCGTTTGCTGATTTTTAGAGATGAATTTTGAAGAATTCCTACGTGAACCGCGCTCTCTGTTTCCTAATAAATATGTGTCACCTATCAACAGTGAAAGATGTGCTTCATGCTTCTTTTTATTAAAGACAACAATACTTGATTTTGATGCGCTAATTTCGAATTTCCATTTGCAAGCGTATTGATAAACAATATTTACTAGTAACTGTAACTTTTGCGGGAATAGCGCTATTAATGAAGGGTCGTCGGCAAATGACGGGTTGCCACATTGCAAATTATAACCGATATTCAGAGCGTATTTCGAATTTTGTAAAACGTTTAGCAACTCGTTTATGTACACGAGGTAGTAAAAACTGGACGTCACTCCGCCCTGCCTAGTACCTCTTTCTATTGGTATAGGGTTTGAAGTTGAACCATTAATTCGAATTTTACAAGTAAGGTGTTTGTATGAATCTATAATTATTCTGAGTATTTTACCCGTAAGTCCTAATTGTGTTAATTTGTAAAATAAGGCGTCATGCCACACTGAATCGAACGCTGCCTTAAAATCTAGAAAGGCTATGTATACGCGACTGTTTTTTTCAACATAATCGTATACAGTTTCTTGTAAATTAAAGGCTGTGGTTATACAGCTGAAGTTTTTTTGAAACCCCTGTTGCTGCGCATTCGGAAAGGAGACGTTTCTTACAGTATGAAAATTCTGTATTCTTTTAAGGGATGCATTCTCGAATTTTTTGCAAAGATTTGGAATAAGAGAAATCGGCCGATAGCTCGACGGGTTATTTTTATCTATACCCTTACCCTTATATATAGGTATAATCAAGCTTTCTCTCCAAGTATCTGGTATACGGTCGCAGGTTAAAATACAATTGAACAGAGAACATATATGATCGCGTATTGCTGAACCGGCGTGAAGAATATGCTCATTAAGGACATTATCGTGTGACGGACTCTTGCCACGTTTTAGGTCAATAATTATCTCTTCTATATCTGACGCAGTAAAGGGACTAATCATATATTTATAGTTAAAGTCAATCGGATTATCTCCCTTACATTTATTGATACATTCTTGAAAGTCATCTCGGTAGTTACATTTCGGATCTAACTGAAACATATCTTTGTAATAGTGAGAAAAGCCATTTGAGATATTATCTCCAGTATATTTGATATTATTATAGATAATATTTGAGCAAACGGTAGACGTCTTTTTCTTCTGTTTTATTAATTTCCAGAATAAATTAATGTCAATTTGTGCCGTTTTGTTTAAATCTTCGAACATTTTATTAAAATATTGATTGGAAGCGATTCGTTGTTTGCGACGGAAATTACGTTTTGCCATTTTGTAATTTCTGTAGCGTTCGTATTCATTACCCCTAGGCCTACCACTAATTAACCATGCGCGGCGCTGGCGTCTGGATTCTGCATGAGCGATTTTGAGGTCATTTGACCAATAAGGCTTTGTATGTCCATTATATTTGACTTTGGGCAGACATTTGTCAGCAGCTTGCAACATAGAATTAACTATATATTCGGAAAACTTGTTTGGGTTCGTTTTCAAAATGCTATTCATTTCTGAAATAGAACGAGATATTTCGTTTTGATGATTTAAAATGTCGTTATCAGTACACTTGTCCCATGCGATATGTTTTACGGTATTATGATGCGTGAGTATTGCACATAATAAAAATTATTATTATTATTATTATTATTATTATTATTATTATTATTATTATTATTATTTTATTATTATTATTATCATTATTATTGCGTTTTTAGACTTTAAATTCGCCTTTGATAGCGTTTGGCACAGCGCGCTTTTATCGAAACATCACAAACTAGGTATTACAGGCAATTTATGGAGATTAATCCGCGACTCGTACAACCACTTAGAATGTCGTATAGTTATCAATGGTACAACGTCGCGTTCAGTACAAATAACGCGCGGTGTACGTTAGGGAAGCGTTGCCTCAACTTTTTATCATTTAGTTTTTTATTAATGACTTATTAATCGAATTAGAAATGGCAAAGCAGAGTTTACGCCTTTACTCCGGTATAAATTCTAAGTTTGGCAACCCTGCGTTCGCTGATGATCTCGCGGTAATTTCTCTGTCCCCCGATGCCCTTCAAAGTTTACTAGATATTGTTTATAGATATTCCTATCGCTGGAGATTTGATGAGGTTAATTGTTCTAAATCCTGCGTTGTTGTTTTCAATCAGAAAACGAAAACCAACCCATATGTATTTATGCTTGGCGATTCATATGTTAAGCAAACTGACTCAGCGGTACACCTTGGGATTAAACAAGAAAGCTCACTATCCGTTAAACAACGTGTGACAGAATGTTGTCAAAAAGCGAAAAGCGCCTTTTACGCAATGCCCGATATCGGAATGAAACCAAATATATTGAAACCGCTTACTTCAGTTAAACTATACATTTCAGTAATCATACCTATTATTCTATACGGTTGTGAGCTATGGAATGATCTAAAAGGTGCTGAGATTCAAAGGCTTGATACATTTCAACACTACATACTTAAACTCATTCAGGGTTTCCACATACGAGTAAGGTCTGATATGTGCGAGTCGATGTTTGACCTTAATCGCATTATGTCTACAATTAATATACGTAAACGTATGTTTCTTTACAAGATTTTGTCTCTGAATGAAAAAGCACTATGTAAACGGCTTTTTATAAGGAAATTTTTCCAATTCATGTACAATCCAAGAAAAATTACTAAAGGCTTTGTACCTGATATTTGTTGCATTCTAGCCAAATATAACCTCAATTTCTTAATGAACATGTACATAAATGATAATTGTTTCCTGCCTACTAAGCAAATTTGGCGCCAAGTTGTTGTTCGAGCAATAAAAGAATATGAATCAGATGAATGGTTGATGCGCATTCGGTCGGCTGACTTTTCCAGGCTCTCACGGTTGCACAGATCCATTGCACCATGTTCTCTTTATTATCTTTACGCAGCGATATTGTCGTCTTATAAGATAGCTTTTGCAGCTAAATTATGGACGACCGTTCCGCAGTCTGAGCCGACACGATGTCATCTGTGCGGCCGTGTGAGCATGGATGATGTCAAACACAAGCTGATTGAATGTGTATCAACATATTCTATAAAAGCAAATTTCGTTTCCAATGTATCTACAAAATTTCAAGCCGTGGCATATGAGTTGGTATTTTCATCCGATGAACGCTTTCTAATGATGGTTCTTCGAGAAAATCCCAACTCATTGTGTGCACACGACTCAATCCAATTTCGTAGAATGACGATTAATTACATATATAGATGTTTCCACGGACCATATGATTTATAGCGCATAATTGCACATTTATTTTACCGTCCGTTTT
Source organism: Fragum whitleyi (assembly GCA_948146395.1). Lineage (NCBI taxonomy): Eukaryota > Metazoa > Mollusca > Bivalvia > Cardiida > Cardiidae > Fragum > Fragum whitleyi. The sequence continues at coordinate 46,899,572 of OX411550.1, read as the reverse complement.
GTGCTACAGTACGTAGTTTATATTTCAAACTACATCACTTCGTTTTTCCGAATTGTTTATACTTATATTATGCCATATCTATATTGCTAAAGAAAAAAATGTTTGTTCAATTAATCTCCTTTGGAGGAAATAAAGTGAATGAATGAATGAATGAATATTATTATTATTAAATGTGGAATAACATTACTAGTGCTGATATTAAAACGATTAACAGGCTGCAACATAAAATTGTCAAAACTGTTCAAGGCTTTAATATCAGATCTAGATCTGATATGTGTGAGTCAATGGTCGGCCTCCACCCGCTTTCTTCGATGATTGATAGAAGGAAACTGATGTTTTTACATAAAGTTCTAACTCTAGAGAATAATACATTAAGTAAAAAGTTATTTTTGAGACGCTATTTCTCACATATTCAAAATTGTTCATCCGTAAAATTTGGATTCATTCCTGACATTCTTAATATATTGTCTAAATATGGACTTTCGGACACAGTACACGCCTTCATAGTAGATTCGAGATTGCTTCCAATAAAAAAATGTTTGGAAACGTAGAGTCAATGCTGTCGTCGATAGTTTCGAAACCGAGGCATGGAAAAACAGGATAAGTATTGATGAAGATTTTACGAGGTTTAAGCTTTTGCATCCCTCAGTTAATATTTGCCCGCTTTATAGACTATACTCGTGTAATATCAATCTAAAAATAATCCGTCTTTTGTCCAAAATTTGGGTTGTCCTACCTCATGAAATCCAATCAACATGTCCTGTATGTCAGTGTGTCATTTTTGACGAAATAGCGCATGTGCTGTTCGATTGTCCATATTTAACTTGCATAAAAAAGATCTTATTTAAACGAAACCTATAAATATATCGATCGAAACCTAGCAAACGAACTCCAGCGTAAATCAAAGAATGAATTTGTTATATCTGTTCTCAATGGTGAATCAAATTGTACTATTACAGAAGATAAACAACTCAGTTTCCTTCAACACTCAGCTTTTTACGCATACAATTGTCTAAAAACCTTACTCTGATAACTGAAAATCTGTTAAAATAGATCAATCCGTGCCTAATTGCATAGTTCATATTGAACATATTTTTTCTTGTATGTTTACCACTTTGTTAATCGTTAACTGTTTGTAATTTATAAAATAAAATGTATTTATTTATTAATCTCCAGAAGGGGGAAATAAAATGAATGAATGAATGAATGAATAATAAAAAAAATATTAATAATAATAATAATAATAATAATAATGATGATGATGATGACGATAATAATAATTATAATAGAAATGATAATAATATTCATTCATTCATTCATTCACTTTATTTCCTCCAAAGGAGATTAATTGAACAAACATTTTTTTCTTTAGCAATATAGATATGGCATAATATAAGTATAAACAATTCGGAAAAACGAAGTGATGTAGTTTGAAATATAAACTACGTACTGTAGCACAAAACGGACGGTAAAATAAATGTGCAATTATGCGCTATAAATCATATGGTCCGTGGAAACATCTATATATGTAATTAATCGTCGTTCTACGAAATTGGATTGAGTCGTGTGCACACAATGAGTTGGGATTTTCTCGAAGCACCATCATTAGAAAGCGTTCATCGGATGAAAATACCAACTCATATGCCACGGCTTGAAATTTTGTAGATACATGGGAAACGAAATTTGCTTTTATAGAATATGTTGATACACATTCAATCAGCTTGTGTTTGACATCATCCATGCTCACACGGCCGCACAGATGACATCGTGTCGGCTCAGACTGCGGAACGGTCGTCCATAATTTAGCTACAAAAGCTATCTTATAAGGCGACAATATCGCTGCGTAAAGATAATAAAGAGAACATGGTGCAATGGATCTGTGCAACCGTGAGAGCCTGGAAAAGTCAGCCGACCGAATGCGCATCAACCATTCATCTGATTCATATTCTTTTATTGCTCGAACAACAATTTGGCGCCAAATTTGCTTAGTAGGCAGGAAACAATTATCATTTATGTACATGTTCATTAAGAAATTGAGGTTATATTTGGCTAGAATGCAACAAATATCAGGTACAAAGCCTCTAGTAATTTTTCTTGGATTGTACATGAATTGGAAAAATTTCCTTATAAAAAGCCGTTTACATAGTGCTTTTTCATTCAGAGACAAAATCTTGTAAAGAAACATACGTTTACGTATATTAATTGTAGACATAATGCGATTAAGGTCAAACATCGACTCGCACATATCAGACCTTACTCGTATGTGGAAACCCTGAATGAGTTTAAGTATGTAGTGTTGAAATGTATCAAGCCTTTGAATCTCAGCACCTTTTAGATCATTCCATAGCTCACAACCGTATAGAATAATAGGTATGATTACTGAAATGTATAGTTTAACTGAAGTAAGCGGTTTCAATATATTTGGTTTCATTCCGATATCGGGCATTGCGTAAAAGGCGCTTTTCGCTTTTTGACAACATTCTGTCACACGTTGTTTAACGGATAGTGAGCTTTCTTGTTTAATCCCAAGGTGTACCGCTGAGTCAGTTTGCTTAACATATGAATCGCCAAGCATAAATACATATGGGTTGGTTTTCGTTTTCTGATTGAAAACAACAACGCAGGATTTAGAACAATTAACCTCAAATCTCCAGCGATAGGAATATCTATAAACAATATCTAGTAAACTTTGAAGGGCATCGGGGGACAGAGAAATTACCGCGAGATCATCAGCGAACGCAGGGTTGCCAAACTTAGAATTTATACCGGAGTAAAGGCGTAAACTCTGCTTTGCCATTTCTAATTCGATTAATAAGTCATTAATAAAAAACTAAAGGATAAAAAGTTGAGGCAACGCTTCCCTAACGTACACCGCGCGTTATTTGTACTGAACGCGACGTTGTACCATTGATAACTATACGACATTCTAAGTGGTTGTACGAGTCGCGGATTAATCTCCATAAATTGCCTGTAATACCTAGTTTGTGATGTTTCGATAAAAGCGCGCTGTGCCAAACGCTATCAAAGGCGAATTTAAAGTCTAAAAACGCAATAATAATGATAATAATAATAATAAAATAATAATAATAATAATAATAATAATAATAATAATAATAATAATAATAATAATAATAATTTTTATTATGTGCAATACTCACGCATCATAATACCGTAAAACATATCGCATGGGACAAGTGTACTGATAACGACATTTTAAATCATCAAAACGAAATATCTCGTTCTATTTCAGAAATGAATAGCATTTTGAAAACGAACCCAAACAAGTTTTCCGAATATATAGTTAATTCTATGTTGCAAGCTGCTGACAAATGTCTGCCCAAAGTCAAATATAATGGACATACAAAGCCTTATTGGTCAAATGACCTCAAAATCGCTCATGCAGAATCCAGACGCCAGCGCCGCGCATGGTTAATTAGTGGTAGGCCTAGGGGTAATGAATACGAACGCTACAGAAATTACAAAATGGCAAAACGTAATTTCCGTCGCAAACAACGAATCGCTTCCAATCAATATTTTAATAAAATGTTCGAAGATTTAAACAAAACGGCACAAATTGACATTAATTTATTCTGGAAATTAATAAAACAGAAGAAAAAGACGTCTACCGTTTGCTCAAATATTATCTATAATAATATCAAATATACTGGAGATAATATCTCAAATGGCTTTTCTCACTATTACAAAGATATGTTTCAGTTAGATCCGAAATGTAACTACCGAGATGACTTTCAAGAATGTATCAATAAATGTAAGGGAGATAATCCGATTGACTTTAACTATAAATATATGATTAGTCCCTTTACTGCGTCAGATATAGAAGAGATAATTATTGACCTAAAACGTGGCAAGAGTCCGTCACACGATAATGTCCTTAATGAGCATATTCTTCACGCCGGTTCAGCAATACGCGATCATATATGTTCTCTGTTCAATTGTATTTTAACCTGCGACCGTATACCAGATACTTGGAGAGAAAGCTTGATTATACCTATATATAAGGGTAAGGGTAAAGATAAAAATAACCCGTCGAGCTATCGGCCGATTTCTCTTATTCCAAATCTTTGCAAAAAATTCGAGAAGGCTTCCCTTAAAAGAATACAGAATTTTCTTACTGTAAGAAACGTCTCCTTTCCGAATGCGCAGCAACAGGGGTTTCAAAAAAACTTCAGCTGTATAACCACAGCCTTTAATTTACAAGAAACTGTATACGATTATGTTGAAAAAAACAGTCGCGTATACATAGCCTTTCTAGATTTTAAGGCAGCGTTCGATTCAGTGTGGCATGACGCCTTATTTTACAAATTAACACAATTAGGACTTACGGGTAAAATACTCAGAATAATTATAGATTCATACAAACACCTTACTTGTAAAATTCGAATTAATGGTTCAACTTCAAACCCTATACTAATAGAAAGAGGTACTAGGCAGGGCGGAGTGACGTCCAGTTTTTACTACCTCGTGTACATAAACGAGTTGCTAAACGTTTTACAAAATTCGAAATACGCTCTGAATATCGGTTATAATTTGCAGTGTGGCAACCCGTCATTTGCCGACGACCTTTCATTAATAGCGCTATTCCCGCATAAGTTACAGTTACTAATAAATATTGTTTATCAATACGCTTGCAAATGGAAATTCGAAATTAGCGCATCAAAATCAAGTATTGTTGTCTTTAATAAAAAGAAGCATGACGCACATCTTTCACTGTTGATAGGTGACACATATTTATTAGGAAACAGAGAGCGCGGTTCACGTAGGAATTCTTCAAAATTCATCTCTAAAAATCAGCAAACGAATCGCTGAAAGATGCCAAAAAGCAAATAATGCGTATTTTGCTCTTTTTAACCTTGGTATGCGGTCTGACGCACTAAATCCGGTAACCTCTGTTGAGCTATACAGTAAAGTTGTCGTACCGACATTATTATATGGTTGCGAAATGTGGAATAACATTACTAGTGCTGATATTAAAATGATTAACAGGCTGCAACATAAAATTGTCAAAACTATTCAAGGTTTTAATATCAGAACTAGATCTGATATGTGTGAGTCAATGGTCGGCCTCCACCCGCTTTCTTCGATGATTGATAGAAGGAAACTGATGTTTTTACATAAAGTTCTAACTCTAGAGAATAATACATTAAGTAAAACGTTATTTTTGAGACGCTATTTCTCACATATTCAAAATTGTTCATCCGTAAAATTTGGATTCATTCCTGACATTCTTAATATATTGTCTAAATATGGACTTTCGGACAAAGAACTCCTACGTGAACCGCGCTCTCTGTTTCCTCAACATGCGTGTCACCTATCAACAATGAAAGATGTGCGTCATGCTTCTTTTTATTAAAGACTACAATACTTGATTTTGATAATTTCGAATTTCCATTTGCAGGCGTATTGATAAACAATATTTATTAGTAACTGTAACTTATGCGGGGATAGCGCTATTAATGACAGGTCGTCGTCAAATCATAATTATTATTATTATTATTATTATTATTTTTATTATTTTTATTATTATTATTATTATTATTATTATTATTATTATTATTATTATTATTATTATTATTATTATTATTATTATTATTATTATTATTATTATTATTATTATTATTATTATTTTTATTTTTATTTTTATAATAATTATTATTATTATCATTATTATATTTTTTTTATGATTATTGTTTTTTATTATTATTATAATAATTATCATTCAAATTTTATTTAGCCAAACCTAAGTATTTCAGGAAATACATCATGTGGAAGTATTTGAAGGAAGTTTGAAACTAAACACCTGATCACCCGCATTAATGAATCCGCTTCGCATCTACATACGGTGTGGTTAATTTTTTAGTTTCATATCTTAATGAAACAAAAATACTATTTTTATCTCCTAAATTAAGGGTTTGTATATATGGTTTTGGAAAGACATGTACATACAGTAAATCACACCTTGAAATTGACACTTATCTCGATCAAATCCATTCAAAACCACTTGCTCAGCTCTTAATATTCATTCCAAAAGCCCTCTCCAATCACCCCAAAACGCTCCGCAATTGTTAAAAAACACTACGAAATCGCTAAAAACAACCAATATTTTATTGAAATTTATCAAAACACCAGGCAAAGAAAAACCAAACATCTGGGAACTCAAGAAAATGAATATTTGAAAAAGAGATTTGGTCCAGCATCGGTCAACCAAAGATCTCATTTCAAAAATTCTTTCACTGGAAGGTAGATTGAACATTATAGATTCAGATAATAAGAACATTGTGAGAAATTTCGACCCCAGTCAGTCTGCGCAAGCCGCGCAGTCTGACTAGGATCGACACTTCACGCACTACCCAGATGGTCCCTTTTCGTTTGACGGGTCACAAACTATTGCCATATTTTAATGGCTGTTGTGGACTTAAACTTGCCTTATTGGTCCGTGAAGTCACACAGATAGGAAAACACGTATATTCTTTACAAGGGAAATAATACTTCATCACAAACCGAGTCCAATTTCGACGAAATAAGCAATATTGTATAGTCCGTTTGACTTCTATATGGACCAACCTTTTCATCAATTACATTAAATTGCGTATGAATGATAGATTTTTATGTAGAAAAATCTTAATTTCAGCTTAATACCATTCCAAAAATATTTTTTGAAAATGAAATGTTTTCAAAATAATGATTTTGCCTATCTGATTAATGTTAATATTTTCGCATTTTTCGCTCTTAAACACGAGGGGTGATGAAGGCTGTTTAGTAGTAAGAAAATAGTAAAAACACGTGGCTTTATACTAAACATTTGACAGAAGAAATGTCTATTATTCCTTTTTTGGACATGCTAATTAGCATATCGACGGTCATTTCATCTTGAACTTGAATATCACGTGATTTGTACCGTTATTACTCGCCTGGTTATCTAATTTTCCTCGTGAAAATCCCAAGGTCTTAGTAAAAATTATGCTTTTTGATTGGTCTAATTAAGGGAGCGTGGGGTACATCTCAGAATAGATAAAAACAATTTCCAATTAACAGGTCAAACTGTCTTTAAACAAAGAGAATATACACCCATAATTGATATCCGAGGGAAGTGAAAATCTTCGATAAAATTAATCTTATGAAAACACTTGATTTTTATACCAAAACGAGTCACTTTAAATCATACACTTTTGACTCGGTCCCTATGCAAATCAGAACTATTTTTGGATAGACAATTTGCTGTTCCGTTTAATACAGTCACAAGAAGTTATGAACGACTGAGAGTTAACATGTAGACAGGCGGACAGAATCAGTATTTTACGATCAAAAATTCTGAAAAAAACAAATTCTTCATGGTATTAGATAGAAAATATGATATGCCAAGAAAAAAATACGATTAATTAATTCGATTCTGAGAATTTCGGCGAAATGTCGGTCCATACAGAAGTCAAACGGACTATATCATCTCCTCTAAATTTTATTCAGATCTCGATCACATACTCATTCAACATCATTCCAAATTTATTCAACCTACCAATTACACGATATTCGTTAATGCTTTTCGGTGGTTTATCGAGAAATAGATTATCACTTGATAATCTCACCGCAAAAGCAGCGAAATTATATAAAAACTTATACCCTGCTTTTGTGCATTTCATCCTATCTGACGTCATCTATCCGGGGCGAAATAAGAGACGTCACAATGACCGTTGCATAGCAATCACTCGCAAAATGACGCGCTTTGCGAAAAAATGTCCTAAAAATTTCACATTTTGTCTCATTTTTGCATTAAATAAATAGAATAATCGTTTGTTTTTCGAGTAAGATCGATTAATATTTCATTTCTTGAACAACAAAAGCTATATTTTCTCGAGTGGCGGAGCCACGAGAGAAAATATAGCTTTTGTTGTTCACTCAATGAATATAAATCCATCTTACACTGAAACAAACGATTATCCTCTATTTGTTGACCGTTTATTGCGATAAATATTCTGTTGACAGATAAACGCATTTTCATAAAATATATTTTTGAAAGGGAACTTGTCGAAACTTTGGGTACATGGCCTATAAGTTTTAAACGCGACTTCTGGTTAACCTTAGTAGACAGCTCATCTATTTCACATGTTTTAAAGTGGTTAACAGAGGGCCCTTTTGTGTGTGACGGTCATAGAAAAATGACATTAGTTGACTATACCTGATTAAAGAACAGCTACTTATTTCAGTGTCGCTTTGTCTCAGTTAATTGCGTTTTTTGCGCGATCAGAATAAGATTAACTGTTTTTATGTGGTTTTAATAATTCTTATAAGCTAATTAATGTTTTGTTTTGGGAAATACAATGTCGCCGTGGTCCGAAAAAGACGTTAATTATTCAAATGTAATAAGATAGCGATAAATTGGTTTCATTTTGTTCGGATACAGTACAGTTAGTAACATCGTGAAATTGACATTCATCTCAATCAAAACCATTCTATATGACTCACTCAGCGCTCCATTCACTCATTCCAAACATTCACCCAAATCGATCAAAAACGCGCCAAATGATTAGAAAGTATACAAATAAGTGCTACATTCAAAATAAATATAAATGGAAAATAAAGCAAGAATCAAATCGCGATTTCTCTGAAATAATTGATATTGTTAGCATCTGATTAGTTCTTGAAGAAAAAGGAAGCACTTTACAGAACTTTTATGCATATCTTATTAAAGGGAGGTAATGAATATCGCCAAATTTGTTCATCTTGAACAAAATTAGCGAAATTGGATTACCTTCATTTTATTTCACTCAAAACTCGCTCCACAAACTCATTCAATTTCATTCCAAAAGCATTCCAAAATCATTCATCTGGTCAATTTCACGATATTTTTAACTGTAGATCTAGTAACAATATGTGAGTTTCGTCTAGGCATTCTATGTTTACTGATATAAAATTGGCACCAATTAAGAGATGAGGAAACTTTCGTATAAATTGGGGATGTGAAACTGAAAACACAACCACACTGTATGGATACGCCATTTATTCTAAAACGAGACAGATTTCTTATAGTGCTACTCTGTATGCTAGCTCACAAAATAAATGCGTACTAAAAATCGGTTTCATTTAGGGATTAAGATCCATACGCTCGCCCATCCGTCCGCCCATCCAACCGTCCATCCATCCGTCCGTCCGACCATAGACCTTTCTGTTTCCGGACTCTAACTTGAGAACCAAGTGACCTAGAATATAGCCCAACGGTTAGAATGCATGTACGAATCTTAATGGGGAAAAAACTGAATGAAATTATTGAAAATTCGAAAGAATGATTTGGAATGAAATAGAATGAGCGGGGACGAGTTTTGAGTGATATCAAAGCGAGGTAATCTAATATCGCTTATTTTGTCCGATTGGATTTTTTACCTTCCTTTATTAAAATATGTACCTTTGTATCTTCACGATCCCGTTGACGCTGAAAAAACACAACGGATATACATACCATCGGGGAAATATTTGATCAATTCGATTGAAATGTCGATTTTTATTTCAACGATTTCAACGACTTTTTGAACGATTCCTTTTTCATTAAGAATGGTTTTGAATGAGTTGTATGTCAAAAACAGATTGATACTAATTGTAACTATGCAACATTTCCAAGGAAAAAAATATTTGTAACTTTACGCTGTCATTCATGTATGAGCAAATTTTCTAAGTCGGGCTTCAATCAGTTTGTAATTTGTTTCTTGTTCATCAAGGTATTAAATGAATCACGCAATTAAACCCTACGTGTATCCATACTGTTTGTCTAGGAGACATTATAAGTTGTACGGATTCTTACCAGGGCATATGACGATTTATTCCCGGCTGGAAAATAGGATGTCACCCGAGCAAAATAAATATAGCTAGAAAAAATCGCGATTTAACTGATTTAATTGAAATTTTAAGCGTCAAATAGGTTTTTGGAGAAATATGAAGCTATTTATAGAACTTGTATGAATATCTTATTAAAGTAGGTAATAAATATAGCTAACGTATAAATAGCCAACGCAAAAGTATGCTGGCTAATACGAGAATAACATCGCCTGTAAAAACACAATTGAGCCTGTGTGCGACATTTATGACAATTTCAAATGTGTACAGTAAGTTACATCGTGAAATTGACGCTCATCTCAATCAAAACCATTCTAAATCTTTCACTCAGCGCTCCATTCATTCACCCCAAACACTGACTCAAACAATTCAAAAACGTTCAAACCCATTGAAAAATATACAATCAACAAAGTCACTCAAAATAAATTTTGATAGAGAAAAATCGCGATTTAATTTACATAATTCAAATTGTTAGCTTCGCATAGGTTCTTGAAGAAATAGAAAGCTATGTATAGAGCTTGTATGCATATTTTGTTAAAGGGAGGTAATCAATATCGCAAATTTTGTTCACCTTGAACAAAATTAGCTATATCGGATTACCTCCCTTGAATTTCACTCAAAGCACGCTTCACACACTCATTCTATTTCATTCTAAGATCATTTCTAAATCATTTGTCTTCTCAATTTCACGGTGTTCTTAACTGTATATTTCTCGAGGAAAAAAAACTCGTTTCACTCGGTAGAAATTAACCATCAAACTTAATTGCTTGATTTTGTTTTATCGATTGGTCTCTTAAGTTTTATCTTACGACCAATTTATCATTCTACTAGAAAGGCAATATTTATTCGGTCTGCTTCCATCTTCATTTATTGTATTGTATTTTTCGTACGTATTTACGCTACCTTATCAAATTTTCCCAGTGGAAAAGGATTTTTGCCCAAGCGTGAATAATTTTCACCCGTAATCTGTTATATTTTGTATATTTAATCGACAATTAAAGTCGCTAGGGCCCCGTTCTCAGGTAGGGCGCATGATCAAGGGCCCTTTGTGGTTTTAGAGCACATAAGCGGAGACGATTAAAACGTATATTTCATAGCTTTTTCACACTTTTTAAATCCCCGTTTATGAACATATTTATTTACTGAAGTCTGCCTATTATTAATTTAGATGAAAGGTTTATTCGAGTCTTATAATCGAGTCACGGAACAAAAATTCATTTGGCGGAAAACAGAAAACGAATACAGTAATGGAAAAGTATAACGTTGTAGAATTTTTCAAAAAAGTTTTCCTTATATCAGCAAATTATGGACATGCAAGTAAAAATGGATTTTTTGGCCATTTACACCTCTTACAAAATGAGCAATAAACGATTAACTCGAATTTATCGATCGCTCATCGTATTTAGATTTACGAACTTTTTTCTTACATCTAATAATCATATTCTATCTTATTACGGCATATGAATTTCCTAGCCATTTGCATTTAGACCTTATCCAACGCCTTACCTACCCACCCACTAAACTTCACAAGTCTTTATGAAAAAATAAAGACATCCCTGGCCGACTTAGAATTTAAGATTGACGATAGCGTGCTCAAGTGAGCTGAACAATTTCAAGACCGTTTCCGTGAGTGTTTTGTTCCCAATGATTATGGTATAGATCTTCTTGTAGCAAAATATTTGAAAATCTCTACAGCTATGAAACGAGTAAACTGCATTATGATTTCACGGGAAAAAAATTTAAAATTGGGATGTACGTGTATGGTCCACGAATATTAACAAGAGGCAAATTAATTTTCCGTTAGTTGGGCGTCTTAATCCTTTCCTGTTTTACAAATTTTTGGACCTGTCCAAATTCAAAGGTCTTGCAGATAAAAAAAAATTAAAGTGGATTTAATTTGAAAAAATACCGTTCAGTAGGGAAGAAAATACTGTGGAAAAGGAAGAAATTGCTTGTCAGAAGCAATTTCTTCTTTTTTCACAATATTTTCTCAATCATAAAATCACAGGCACGTAAAAAGCAGGGATTTAACAGCAAAGGGTTAAGAAAACTTCCTAGAAGTGGGGTCATTGCATTTGCAGATATTCTGGTCAAGTTTGGTGGACTATACTTTACCTCTTCCGACTTGTTTAACCCTTTCCTGTTTTACAAAATTTTGGACCTGTCCAAATTCAAAGGATTTGCAGACAATTTAAAGTGGATTTAATTTGAAAATAACCATTCAGAAGGGAAGAAAATAGTGTGGAAAAGGAAGAAATTGCTTAAAGCAGGGATTTAACAGCAAAGGGTTAAGAAAACTTCCTGGATGTGGGGTCATTGCATTTGCAGATATTCTGTGTTAAGTTTGGTGGACTTTAGCTATTGCGACTTGTTTAAATAAGTCAATTCCAAAAATAACAAACTATAATCGTAATCGGAAAACGAATCATGGTCATTTACTTGAAAGTGTTTAAAACTTCAATTAGAGGGATGAAAGCGAAAAATAAGCGTCCATTTCAAATATCTATAACATTAAATCTTATCAAATTAGACAGAAATAAACAGTAAATATTTATATATTAAAGCTAAACACAGAGTCGTGAAATTATTAGTACTTCGTTGTACCAGGGACTTAAATCAACTATAACATTTAAACATTAGTTGATTGAGTTTATTGATTCAGAGGGTAAGAAAATAGAAACTTTATGAGGCTAGTTGGCTTTTTGACTCAGTCAAAAATGTTGTTGCCTCTATAGATATATAAGCACTTACCACAGTTTTGAGTTGACCCCTCGATTTACATTTCGAGATCTTTTTAGCACCGCTGTGTGTGTGTATTTCTGTATATTAACCGTCGCTACCGTAACATATACCCATATTAGCGACGCCCCAAGAAGACGGTTATTTGTTACGGGGATAGTGCAAGGAAATATGACGAAACTACTGATGAGATTAGGCGTGGTTCTTTAAAGTGATCGATGAAAAGCACCGTCACACAGGGCCTCGATTTAACGTCTCCACCGAAAAACAATTAGTTTGTTTGAGTGCTGGGAATCAAACCCATAATGTCGAACTTCAATTATTCTGAAGTCAGGTGCTCTACCGACTGAGCTAGGCGGGCTGACCTTGAGCGCCGCTATGATAAAACAAGCTATATGAAGGTAAGACGCAGATCAGCCGCCTCTTGTATAAAAGATAACCATTTTATAATCTTTAGTGCAACCACGCCCAGATATGCATTTACGGCAACGTGGTAAGTGCAAAGTAACATGATAAACAGAATTCTGTCTTAATATTTATGAAAATACCTAAGTAAATCTGCGAGTTTTTGTTTACTAGTGATTCGAATTATGGTCACCATTTCCCTTGACGAAGTACCAGATAACCAACCCCCCCCCCCTTCCACCTTAAAAATAAAATATGTTCTCAAGATTAGTTCCAGGAAAGATGGACGAACGTTGGACATCAGACTCAGAAAAATAGCGGATCTAAAGAACGTTATCGAAAAATAAAGGATTTATACCCCGCTTTGCACACGCACTTGCATGCGGCAGATGAGATACCACATCCAAACGTTTGCGAGTATTAAGAAATCCTGAACGCACGACACAGTCAGCGAGTTTAACCGTTACGGAGAGAGAATCCAAATAAAGACATCAAAACAGGTGTTAAAATATTTTCAACGTGACAAATTAGAGCCATGTATCCAATTTTTACCCCAAACGTTGATCTATTTACTTTGATATTAACCGTATATCTTCTAAAACTGACTGCAATTTAACAGATATACGTATTTCGTTGACGTTCTGTGTCAAATAGCTGTTATATATGGCAAAATGTTGAAAATTTAATTATTGTTTATACCGTTTTAAAAAAGTGAAATTACATTTTCACTGGTTTGTGCATCACATTTACCGGGTGCGAATATGACAAAGCGCATATTTTTAACCATATTATGAATTAAGGTATTACCCGCCTTTTTTTACAATTATTTAGCGTAAAACAGAAAGAATGATACCTGACTTGCTTTCAGAATACAAAAGTGTTTGCAAACGTTTAGAACTTATACCCAACTTTGCTTGTGGCTACACTTGCAAAGCTGGGTAATTTTTCTAAAACGTTAGGTTATCATTTCATCGTGACCGAAGGACCAATAAGCCCGTGAATATATTCATTTATACATTGCATTGCATTCATTTTTCATCAATTCATTTAAAATTAAATATTTAATCCTTTACTTTTGTTTCTTTATTTACAATCTAAGAATAAAACGTCGGAATTACAAGCACGTTAGATTGGCTAATTGCAACTCAGACTCATCTGAGTTAGGGCAAAAATTAAGGAATAAAATCACGTATACTTATGACTTTAGGTAGGAACATTTTTCATTTGTGATCCGATGGTGGAAAAAACAATCCCTCACTTTTGAAGACAGGGCTGATATTTGCTTGGTAATATTTTAAAAACATTCAAAACGTTTTCTTCAAGAAACACTGGAGAAAACTTTTGTCCATATGTACATTTGACAATTTACGGCATCGTAAATTAGATTACGAGATCATTCACGACCAAATTACGATCACGGTTTTGTAAAATGTTGCAAATGTTGAATTTGAAGGGAATAAAACTAACCATCACTTTAATGATTGTGTTGACTGGGTGTCTGCCCCTAGATCTACCGATACAAGAGGTCTCTCAGACAGCGGGCTACCAGTCTAATGCTTGTGTTGCGTAATGTTACAGTTAACAACATCGACAATTGACAAGCTAAATGATTTGGTATGATTTAGAATTGAAATTGAATGAGTGCGATGGGCAAGTTTGGGTGAAATTAAAGGGAGGTAATCCAATACCGCTTATTCTGTTCAGGATTCCCATTTCTTCAATAACATATCAGACGCCTACAATTTCAATAATGTCTGTGAAATCGCGATTTTTTCCAGCTGTATTTATTTTGAATTAATTTAATTATCTTATCTTTTTTCAGTGAGTTTGAAGTGTTTTTGAAAAAGAAAATGAATGAGTGATTGGAATGAATAAATGGAGCGCTGAGCGATTGATTTGGAATGGTTTCGATCGAGATGAATGTCAATTTCACGATGTTGTTTAAATTCGATAATATTTTTCGCATTTTGAACGTTGCGCTGTTTTTAGGCTAATAATGGGGTTGAATAATGGGGTTGAATTAAAGTCTTGTGCTATAGTCTTTTATTTAAGTTAAGTCTTGTGTTATAGTCTTTTATTTAAGTTATGTCACACGACTTTAAACTTTAACCCCCGATCATGCAATCGCAAGTTGTCTTTTACACACGACGCCTTCGTCTGCCGCGATAATTAGACTTTAACTCCCTGATTAATCTATATATTCGAGAGATGAAAAATTTATTATTTTAACTCTTAGAAAACCTAAGCGAAACCTACAACATAAACGGAAAAAAACTCAATCACATTGTATAAATACACAAGACGTATTCATGCATTAATGTTATTAGGGTTTTAGTTAATGCCTCTGTGAATTCAAAATTATCCTTATATATCTTATAATAAAAAAATCACCAAGCTTAATAACAACGATACCATAAGTATGAAACAGATTTCTTTTGGGACAACTTTGTGAGTAAAGTAACACAATTTTTTTCCTCATTATTTCCGCTTTTTCCATATTTCATGTTAATTACGTCCATACTCATCCATGCTTTGTATTATGTATGTACATGTACTGTGACGATGAACCATAACGTGTTCAAGTCATATTGTTGAATAAAGAATCTGTTCTGTTCTGTTCATGATAACTGCTTACTACAGTTAGTAACATTGTGAAATTGACATTCACCCTGATCAAAACCTTTCTAGATCACCCACTCAACGCTCCTTTGATATATTCAAAATATTCACGCAAACTATTCAAAAGCTCTCCAAATCGCTCAAAAGTGCTTCATATTTGTTCATAATGATCAACATTTCATTCAAATCGATCAAATATTTGCACTATTTAATGATAGGATGTGGATCCCATCGCGGCTGATGACTCGAAAAGATACACAAAAAGGAAAATACGTCGATTTTTTTAAAGGGATGTAATAAATTAGCGTTCATTTCGTCCAATTGGACGAAATTATCGATAATGTATTACCTACCATTAATTTCAGTCAAAATTCGCTCCACACGCTCATTCAATTTCATTCCAAAATCATTCAATATGTCAAGTTCACGATGTTCTTAAATGTACGTATTGTTTAAGATAACCTCGGACAGATTCGACTTTCTTAAAATCTCACAATAATTGCTGAAATTTATCTTTGAAGTTCGGGCATTAGCTAACACGCAACGGAAAGGGTCTGCAGCTCGTTCATTTGACGTCGTGACGTCATAAATGGGCCAACCCCTCTTCGACCCGCCAAAATCAGTATTTACAAATATTTTCTGAATTAGTCTGCCGATTTTTACCAAAAATAATTCATTCAGAAAGTCCAAGAACTCCCGAGCAAGTCGTTTAATTTCTATTCACATTCAAATGGAAAAACAGCTTGACAAAAGACACTGCTTTAATCATATAATATGCATGTGAGGAGAACAGCATGCAATAAGGAGAATTTTGTTAGAAAAAATCCATTGGTTCGGACGGGATTTGATCTTAGAAGAGCCTCCTATCCCAAAACAAGCGTCTAAACCACTAGACCACTGACTCCACACTCCGACAGGGATCGAGACTTTGCGTCGATACGCAGGTGATGCCTTCGTACATAAATAAAATAAAGCTACTCCGGTGAATATAATTAAGGCGACTTACCCTGCAAAGGGAAATAACAGATACCGACAGCAAATAAACGAACTTACACAAGTTACTTCCCATGCCTAATAGTATTTTATATCTTAACATAGTTTTTTTTATTATCACTTAAACTTTTTCAACTGCAGTGGTGGCCTATTTGTTTTTAACCCCCACCCCAAGCCCCCACCCCACCGCAAGAAAGACGAGGTTATTCGTTCAAGAAGAACGTTCGCAAACGTTTAAGAAGTAGTACCCTGCTTTGCCTAATGCCTAATAGTAATTGTCGACTTTGCGTAGATACGCAGGTGATGCCTTCGCACATAAATAAAATAAAGCTACTCCGGTGAATATAATTAAGGCGACTTACCCTGCAAAGAGAAATAACAGATACCGACAGCAAATAAACGAACTTACACAAGTTACTTCCCATGCCTAATAGTATTTTATATCTTAACATAGTTTTTTTATTATCACTTAAACTTTTTCAACTGCTGTGGTGGCCTATTTGTTTTTAACCCTCACCCCCAGCCCCCACCCCACCGCAAGACAGACGAGGTTATTCGTTCAAGAAGAACGTTCGCAAACGTTTAAGAAGTAGTACCCTGCTTTGCACGTGTACTCACGTGCAAAGCAGGGAACCATTCTTAAACGTTTCCAAACACGTTTAAATTAAGAATGCAGAAAGATTTTTGATTTTTCGGCCTTCATTATTTATCATAAAATTGTACTTTTCTTGATCTTTGAGAGATTCGTCATCATATTCTCAACCCAAACAAGAAACGTTGTATTCTAACAATTCATCTATTCAGAAAACCTTCGGTGAAGGGGTTATTTCCAAATTTCAAATTAACAGCCCTTTTTCTAATTGATGTTAAACACCATTGAGAGCACAAGTATAATGATAGGGTCGTCTTTGTAGAGCTGCAAAGGTACCCCCATCCCTAGAGGTATTACGAAAGAAAACCTTTTTTTACGGCAGTGGGTCCGTAATAGTTCTGGAACATTTCGGAACTCATGAACTTCCACAATGTTAACTGAGGTTTCCTAATGTACATATTAGGAAACATTTCGGAACTCATGATCTTCCACAATATTAACCGAGGTTTCCTAATGCAATCATTAGGAAACTTCGTTTATCACTTGTTAAAGTTCATGACTGTTAGGAACTATTACGGGTGTACTACCTTATCTCTAACCAGTGATTGGCGGCCAATGACGGAGTTATCTACGAATGATTGTCTGTGTGTTGTTGTAGGATTTTGAGTACAGTTAAAAACATCGTGAAATTGACAATATGAATGATTTTTGAATGATTTAGGAATGAAATTGAATGAGTGTGTGGAGTGAGTTTTGAGTGAATTTAGTGGGAAGTAATCCTATATCGCAAACTTTGTTCAGGATAAACAAAATAAGCGATATTGATTACCCCCTTTTAATAAAAAAAAACGCATACAAGTTCTAAAAGTAGCTTCCTATTTCTTCAAGAACCTATGAGACGCAAACAGTTTGAATAATGTCAGTGAAATCGCGATTTTCATCTATCAAAACTTGTTTAGAAAGACGCTGTTGATTCTTTATTTTTCAAAAGGTTTTGGCGTTTTTGAATGGTTTGAGTGAGTGTTTGGAATGAACGATTGGAGCACTGAGTGAGCGATTTAGAATGGATTTGATTGGGGTGAATGTCAATTTCACGATGTTTTTGACCGTTGCTCATGCTTTAGGATTGTAGACTTATTCCAAAGATATTGTCGATCAACTAAGTTTTCTGGTAGATTCCGGAATTTACTTTACCCTTTTTCACAATGTTTTGGCCATACCGCTATAGCTATGGCAGTTTTATGTTGCTTAACTACTGGTGCTCATAAATAGCTTCATATAATATACTTGGACATACTGCTTTTTCTTGGCAAAAGAAGTGCCCTTATAATTCGGACTCAAACTCTTTACATGAAGCTTAACTGTATGCATATGGCAAGTGTCTCTAGTGCTTTTCGGTGGACTATCGCGAAAAAAGATAGGTTATTTCTTGTTCTTTAATGCATTTCGGTGGACTATCGAGAGAAAAGATAGGTTATTTCTTGTTCTTTAATGCATTTCGGTGGACTATCGAGAAAAAAGATAGGTTATTTCTTGTTCTTTAATGCATTTCGGTGGACTATCGAGAAAAAAGATAGGTTATTTCTTGTTCTTTAATTAGAAATTGCGACAGATTATCAATTCATAAACTCAACGCCTAACAAGTGAAATACCCTGCTTTTATATATATATATATATATATATATATATATATATATATATATATATATAATCACGTGCTTAATTACGCTCTTATCACGTGCAAGACATTTCGAATAATTTAATGGTTGCGCGATGGACAGACAATGGGATTCCAGGAATGGCACACTTAAGAGATGAAGAGAATATTTGTTGGTTTTATGGAGGTATGACAGTAAAAACCTAATCACACTGTATGAATACGCGAAGCGAATTCATACAGGAGTGTGATTAGGTTTTTAGTTTGACACTTCCATGAAAGCAATAAATACTCTCTTCATCTCTTTAAATTCAATTTCTTGAAGCCAGATGTTATTGAAACTTTCACAGAATGACTGTAAATACTGTCAAAAGCGAGGTTCTATAATGGTAGTTGATCTGTTGGATAACACGTGAAAGGGGGCCTTATGGATAGTTTTATCTTTTACGCCGTTCAGTACACAATCATTTTTCAATTTACTTGGAATTTTTTTAGGATGGTTGTAGTGTTATAAATAGAGGATATTGAATGAGTGGTCATTGAATACCGAATTTATTAAACGAGTCATCTATAAACAGATAAAAACGAGGCTGCGCCGAGTTTTTAACTGTTTTAGATGACGAGTTTAATAAATTCGGTATTTTATGAGCACAAATTTTATATTCTATTTATAATATGACCCGAAATTTTGCAAAAAAATCGTCAAAATTCTTGAAATTCAAGATTTCAATTTTCCGCGAAACGTATAACGCCGTTTTAAACTGACGTCACAGTATGTACTCTATGACGTCATTTTCGCGGTAACAAAGTAGCGTTGCTATTCGCTCTTGGTTCATTTGCATAGTTATTCCACTAGTGTAATAACACCCGTGTAATATCAAAAATATTCAACCGGGTTATTTCACTCCCGCGACGTAGATCATATTATAAACACGGATCTTTTCGAAAAAGGGACAGGTCCGTCGGAAATAAATGAGAAAGAAGCCCTTTTTGATGTTTCCTAAAAATATTCTCGTTTATAAAATAAAGTCCCAAACTTTTATCGTATTTAATTGAAACTTTCTAATGGATGGGTCGGTGTTTTTCAGTTCCGTGTAAAATTGATGAAATTACAGAAAAAGAAGCCCTTAGAATTATTGTCAAAATCATTTTGAAAAGGAGTGCTCTGCATCGTTATTGTCACTTGACACATTCTCATTTGAGCAATGAAGTTCTCGAAATTTCAGGTTAGAATTAGGCAAAACGTGAAAAACAGTAGAACATTAAAAGGCGGTAAAGCTATATCGTTCAAATGTTAACGAAACTAGTTGTATTTATAACGTTTAAAGAAAATTTACGTACTCTTCTCTAAACGGATTCGAGCTTACATACGCTTCTAAATCAAAACCAACTTGTAAAAAAGGAATAATTTGATTGATTTGAATGGGGTAATAGAGCACTATCGCGGAGAATTTCCGAATTATTATGAGCGTTTAAGACGAGTTTAGTGATATGTAGAAAGGATATGATACGGATCGAGCGCTTGGCGCAGGATTTAGAATCTAAAGGAGAAAGGACCACACTGAAATCAATCATTTAAAAAAAAAAAAAAAATAGGCTGTTCACGATGTTGTTAAATGTATGCTTGACAGGTCACATATTATAATAATAAAAACGGCCATTCCACAAAATTATGCAAAGAGCAAAACGTTAGAATAAATATTTTAAGCCAAGGCAGTAACTTTGATGGAAACAGCATGCACTTTCCAAAACGTTCCTTTTCGCGTGAAATAATATACTTATATATCACAATTTGAAACACAAATAGGCCAAAAGTACTTCTTTTCACGAAAAACCTTGTCCCATCTGCAAATATTCGTAATTGCCGCTAATTTGAATAAGGCAATCAAGATAAATTTACGATTACTCTAAGTGAAGATCATTTCAATAGAAGAAATACAGATACAAAAAGTACTTTCACCCTGAGAATTAAGATGATACAGTTAATAACATCGTGAAATTAATCAGATGAATGTTTTTTGGAATGAAATTTAATGAGAGTGTGGAGCTAGTTTTGAGTGAAATTAAAGGTATGTAATCCAATGTCGCTAACTTTGTTCATCTTGAACAAAATTAGCGATATTTATTCCCTCCCTAAATGAAAATATGCCTACTTTTCTGTTTATGTTTTCCTGGGGGACAAACCAAACACTTTAAAATCCACACCAGCCAATAGAATCGTAGAATGATTTAATCGATTCGAAGTAAATATTAATCCTATATAATAATTTCGATTTTTTTCTAATGATTTCGTTTTTTTTTTATCGTTTTGAGTGAGTGTTTGGAATGAATGAATGGAGCGCCAAGTGAATGATTTCGAATGAGTGTCAATTTCACGATGTTTCAACTGCATTGTGTCCAACCCTAATTAAGAATACTGTTGATAAATTGGAATAACGCGAGGCGTCTTTCCCCCTTTAGGTTGCTAGGTGCAATTTCGTCATTTGTTACGTAATAACATTGATTAATTGACGTGTTTAGGCCGTATTCACGAAATTTCAATGATTGGACGATGACCTAAAAAGCCGAATTGTTTAGTTCATCCGAAATGCGATGACTTCCGAAGATTTCCGACAACCGATCCTGCAGACGATTACAGATTTTTTATTATTTCTATTAATTTTAACTGAAACAAGAAATATCATTTAGAGACGTCGCAGTAACGTCGGGCTATTTTATGAAATTCAGGCATATTTTTGTTTTAATTTGGAATAAAATCGCTGTACAGCATAAAACATCTCATTATTGTACATCATTTTAAAGCTTTTGAAAAGCTCCATCTTATCGATACTAAATTCTGAAACCCATGGCTGTGAAAAAAAATAATATCGCTTTTACTATATAAAAAATCGCCAAAAAGCGCATGTAACGCGTAACATGCTTCTTTTTTAATACATGTTCAAAAAGCTATAAAATCACGGATACGCTCTTTATCATCGTAAAATTTTACACACAGATACCTAGAATACTAGTCCTTATGCAGTGTGAATTTTAAAAAAATTCAAATTTAATTTTGCGAAAATTTCTTCACGTAAATAAAAAAGGGGAAAGTGCAACGCTGCTAAAAATGGAGCAAAAAATGACGACTAAAAAATTTCAACGTAACAATAATCACACGAAATGAAGGAAATTGTTAAATCTTAAAACATTTAAGAAAAATGGCCAGACTTTTATTTCTTCAATTTGAATTTGGTTTATTTGCGTGTTTTAATTCAATACAAGTTTTTCGTGTGAAAAAGTCTGAAAAAATGTCACGCTTTTTAAAATTACGTCATTTTTTTCACACCATTTTTCGCGAGGAATAAATAAACTCTTATTAAATGTCTATTAAATTAAATAAAATTAAACTAGAGAAAATGGTCAGTCCATTATTTTCAAAAATATATAACGATCTGTATTTTGTGAATTTAACGCTAAATGCGATAATGCTGAAAAAGTCTGAAAAAATGTCACGCTTTCTCATTTTGATGACGTTTTATGTTGCGAGTTTCGCGTTTAATAGATTTTTTCGAAATTATTGGCAGAAAAATGATATAATAACCGGTTTAATTCGAATAAGAAATTCTCCTAGGTTTAGATGAGTGTATAGGATAGAAAAACCAACAATACCAAATCTTTTATCTTTTTTAGATACCTTTTAAGTTATTCGGAATTTGAATGGTTTTTTTACACAAAATTGATTTTGTCACGTAAATAAAGAGCGTCTACATCCTGAAAAAAGTTGATACAAACCTGAAAATGATAGTTATTCACATTTTTAATCACCCCATTTTGATATAATTTAGAATAAGGCATATGGTTGATTCAAATGAAACGCGTTTGTTTTTTTTCTCCAATTTTACGCTGCAAAAATAACGTCAATATACGTTACGTTATAGCCTCAGTTCGCTGCGACGTCTCTTAGCGAGCTTTCTCGACAACTTTTTATAATCAAGACGAGGCTAAGGTCAGCCTGTCTTAATCGAAATCAGGTCGGAGATTCTTTTTCTCACATTAAAAACTTTATTTTACGTTTGAACAAATAAACTGGAACGTGGCAAATGATCAGAATGTGATCTTGCATATTGTAATACATAGAGGATTATAATTTGCATCAAAGTAATATCGATTTACATTTCATTGGGTGAACAACAAAAGCTACATTTTCATGTAAGGCTGATCCACGAGTGAACATAAAGATCTTGTTGTTCAAGAAATCAGATATCAATCGATTTTACTCGAAAACCAAACTATTCTTTATTTTCTTTTAATGCAAAAAAAGACAAAATATATTGTTAAAGCGCGCTATTTTGCACGTGATTGCAATGCAACGTTCATGGAAACGTCACTCACTCGTATTTGGTTCCGCTTAGATGACGTCAGATAGGTTTATTTTTTTGTTTGAATGGGGTTTAACACCGCTTTCAACAATATTTTCAGCCATCTCTCGGTGGCTGGAGCATCTAACAATGGATTCCAGGTATTTTTTACACCAGTACCACCATTACAACCTTTCCTATCCTCCAGCTTCAATTACACATAGGTATACGATTATCAACCCATTGGTGAAAGACAAATGGTCGGAAAGGATGAGTTCCGCCGTCGGGGATCGAACCCGAGACCTATAGATCGATATTCCGACTCGCCACCAACTGCGCTATGACGGCTGCGTCAGATAGGTTGGAATGACCGAAAGCGATGTATTAGTTTTTTTATGATTTCACCGGTAAAGCGGTGAGTTTATCAAATGATAGTCTCGATAAACCACCAAAAAGCATAAAAGAAATACGATACAGATGGCAAAGGTGACTATATTAGAAAAAAAAACATTCATTTCAACCGGAAGTGACGTGTTGATCTCCATTTTCTCCCGCCAGTAACATATATTATCTACATTTTCGACGATGGGCGACACGAACGATTTACATACCACATGCAAATGTTACACCATAATATATTGTTTTATTGGTTCTTAAATAGTTGCCCATTTGATATAAAAAATATGAATCAATAGCCTGTGGTATAAACGACTTATCCAAATCGTCATTACGACGATTAGATAGCCAACTAATGACTAGCATAAAGATGTATGACCTCGACCATATTTCTAAAGGGGATGCTTTATAGCGAATAATGTGAGTGTCTTAAAATATCAAAGTTATCTGGTCGAGGTTTGGAGATTTCTATATGACGAGGCTTTGCCGAGTCATGATAATTTCTCAGTGCCGAGATTAGATAACTTTATCATTTTAAGACACTTACGTGTTAAATCATGCAACCTTTTTGGGCTTAATTATAATAAACCATAAAAAATCAAAGAAATTCAGGTGAAAGTGTAAGCAAATTGGTTCTAAAAATAGACTGCTTGATATCATGTAATGTTATCAGACAGGTGATATCAGATCAACACAGGCTTCTTTGCATGATAAGATAATTTATCGTGCAACGAAACCTGTATTGACCTGATATTCATATACCAAATCAAAGACGAGTCCCGTTTTTTAGCCTTATGTTCAAGATGGACAATCTTGTCTTTGAAGTTATGTTACCATAGAAATACCGTCATAAGCTTCAAAGACATTATATAATTTGTACAAAAAATATATCTTAATTAATGTTCGTCAGAATGATAAAATTGTGGATCGGCAACATGATACAATAAATTCCAATTTACAAGGTTTTTTTGTTGTTGTTGTTTTGTTTTTCATAGTTGAATATCTTAATAAGTATGGTGTGTGAGTTTGTTGTTTTAATGGAATTAAAAATACACATCGCTAGTGGATGTTCAAAATTTCGTAATTCAATTTTATTCAAGATGTAGTTGAAATGCTTAGTTTCCAAACCATCATCGCGTGCAAATGAAAAAAAATGTGAACGGTCATCATTTGATTTGTCGTAATGTTACTCTAATTCTCAATGGTAAAAGGTCGGCTATAAAACCACTGGTTTTGATCTAATTAATTCTCTGACCACGTAAATTTGTGGAAGAAAGGACAGCAATGAAAATTGTAATTCGAATAGTCGCGTGGGCTTCTATGTGCCTACATGCCTACTTAGAGGACGGCAAAACTGATTTATTTAGATGGAAATCCGTCGTGCCATACTTCCAAAATTTGTGCCAATTTGACGAGACTTGCAATGACACAGTGGTTGACAAAGAAACGAACAGCGACAAACAAAATATTTGTTGTAAAGGTAAGATCTGTTTTGCTATCACTAGTAGTCTTCTTAAAGAAAGACCAAGAGCATTGCCTGTAGGTGCCAAGGCTCGACAGCCGGCGCTGTGTGCTATTGCAAAATATATGAGTTAAAATGCTGAAAGGGTCATCGCCTTCAATATTCAGATAGCTCTTGTTGTGGTGATCATTCATGATAAGTATCAGGAGAAAATTCCTTCACTATATTCAGATATCCTACAAAGGTTAATGTCTGTCACACACCCTCATCCCAAGCAACGCCCCTCGCCCATCTTAACGCAAATGACGCCATGACGATAATGATACCGCGCGATTTCTCAGAAACCTCCGAACTGAAATTAAGAAATTAGACAGTGCGTTTTGATTTTAATTATATTTACTGATTGTCTGCAGAAGCGATTTATATTATCACTTGCTATCAAAATAGCGCATATAGTGAAGACTCTGATCAGTCTTGCTTTAACACAGTCTGATCTGAGCCTTTACTTTGTGCACCTGTAAAAATTGTTAGAAATATCAAGCACACGCTTAAATTGATTTCTTCATTGATGATAATTCTTTGGCGAGGTCGGTAAGCTTGGAAGGTAACCAGCATACATTGATTTTCAAACAATTCGGCTGCCACAGCAAATATGACCTACAACTGGCACAGGCACCCATTTATACATATGGGTGGAGAGGAGCAACATGATGTAAATTCTTTGCTCAGAAAAATTCACGTGGTCTGGTTGGGATTCGATCCCGGGACCTTTCGATCCCAAAGCCACCGTTCCAACCACTAGACCATGGACTTCACACTTAGTAGACTACTAGTAATATTTCTTTTAAGAAGATTTATTTGAATGGGTTTTATGCCGCTTTCAACAATCTTTCAGTTATATCGCGGCGTCTTGATTTCTGGTATTTTTCTCATCAGTACTACCATCGCATCCTTTCCTAGCCTCCAGCTGCTATCTCACATAGGTCTTCAATTATCAACCCATTGCTTAGGGAAAGATAGTCGGAAAGGAAGATTGCCGCCATCTTGAATCGACCTCAAGATTGACAGTCCGACGCGCGACCTGTTGCTCTTTGACGTTAGCTCCCTTAAGAAATATAAAATACCTGATTTTTAAATATCATGAACACTGTAACAAATGTTTGGCCTGTAGAGCGCAAACAAGGATTTATACATTAAGGCCCCTTTGCACGTAATAATCCGTGAGGCCAGAGAATTCTTCTGACCATGTTTCATGAAGATTGTTCATAGATTGTGTCCTCTAAAGCGCAAACAAGGATTTTATCATTTAGCCCCCTTCCCTTTTGATTTCCAACAGAATATTCCTGTTTTTTATTGGGTTCAATCGTTTAACAAGAGCAACATCCTGACAATTGTCATGAAGATGTGACCAAAACTGTGGCCTCTTAAGTGCTTTCAAGTATTTTGTCATTGGGGCATATCTTCCCCTAATATGTTAAGGAACGTTCCGATTTTCACTGTGGTACATTCTAGTGATCTGACAAACATTCTGACCAAATTTCATGAAGATTGGGCCGAAGTCTTGGAATTACGACAGAATTTAATGCCCACAAAAGCTCAATTTGATATGAATGGAACGTTTCCATTTTTATAAGGGTTCATCCTGCATCCAAATTCTGACCAAGTGTTATGAATTGTGGCCTCATAAGCGTTAACAAAGCTTTTGAAGCTTTTTGTCAATTATCACCTTTTCTCGTTATATGGGATGGAACATTCCAATTTTTAACAGGGTTAGTCTTTTTGGCCTGCCAAACATTCCGACAAAGTTCCATGAAGATTCGGCAAAAATTGTGGCTTCTGGATAGCTAAAAGGGATTTTTTCAGAAAAGTCCATTTTCCACTGCTATGGGATTGAATGTTCAAATTTTCAAAATTGTTTTAATTTCATCTTTGTGGCCAGACCAACATTCTGACAAAGATTAATCAAATCTGGCCAAAATTGTGGCGTCAAGAGAGCTTACGACGACACAGGAAGCACGATGGACGACAGACGGCGTGTATTTAATGATTTCAAAAGCTCAACTTGAGCACGATGTGAGCTGACTCAAACTTCAAGGATTATTAAAAAAATATAAGCCATGTAGCCTTATGCAAAAATGTTAAATATTTTTAGAAGAATTTAACATACATGTCAAAAATTGTGTTAGAAATTGTAAAGGAAAGTGAGCTCAAACGAGAATGTCCGCATTGAACATGGTAATTGAGTCCCCGCGCAAAGATTTTCTGTGAAGGGAGATTTTAAGAAAAGATTCGATATAGAAAAGATGATACAAAGCAGCTTTCATTCCCCTCCCTCGCCCTTTCTATAAGGGGAATGATCTCTGTCCGTCTTTCTTTCGTCCTTTTGTCACTAGCTTTGTCTCATCTTCGTAAATCAATACTGGAAATAACTGTAATAATTGAGGGAGGTGGTTGTGCAGAAGCACCAGATCTTTTGGTTGCGCAATTTTTAGCAATTCCAATTTTTTATTTAAAAACCTTGAAGTTTGTCCCAAACACCTTTCTTTAATAGTCAATGATTTCAATTTGTACTTAAAGTCAGTAATTTAACAGTGCACAAGAACTTTAACTCTTGCTTATTTTAATTCAATCGTTTCCCTTCGCTATTATAAAGACCTAAGTTTTGTACAGCGCAATACTCCACAATGATACCATCTCGAAACACTAAAGACAGATAGACCATATTAAGAGGGTATGAAGTGCACAAATACCATTGCCTCTTGGTTACTCAACTTCTGAGTTGTTACACTTTACTATTTCGACGATTTTAGCCCGGATACTTTAATTATTTTGAAGATCTAAACCTGTCTAGCCTTGTTTAGCCTTGTCTTCTAATGTATTAATCCTATGAACTGGAAACTTCACAGATGTATAGATCACATAAAATAAAAGTGCATTGAGTGCTCTCTTGCTTGACCTTTTTTGTGTTATTTAAATTTGTCATTTTACAGAAATAAATTCTGTCTGGAGCAAATCACTGAAAAATTGAACCTTCCATCTTTAATGTTCTGAAGCAACGAAGTGAATCTGAATCTAATTGGGTTCAGTTTATTAATAAGCTTTTACGGAGGGGAATAGCCATGCCGGAAAAAGGTACTTGGTGTATATTTTTTCATTTTTTCCATATTTTCAATTCACTTTTCAACTTTTTCTTTTAAGGAAAGTTTGCTTAGTAAACAATTTTACACTTAGAAAAAAGGCAATTTGGAAAAGGAAATTATTTCTTCTAGCATGCTGTTTGTAAAAGAATTGTCACGGACAAAGGGGAATAAGATATTGGCCTTGATATATTACTTATGGTAGTGGATCCGTAATAACCTCGGTCAACATGTTGAAAGTTCATGAGTGCCGAAATGTCGCGGAACTATTAAGGGTTCACTAATTTAAAATACAAATTATTTTAAGAACAACAAACCATTTATAATTTTGTTTTCATTTTATATTTATCTAGGATGTTTTTGCGAGGAAGCGTGTAGCAACAAACCAATTACAAAACTATATGCTGGACAGAGTAAATGTATTCAAACAGTAGGAGACAAAAGTATGGTGAACGAATATCGGTTTGTAGTTGGTCCGCCAAAAGATGGATGCGTAACAGATTATACTAAATGGAACGGGACAATACCATCATGCGATCGGGAAATCGTTTCCGCACCATGGGGTGGCAACTTTTATCCTGTTTATTCCTTCGATAAGATGGTAAACTTTAAGAATGAACATTGCGCCTTATGTCACGGCACATCCAACATTAGTAAATGGAGTGTTTACGCACTGTTCAAAGGAGACATCTCACAAAGACTTGGCGTTCTAACTAACTATTACAAGAACTTCAATTCAACAGAAATTGAATTAGAATTTTATCCTCCAAATAGGGAAAGTCAGGCTTTTGAGCATATGTGTAACACGATTGAATCTAGATGCGGCATATTTTCACAAGAGCCTTTTTACGTTCCAACATCGATAAACTTGACACGTGCAGAAATAATCCAGGCATGTGAGGAAGGCATCGTTTCTCCTTATATGGTATCGGACTCCCTTGTTTTCAAAAACGTGTTTTGTGCTATCTGCAATGGTCAATCAACTAAGATCTTAGATTCTGTCAGGTGTAAGATAATTGATGACCAAGAAGATGGAGTCAGGGGTGACGGCATATCATTCACATCTTTAATCAATCCTGAGTACATTGACTCAAAGACAAAAGAGACCACACAATCAGGAATAACAGAGTTTGCTTGCCTTCCCAAGGATGCGTATGGAAGATTGGTAGGTTAATCTATTTACTACCTAAACCGTCAGATATAATTATGTCAAATAATAATTTATATTGGAAATCAGCAATTCAGAAATAAGCCTTTGTGTGGCAGTTTCGGTAATTTCACATATGCATAATGGAAGCATATGGCTAGTCCGTGCATCCAAGTAGTCTGACCAGAGTCAATGCTATTCGCTTTGTATAAGGAGCGTATTCTTTCCTGGTGATCATTGTAAATTGTAATCTTGCCTAGACGGCTTTATGTTTTGTCTTTAATATGCACATGCAATTGTTCATAAAGTCACGCACAGGTTCATATTAAATCACATAATGGAAATACGACACACATGTAGGTGCTGTCCGAACACTCTGAAACACGGAAGGGCAAATCAAGGTAAGGTAAGAAGGTGCAGTATTTTTGCGGTATCTCGTAAAAGAGATTGACCAAGGAAGGTGTATTTTCAAAACTGAGCTCTGACGTAGGCGTTGTGTCCATTTCCATAGGTATATATTTATATATATTTAAAAAAAGCATATTATAGGAATTGAACGTGATATCTCCTTTTCAACTTTGAAAGTACATGAAAGGGTTAACCCTAGGATCTTAGAAAAGCAATACCTTTCATTTGAAAGGTAATTTGTATAATTTTCTGTTTTTGTTTAAACCTGTTTTTATCTATATTGAACGAATAGCACGGACATTTAACCGTTAAAAGTAGATTTCATGGCTCACCGCGCAAAATCTACAATTAAAAAAATCGTGAAATTGACAAGATGAATGGTTTTGGAATGATATCAGAATGATATTGAATGAGTGTGTGGAGCGTGTTTTGAGTGAAATTAAAAGGAGATAATCCAGTAATACTTATTTTGTTCAAGATGAACAAAATTAGCGATATTAATTACCCCCTTTAATAAAATATACGCACTTTTCTGTTTGTACGTCTTCGTAAACCAATTAGACACTTGTAAGTCAACACCGGCTAATAAAATCGTAGAATAAATAAATCGATTTGAATTTGTTGCTGAACATCTTGAACGATTTTAAATGTTTTCTAATGATTTCGGAGCGTTTTGATCGATTTGAGTGAGTGTTTGAAATGAATGAATGGAGTGCTGAGTGAATGAATATGAAATATTTTGATCGGAATGAGTGCCAATTTCACGATGTTTTTAAATGTATCTATACTATCAATACTGTCAATATTTACATTTTTCCATCCACTATAATATGTCACTGACTCGTATTAGTCACCAATATTAACGAGGGACACTCTGGCTTGTTCATTTATTCTTAAGTTCAGTCTAGAGCGAATGTCTTATATATATTATCCATGATTAATGCCCTGGCAGGGCGGAGCCTAAGTAACGGGTCGTTACACTTAAGGTTAAGGGAAATCAGCTTTTATCTAAAATAACCTACTTCTAAAGAGAGTTGACATAAATAGCTCGAGACCTTAAATCGTAGATTGGTAACCAAATCATCGTAACTTCAGCTTAATCAAGCTGAAGTTACGAGGCTTTGGTAACCAATCGATGAAATATGTTCACTCTCTCAAAGCCCTTGAATCCTTTCGGTCTTAGGATACCGTTATTTGCACGCATTAACGATGATAACCGACAAAAATTTGAAAGAACCCAAAGTATTGAAAAGTAAACTCGCCAAATTACGTGACGGCTAAGCCCCGCCCTGCCAGTTCATTAATAACGCAGAATAACAGCTACCAACTTGAATCGTCTGTAGAATGTAAGTCTTGTGGAAGATGACCATAACTGAAACAGGCTTAAAGTGCTCAAAGCTAGTTATTGTGATCGTTCAAGTCCGGCGTGCTACGTGCGCTGTCATCAATTTTCTTAACTACTTTCACATCCTTTACCGGTTGCTAATTACAATGAACCTTATCAGGCACATCCTTTGGTCAAGCTCTACCAAAGTTGTTAACATAATTGAAATTAGCTGTGGTTGCCGTGAGAACGAAAAGGGAGAAAATAATAAAATCTAAAAAAAATCGTCTCAGAAAACAGAAGGCAGATTGATTCCCGGGAGGATCTATCGATCTTTATTCTTACCATGGCCCACACATTCGGCGAGAGTACTGGTTCAATTCTAGAAAGCAGAATCAAGCTATAAGAACTTGTATCCCAATCGATTTAAAATAGATAGGTTGATCTTAAACAATGATAACTTAAATAACGTTGAGAATGTTTTCTTTTAACTCCGGCAGCATTTCATAGAAACTATTTTCTTTTGTTATCATTCAACTCGTAGGATTATAGCTGTGAATGCACGGTTCTTGTTCCTTTTTTTAGGTGGAATAAAATATTTAACGTTAACAGATGATGTTGACATTATAATAAATTCGGTAATAAATTTGCTCATCTATGTTTCTTGTCACATTTATCAAAAATATCTACTATCCAACGTCCGGGCCGTAATTGTGACGTAGGTTATTACCTTTGTATTTTTAATACGACTAGTTAAGTAATGTTTTATTTCAATCTAACGCAGCTTTAAAATTTAGTGTTTTGTATTTGCACAACCTCTCCTGCAATTTCCATTGGATTGTTTTGAAACCTGTTACAATGTAACAATGCCTAGTTGGGTATTTTTTGAAATGCAAATCACTACAACTGGTCCTGAATTGTCCGTCTTTGATTTGAAAAAAAAGTTATATAGCTATTTCTTGTGTGCCCATCTTCTCCTTCAATTTCTTTCAGAAATGTTTTGATCAGGCGATATTATCAGACTTTAAAGCTATCATTCAAGTTTTGGTTACTGATAAGCCAAGGTTACTGACAAGCCCCTTCGGCCGTATATGCGGCGCTTTTCGAAGCTCTTGTTGAAAAACATCTCTGTTTGCAATCTACTTGCTCCAATACGTATCTTTTTTGAATGTTCAAGGGCGTAACTACCATTATGGACATTACGCAAGTGCGTAATAGATATAAATCCTCTTTCGAAAATGTCGTTGATGAATAATCATAACATCGAAACTACAGCTTAATTAAGCTGTAGTTACGATGTATTATTATTTATCAACGCTCAAATCATAGATAATGGAAGCGGACGGAGGGCGCTTGTCTGCTGTCACAGTCCACATATCGCCTTTATACTATAAATAATATGTCGATCGCCTTTGTAAAGCGTATGAATTTCAAAATCCTAGTTACGCCTCTGATCTTTATTTCTATAGTTTTTCGTGACATTTTGTTATTCCCCGCCGTTTTCGGCGAAGGTATATAGTAATGGTCTCCGTCCGTCATTCCGTAATACCGTCATTCCGTCGTTCTGTCATTCCGCCATTTCGAGGTTCTGTCACTAAACTTGTCCAGAGCATATCTCCCAAAGTGTAAAAGCTATCAACTTGAAACTTTAACTATAACTCTTGCTTGCATAAATTTGGAGTTTTTGCCCTGTGTTTTTTTAAAGACTGATTTTGTAGGGGGTCAATCTCTTAAAGTACGAAAGAATCCTTAATCTATTAGGCTTGAGTTTACTATCAAGCTTTCACGGCGGGGGATGGCCTTGTCCGACATGGCCCTTGTATGTTACTTGTTTTTGTTTCAGACTGAGCCTTCATGTCGGGAAGTCCTATGTCCTGCGTTACAAGTTCGCCGACTTGACGGGTCATGTGATTATCCGATGGAAAAGATCTACATGGATAAGATATACTTGGCTCTGAACCTAACGACAACCGATGGCAGTTTTGCAAATAGCCTACAAAACATGTCATCAGAAGAAATAGCGACGATTTTTAAGAAGTCAATGCCTTGGGTTGAAAAATGGGAGCTTATAGTCGTAATGCTGCGAACTGATTTATTGTATAAAGACTCCACTGAATTTCTTGTATTTATTGGTTGCATGTATTTTAAGTTTGTCGATATACGATATTTGAAAAGAATTATCACAGCATCTCTAAGCAGAAAGTGGCCAATATTTATTGGACAACGAACGGAATTGAAACAAGAATTTCATAAACATGGTTCCTACGAAAGACGCTTCGAAGGAGATGTTGAGATTATTGAACCATTATGGTCTTTGAAAAGGGGAAACGTAACTCTTTTAGATGGGCTTTCTACACCAACTTGGCAAATGTTGTTTTCAAATTTGGCGTCGTTTTCCTACAAGCGACCGGGTGAGCCTGTGGAAATTTCTAAGTTGTATTTCTGCAACCAGATAGCTTTACAAAATGACGAATATGTTGGAATCTCGTCTGGATTTCCAGTTTTCTTAAAACGTCAAAACGAATACCTCTTTCCATCACAGTTCTATATCAACAATGGAGCGAACGGAAGCGATGTCATCAACATTTGTTTGGAAGATTCTGATTTCAAAATTATCCGTGAAAGTAATATTGGAATTCGATTCAGAATAGCAATTGATTGTGTATTTGTTGTCTTAAGTGTGCAATTATTTATTTAAAGTTAAGTGCGAAATTGACAGACTGGGTGATATTGGTAATTTTGGAACGAAAATTGGATGAGCAAGAGGAGTGACTTTTGAATAAAGTCAAAGGAAAGTAATCCAATATCGCTAATTTTGTTCAAGATGAACAAAAATAGCGATATTCATTTTCTCCCCTTAGATTAAATTTATATACAAGGTTCTATAAATAGCTTTTTATGTCTACGCGAACCAATGAGACGCTTACAAAATTCATTTTTGTCAGGGAAACTGTGAACTTTTTCTAGCGAATTTTATTTCAAAAGTAATTGTTGATTTTATTTATTTAGTGATTTTGGGGCTTTTTGAATGGTTTGATTGAGTATCAGGAATGAATGGATGGAGCGCTGAGTGAGCGATTTAGCATGGTTTTGATCGGATTGAGCGTCAATTTCACGACGTTCTTAACTGTGCCTCTCATAAATGAGAGCTGTTTATAAAGAAATATATAAACGATAAACATAATAATACTGACAAAATCTTAATTTTATGCATAAGATAAAAATGCAATACTCATCTGCATTGCGAAATAGTGCATTGCTGGTATCTTATACGGCTATCCCTGAATTCGCTTTGTGTCAAAAAGCTATTAGTTATATGGTTGAGCTGGGTTTGTTGCGTATATATGATTTTGTCAAAAATGGTGTAAAAAAGATATCTGGATACATAGAAAATGTTCGGCATGTATTGAGTTTCCACATGTTTTTAATAGACTTTTAATTTTCAAATTTCTTGAAAAGGACCAAACATGAAGCAGGGGTTTACCATAGCTGCAACAACGGAACATACCCACGAAGAATCCCTACATCCGCTTTTTTGGGAGTGGCCACACTTCTCCCTTTCACCTCTGTTAGTGCTTTGCATCACCGATGATTTCTATAGTATCTCACCGAGTACATGTCAGCGATCTACGTACAGTTAGTTACATCGTGAAATTGACGTTCATCTCAATCGAAACCATTCTAAATCGTTCACTCAGTGCTCAATTCATTCACTCCAAACACTCACTTAATCCATTCAAAAACGTTCAAACCCATTGAAAAATATACAATCAACAAAGTCACTCAAAATAAATTTTGATAGAGAAAAATCGCGATTTAATTTACATAATTCAAATTGTTAGCTTCGCATAGGTGCTTGAAGAAATAGGAAGCTATGTATAGAGCTTGTATGCATATTTTATGAAAGGGAGGTAATCAATATCGCAAATTTTGTTCACCCTGAACAAAATTTGCGATAAGGATTACCTCCCATTAATTTCACTATAAACTCGCTCTACTCATTCAATTCCATTCCTAAATCATTCCAAAATCGTTTATCTTGTAAATTTCACGATGTTCTTAACTGTATCTGCAAGGGTAAAATTTATTTTGTTTAATTCAATGTTTATAAACAAGAGGGTCGTTGGTCCTTGGTCGCTCACATGAGAAAATATCTCTATTACATAAGTTGCCGAGGATTAAGTGATTGTAATGGAAATTTAGCGTTTCTTTTTCGTACATGCATCGCATTTTTATCGCACATAACGGCATATTTATCCGCTCTACAAGATTTGTACATCTAAACCTTTCTGCATGGACGACGTCACAATGGACGGACGGAAAGACGCTATGCATATTGTGCGTAATAATTGAACTGGCAGGGTGTGGCTTAGTCATGACTTAATTTTGAAAGTTAACTTTTCAATAGATCAGCTTTTTCCAAAAGTGTGTCTGCAATTATCGTTAACGCGTGCAAATGACTGTATCCAAAAAGAAAAATATTCTCACATTTCATCGCTTGGTTACAAGACCCTCGTAGCTTCAGTTTGGACAAGGTGAAGTTACGAGGGTCTGGTTACAAGCCTTTGATTTAAGATTTCAGGTTATTTATGTCGACAATTGATAGAAGGTAGTAATTAGAGATAAACGCTGATATGCCTTCACCTTAATTGCAACGACCTTTTACTTAGACTCCGCCCTGCCAGAGCGAAAATCGTGGATTATAACATCTTTTCAGCGGATGTAAATATTTTCATACGTTTAATATCCACATTATATCCGTAAGAGCTTTGGGACTTGGCACTTACATGTAGATGATATACATGCATGAAGCGAACCTGGGCCAATTGAACATTTATAAAAGCTTCATTGAAAATTCAGTAAAGATTTTGTTCTTTATCGACATTGTGTAGACCAATTTATGGAGCCAGACATCAAACACTGGTATTTTACATCACAAATATAACGAGACGTATTAATTAGTATAATAAATCTAATAGATCATACGCACAATGACATAAGAAAAATGATTGTCTAGGAATCATTTGCTTTGAAGAAGCGACGCAAATTGTTTTGACTTGAGGCCTAATTAACATTAATCTTTACCCCTCCAATGATTTGCATCTTCTTACAATTCACAAAGTCTTTGCATTCATTATAGACGTGCAGTCTGATCGTAGCCCTCAATGAATGATTTTTACTATTTTTTTTTCAATTGTTTGATACTTGTTAAAATACCACAGAAATGAGCGATCTGTTAAAAAATCAGTAGGAAAATGATATAAATGGAAACGATTTTAACTGTGATCGATGTGATTTAACCAGAAATGTTTCTTTTTTATCATTTCTATGTCTATGATTTTAAATTAAAAATAAAACTCGACTGAGACTTTAACCAAATAGATTTTGACTCGACATTAGAAATATGTTTTTGCTAAAAATCATATTGAAAATGAACAAAATTAAAATATAATTTTGATACATGGTTTCATAAAAAAACATTGCACAATTTTATTTGAAATTAAGCGTTTATTTAAACTTAAAATCTTAACTATTCAGATAATTCCCTTTTAAGGTAAGGAACAATTTTTGAAAAAGATCACCAAAGGAACATTCTTGTAAATTTTCATTGAAACCGGCTTAGTGGTTCAAAAAGGAGATGTCGTTCAAAGATTTTGGGCTCAAAATTAGCCCCACCCTGCCACGCCCATACTTATAGGCCAATCAAAATATTTTGAACAATTTAAGTAAAGGGTCATCCAAGGAACACCCATGCCAAGTTTCATTGAAATTATCCCAATTTTCCATTTCGAGAATAAAAGCTATGCGAGTGAACAAATAGCTTTTGTTATTCACGTAATGAAATAGATTTATCGATCTTACCTGTAAAACGAACGTTTATTCCATTTCTTTTATTACAAAAATGAGACAAAAAGTGATTTTTTTTTCACGTGATTACTGTTACTATGCAACCTTCATGATGACGTCACTTACTTGGCCTCGCTTATATGATGTCAGAAAAGTTGAAATGAACGAAATTTGGTAAAAAGTTTTTTATAATTTCACTGGTAAGGCGGTGAGATTATCAAATGATAGTATACCGTTTTGTGGGATTAACAACAAAAAGCGACAACCTACGTCATTAAGCGGGCTGTTGAAAAGTTGCTGTTTCCATCGGGATATGTGCAATAAATTACATATCCTTTCAAATAAAGTGCACTTTTCGTCGTCATATTAACTTCATTGTTTATGGGTGAATACTTCTGTTGTTTTTGTGTATACTATATACCCAGCAATCGCGTCGGGGCTCTAAACAGTTCGACACAATTTTCCATAACGGCCATTCTGTCGTTCTTCTGATGCAGTTCATTTATTTCTGCTGGATCAAACGCTTCGAAAACTGTGTCGAGGCAATTGAAAAGTGGAACTATTATATGCAAACAAAGAATATTTTAACGAGGAAATTTTTCATGTACCAGGGTGTGTATTTTTTTTTTCGGACATATCAAAATTAATATATAACTACGAACCCAAGCCTTTTATCCAAAAATGGAAAAATGCTAGACAAATTGTTATGGGAGACCACTCTCACCACTGTCTTGCATAGCTTCATTGGTATAAATTCAATGTCTGACACCTGCGTCGGGGAAGATCTTTAGCTCAGTGGTTACCGCATTGGACTTGTAAACCAATAAGTTTAATATTACTTGTCCGCGTGGGTTGTTCGACACCAGCTTTCGTCAGTAATTCTTAGGTATGCTTAAGTTTCGGACAGTTTGTTTGTAAGATGGGGGCTTGTTCGAGATTATGCCATATAGCCATTTATGTCGGCATTGTACCGACCTTGTAAGTACATGAAGCACATTACTGGCCTATATAGGAATATCGTCATCAATATATGATGACTTTTAAGGGGGGTGATATTGAAGACCACTCTTACAACTGTTCTGCATAACTTCATTGGTTTGAATACAATGCCCGACACTGCGTAAGGGAAGATCTTTCAGTGGTTTCCGCAATGGACTTGTATACCAATAATTCAATTATTACTTGTCCGCGTGGGTTCGAAACCTGATTTCGTCAGTAATTTCAGATATGCTTAAGTTAGCGGACAGTTTGTTTGTAAGAAAACTATGTGACTTATGGCCTAGGTTGTCATCCTGGTATTTACGACAGTGACCAGCATTGTGAAATTGACATTCATCTCAACCAAAACCATTTAAAATCACTCGCTCTGAGCTCCGATCATTCATTCCTTACACTCACTCTGACCATTCAAAAACGCTATAAAATCACAAAAAAGATAAGATCAACAACTACATTCAAATAAATAAAGCTTAAAAAAAATCACAATTTCACTTGAATAATTGAATTAATGCACTTGTAATAGTTTCTTGAAGAAACGGGAAGCTATTACGAGAACTTGTATCCATATTCTATTAAATGGAAGTAATTAATTTCGCTAATTTTGTTCACCCAGGACAAAATTTGCGATATTGGATTACCTCCCTCTAATTTTATTCATAACTCACCCAACACGCTTATTCATTTTTATTCCAAAATCATTCACCTTGTCAATTTCACGTTGTTGTTAACTGTATTTCCTAACATCCAATTAAGGACCTTATGATTGAGAGTCTGCCGCGCTGCCGATTGCGGCTTGCTGAAGAAGACTTTTTATAATATGACCTACGTCGCGGGAATGAAATAAACCCGTTGAATATTTTTGAAATTACACGGGTGATATTACACTAGTGGAATATAACTATGCAAATGAGCTCAGAACGAAAAGCGACGCTATTTTGTAACCGCGAAAATGACGTCATAATGTATCTATTGTGACGTCAATTTTAAACGGCGTTATACGTTTCGCGGAAAATTGAAATGTTGAATTTCAAGAATTTCGACGATTTTACGAGAAAATTCGGGTCAAATTATAAATAGAATATAAAATTTGTGCTCATAAAATACAGAATTTATTAAACTCGTCAGCAAAAACAATTAAAAACTCGGCACAGCCTCGTTTTTATCTGTTTATAGATGACTCGTTTAATAAATTCGGTATTCCATGACCACTCATTCAATATCCTCTATATAAATCTAGGTAAGAAGCCCATGAGGAAGACTCTGGTCACACCGTGCGGATGCACAGGCTGGCAGGAGGCGTTGCTCTACACACAGGGGAAATTATTGGAAATGTAACGCACATGCTCATATTTCATCTTACAGTAAATAGCATCATAAAATTGAGAGGATAAATGATTTCGGAATGAAATTTAATGAGTGTGTGGAGCAAGTTATGAGTGAATTCAATGGCATTTATTCAAGGCACAATTGCTTAAACAGTTAACAACATCAAGAAATTAAACAATCTGAATGAGTTTGGTATAACAGCTGAATGAAATTGGGATTTTAGGTGAAATTAAAGAGAGGTATTTCAATATCTATAAATTTTGTTCAGGATGAACAAATTAAGCGATATTTATTTACCCCCCCCCCTCTCATGAAATATGCATTCAAGTTCTATAAACAGCTTCCCGTTTAAAAAAAACTTTAGACGCTACCAATTTGAATTATGTTAGCGAAATCGTGATTTTTTATAAACTTTATTTAATTTTAATAACGTTGGTGATTCTATATTTTTTCAGTGAGTCCGGAACATTTTTGAATGGTTTGGGTCAGGGTTTGGAATGAGTGAACGGAGCTCTGTGCGACTGTTTTGCAATGGTCTTGGTCGTGATAAATGCGAATTTCACGATGTTGTTAACTGTAGCAATTCACAGTGGTCGCTTAGGTCGCTGCTTACTTGAACATAAGAACATAGGGAAATTGACAAGTAGGTTGATTTTGGAATGATTTCGGAATGATGTTGAATGAGCGTAAGGATAGAGTCTTAAATGTAATAGAGATAATTGAACATCGCCGCTTTCGCCCTGGTTTGGCGAAATAAGCTTTAATTATTACGTTCCTTTTAAAGATCCTCGTATTTTCGTATTTGTGTGTCCAATCAGGCGTTTTAAAAAAATCCGTATCAGAAAAAAATGGAATATTTTAATTGATTTCGATGAAATTTTAATCTTAATGAATGATTTCGATGTGTTTTTTTTCGATTTCGGAGCATTTTTGAGTGATTGGGTGAGCGTTTGGAATGAATTGATGGAATGCTCAATGGTCGATTTAGAATGGTTTTGATCGAGGTAAATATTGATTTCACGACGTTATTAACTGTAATGCAATGGTTCGAACTTCGAGCTAACTCCAGAGTCCTAGTTTGCTCCATCTAGTATTATCGATTAATATTTCACTAACTGAACAACAAAAGCTATATTTTCACAGGTGGTCGAGTCATGAGTTAAAATTAAGCTTTGGTGACAAAATAGCTGTTGTTGTTCACGAGATGAAATATCAATCGTCCTCTCTCGAATAACAAACGAATGTTCCATTCATTTAATTCAAATACGAGGCAAAGTGTAAAAAGTTTCGGACACATTTTCCTAACAGTTTCGGACACATTTTCTTAAGGTTGAAGAGAACAATAACGTGTTTTGAGAAATGTGAATTATTTTTGGTATATATGTACTCTCTAAAATAATACGATCTCAGAGGCGTATATTTTTGCTTTTTAATTTAGAAATAACGTTACCATGACGTCGTAAAATTCACGATTTGGAACGTTTTCTACAAACGACCATATTCCAATTTAAATGCGCAGTGCGATTTAATACAAAACTTTTTCGTTCCACCAATTGCACTAAAATGAAGCTTAACGAATGGTCATAATCCAAATCCGAAATGAACTTATTTGAATCTTAATAAATAGACATGTGAGTTGATTGAAATTAAAATCCACATTTTTTACTATTCCAAAAATCTTTTTACATTTTTTTTTACAAAATTGGCCCGATGTTTTTTTTTGTTTTTTGTTTTTGTATTCAAATTTTGATATTAATTTCTCATATTCTAGTTTGGTAAACAGGGAAAGTTTTAAAAACTTTCACCGCACATATTTTTTTATAATCTAGATTTAAAGGTTGACATTTTGACGTTAATCTATGACATTGACGTGCAAATTACACCTATTAATGTTCTATCTTTATTTTGATTATTTTCCGATCTATTAGTATAAAAAGATGAAAATTCACGGACGTGTTCAATGGCCTTTAAGGAAAAGGCCCTTAAAATTTCATTCCAATACACCGAGAACTTCGTTCTACAATAAATTTACCTAACACAAGTGTTTCTGATCTATGACCTCAGTAAGAATCAAGTCGACGTCGCCAAAAATGAACACTGATTTTTGTAAGTTTTTATCGCAAGCTCGACGTTATGACGGTACTATTAATTGTCACGTTAAAAGACGATTTGGCACCAGAGTATTTGAAACATTTCTTTGTTTCACAGGCATCTGTTCATGATTACAACACAAGGCTGAGCTCAAAACAGGGATACCTTGTGTCTAAAGTCAAATCATTTGGGGCGAAATCTTTTGGCTTCAATGCTTGCAAATTATAGAACAATCTTCCCTTTGATATAATAAACCTTTCAAATTATGGGACTTTTAAGCAAAAGGTCAAGCACTTTTTAACAAATGACCAAAGTCTTTCTATGTAGGTGATATGTGATAAAATTCTCTGTGATAATTTTGACGTCGTCCTGCTGAATTCTCGTAATAGTGGCTTGTATGAGCTGCTATTGCGGTATCTACGCAGTACTACCACAATTTACTGTGATAATTAACTTTTAAAATATTAATTTACTTTTTAACATTATTGATCTTCTTCTTTCCAGAAACAAGTCTCTCATTGTGTCATGCCATCCTGTTGTTATTGTTATCAGGACCACGATGGAAATAAGAGTTGTCTCTTTATCGTGTTATCCTTGGTTTGGGGTCATTTAATGGGTAGTATAACTCTTTGAAAAGCTTGTTTCTTTGTTCAAGTTTTAGATCGTAACAATGTTTTTTATGTATGTATTTTAATATTGTTACATAATTCATCATTTAGAGTGTGATTGCATCTTCGTATTTATCGTTTTATTGTACTACTTGATTATTGTATGATCTGTTTTACCGAAATAAATCTATCTAAAAAATAAATCTATCTATCTATTTTGCGGGTGCAGTGATATCATGTCAAACAAAATTTGAAAATCCTAATGAATGTTTATAAAGAATTAAAATCTTTTTTGACATTTACTTTTTCTACATACAGAAATCTTTAAGATAATTTTAGTGAATTATGAAGAATTTAGGGTAATAAACTTTGATCCCCTATTGTAGAAATTCCGTACGATGAAACGTCACATTTAGGTGCAAGCATAAATTAAAAAAAATCAAATTTCAGACAAATTTCATCGGACCAATTTTTAATGCTATTTTTTCGGGTCCCAAAGTTTTGAAAATTTAACTTTGATTCAATCACATGTCTCTGTCGTTGAATATAAGTATTTCCTGAATACATGTAAATGTTAACAATTTATTTGGCGTCATTTTGGTGTTTCCATTGAATTGAATGTCTTAAATCACGGTAAGCGTTTAAGATGGTGTTGGGTCATTTGCGAAAACACACACGAAATCGTCATTTTAACGACGTCATGGTAACGTAAATTCTGAATTGAACGAAAAAAATATATAACGTTGAGATCGCGCTAAGACAACATTTCAATAGATAACAATCTTAATGCACTTATCTAAAAAAAAAGCTATTTTTCCCTTCCACCCTAAGGCTCATCATTTTAAATGAGACTACTATGCAACCTTCATGGTAACGTCATTAATTGGGCTCCGTTTAGATGATGTCAGATAGGGTTAAATGAACGAAAGCGGGTCACAAGTTTTTTTGATAATTTTACTTGTAAGGTAATGGGTTTATCAAATGACAATAAACCGTTAATTCTCGACAATCCAACCAAAACATGAAAGGAAATAGGTTACCTTTTTTAAAGTACAGTTAAGTTATAACTTTTTTTCTTTCAAAGACCTTCTAACATATGTTTACAGAGGAATAAAGAATAATGATTATAAAAGATATGTGGACCAGTGGAGTAGGATGTACAAAAAATGGTAGAATTACAGAAAGCACTCAAAACAATTATTTATTTTGGATTAAAATTAGAAAAAAGAACAACTTATAAGCACGAAAACAAAGGCTAGGAAAATTTGGTCTGCAACTTCTCCCATATGACTGCATCTATTTCTAACAACAATGACTTTCTCGAAGTCCGAGTCTTCCAAACAAATGACAATCACCTTGCGACCATCCTCCTTGACATACATTTTAAACTGAGACGGGAACATATACTTCTTTTGGCGCTTTAGATACACCGGGAACTCATTTGAAATTCCTTTGTATTCATTCTCATACAGCTCAATCTGATCACAAAGGAATAATTCAGTAAGCTCAACAGACACAGATTGTTGCCCCTCAAAAAAGGCTTCTGCATTTGATAATAGGACTCGCCATGTTGGCATTGAAAGGTTCACTAGGAAGGGCACATCCAGATGATTCAAAGCCCATTTTGGCCCGAGTACTTCAAACTTGTCGGTAGCGGAAACGATTTTTTGGAAATCGCAATGGATATGGAATTCTTGTTTAAACGTAATGATTCGTCCTAAAGTGATATTCCATTTAATGGAAAGTGAATTTTCAACATCATTTTTATAGTATTCAATGTTTATATAATCAGACCACTTAAAGCCGATCATTATTACGA
The DNA here is from genome assembly GCA_948146395.1 of Fragum whitleyi. Classification (NCBI taxonomy): domain Eukaryota; kingdom Metazoa; phylum Mollusca; class Bivalvia; order Cardiida; family Cardiidae; genus Fragum; species Fragum whitleyi. The sequence continues at coordinate 46,855,826 of OX411550.1, read as the reverse complement.
ATTCGGATCGATTTAGACCAGTTGTATCGGTCCGCAATAGTACCTCGATGATTTTCCAGGGTTCGGGCCAGGGCGAGGACTTTTTAAACAGTGACGCAACTTCTAGTGCTGATATTTCGGCCAGGTAAATTCTATCAACAGCCTCCGTTGTAGTCAAAGATAAAGTTAGAAAGAGCCTAATCACAATCATGGACGTCATAGGGAAACGGCACGAACCATCTCGTTGGCGAAGTTGTAATCCAGGGCACAGAATTTCGCGACAGGCCTTGTGTGTCTGTGAAAGAAAAAGAAATTAAGAAACAAAATTACAAGAGGGATACAGCTTCTTTTCGATAAAAGATATAAACATGAATAGCCGTACCACGGTAAATATACTTAATGTCATTATTTTAATCATATCATTACTTTTAAATAACCAACTCTATCGTATTTTAGTTCTTTCTTTCTATAACATAATTCTTTTCTAATCGGTTGCTAATTGCATTTAATATAGGGATGAGTGTCTTTTTCACTGCGTTTATTGGGGTATAATTGCAATCCTCTTGGTTTAAGAAACTCTTAAAATACTCGGCTAAACATTAAAGTTTCGAGTCTACTTTTCTGCGTGTATAACACAATCTATTTTAGATCGTGTATTTTTTTTTCTCGCTATCGAAGTTAAACGGCATAAAGTTAAACAAATGGTACACAAATAAACGACAATTTGACATTCGTAGAGGTACTTATGATCTAAACGTTATTTTGACAAGTTATTCTGCATTTTAAACTGAAACTATCGTGGTCGGGCTTAGCTGAGAGGGTTGCTTGGTGGTCTTCGTCGACTCGCTGTAAACATCGACTCAGAATCTGAACTGCATGCTTTTAATCATAAATTCTTTCGAAAATATCTTAATTTCTAATATATTAAATATCAATATTACGATATGGAAGGGGAACGAGGGGTTTTTGAGTTCCTAAAACACAGGCAATGCAGATCGAAGGTCGGGGGTTTCCCGATAGACCTATTGCATTTTATACAGAAATAAAGTGCAATGGATTTCCCCACGTGATGCGATTTAAACCAATCAAAATTCTTTATTCTATTAGATTGCAATTATACTTTTTTAGTCATTTTCTCGTTTGTGGCAAATCGCATTTAATTGTTTTATTAGTTGCACGCTTTGTTTGCAAACAAAAATAATTCCTCCTTCGTATCAAATAACTAAAATGGTTGTAAAAAAGTCGAGCCCGCGAGCGTTTGACCTTGAAACGTGACCTTACACTTTCATCTATTGACAAAAGAAATTCAAATGTCACTTCTCCAGCTTGAGAAAAAAACATCATGTAAACTATTTTAAAATCTATTCAGAAATGTAGAAGAAATGTCCCGGAAAAAGTCCTGGACTTACTAGAGTGCAACCATTAGCCTTAAAATTCTCTCAATGTCACATTTTATCTTCTCACACTGGCAGGAGCAGTTGTGTCCATTTTTTCAATATTCATGCTTAACCAAAGGAGTCGTGGCGCATACCATTTCAGGCGGGCGCACGAAAGCACATACATCGGTTGTAATGATGACAACTGTCTAGCTAAAAAAACCCACATCATTTGATGAGATAATTTATAGATAGTGTATGATTATCTATACATAATTACATTAATTTGTCGTTTGTCGCCATTTAAACTTATCTTTTTTTATCTATATATACTGCCTAACTCCCCTTTCGGCTATTACTGGCAGGTGCGCGTCTGTGATGGAAAAAAACTGCTAGTCATTTGTAAGGGTGCCAAATTAGTAAAGTATTGTGAGTGTTAGATTAAAAGATCTGATAAAACAATTTAGGTTTTTCAGGGACGGCTCACTATCTAAAAAAAATCAAGACTCTTCTTGAACGCGGCAATGTCAGGTTGCTGTACGATTATTTCTGGAAGGCTGTTCCAAAAGATCATAGTGCAGGGAAAGTAGGAAGTATTTGTGTGGATCTGTCTTAAAGATTCTGTGTGCATATGTCGGGTGATCCTAACTGGTCTTTCAAGAAAAGTTGGTATGGCTACTGCAACAAAACTATTACGTAACAATTTAATACAACATGGTGACTCTGGTAATGTCTCGTCTATATCGAAGAGTACGCCAACAAAGCTCCTTCTGCATGCAGTTAACACTGTCATAACAAGAAAAAATATTTTGAAACCAGCTTACTGCTCTACGCTGTACTTTTTCTACTTTGTTTGATATAGGATGCTGTTAGGGCTCAAAACAGTTGATGCGTATTCTACCTGGGGTCTAACCAAAGTTTTGTACGCTGTTTCTCTGATCTTCTTATTTTCCGTCTGGATGTTTCTGCGGAGAATTATTTTATTTTCATTAGATGTTATATTGTCAATATGCTTGTTCCAGGAAAGATCGCCAGATATTTTAACTCCTTGGAATTTTGGCATTGTCCACAGTCTTTAGTACATGTCCATGTAGCCTGTAATCAAAGGAAATCTATTTCTTCTTTTTAGTAATATATAGGACAATGAATTTGCTGGGGTTAAAGTCCATTTCCCATTTTTTCTCCCACTGCATTAAATTGTCTAGGTCTTCTTGCGGGGTTATACAGTCTTGCTTGTAATTTATAGCATAGTAAACGTCATTGTCATCTGCAAACAAACGTACTTGAGAGGTGATGGTGTTAGGAAGGTAATTAAAATATATATACGAAACAGAAGAGGGCCAAGCACCCATCCCTAAGGTACTCCTGACGTGACTGGTATTTCGGATGAGCATCCACCTTCTAACTTTCTGACTTTTTTCTACGATCTGCATATAAGAAAAGATTTCATCCACAAAAGGGTAGCATTGTTTACTCCATGTTCCTGCAATTTATACAAAAGCTTTAGGTGGCTAACTTTATCAAAAGCCTTGCGAGAGTCTAACAAAACTTGATCAATTTGTTTTCCTTCGGTAAGGTTTCTGACAAGATGGTCTGTCAGTTGTTGTAGCTTGGTTTCACATCAGCTGTAAGTCATAAAGAATATCATTTTTGTCAAAATGTTGGTTAGATTTGATGATACAATACGTTCAAGAACTTTACACAATATACATGTTCAGGATATAGGTCTGTAATTTGCAGGATCTTCTTTATTTCCTTTCTTAAATAACAAATAATCTATAAGCACTTAACGTTCTTTTATACTTTCCTAAGAAAGCATTTCTTTCACAAAAAACATTTTGTGAGAATGACACCACTGAAAAGGAGATGGCGGTATTGACATAGTTTATGCTTCGAAATATGTTGCAAATGCGCAAATGGTTTCGTTTCCAATAGCTTTTCGAGGTTTAGCGATATATTGTCTCCATCGGAATGATTTAAAGACCATTTATCTTGGTTTAGACATTTTCTAGCTATAAGCGTCATATAGTGGGGGAAACATATAAGTCTCTTGACTATAACCCTTTAATTTGAAGTGGAATATTCACTTGCATTTGTATGCCTTTCGTTAGAAGAATCCGACGATAAGGTCGTAACATTAGTTTATCCCAGTTAATGTTACTTTAGTCCGTGGGCCAGGAGGGGTCACCGTGCACTTCCTATGGGCTGTCCGAGAGTTGTATGGAAATGTTCACAGGACCTCCCTGAGTGATAATCAAGATGTTAACCGGAGATATTTTTGGTCCCGACAGTCATTCCCAGTGGTTTTCAAGATGGTAGCCAAGAATAAATTCATTTTACCTTTGATACACTTTAGAGGGATTTTTTTTTCATCTTTAATATTTTTAGGGGTCCAAAACATGTATATTTTGCATTCTGGTAAAATCCTTGATTACCTAAAATTATCTTTAGGATCCAAACTTCCGAAATCGGAGATGCCAACCAGTTCTAGATAAAAATTTTGCAAATTTTTCGATGAATACCATGGGATATTAGTATTCACCATGTACTACACCATAGATCAAATTGCAGAGTGCTATGATATTGTCGATATGACCTTCCCGAGTTCAAATCAAGTTCTTAACAGTCGATATTTTGGGTCCTGGCGGCTGTCCTTGATTTTTTTTCTAAAAAGCGGCTAATAGACTTATTTATTAATCAGGAGGTACAATAAAGGTATCTTTTTGATTTTAAATCATATGAAAGGACCAAAACATTTATATTTAACGTTCTTGGAACAATATCTATTAGTTAAAGGTAATTTGGATATCCAAACATCCTCTATGAGAGTTGGCAGCCAGTTTAAGATAGAACTTTAGCTTTTTTTGTTGCATTCTATGAAAGACGAAGGGTAACCATGTACTTTGCAAAAAGATATGAACATGAACATTTCCATACCACTCTCGGAGAGCCCTTAGGGGGTGCAGGGTGACCGCTCCTGGCCCAAGGACTACTACGTATCGGACGATAACCAACTATCTCCTTTTCATTTTTTGGTAAACGATGACGTATGTTGTGTTGCAAAATTATTCAAAATATTATTTGTTTAATTAAAGTAACTATGATGTTTTCGGTCGAAATTTTTGTGCATTGTTCGGAGCAATGATGTCACATTATCAAGTTTCTAAAAATCTTAGAAATGTGGGCATTAATGTTGCCGCAAAAAAGCGGATTGAGTCACGTTAAGTCGACGTCGTGACGTAGGTTTTTAAAACTGTTTGATCCACCGAAATCAGTATTTGCAAATTGCCCAAGATCAAACCTCGTGAACGTGGGTTGGATTCCAGAGATGGCACTCTTACAAACTATTGACTTGAGATTTGACATTTAAGAGTCCCTGTGTGTCTATCCTTACCCTCAAGCATGTTAAAGAATAAAGCGCATCTCAGTGGATGTTTAGTACTGTATTCTTACACGATCCCTTGTCAGAACATACCCTTACACGATCCCTTGTCAGAACATACCATCACTCATTTGGGTAAATGCTACGGAAGCCTCGATTCAAACGGTAATGCATAAAAAAGCCATGAAATAAATCACCCAGGGATCATTTTATAGTGTGGTTAAATACTATGTACATGATTTCAAAAGCTTTGTTTGAAATGTTCACTATCTTACAAATGATTTGATTATAAAGGAGAATTTCTTTGCTCTTTTCACGATTTTTAACTCCACTAGACGAAGTCAATCGGAACATCGCTCGGACTTTTCCATAAAATGAAAAGTACCTCGGACGTAAGTGTTGTAATTTTGGGCCATTTTTGGTGAACGAACGTCGTTCACCAGTGTTATACTATGTCAGGAAAGTACTGTAGGATGTTAATACATTCGAAATAAAGTAGTGCCTCTTAAGATTCAATTTAGTATCTTTCAAGATTTTTCTCCGCAAAATCACTGTTTATTTCGTTATTGGCGTGATACTAGTATTCTTCATCAAGTGAAGATAATGAAGATTCGCCTTGAAAAACACAAAATGATCTTGCAATTTTTATCAAGGGAATTTTTTATCGGCGTAAGAGCAAAGACAAAGTTTGTGTCTAAACACCGTAGAGACAGATACTATCTTTTCGACCCAATCCTTCGCTGGTGCAACTTTGCCGGAAACATGTGTTTAATTAGGTTGTGTCCTCTTGAACTTACATTCGGCAAGGCTCGGGCGATCTCCGACGTCTCCGATTTAAATGAAGGTTACAGAATCGGCCGAGTTGAGACGAATGACACATCAAGACACCTTGTGTTATTAGTAACGGTAATCCGGTTTTACATAACTTTTCAACACGCGACAGTCAGTCTCGAGACGGGGTTTAAGAGTTATTCGACACGTGTTTTACATGTACAACCTTTCTTGTACCTTTTATTTGAATAGGGATGAACGCCGCTATTAACATTTTCTGTAAAATTGCGGTGCCTGAAGTAGGGCTGAAAGGATACACTCGAATATTCGGTGAACCGAATATCTTCTTCCCAGCGAAAACGTATCGCATTCGTCTATCTCAGAAGCGAATATTGGCGCATAGCAAATGCGACAGGCCCGGAAGATATTTCATTGGGGCCATTCTACTTTGCATTTTTTTTAATCTGTAAAACCATATCAATTCAAAATTTTATTTGAAAATTAAATAAATGATAGCTAAATGTTCAACCCTAGGTACCACTCCAATTGACGAGTAGATATTGCCGTGGTCAAGGGGGGACCAGATCCGTCATGTACTTGTTTACAATTCGACAGGCGGGTTTAGTTGTTAAATTATTCTGGAAAAGTCATTGCGTTTTTTACAGAAATAAAAAAAATCTTAATCGATAAGTAAAAACTGGATCCATCCTTCCCAAAATACGTTTAGAATTGGTTAACTACAGTTTAAGCAAAAACTAGCTCCGAGCAGAAAAGCCTAATATCAGCCGCAATACTGTAATAAGATATTGAAAGTGAGTGATTTTACTGGCATTTAAACTCTTGAAGGTAAAAAATAGGTTCTCGTGCAAAAAATAAACCAACAATTGTAAGGATTCTCAATTCTTATTGGGCAGAAAGTCGCGAGGAAAAAAACATTGTATTATGCTTATACTATTTGTCAGACATACATGTAGTCATGCAATTGTGACCTCCCTTAAAAAAAATTCTTAAATTTCTTAAATAAGATTCTTTTTCGCATTTGTTGTGGAAATTAGGTTACAAAAATAATAATTGTAAAGACTTAGTTTAAAACACTATTAATAAGTTAACAAATCATAACTTTAAACAATGAGTACAGTTTAACTCAGGACTGACTGATATCCATAGATGTTTCTTTGGTTGGTACCCAAAGACCTTTTCATCCTCTGAAAAAAAACCAAAGATAGATTAAAAAAATTAAAGCAAATTCAACAGTTAATCTAATTGAAATAAGCTAAAACATGATAACAATTACTTTTGTAATAACAAATACCATTGAATATAGGTTGAAGGCAGTTTTAGATAGGATTAATTCTTTTTTTTCCATTTATGTTTTATAAATAAATTTACCTATTTCAAGTGTGTAAAAGAAATTTTCACAGAGTAACAACCCATATTCGAACAAGTATTATTCTTACAGGATTTTTTCCTCTCTTTCCCTTTCTTTGAATTTGCAGTGAAATTTCCGAATAACGAAAATTTTGTCGAGACAATTTCCCTATATTTTTTTACACTATAATTTCTCTTTTCTCATTGAATTCAATATATCACTCTAGAATGCAACCAGGTTCGTTCACTATCAGTACTTTCAGTGCTTTGATTTAGGTAATTCGGCTTTTGGTGGTGCTTCGGTTAATACGCTTGAAGAAAAAACAAACTCCCTAAATGCTTTCTGATCATACTTTTTGCATTTTATATTTTGATAACAAAACGCTGAAAAACACTACTTTAAAATGCCCAGTTTTAACCTTTCTAGGACTTTCTTTTTCGCAACATCATTTTGAGTAATGTTTGTGAAGTCACATAAACCCACGTGCGATATGACGCGCTTAAATGTCTGCGCCCTCATTATTTCCGAGGTCTATTCCGTAGAATCGCGGAAGGTTCCCGATTTGCCAGACTACTGTCGTGGCCTTGTGTCCGTCGATAGTGGGTCCACGCGTGCGTCCGTCCATTCAAGGTTTCTTTAAACTACTTTTCTGAAACAACTTGTTAGAATTTAATCAAATTTCACATGAACGATTATCAGGACAAGATCTTTCAGATTCCTTCATTAAATTCTGATCGGGTGAAAATGCTCTTTCATATTTCTTTGTTAATTCTGGCCGATTGAAAAACTTTTATATTATTTGCAGTCGTATCGTAACTGGGTGAAAAACCCTGGTTTTTTATATCAAGTCATCGAGTTATTTGAACTCTCTCTCTTATATTTCTTTCTGAAATTCTAGTCTGGCGAAAAATATTGTGCTATATGGACCGTCGAGTCTGATAGAATTTAAAAATGGTTGCATACATATATAAATATGAAATAATCCTTGCTCTGAAATGAATAATTGATTATTGATGATTTTTCGCCTTTACGTTATTTAGATAGAGCTACATGATTTATGTCCTTTTTAAGAGATATAATGATATAATTGAGAAAAACCGTCATTGCGATTTCTTTATTTCTTATCAATTTCTTTATAGAGATAGTGACATCGTGAAAATTAACATTCTTCTCAATCAAAACCGTTCTTAATCACTTACTCAGCGCTCCATTCACTCATTCTAAACATTTACTCATATCGATAAAAAAACGCTCCAAATGACTAGAAAGTATACAATCTACAGCTACATTCAAAATAAATATAAATGAAAAAAAGTCGAGATTTCACTGAAATCATTGAAATTGTCAGCGTCTGATTGGTTTTTTGAAGAAAAGGAAGCAATTTACAGAACTTTTATGCATATTTTATTAAAGGGAGGTAATGAACATGTCCAATTTTGTTCATTTTGAACAAGATTAGCGATACTAGATTTCATCACCTTTTTTCACTCAAAACTCGCTCCACACACTCATTCAATTTCATTCAAAATTCATTCGAAAATCATCCATCCTGTCAATTTATCTATGTTTTCAACTGTAACACTAATACAATTTTTGGCAGATTTTTATAAGACTTTCATCCTACATGTACTTTGTGTCATGTAAATTTCCGTATTCAAAGGCTTCCAGTTTATGTAAGTTTTTTTTCTTAGAGTTTTACGGAATAATACTTTTCTCCTCACAATGTGCATTGCGTATTTCTGCTGTTTGGCCATATGATGACGTGTTATGGAAAAAGGGGATCAACTATAAATTACTTGTTATCATAATTCCTCCTGAATTGATTTTAACGTTTGATAATGATTTGCTCGACAACACAATATGATATAAACTTGGCCATAAACTTGGTGGGTCGATAGTGCAAGAGTAGCGATTCAGGTCCTCTAGGGCCTCTTATAAATTTAACTATATGATGTGAAACTTCGATTCCTAGTCACGACAATTACCCTATCACAATAATTATTCTTTTTTGTGTATTTCACTAATTGGTTTAGAATCGAAGACCTAAGTGGTTGATTAGCTAGGGGCTCCGGAAGAATGTGGTGTTACTGCTAGTTCGAAAGATTTAGAATTCCATGGTTCAGAAGTCGCCGAAATATTACAGTTATAATATTTAAAGTAACGATAAAGAATTACAACTATTTTTTCGATGATGGAATAGAGAAGGCGGAAACAGTTACCCGATGACATAAGCGAAGAAGTATTTTCTTTAACCAAACCTTAGGCAGGTTGTGTCATTTGAATAAAGGAGCCTAAGATATTCCTAATTGGCTACCCCCCAATTATAATCATTGGCCATATATATTAATTTTACCAAATTTTTTAAAACAATTTCCTTCATCTCATAAATATTTTTATAAGATAAAACTTTTCTTTATCCTCCTTTTATTTTTTATCTCGATATTTTTTTAATTGAATACATATATCTTTATTTTTCATTCATCATATTTTTTTATCACACATTTTGACACATAGATATTTTTTAAGAACATAAGTCAAGTTATATAAATTTTAATTGATAATTATTTATCACTAATGAAAAATATTGTTTTTTTTTGTTTTTTTTTTTTTTTTACAATTTTGCAACACATCACACGCCATGGTCCATGAGCGCGTGTGTAGATTTGCCGGCACATGACATCATATATTTGACGATAACTGAAGATTGATTTACCGCTCAGATATTTGAGGTTTTTTTTGAAACTGTTTGTTCACGGTCACCAGAGAAACAGAATATCGTTGACTGCCTTGGTTCGAAACATTTCCGAATATCTAATTTCCGTCATGTAGAATGATCATAATGTCTTCAAGGGAAAAAATGTTTGAAAACAACCTCAGGTTGACCTCTTTTCGAACTTATCGCTTTTTCAAACAACTATTTTATTGAGTTCTCATATGGTCCTTTAAAGCTAAACATGTCTTATATGGGCCTCAAACATGACTTTATGATTTGAGTTCGAGTCAAGTTGACGCTACTAGGAATATAAAATGAGTCCATTTTGTCTGGAATACAATCGCTTTGAGTGGTAAAACAATTATTTTCTCCCAACGCACTTTCTGCATTGGGAGTGGTGAATCCTATGACCAAATCTGAAGAGTTAAAATTTCTTAAAAAGTTTTTCAGTTTGTAAAGATCGCCTGAATCACCACCAAGTGAAATGACGAACATGTTCCATGCAATTGTTTCTGTCGAACCATGACATAAGGCGCACTGTTTATTTTTAAAGTTTATCCGCTTATCGATTGAATAGACAGGGTGGAAGTTTCCCCATGGCGCCGCAATTGCATCTTCTCTACAAGACGGTTGTAATTTTGTTTTCGGAGAAGTGTTTAAAAAGCACCCACCGGCTGGTTCTTTTATTACGAAGTGGTATTTAACAACATCCGTAATTCTGCTTTCTTGAATAGAACTCATGCATTTGGTTTTTCCGTTGAACTGCCCTTCTACTGGAGAATGGAAGTGGACTTTGCAGCAGACACATCCTAGATGAATAAGAAAACAGAGGATATTGAATGAGTTGTCATGGAATACCGAATGTATAAAACGCGTTATCTATGAACTGATAAAAAAACGAGACTGTGCCGAGTTTTTATCTGTCATACAGGGGTGTTCCAGAAGTCTGTGAACTTTCTAAATATCTCGATAACTTTTCGACAGAAATCATTTGAATTTACAAATAATGAATTTAAACATTTAGGAGATAATGGACAATAAATTTTTCCCATCAATTTACATAACACGCTTATCAGGAGTTGTCATAGAGGCATACATAATGTCAAGCGGAGCACTGACTCATTTCATACTTAACGTCTATACATTCTGTTACTTAATCACCCGAAATATGACCTTACAGTCACATGAATTTCCCAGACTAACGCTCACTCACGCTCGGAAAACTTAAAAGATTGAAACAATTTCGTTGCTCGAATAAAGTGCCCTTCGTTGGTGGTGGTAGATAGATTTAAGCCAACAGGACTTCAGAAACAACGTCGGGTTGCATTTTCCGACTAATTGAAATTGATTCTAGGTGAAAGCAGAGGATTTAAAGCATTATCACTGACACGCATTTAAGCATTTCTTCATAGATATTTCATTAACAAAACATAAATAACAATTTAGTTCAAAGATTCAGATATTGAAGTTTACGAGGAGTAATTCAGAAATTCTTACAATGGCCTAACAACTTTCGCATTTCTAGCTTGTTCAGTATAAAGTTTGTTGAATGTGAAGTTAAGTATCTATGGAGAGCATAAATGTTATTTAAACTTCGATTCCTAGTCACGACAATTACCCTATCACAATAATTATTCTTTTTTGTGTATTTCACTAATTGGTTTAGAATCGAAGACCTAAGTGGTTGATTAGCTAGGGGCTCCGGAAGAATGTGGTGTTACTGCTAGTTCGAAAGATTTAGAATTCCATGGTTCAGAAGTCGCCGAAATATTACAGTTATAATATTTAAAGTAACGATAAAGAATTACAACTATTTTTTCGATGATGGAATAGAGAAGGCGGAAACAGTTACCCGATGACATAAGCGAAGAAGTATTTTCTTTAACCAAACCTTAGGCAGGTTGTGTCATTTGAATAAAGGAGCCTAAGATATTCCTAATTGGCTACCCCCCAATTATAATCATTGGCCATATATATTAATTTTACCAAATTTTTTAAAACAATTTCCTTCATCTCATAAATATTTTTATAAGATAAAACTTTTCTTTATCCTCCTTTTATTTTTTATCTCGATATTTTTTTAATTGAATACATATATCTTTATTTTTCATTCATCATATTTTTTTATCACACATTTTGACACATAGATATTTTTTAAGAACATAAGTCAAGTTATATAAATTTTAATTGATAATTATTTATCACTAATGAAAAATATTGTTTTTTTTTTGTTTTTTTTTTTTTTTTTACAATTTTGCAACACATCACACGCCATGGTCCATGAGCGCGTGTGTAGATTTGCCGGCACATGACATCATATATTTGACGATAACTGAAGATTGATTTACCGCTCAGATATTTGAGGTTTTTTTTGAAACTGTTTGTTCACGGTCACCAGAGAAACAGAATATCGTTGACTGCCTTGGTTCGAAACATTTCCGAATATCTAATTTCCGTCATGTAGAATGATCATAATGTCTTCAAGGGAAAAAATGTTTGAAAACAACCTCAGGTTGACCTCTTTTCGAACTTATCGCTTTTTCAAACAACTATTTTATTGAGTTCTCATATGGTCCTTTAAAGCTAAACATGTCTTATATGGGCCTCTGCATGACTTTATTCAATTTCCAACAATTTCATATATTCGCAAAGCAAAGACTCTGACCAGCCTGTGCATCCGCGTTTAGAAGATAGATAGGGTCCCAAAGTATCTGTAGACATTCAGGTAACTTTATATTTACAGTATGTGGTTGTCTACGCCTCTTAGTGTTTGCACCTTACAAACATTTCAAATTGTTGGAAATGTCACGCACAGGCTCATATCTTTTCATAGAAGAAATACTTACGGACTCGTCATCAGGAATACATGCCAAATACTTTATGGACGGCTGTCTAGTCGCATCAATAGTCGATTCGATATACCTATAGTCCAGTAGAGAAGCCAATGGCTTGTCTTTTAAGTCGCGAAAGTCCGAAATTTTACATTTAACCGTATCCCCTTCTTTGTCTATAAAATCGTTGCAAATTGCACAGAATATATTTTTGAATTGTTCATTCTGTGTGCGATGGTAGGGCAAAAATGGTCCATGCAAACATGACTTTATGATTTGAGTTCGAGTCAAGTTGACGCTACTAGGAATATAAAATGAGTCCATTTTGTCTGGAATACAATCGCTTTGAGTGGTAAAACAATTATTTTCTCCCAACGCACTTTCTGCATTGGGAGTGGTGAATCCTATGACCAAATCTGAAGAGTTAAAATTTCTTAAAAAGTTTTTCAGTTTGTAAAGATCGCCTGAATCACCACCAAGTGAAATGACGAACATGTTCCATGCAATTGTTTCTGTCGAACCATGACATAAGGCGCACTGTTTATTTTTAAAGTTTATCCGCTTATCGATTGAATAGACAGGGTGGAAGTTTCCCCATGGCGCCGCAATTGCATCTTCTCTACAAGACGGTTGTAATTTTGTTTTCGGAGAAGTGTTTAACCCTTTGCTGTTTAATCCCTGCTTTTTACGTGCCTGTGATTTTATGATTGAGAAATCATTGTGAAAAAAGAAGAAATTGCTTCTGACAAGCAATTTCTTCTTTTTCCACACTATTTTCTACCATACCGAATGGTTATTTTTCAAACTAAATCCACTTTAAATTTTCGTCTGCAAAACCTTTGAATTTGGACAGGTCCAAAATTTTGTAAAACAGGAAAGGGTTATAAAGCACCCACCGGCTGGTTCTTTTATTACGAAGTGGTATTTAACAACATCCGTAATTCTGCTTTCTTGAATAGAACTCATGCATTTGGTTTTTCCGTTGAACTGCCCTTCTACTGGAGAATGGAAGTGGACTTTGCAGCAGACACATCCTAGATGAATAAGAAAACAGAGGATATTGAATGAGTTGTCATGGAATACCGAATGTATAAAACGCGTTATCTATGAACTGATAAAAAAACGAGACTGTGCCGAGTTTTTATCTGTCATACAGGGGTGTTCCAGAAGTCTGTGAACTTTCTAAATATCTCGATAACTTTTCGACAGAAATCATTTGAATTTACAAATAATGAATTTAAACATTTAGGAGATAATGGACAATAAATTTTTCCCATCAATTTACATAACACGCTTATCAGGAGTTGTCATAGAGGCATACATAATGTCAAGCGGAGCACTGACTCATTTCATACTTAACGTCTATACATTCTGTTACTTAATCACCCGAAATATGACCTTACAGTCACATGAATTTCCCAGACTAACGCTCACTCACGCTCGGAAAACTTAAAAGATTGAAACAATTTCGTTGCTCGAATAAAGTGCCCTTCGTTGGTGGTGGTAGATAGATTTAAGCCAACAGGACTTCAGAAACAACGTCGGGTTGCATTTTCCGACTAATTGAAATTGATTCTAGGTGAAAGCAGAGGATTTAAAGCATTATCACTGACACGCATTTAAGCATTTCTTCATAGATATTTCATTAACAAAACATAAATAACAATTTAGTTCAAAGATTCAGATATTGAAGTTTACGAGGAGTAATTCAGAAATTCTTACAATGGCCTAACAACTTTCGCATTTCTAGCTTGTTCAGTATAAAGTTTGTTGAATGTGAAGTTAAGTATCTATGGAGAGCATAAATGTTATTTTGTTTTACAGAATTTTCTTTCGAGGCCCAAGAATACTTAACCATACAAACATATGCATGCTTAGGCGGAGAAGCGGAAAAAATATTGAAAATCAAGTTTTCTTTAAGTTTTCTTTAAGTTAAAATCCCTTGACTCAATGTAATAAGATGCAAATAGAAAATTATTTTTCGTGTTTTCAGGCTTCTTACGGACACATGGTATTTTTAATAATACAGAATATTCGAGGGAAAAATGACAATTTACAACCAAAACATGAATGCCGTTTATTTTTAGAATTTTGTCATGATCCATGTTATTCACAAACCCAAACACTACAGACGATTTAGACATTCAAAGAGAATCAGGCTTCATGAGAGAATCAGAATGTTCTAATGAAGTTTCAACGAAAGGACTTTTCCTAATTGATTCCTATTATTGTCCCTAAATAAAGGTCCTGCACCTGGGTCTCTACTTTACTAAAAATATCATGCATAAAGACATTGTTGACAAATTGGTTTTCAACTGGTATGTGGATAATTTCTGCAATTTTGTGTATCACGCACAGAAAGGTATGAGAAAAAGTGGAGATTGTGTAGAAAAGAGTTAATAATGATGTCCCATTTGACGTTCTTGCTCCGCCGCCTTCCTTCGTGTGGGTATCTGTCTTGATTTATGCAATTTACAGCCCCCATAAAATGTAAACATGAAAAAAATTCCTCATTTATTACACAGATGATGATTAGAATCATGTTTAATTTTTATTTTGCTCCTTTTCTTTTATTCTAAATAGGTGTTTTAATAAGACATGTTTTGGTGGATCTTTAACAGTGAAACAATATTTAAATCAAAGTACTGAATGTACTGATAAGTTGGAATGCGTTCAAGAGACTATGACATCAAGCCACTAACGAAGCTGACGCCTCCCGCCCAGGTGATCACATAATACGTCTCGACCTTTGATTAAAAATTTCACCAAACCGCGTTAAAGTATGCGGTAGGTCAGATGACTTGGAACATTTTGTAAAAGTTTCATCAAAATCGGTCCATAAATGAGGGAGGAGTTGTGTTAACAAGGTTTTTTTTTTACATGAAGGCTCTTTTTCCATGACGCGACTGAAACTACCAAAACCTGACTTTATGCGCAAGGTCAGGTAATCAGGAACATTATGTGAAAGTTTCATCCATATCCAACTTGAAATTTTGGAGGAGTTGTGCTCACAAGAAAAGTAGACGTACGTACGGACGGACGCAGACGGTTAAGATGACGCCTATATAAGACCGCCTCCATCTGCGTATAAAAAATAAAATCCGAGAAAATACTATGCTTGCACAGCCAAAATCGCAAAATTCAAGACTAGCTTAGGTAACGCAAATTAATGCGTAAATTTAACGATACATGTTTTTTGAAAGCCAAAAATGTTTCATGAAAGCCAATTTCAATCGTGCGATTGCGATACGATCAAATTTCGGTCGTAGGACCTCACTTGCACGTGGTCCCTGAGGGCAAAACACGTGGGGTTGGTAAACTCGTTCAGATATTTGATAAAAACGAAGGCTGTAGTTAACTTGTGATAATCTTCAATTATATTTAAAGGATTGCGCACGTGCGTATTTTTGCACAAGTGAATTTATGTATTAGCAATTTTAAAGAAAATGGACAAAAGCATAAATAGAAGATAGATGTTTGCCTATAGACCCGCAATTTAGAGTGAGTGATCAAAGGTAAATTTTGTCAATACAGGTAGAGACAAAATTGACCTTTGATCTTTCACTTAAACTTGTGAATCTATACCTTCATCGATCCTTGCTGCGTCCACCATCAAGAGAAATTGTCGCTCGATTTGGAAATAGGGTTCCGTTTTTTAAGAGAAGTAATAAAAAGAGAATATTTGCTGGATCGGGTTGTAAATACAGATAAATAATCTGCAGATTTTGCGCGTTTCTAATAATGGTTTACGAAACAATAAGATGAAAAAACATTTGAACTACGGTATTTTGTTGAAGTGTGTAAATAAGTTCGTTCAGAAAGAGAAACTAGACCTCTAAAAGAAGTTATAACATAATTCTACGAAAAACAGGCCGCGACGTTACCAAATAAGCTGATTGTGCTATTGCCACAATTCTACGAAAAACAGGTCGCGTATTACCAAATAAGCAGATCACGTGATTCGACAGTGCTGTTGTCAATAGCTTACTTTATTGAACTTGACTTATCACATGATTTCCAAATATAGTAATGCAAACATTTGCTACTAGTAAATTCGTACGCAAGTTTCAATAAATTTCGTTTAAAACATAATTTAGCGTGTTAATAATTTACATGAAGTGATAGTTGTGTAGTTTTTCAACATTATTACTTCTTCATGAAATAAACTGTATGTCTATGTCAAGTTGAGATATACGAAATAGGCCGTAGTGTATTCACATCCTGTTCACGTGATATGTGTTACCAAAAAACCCGAAATGAAATTATCTTGTGTTCATTTTGCGGTTTTGTTAAATCTAAGTTGGAATTGCTCCGCATTCCAACTTAAAAAGCATGGGAAAAGAACAATCATTTTTGTGAACATAAGCCCTGCCACTCATAAATATGGGCAAACCAAAGTTCTACCATGCAGAGAGTTAGGCAAGGAATCTCCTGTGAAAGTTGAAATTGGTCCAATGGTTTAAGAGAAGAACAATTTATATTGTAAATAAGCTCCGTCTTGCCACGCCCATATTAGGGGGTCAATCAAAATGTCTTGAACAACCTTCGAAGAGGGTCACCCAGGGAACATTCATGACAAGTTTCATCGAAATCGGGAAAATGGTTTGGGAGGAGGCGTTTTCTAAAGATTTATCTTGTGAAAAAAGGCCCGCCCTGCCACGCCCATATCGAGGGGTCAATCCTAATTTCATAAACAACTTCAGAAGTGTGTAACCAACAGTCTGTCAAGTTTTATTAAAATCGTGTAAATGGTTTGGAAGGAGAACATTTTTAAAATTTATATGGTGCAAATAAGCCCTACCCTGCCCCGCCCATATCTAGGAGTCAACCCAAATTTCATTTCCAACTGTAGAAGTAGGTCAACCTAGGATCTTTCATGCAAACTTTCATATACATTGTAAATATGACTATTGGGTTGGTAAGAGAAATTAGGAGTTATATAGTGAAAATAAGCCCCGTCCTGCCAAATTTGGGGGTCAATCCAAATTTCTTGAAGAACTTTAGAAGAAGGGCACCTAAGGATCTTTCGTGCCAAGTTTCATCGGGCATAAGTTTTCGAGGAGAAGATTCTTAAAGACATTAAAGTAAAAATAAGCCCCGCCCTGCCACGCCCATTTCTAGGGATCAATCCAAATTTCATGAACAGCTTTAGTACACGGTCACCGAAATATCATTATTAAGGTCAATAAATGGGGTCAAAGGTCATCGGGTGCAAAAGGGAGTAAAATTCAATAATTGTTGCATATAGGCTATGAATGACGGGCATTTTTAAGCTGTGCGTATTAGAATCACATTGAAAAGCCTTTATTCTATAGACTAATTCTTTTCTCAACATCATACGCAATTATCTTGATATATTCGCCCACCTGTCTATTATTATAATCAGTTTTTAAAGGAGCCGAATGAAGAGCTGTGTTCAATTTTTCAGTTTGTCTATCAAAAAAAAAAAAAAAAAAAATAAAAATAAAAATATATAAATAATAATAATAATAATAATATGTCGTAAGCTTTTCTTGTGCGATTTTTTTGTTATCTTTATCTGTTTTGGGTAAATATAAACTTTTCACAATAGAAAATAATATCTTTAATTGCAAGCACTTATCCACTGACTATCCATGTAATGGTGAAATACGTTACTTTTAAATACTCCATATAGAAAACGTTATTGTGACTAATAATTTGTATTCTTTAACAATTTTTTTGTGTTCTTTTTATTTTGGGCAAATCTAACTTTCGCAACTTGATATTATGTTTATAATTGTTACCAGTTATACCATGACTACCAGGGTAATTGTAAAATACGTTACTTTTAAATACTCAACATAGGAAATAATATTGGGCATTTCACCTGACAATTTTAACAATACTCTTGATAATAATCATACTGATCAATAAAGCTGCATCTAAAAAAGTTTATCAAATTTCGAAATGACTAATTACAAATTATAGACGTAACGAAAAAAGGGTAAAATACGTTATATCCCAGAATTTTGGTGTTTAACTTCGCATGTATTTCAGTTCAGACTTTCATTTTTTTGTATTATTTTTGTGTTTAAGGCCGCTAAATTTCTCATAGAAGCGTTGTTCCAAAACAAATTATGAAAGAATATAGAATTCCTTTGTAATCGACAGATCTACGTTACCGCGGAAGAACAATGTAACGAATGTAATTGTCTTATATGTTACGAAATGTGATCCTACTATTTTGTCAAATGGTTTTAATCTTTTATCTGTATCAAGAATACCTCTTTTCATTGCTTATTGGGTGGGTATAAATTTCTAGAAGGATATAAGAGTAAAAATGCATCTTTTGTTACATCATCTTATACATCCATATAACTATACGAATGCAACCTACATGTATTGCTTGTTTTATGTAAATGAAATTGATTTATGGAGACGAGACCAATCAAAAAAGTTTTGTCAGTGCGTATCACCGGAAACTGCCAATACTGTATTAAGAGAGTTATAACTGATGAAAAATCGATCACTTTTTGCCGAAAGAATATATATCTTACGGTGAAACCTTGGTAGCGAGATACGTTGATCCTTTAAAGAATAACGAAATTTGAATTCCGCATTAAACAAAAACATGGTCTTTATGATCAAACGTTGCCATTTCGGAGAAAAAAGACTTTAGAGCAAAATATATGTATCATTACAAGCTACATCGATACAAATTAAAATGGCGTTTTGAAAAAAATCTAAGCGTTACATCTTCCGTTTTATATACGAATATAGCCGCCACCATAGCGCAGTTAGTTAGGCATTAGGCTTCCATTCTGGAAGTCGTGGGTTCGATCCCCGGTGGCAGCAAATATCCTTTCCGACGTTTGTCTCTCACCAATGGGTAGATAATCGTAAACCTATTTGAGATAGCAGTCGGAGGCTAGGAAAGGGTGTAATGGTAGTACAGGTGAAAGAAATACCAGGAATCCATTGTTAGGTGCTCCGGCCGCCGCGATATAACTGCAAGATTGTTGAAAGCGGCGTAAAACCCATACAAACAAACAAATTTATATACGAATAAGAGTCATGAAATGTGACCCACAATATTACAGTTTGTTTTGAACATAACAATACTTATGATATATTGAGAAAAAAATCTGTCAAAATGCAACTTCACAATGCACAATTTAAAAGACTTAAAAAGTGGATGTTCCTTGGGTCAAGCTCTACCAAAGCTGGTCAAATAAATGGAACCAAACCTTAACTCTTCCTTAACGCTTAACAAAAAGGGTAGAAATAGAAAAATCTTTAAAAAAAACTTCTTCTTTGAAGCCAGAAGGCAGACAGCTTAAATGTTTGGTATAAAGCATCATCTAGTTAACCTCTACCAAGTTCGTTCATATTATGACCCTGGGATCACATTCGGGTTCCATCCGGGCACAACCCTTTTAACATACATGCAGAATCAAAGACCGAAAATACCTAAAAATCTTCTTCTCTGAAACCAGATGGCAGACAGCTTTCATATTTGGTATGTAGCATCATCTAGTGGATCTCTACTAAGTTTGTTCATATCAAGGCCCTTGGGTCATGTTTGGGCACCACACGGGCTCATTTCATATAAACGGCCGCCATCATAGCGCAGTTGCTAGCGCGTCGGAATGTCAATCTAGAGGTCCCAGGTTCAAACCCCGACGGCGGCACTCATTCTTTCCGACTATTTGTCCCTCACCAATGGGTCGATAATCGTAGACCTATGTGAGATAGCAGCTGGAGGCTTGGAAAGGATGTGGTGGTTGTACTGGTGAGAGAAATTCCAGGAAACCATTGTTAGGTGCTCCAGCCGCCGCGATATAACTGAAAAAATGTTGAAAGCGGCGTTAAATCCCATTCAATCAATCAATCATTTCATATTAAGAACCTAGGTTCATATTTAGGCTCTGAATGGCACCCAACTCCTTTTTACATAGACACCAATGAGGAAAACTTAAAAAAAACAGAAACCAGATGGCATTGACTTTTCTTAATAGTTTCATTCAATTGAATTTCATCAAGTTTATTCATTACATGCCCCTTTGTTCACATAAGGGCTGTGCCAGGGCATATCCTTTTTTGTCTTTGCTGATTGGTATTGATTTTATGTAGAAAATACCAAGTTGTTGACATCTGCCTATTTAATTGATGTGCTGTCCAAGGGGTCACTTGCAAAGTGACTCAGGTGAGCGGTCTAGGACCATCATGGTCCTCTTGTATTAGTTATTTATGGAGTATGTAACTATTTCGTCTGCATATTCTCATAAGATATTAAGTGGTATCTTTGAGATTGCCTATTGCAGCTGTCAAATCTATATTATTGCATACCGCTGTAATTTGCTTACCTATACATCTTTGAAATTCGTGATACTATTCATAACACGGAATCTATTTTCTAGTATTCTACATGATACACAGTAGCAGTGAATATTTGAAAATACGAAAGAATACTTTTCAAGACAAAGTATTTCATTTTATATTTACTGTCTCGACTGCCTCGTTTGTCTTGTGCATAGAGTATAGGTCCTCGACTCGTGATCTAAAGGTCCGTTATTTGAGTCCAACATCGCCGGGACTGTTTATAGGCAAGAAACTCAATAGTCTGGGCCAGTCAGCCAAGATGTAGAATTGGGCAGCATTTGGGTTAAAGTCACAGAAACTCTCTCTAAGGGCCGTGTAAAGACATTGATTGAGTGTATGTTAAGGTGAATGAAGTTGAACAAGTTTTTTTATGCTTTAATAAATGTAAAAAATTAACTAACAGATATCTTACAAACAAATGGTTAACGGCAATATAAAATTGGCGCGAGACTCCACATATTGTAGATTTTGAAATAAATGAAAGAGACCGAGTTAAACATTCCATTAAATACAATTATAACGTATCTTCTAATTATCAATTCAAGATTTTATGGGTACACCCCACAAAGAAATTCTCTTAAGTTGATGTTTAATCCAATGCAATACATATACTTGAAGACATAACTCACTTTCATTGATATACTTCACTTAATTAAATGTAACATACTTAATAAATGAGCTGCGAGTCACTTTGAGATGCCAAATGTTAATAACTAAGATTTCAACAGCGTAAAACATACTAATTTACACTTATCTTTTAAAGATATTCGAATATCACACAATTTTCTTAGGTTCGAGACATTTTGAAAATAACAAGAAGAATTAAAATAAGGAAATGAAAGAAGCTGTAAACTTTGATAACTTTATATATTGTATCTTCTTTTAAATCTATTCTTAGTGGGTAACGTATTTAACATATATTCATAAAAATTGAAACATTATCTTATTCACAAGAGTTTTCAAATCACAACTTGTCATAATTATTTCTTATTAATTTACTTTGCTTATTACAAAATCTCATGTTGTTTGTCCAAACATATGTGTACTTATACATAAGGACGATTTATCCCTTTTATAGGCTGAAGAGTATAACGTTATTAACAAACATTCGTTTTGTAACTTTTTGAGACAGCATTGTTTATATGTTAATGAATCTAAGACATCCTCAAAATACGAATTAAATGTTGACGTTGGTTTACATAGGGTTTAACAACGCTTCCTGTCTAAAATCATAAAACAGTTGTCTGTTTAGCAAGGTAAGTAAGCTGTTTAAGTCCAGTTAAGGGTTAAAATATGACCTAACAGAATATAACCCAACACCAAATGCTTTTAAAATTAGGAACGAATATCCCCATAATATTAGATGATGCTGAAAAAGTTTTTTTTTTCTATTCAAAGACGATTCTTATATCAAAAACAATTATACCCATAGAATTCTCTTACGTGAAATGTACTTGGTGACCTTTGACCTCGATTGTGACCTCATTTACGATTTTATTTTTGGGCAACAGGGCAAATTCTGTTCAGGGATGATTGCTGAAGCTATTAAGCCTGGTGAGACCTTATGCCGCAAAAGTGCCCACACTTCGAAAATTTTCGGTCTAAACCACCAGTCTATATGCGAGGGAAAGGTTTTTAAAGTTTAATACAGTACAAATTAGCCCCGCCGTACCATGCCCATATAAAAGAGTCAATCAATATTTCTTGAACAACTTTAGAAGAGGGTCACCAAAGAATTATTCTTACCAAGTTTCGTTGAAATCGGGTAAATGGTTCTGGGAGGAGAATATTCTTAAAGATTTATCTTGTCCAAATCAGTCCCGCCCTGCCACGACCATATATGGCGGTCAATCCTCATTTCTTAAGCAACCTCGAAAGAGATTCCCCCACAGACAGTCAGGTTTTATCAAAATCGGGTAAATGGTTTGGAAGGAGAACATTTTTTGATTTCATATAATGCAAATAAGCCCCGCCCTGCCTCGCCCATATTTGGGAGGCAATCCAATTTTCATAAACAACTGTAGAAGAGGGTCAACCTAGGATCTTTCATGCAAACTTTCATATAAATATGACTATTAGGTTGGTAAGAGAAATCACAGTTTATATAGTGAAACAAGCCCCGCCCTACCACGCCCTTAATTGGGGGTCAGTGCAATTTTCTTGAAGAACTTTAGAAGAATGGCAATCAAGGATCATTTGTGCCAAGTTTCATTGATATTGGGCAAAGGGTTTTAGGAAGAGATTCTTAAAGACATTAAAGTGAAAATAATGCCCGCCCTGCCACGCCCATATCTAGATGCCAATCCAAATATCAGGAACAACTTTAGAAGAGGGTCACCCAAGGATCATTCATAATACGTTTTGTTGAAATCGGGCAATGGTATGGGACGGAAAGAATTTTTAAAAATATAAAATGCAGCGCAAATAAGCCCCGCCCTGCCATGCCCAAAGGGTCACCAAAGAATTATTTATCCCAAGTTTCGTTGAAATCGGGTAAATGAATAGGGAGGAGGATATTTTTTAAACATTTTATAATGAAAATAAGTCCCGCCCTTCCACGACCATATTTGGGGGTCAATCCTGATTTCTTAAACAACTTCTGAAGAAAGTAACCCACGGCCTACCAAGTTTTTTTAAAAATCAGGTGAATGGTTTGGGAGGAGAACACTTTTAAAGCTTTATATCGTGCAAATAAGCCCCGCCCTGCCTCACCCATATTTGGAAGTCAATTAAAATTTCATTAACAACTGCAGAAGAGGGTCAACCTAGGATCTTTCATGCAAACTTTCAAATAAATAAAACCATTGGTTTGGTAAGAGAAATCACAGTTTATATAATGAAAATAAGCCCCGCCCTGCCACGCCATTAATTGGGGGTCAAGCAAAATTTCTAGAACAACTTTAGAAGATGGGCATCCAAGGATCATTTGTGCCAAGTTTCATTGAATTCTGGCAAATGATTTTGAGGAGAAAGTTCTGATAGACATAAAGGGAAAATAATGCCCGCCCTGCCACGCCCATATTTAGGTGTCAATCCATTTTCATGAACAACTTTAGAAGATTGTCACCCAAGGATCATTATCGATACGTTTCATCGAAATCGGGCCAACGGTTTGGGAGGGAAATATTTTTAAACGTTAAATACAGTGCAAATAAGCCCCGCCCTGCCACGCCCATATAATGAAGTCATTCAATATTTCGTGAACAACTGTAGAAAAGGGTCACCAAAGGATTATTCATGCCAAATGGTTTGGGAGGAGATTATTTTTTTTATAAGAAAATAAGTCCCGCCCTGCCACGACCATATTTGGGGGTCGATACATATTTTATGAACAACTTTAGAAGAAGGTCACCCAAGGAAAATTGTACGTAAAATGTACGTATAGTTTCTTAATACAAATGAAATTAAACAAAAATATATTGTCTTCACGTCTTATCAAAAACAAAAATTCGACTAACCTTTGCAGCAAGGGTTTCTCATAAGGCCTCTCCATTTGTCTGTCTCATTCATAGAACCGTCACAATCCTCTGTTGCTACACACAATGCATTGAAGTATTTCACAACTTCATTCCATTTAAATTCATCTGCACAATTTTCTCGAATTACGAGAAAAAGAAACAGCAAAACAATTATTATTTCAAATATCCCTTTGTTTTCATTTTTTACTCCCATAATTGCCATAGTAGATTAAAAGGATTTACATTACTCCAAGTCATCGATTAGGTAATACGGGAAAACCTATATTTTCATCCTACTTTCGGCTTTTTATCGTTTTCTCAAGTCAATTTTATGATATACTTTTGTTGTTATAAAGAAGGCAAATTAATTTCGTCCTTGGGATTAAATGAGAAAGAGAGAATGTATTACAGTTAAAAACATAGTGAAATTTACACCAATTCCGATCAAAATAGTTCTTATTCATTCACTTAGCGCTCCATTCATTCATTCCAAACACTCACTTAAATCGATAAAAACGCTTCGAATTCACAAGAAAACACTTAAAAATCGTTCAAGACTTTCAGCAACAAATTCAAATCAATTCAAGCTGGTGTGGACTTACAAGTGTCTGATTGGTTCACGAAGACGTAGAAACAGAAAAGTGCGTTTATTTTATTAGAGGGGGGTAATTAATATCGCTAAATTTGTTATCTTGAACAAAATTAGCGATATTGGATCTTCTCCCTTTAATTTCACTCAAAACTCGCTCCACTCAATGATCCAGTATCATTCCGATATCATTCGAAAATCGTTCACCTTGTCAATTTCACAATGTTCTTATTTGTTTAACAAGAGCAATAGAAAATAATTAGTGTTTCTTTCGTCGTCTTTATAAGTAAGGTGCTCAAAAAGCGTTTGATTAATTCATTAGAGATTGTTTGTTCAATTGAGAACTAGATTATATTTCAAACGCATGGAAGTTATAGCATTACGTCGATAAATCAAAAATCTTGAATTCCTGTCTGTCTACTTCGAAATATTATCACAATTAACCAAGTTTCAAAAGAACGCACCGGCAGTAATATTTATATAATTTGCTTTCTTTATAAGGAACCTAATTCACTTATCAACGTTTGTTATTTGTTTGTCTTTTGAGGAAAACTACACAAAAGCGGTAGCAGTTCGTTAAGATTCTAATTAACTGGCTTACTTTGACCTATACAGCGTCGCTAATTATAACATATGTAGACAAATTGAAAATTTTCTGTAGGTGTTTACTTTCTCGCAGATGTGACAGTACTAATTAGGAATTAAGGGAAGGGGGAAAGTGATCATCATTAGTCTTCTTAAATCAACTAGAATTGGATAACACCTGATGATCGGTTGATCCAATTTGACAAAAAAGAAAACCATAGGATAGATTAGTTCCTTATAAACTTTAGCAAAATGGGTTTCGTTATTCAAGAATCCAACTTTGTTGCCAGTTCTATTAATCAAAACCGTTTGTGGTCGACCCAGAACTCGTAGCTACCGTCTATTTTACCTAACGTAACAAGTTTTGCGTTTCCAAACGATGTATCGTATTGGGATCGACACAAAAGAAAGAACAAATTAAAAACCTTATTTGTAATACAACCTAAATACGTAATCGACAAACGAAATCACTTTTCAGCCGAGTGATTATACAGACACTTTTTTTAATGTTTACGTAATTAGTTTCTTCAGTCAAAAATTCAAACATCGTGCTATCTCTGATTTAAGATATACTTGTTGAAAATCAAAAGCCCCGATAAACCTTGAAACGAACCAAGCTTTCTTGTTAGTTTATTGTTTTGTTTGTTTTTTTTTTATTTTCTTTGTTTGTTTGTTTGTTAGTTTTTTTGATTTTGTTTTTTTTTTGTTGTTGTTTTTTTACTTATTTCAATACTCAACATTGTAGGTAAACTGTGGATAATAACTTGTGATATGTTTATACAATGAAGGAGCACAATGAAAATTAAACTTAGTATTTGTGACTTGTGACGCGAAAGGGAACATCTGGGAAGCGCGTAAAGTGTCGACCCTAGTTGGACTACGCGGATAGCGCAGACTGACAAGGATCGAATTTTTTCGTACTTTGCTTATTTTCTAATTCAATAATAATCAATTTACCTTTCAGAGAAAAAGTATTTAATCCAACCTCTGTTTGATCTATGCTGAACCCAATATCAATTTAAAATATATATTTTTCCCAGAGTTCCTCGGCGGTTCCTTTTCGCGTTTGTTTGTGGACTTTAACTATTATATTCTTTATACTACAGAAGGAACAGACGAACAGTAAAAAATAAATACCAGTTCTGTTTGATTTCAAAGAGAAATGTAAAATCGAGAGGGACTACCATTCTCCAAATACTACTTTGGGTGAAACGAATAGCCTAGCCAAAATCAATTGTTACAAAGGTACGTCATTTTTCCATTTCGTTACCAGTCACGTGATAAAGAATCAACAGCCCTCAGTAATTTTACGGAATAGACCTCGGAAAAAAATAAGGGAGCGCCCATGAACGCGCTACGGTTTGGATGTGTTAAATGACTTGAAAGGCAACGAAATTCCCGCTAAAGATGGTGCTGAGTATATAAAAATCAAGGAAAAATTATAAGCGGCCATATTTTCATTTCATATTAAAACGCATTATATTACAGTTGTGTCGTCAAATTATATTATGCTCGAACGTTTTTTTTTTTTTGTTTTGTTTTTTTTTATAGAAGATCGGAAAGCCTTCACGAGATTTGTTTTTTTCTTCAAACGTTAGAATCGAAATACCAACAAGAACCGAACCACCTACAAAATGACCAAAAATTTCCGAGACAACCTTCATATTATGGAAAAGTCTGAGCGATGTTCCAAATGGCAACTTAGAATTACAATTAAAGAAAACGCGAATAACTTCATCGTACTATTTCTTCTGTTAAATGCTACGAAATTGTTTCAAACACTGCAATAAATACTAGAAAGTAATTGATCCTTATAATTTGATTATAATTTTCTATCCTTAGCGGTCATATATGTATAATACTGTGTTAAACGATGTATTGATAAATAATTTGATGAACATGGTTTTGTTTGTTATTTCAATATTGGGTTAATTCACCGTTTTTACGTGCGTTAACATTTGCGCCTCGGGCGATAAAGCATTTTGAGGGTCTCTGCAAAAATTAAAACCTGAAAAAACGCGAATTGACACTATTTTTGCATAAAAAGCAAGACTTAAGTATCTATTCAAACAGAAATAGCAAAATAATTCATAGAAACGTTTAAAACTAGCTCAAACAGTTAAAATATGCCGGGAAAATACGTTATGCGTTGCGCCGTCACTTTTGTTTATACCAACAATGCTTGGTAAATTAATGACGTCAAAAAAAATAATAAATAACGCGGGAATAGGATCAACGTCTTTATTCATGCTCTTTATCAATGTTAAACAAAACTGATAAAGTGTATAGGCCTCGACTAAGATATTTAAGTAAAAAAAGCTGGGCGTTAACGGCACGTGAATTAACATTTCAATCCACGTTTTCTCTAGTTATCGCCCTGGTTCTTTCCGTTAACGTTTGCCTATAACGACCCGAAAACGTACATTTTACGCTATTATGTAGATTGACTTCGTTTAGGCGACCGGACCCTTCAACCATGGATTTCTTGTTTGTACCGTGCTATTCTTTCCGAGTCGATGGCATGGAAGACTTACTGATGGTGTTTGTTGTTAATTCCAAATAACCGAATAATTTACCTCGAGGTATTTAAATATTTAATTTACGTAAACTTTTATTCTAAAGGTTGCCTTTGTGAAAATTGTGATGATAATGTGAACCCTGAAAAAGTGCACTTTGGATTAACACAATGTATAAAGACAGTGGAAGATGTAACTGACGAAAGAAGGTATCGTTTTGTTATTGACGAACCAACAGGTAACTAAAAGCCAATTCCTTTTATCCTTGTATCTTATAGCACTAATCAGAAATTAACAAGACTCTTGAACACCATAATTAGTGTTTGAAATGATAATACATACTCAACTGCTATGCTCTTTTAGAAAATTTGCCTAACTAATGGGCGTTCACGACGAAAAATATATACCCCTCTCCTTCACCTACATTTGTAAAAAATATGAGAATCTTACTGAAAAATTCTGAAGTAAACATTTTGAAGAAGCTTGATCCAATTTGATGTCCTGAAATTGTCAGCCCCCTACTTTCAAAACTGAATGAACAGAAATAGGTGGTCTCGTACAGACGCGAAAGCATACTGGGGATTGAAAAAGGCGTACTGTGGATTGCTTTTTGTTAG
Organism: Fragum whitleyi; assembly: GCA_948146395.1. Classification (NCBI taxonomy): domain Eukaryota; kingdom Metazoa; phylum Mollusca; class Bivalvia; order Cardiida; family Cardiidae; genus Fragum; species Fragum whitleyi. The sequence goes on along the minus strand of OX411550.1, from coordinate 46,827,297 downwards.
CAATTTATGTACTGGATGTTGACAATCATTCTGACGCTTCAAATTCATTTTGTAGCCTTTTTATAGGGCTGGATTAGCATGTACCACATATCAAACGATAATTAAACTTAATCATGGCAACATTGTATATTTCATTGGTATCCTTAATGTCTCATCTTAAGTTAAAAAGTATTTTAAATAGTACATCTATTCATATGGAATAACTGCCTCGATTTATATTTAAATATAACATTGCTTTGTTTCTACAAATTTATTTATAAGTAAGAAAATAACAAAATTTAGCTCATCTGGTTATTGAAATCGACTTTTAACTTAGATTTCCATTTTATGTTTGTGATTTTTGGGCCTACCTTCTTTTTATATACATATCGAGGGCTTAGTGCAAAAACATAGTATGAATAGACACATACTTTTCCCTTAACTCTATCAGAAAGTTGTATCGAATGTCACATCTCCGTTTTATATGAAATAGATTGAAATCCATTCATTAACATAAGTTTTGTGGTATGTACTTAATTGGTAAGACTATCAGACCGACAGATACACTCATTCACAGAACGAAGAGTATCTGTGGTTAGTTGGCATGCGAATTTCAACTACAATTCAAATATTTTGCAGATAGGGAAAAGTAACCATCACTGTCCTTGACTTCACCAAGCACAATATCCCATTTGAAGGACCAGCTTTTATCTTTTACTAAAGCCACCCACCAAGGGAAGGATAATCGTAAACTAGTGTTGAGAAGCAGCCGGAGGCTAAGAAAAGATAAAGTGGCATCACTAGTGCGAGACTGAAAAATCATCGTCGAGGGCGGCATAACACTCCATTCAAACAATCTACTGAAACTAGCATATATCCAAACATGTGCTCATTGGTTGAAACAAATGACATGTGTCACATTTATTTGTCAAATTATGGCTGTCATCCAAATCCTACATTTTCTTATAATCTGATTCCAAATCCTATTTTTGAAATACCTCCATTATTCCCTTCAATTTTCTTTGAACCAAATTCCTTTCCATATCTATCAGAGAAACCATTGCCTAGGATAGCTTCTATATTCAAATATTTCTTTGAAACAATCTTTTGCTGAATGACATAGAAATATCTAATGAATAAAGAGATCGATCTTGGTTATGTTATATACAATACGATGTTTCATTATAGGCTAGTGTATAACACTATTTTCTAAAATTATATTATATCGAAAAAAATAATAAAGAATCTTGCATCAAATTCATGTTATAGATCTTATAATAGGGAAGAACTGTGAAATTGATCATTTCTTTACGCCTGTCTCGGTCTCTGCTTAAGTTAGCCCGGTTTACTGATGCTAAAAGAAAACCTTTAAATCCTTTTATCCTGAAAAAGACTTGGTGGAAAGCCTGCTGAAATTTAGAGTGAACATTGACTTAACAGGGATCCACAAGCATGACCTCGGATATGACATCTGGCCAAGGGAAAATTAAAAAGATTCTATTTTACCTCTGTGAAGCATTTAGTTTTTTCTGTACTCTTAAAGTAGACTTACTGTGCAACTTCCTATCTATTCTATTTTCTCAAATTACTGACTGAATAAAAGATTAGTCACAGATAATTCCAAATTGTTTATGCAATGGAATAATCCTGGATTATTCACTCGGACAGCTAGAAAATCCAAATACTGAAAAATCTACCAAATACATGTCCAATCGCCATATTTCAAGATTGCATGATAAGTTTTTCTTAATGTAATGGCTTTGTTAAAGCCAAAAAGAAATACCCATTCTCAAACATGCAAATATTTGAAAAAATAAACAAGATCATTTACAGTGCAATAATCAGTACCCTTTTCTGTAATTTCCAGTCCAATTAAACAGATAAGAAACCTATACCCAGTACCCACATAATTTGACACAGAACACCGTCAAATAACAATAACTTGTTCAATCCTAATTGAAGACAGCTCATTTGTACAGGATATTTTATTTGATGGCTTTTTAAAAGATATCTCGCTTCAGTTTTCCTAGTTATATTTTATTTTTTGTCTTGTGATTGAATAAATAGGTTAGGGGTATGGATTTTCTCATTAATATCATTAATTTCATTCGTAAACATTTGAATAAGGGATGCACTGTGTAAGTAAGCTTAATTGTAGATTGACTAAACTGGTATGATTACATAACTCAACGATATAAAATGAGAAAATAGTTTCACTTGTTTTACATCGTGACGACACCGAGGGAATATCAGGGGACATTTGTCACCCAGTGACTCTGTTGACAATATGTCGAATTTCAAAAATAGATGTTTATCAGGGTTCCAAAAGCACGATAAACTGGAACATGTATGTATCATTCTTGGCAGAAGGATCAACTTTGTTATTTACTCTCAAGAATTGTTTTATCTCAATTTCAAATCAACTTTTCTATCCCCAATCTCTAGAAAGCCATATATGGATATACGTGTTATATAGCGTGGTTTTATTTACTTGAGTCTGACCCCTGCTATTTAGATAAAAAAAAAATCTGATTATTCCTACTCGGCTTTGCACGTGCTTTCATAGGAATGAATAACAAAAGGTAATGAACGTTATTCATTAGCTTACCTGAGCACGAAGTGCTCAAGGGAGCTATTGTGATCCATCAATGTCCGGCGTCCGTCTGTCAATCTGTCCGTCACTGCGTCAACATTTTCTTTAAACGACGTCTCCTCCCAAACTTCTGAGTCAACATCAACCAAACGTGGCAGAAATATTCCATTAGTCGTCCAAATGGCAAGGACCCGAACCATATCACGGTAAAAGGGGCCTTAATGACAATTTTCTTGTTAACACTCTAGGAGCCACAAATATGGTCCAATCGTCGTGAAACTTGGTCAAAATGTTTGTCAGGTCATGTGGATGAACTCTTTTGAAAATGGAAAGGATCCGTGCCATATCACGGGAAAAGGGGCTTAAATGACATTTTTTTGTTTACACTCTAGAAGCCACAAATATAGTTCAATCATCTTGAAACTTGGTCAGAAAGTTTGTTAGGTCATGAAGATGAACTCTTTTGAAAAAGGGAAGGATCCGTGCCATATCACGGGAAAAGTGGCCTTAATGAAATTGTTTTGTTTGCACTCTAGAAGCCACAAATATTGTCTAATCTGCATGAAACTTGGTCAAAATGTTTGTTAGGTCACAAGAATGAACGCTTTTGAAAATGGGGAGGATTCATGCCATATCACAGGAGAAGGAGTCTTAATGATAATTAGCATGAAATAACTCTAATGGCCACAAATATGGCCCAAACTCTGTGAAACTTGGTTTTATGTAGAAATTATCTTCTTTATGACATCTGCCTTTTTAATTGATGTGATGTCCCAGTGATCAAAGAGACTCAGGTGATCGATCTAGGACAATCATGGTCCTCTTGTATTTTGTTAATTGATGAAATGTTTCGGTAATTGTTATTTCAGCATTTTTCCGCATAAGTCAAATTCGGGTCAAATAAACCGAGGTATACTCTAATTGATACATTTTATGTTCCAACATTAGGCCATGGGCTGAGAAAAGTTTCGCCCCCCCCCCCCAGTGGACTTTTACCGACCATATTTTTCAAATAGCCCTATGTCGTGCGAGTATTTTAAGACATGTTAGCCCTCTGAGAGTGATAGCTTTATCGTGTAACTTTAGGTTACCTACACCACCTATCAAATTTAAATCTTAAAAACATAATATTTTGAAGAAAACATCAAATGATAAAAATGAGTATATATACCACTAAAGCTATTCCAGAGAAAAAATTAATGCCAATACCAGCTGAATATTGCGCTCTAACATGTAACATACGTTACATTTTCATTTAAACCCCATTTTTCTTTTAAAAAATGCCTAATGTTTCCTCTCAAAATTGTATTAATTAATATAAAGCATTTCTTTTGTTATTGCAAAAAAGGCAGTCCAGTTATCTTTCCAAAACTGCAAAAAGTAACTCTCTACGTGACAAAATGTGCGTGTTATACACAAATGAATATAGTGACCCCCAAATACGAGCAGTGAATATAAATAAAAATAAGTGTCTTTTTGCTATTAGGTGTATAACTTATTCCTTTTTTCTTTCGCTTGATTCCACCAAAATTGAAAATATGTACAAAATTGAATAAAAAAAAAACATTGTCTCAATTTCTCGGGTTTAAGTGGGTGGGTAACGTATATAACATTTACGCTTAAAGAACTTATTTGATGCATCATTACACTCTTTTTATTTCCAATTAAATAGCTTTATCCTTAGAAGTATCTTTCAATAATCTGACAATTAAAAGCTAAATAGTTTATTATGATACAATGTCTTATTGATGACATATTTAGGCCACAACACTGATGTGAAATACGTGTCAAATATAGCATTATAATTATTTTCCAATTCATAAAACTCAGAATATTATTTCATTACATAATCGTATTTGTTTGATGCAGATACTGTTTATAAAAACGCATTTTGTGCCATCTGCAACGATCGTGCCTCTGAAAGCATGTATTAATTAGAGTGTGAAGAAATACCATTTATAATATGACCTACGTCGTGGGAGTGAAATAACCCCGTAATGTTTTTGATATTGCACGGGTGTTATTACACTTTTAGTGTTCGGCATTCTTTTTTAACCAATGAAATCGCTGGATATTTCAAATTTTCGACGCTCTATATCGCATTAACAGGCCGAATTCAGTTTTACCTGTGTCCTAAAATAAGGTCCTTCCATCGTATATTGTGCTCTTTAGCTCCGCCCTTCCATCCATATATGGCGTATGGTACATGTTTTTGTTGTTTAACAAACGTGTAAGTCATTAGGTTTGTGGTCATTCAAACTTCCCTAAAGAAGGAGTAGCCTACATTAGCTATAGGTGCGTTTTAACTCTTAATGAGAAAACGAATAAAGCTTTATCTTTCTCATTCTGATATTCGAGTTACGTCATTTTTTCGCCGTACACAAAATTTTGGCATACAGAATATACATATTTCAGCCTGCAGATTCTGCAGTCTGAGCTTAGCCTTAACTTTGTGTATCTTACTTTTTCATTATATAAACTTCAGCTAGACTTGTTGAAATGTCCTAAACAAGGACACTTTGCAACCTGGTCAAAATACAGCAGGGTTAGGATTAATCATTTGTGACAATCGCCGAGAAGCTATTAATGTTAGATCTACTGCTGTTTATAAAAATGCAGGGTGGGTAATCAAACTGAAGTATCTACAGCAACATTCGAGGTGAAGATATAGTGTTTTTTTGGGGGTTGTTCATTTGACGTGTGTCGTCTACAACCGTGAACAGCAAAGTGAGAGTCGGACAGACAGTAATAAAATAGATCAGCGTTTTGTTAAAGTTACAATCGTACATTTCTGTCGTGTAGACTGATGCAACGGAGATAAATTGTCATCTAAAACCGACATCTTTACACATTGTTTGGCGCGAAATGCTTTAAATGTTGCGAGCCTATCAAATAGTGTTATCGATTAATTTGCCCATTTATAGAAGAATGGTGTAATTTAAGTCAGATGCGGTCGGAAAAGCTTACGTAGAAAGCGTGGTTTCAAAATCGATAGTACAATTTCACATTTTCATTGGTTATGGAACACTAAGTTAGATAGAGTCTGCATAGTAAGGTTTAAAGAAAATAGAATCTTTTATAGAGGGCTGTGCCCGCTTCGAAAAGCTTCTATTTTCTGTAAACCTCTCTATGCAGCCTCTATCTAGTACGTGGAATAATTGCAAATGAGCTCAGAGAGAATATCAACGCTATTTGGTAACAGCGAAAATGACGTCATATTGTACATATTGTCACGTCAGTTTGAAACGGCCTAATAAGTTTCGCAGAAAATTGATGTGTTGAATTTCAAGAATTTTGACGATTTTTTGTTCGCAAAAATTCGAGTTATATAATAAATAGAATATAAAATTTGTGCTCATAAAATACAAAATTCAATAATCTCGTCATCTTAAACAGAAAACAAGTGGACCATGATGGTCCTAGGTCGCTCACCTGCGTCTCTTTGACCCCTGGGACATCAAATTAATTAAATAGGCAGATGTCAAAAGGATATAATTTCTACATAAGATCAATACCATGGAATGTTTTCAGCCTAGAGCAAGACAGATATGCCTTTTCGCTCTTTAATTCTATGTAAAACGGGATGCACCCGGTTGGAGCCCAAATGTGACCCCAGGGTTTTGATATGAACAAAGTTGCTAAATGTCCATTAAATGATGCTATAAACTAAATATGAAAGCTGTCTGCCTTCGTGTTTCAGAGAATAAGATTTTTGAAGGTTTTCCTATTTTCACCCATTGTGCTCTGATGAGCTAAAAGGGGTGAGCACGGGTGGAGTCCAAATATGACCCAAGGATCTTGATATGAACAAACTTGGTAGGGGCCCACAAGTTGATGCAAAAGACCAAATATGAAAGCTGTGTGCCCTCTGGTTTCGGAAAAGAAGATTTTTAAAGATTTTCACTCTTTGATTCTTTGTAAAAAGGGTTGCACCTGGATGGAGCCCATATGATCCTAGGGTCTTGATATGAACAAAATTGGTAAAGGGCCACTTGATGATGCTACATACTAAATATAAATGCTGTCTGCCTTCTGGTTTCAAAGAAGAAGATTTTAGAATATTGTCGTCTTTTTACCCTTCGTGCTCAGAAGAGCTAAAAGGGATGCGCACAGGTGGAGCCCATATAATACCCCAGGGTCTTAATATGAACAAACTTGGAAGAGGCCAACAAGGGGATGATACATACCAAATATGAAAGCTGTCTGTCCTCTGGTTCCAGAGAAGATTATTTAAGAATTTTGCTCTTTGGTTCTATGTTTAAAGGGTTGCGCCCGGGTGGAGCCCAGATATGACACCGGGGTCTTGGTATGAACAAACTTGGTAGAGGTATATAAGATGATAATACATACCAAATATAAATGCTGTAGGCCTTTTGGTTTTATAGAGAAGATGTTTGAAGAGTTTCATATTTTCACCCTTTTTGTTAAGGGTAAAGGGACAGTTAAGGGTGGATTTCATTTATTTGAACAACTTTGGTAAAGCTTGACCCAAGGAACATCCCTGCCAAGTTTCATAAAGATTGGCCCACTGGTTTAGGAGGAGAAGATGTTTAAAGAAATTGTGGACGACGCACGACGGACGACTGACGACTGACAACGGACATTGTACGATCACAATGGCTCACCTTGAGCACTTCATGCTCAGGTGAGCTCAAAACGCGGCACAGCCCCGTTTTTAGTCTGTTTATAGATGACTTGTTTAATAAATTCGGTATTCAATGACCACTCATACGATATCCTCTATTTATCCCGAGGGATTGCGATAAGAGTTTAAGAAAAATGACGTTATAATGTACATATTGTGACGTCAGTTTATAACGGCCTAATAAGTTTCGCGGAAAATTGAAATGTTGAATTTCAAAAATTTTGACGGTTTTTTTTTTTTTTTTTTTGCAAAAAATCGGGTCATATTTTAAATAGAATATAAAATTTGTGCTCATAAAATACAAAATTTAATAATCTCGTCATCTGAAACAGATAAAAACTCGGCATAGCCTCGTTTTTATCTGTTTATAGATGGCTTGATTGATAAATTCGGTATTCAATGACCACTCATTCAATATCCTCTATGCATCCCGAAAGATGACGTTAAGAGTTCAAGGAAAACATTCGCCTCTATGCTTGATCATGTGTTTGTGGAATCTGAAAGTTACGACAAATCCACATTGAAAACATATCATTAGCTTGTTTGGGGGAAAGGGTTATTGCAGTTAGTATATTGGGGTAGTTGAATGTGTAAAATACGAAATCTATAAGTCATCTATGAATCAATAAAAAAAAAAAAGAAGTGCTTGCCGACTTTCTATCTGTAAAAGATGACGAGTTTAATAAATGCATTTTAAACAAATTTTCTGAATACAATTTAATTATTCATTTTATAAAATGTCCCGAATATTGGTGATCTTCATTTTATTTTAATTCATTGATCAAATATTCCCGCGTAACGTATAACGCCGTTGAATTATGACGACATCACTTTCACAATTATGTCGTACGCCCTATTCTCAGTTACATAAGTCATTACACTAGTGTTAGAACACCTGTGTAATATCACAAGTATTCAACGGGGTTATCTCACTCCCGAGACCTAAGACATATGTTATAAGTCTCATACAGTCACCCTCTGCCACAGAACTATAACGCTCATCCCACATGTGTAAGATAAATTTATAAATGATATCGTCATGACGTCACCTAATGCATATCTGAGACACTCTTGAAGAATTTTGTTTAAAGATTTGATTAAGAATATCTTGTCTCAAAAGAACCTCATGATACAGTCTGTATTTTCCCTTTCCAGCATGGCCTGATTGTATAATTATATGTGTTTGTTTAGATCAGAAAAATTATTTGATATTTTTCAGGTGTTTTGTCGTTTGTATAATTGGTAGTGCTTGCACCGTATGATAGACATTTGTTCTTTTATAAGTTAGAAAGAATCTACTTCGTTGCATGTGTGTCAGTTTTTAAACATTATCTTATAAAGTTGTAGTTTGTACTTTACACAGACAAAAGCTTATCTGTAACACCAGGCTAAAACTTAAAAAAGGCTACCCTAGATCGTTTATGTATAATATAAAAAGCTGCGTTCAAGAGCACAGAAACAGTTTACGGTTTCAAAGACGTTTTCATGTGTGACCTTAGCCTTAGAAATACATTCACAAAATCTTAAGAGCTCCTCCTAGGACCAAGGACATATATTGTGTAATATTAAAAAAAACTTCAGATTGACAGCATAAGCAGCGCATTTAAAATCTACTGTACACGCGGAAAATGTGCAGCTAACAATTCAGATATCTCAGAAAAGGGTAAACGTTGCCACGTTACACTCCAGCGAGCAAGGACAAATTTGCAAGCGTTAGACAAACGTTTGACAAGCGTGTTACAATCGCACGAATATTGACTAAACAGATAGTTTGCTATCGCGATATTGTTTTCGTACCAAAGCGAATACAAAACGCTAAACATTTTATGTCTTTTTTGACAATGGAGCAAATCAAACTGGTCTCACTGAAAGATTTTGTTAATGTATGTTTCAATTTTTTATACAAGCGGCTTTATCGCAGAGCCTCGACACTTATAAATTCTCCCAACCTCGTTAGATATTTTTTCTCATACAAAACACTAAGTACGTATCATATATATGTATGACATTGTCAACAATATACAGTTATTTCATGATGTTTCGGTAACAGTGAAAGTATTTTCCCAATGTGGAGGGGTGGTGTGCTGAACTGTGGCACGATGCCAAAGACAGAGGGCAACAGTTCAGAATATAATCCCCAACGGCGACGGAAACAGAGTTTCATTGATCCGAAAATCACCATAAAATACCTGTATTATGAACTAACCAATAATTCCAAAAAATAGTTGGCATTAAAATTGTATTAAAAATTAAAGAAGAAAAGACGATTCTTTTTCATAAAAACTTATAAAGTACGTCTATATGCACGTTTATGACACGTACAATAATTGACGTCATTTCCGCTGCTTATTGCGCATGAATGAAACAGTTCATACTGTATAAAAATGAATGAGGAGATGTTGCAAATTCACTTGATGCCATTTTAAATGTATATTTAAACTATGTTTAAAAGCAACGAGTGCCCAGGAAACTATAGTATCTGAAGCTAGAGTTCAAAAGGCTTAAATTACACAATTTCTCTTTTCGTCGGTTAAAGGGGAAAAAAATTTACGTAAAAAATTTAGGATAAATTTTACGTGTAGCGGCTTTCATCACCAGTATTTGACGTCACGCATCTGCGCTTTATAGATAATAACTACTAAACATTTACTTAAACACTCATCTATTCTTACGACAATAATTTACTTTTCTGTTTGCACCTCACGCACATACTTAATTGTTGGAAATGTCACATATAATTTTATTATTCATGTTTACAATACGAAGACCGTTACAACAAATTTATATAATATATCACCTATTTTAATATGTTAATTGTCGACTTGCAATGCAGTAGCAATTACTAAATTTCTTTTCAATCAAAATTACGCAAGAAAAGATTACAGTGGATATTTCTTGAAAAAAATAATAAGTCATAAATACTGACTATTAAATATCGTTTCCATCATATTTAATTTATTTGATTTTCAATTCGTATATATTTCATTTTTTTTTTCAAGAACAACAGTAGACAAAGAATAAGAAAAACCGATGGTGACTTCTTAAATACGCACTTCACATTAATATTATGAAGTGGAATTGTGAAGTCGGAAGCGTGAATTGGAAAGTATGAACAAAGTTGGAAATTTGAAGGGTAAAATTGGAGTTGTAAGGTTGGAAGTTTTAAATGTGTTTGGTCCGTTTGACATCTATATGGACCAACATTTCGCCGAAAATCTCAGAATCGATTTAATGAAACGTATTTTTTCTTATCATATCACATTTGCCATCTAATACTATGAAAAATGTTGATTTTCAGAATTTTTGAATGTAAAATAATGATTATGTTCGTCCGTCTACATGTTAACTTTCAGCCTGTCATAACTTCTTGAAGCTATATTAAACGGAACAGCGAATTGTCCAACCAAACATAGTTTTCATTTGCATTGGGGCCGAGTCAAAAGTGTATGATTTAAGATACGCCGTTCAGCTATAAAATCGAGTATTTTCATAAAAATGATATCGTTGAACATTTCTTATTTCTTAGGATATCGAAATCTGAGTGTATTCTCTCTTTGTTAAAAACTGTTTGAACAGATACTTGATAATCATTTTTATCTACTCTGAGATGAACCCCATATCCACATATTTAGACCAATCAAAAAGCATTATTTAACGCAGTCGTTGGGATTTTCGCGGGGAAAACTGTATAAGCAGGCAAGTAATAAAAGTACAAATCACGTGATAAGTTCAAGATGACATGACCGTCGTTATGCTAATTAGCATGCCAAAATAAGGAATAATTGATTTTTCTTCTGTCAAATGTTTAGTAAAAGAAAACACGTGTTTTCACTATATGTTTGCATTTTCTTAGTACTAAACAGCTTACATCACCCTCGTGTTTAAGAGCGGAAAATGCGAAAATATTAACATTACTTAGATAAAGAAAATCGTTATTTGAAATCATTTTACTTTCAAAAAATATTTTTTGGAATGGTATTAAGCTGAAATTGAGATTTGACCGCATACCAATCCTTCATTCAAACGCATTTTTATGTAATTGATGAAAAGGTTGGTCCATATAGAAATCAAACGGACTCTAGTATGAGCTGTGTTCTGTGGAATCGGAATAAGAAGTGTGAATTGGGAAGTGTGAAATACAAAGTCGGTGTTGAAGTTGTATTTTGAAGTCAGAAGTGTGATGTATGAACAATCAGGTGTGAACTTTAAGTTGGAAGGGTAGATTGACAGTCGCCTATCGATGGGCCAAAAAATTGAATGAATTTCCTAGCGGCGTATTAGTTTTTTGGGGAAAGTTTGATATTATCCAAGTAAACTTAAGTTTAGAGCTTACGTAAGTAGGAGAGACTGGAGTTTAGTTCATGCTTGATTTATTACCACTTCGAATAGCCTATGTGTTCAATTTTACACGTTTGATATATTTTACCTGTACTTTAATACTGGTTTCGCCGGTGGAATGATAACATAACATCCAGTAAGGCATAGGTAGCGCTATGGGCTCGTTTAAAAATTATCTAGCAATGTAAGTTTTTTAACGGAAACAAAAAAAAATCAACGAAGATCTAACCAGAGGCATGTGTCGCACATGGTATTTTAACCTTTTAAGCTATGCAAGAAAGGTAGATGCGTACTTCTTAACAATACGTTTACATATTTTAATAGGGGAAGTTATATTATGCATATTGATATTAATAGTAATATTTATATATTCTTGACCATAACAGAATGAGCATAATGAGACACAACTGGGAAAAAAGGTTTAAAACTATATAATCAAAATAAATATTATACTATTTACAGCTTAACATTTAATGAACGTATTATTGAAAACGAATCGAGATAAAATATAATGATTCATAAATATATTGAATAATTTCCCAGTTTGCAGCATTACTAGCACATATGCTTTACTGCAAAAAAACATGTTTTTCTGTCGAATACTTAGGAGCCATTTAAGGTTTTAATCGCCTTTATTGCTACATGTAACACCTGCACTTTCAAGATTTTTAATTCCAAAGAAGCTTGTTCATTTGATAATATGTTGTACAAAGACCCTAATATACCTAGCTGTAATATCCCTGCTAGCAAATAATGCCGGAACAATTTATTTTATAAAGAAATACTTGGATTTGTACAAAAACCGAGTTCTTTTAACCACACACTTTTGACTCAACTCCTATGCAAAACTGATTTTGGAGGAACAATTCGCTGTTCCGTTTATAACACAAACATGTAGACTTGGAAGACTGACAGTTAACACGCAGACGCACGGTGAAATTCGTTATTTTACCTTTAAAAATTCCAAAAATCAAAATTCTTCATGGTATTAGGTGGAATAGTTGATATGACCAAAAAGTAAGACATCGTCAATTAGATTCGGAGATTTCAACGAAGTGATGGTCTTTATAGAAGTGAAACGGACTTTATCTTATAACTTAACAAATATTCGTGTGATAACACCCCGTATGATATTTTTTATGATATCACATAGTTATTTTTAGAACAATGATAATGACAATGCGGTTATTTTTAGAAACTTGCATTTCAGCCAGAAACATCGACGAAAACTAGACAAATAGAGGTTATAAGATAAATGTAATACGTACTTAGTGTATTGTATGAAAAAACATCTAACTCGGTTGTGTGAATTGATAATTGTCTCGGCAGAGCCTCGACAATGATCAATTCTCCCAACCTGGTAAAAAATACGATCTATTCATAGTATTTGGGAAAAAAACTCTTAAACTAAAATAAGCAATCATCTTTTTTTCAATTACACCAAAGTCTTTCTTCTTTCGATAAGTAACAGGCAACTTTTTACCATTAACAGGCTTAAAGAGTCAGGAGACATCATTTGGAAAACAAGTTCTTTATACTTAGATTAAGCCGCCGTCATAGCGCAGTTGGTAGCGCGTCGGACTGTCAATCTAGAGGTCCCGGGTTCGATCCCCGACGGCGGCACTCATTCTTTCCGACTATTTGTCTCTCACCAATGGGTTGATAATCGTAGACCTATGTGAGATAGTAGCTGGAGGCTAGGAAAGAATGTGGTGGTTGTACTGGTGAGAGAAATACCAGGAAACCATTGTTAGGTGCTCCAGCCGCCGCGATATAACTGAAATAATGTTGAAAGCGGCGTTAAACTCCATTCAATCCAATTTATACTTAGATTAATCCCTCTCGAATCCACTTCCTGGAAAATTTAAAAGTACTCGCGACGATTGTGTGGGTCAATGAAAGAATTAAGATCAAAAGCCTCTCTCGGGAATCGAACCAAATACACGTTGGTCAAGCGGTCGACGTTCTACCTCTAAACCACGGTCACCACACTAAGTGTCTAGATAACATAAGGATGTCAGGGTCATTAAAAACACACGGGAGACGTTCAGATGAAGAAATGCCTGGATACAAAATTCAACCAGGACCATCGCTCGCTCTTCTCCGTAAACTGAAAAGTAACTCGGATGTAAGTGTAGAAAATTTGGCTCATTTCAATCTAATGCGTTTACTGTTGGTACTAAGGTTATTTGTTACGATTGAAAGAAAACACGTCGTGTTAATTTATCCGTTCGTATTTGGTGATATTTTGTCATTTTCATAATTTGAAGATAACACCGCGCTTTGTATCAAAGTATAATATTCCTTCTATTTTTCTTTATAATAAAACTATTTTTCTTTATGATAATGATACTAACTTTGTTTTAAGAAAATATAACATAATGACATCGAACTTAACCATTAATGAGAAAGAAAAGTGTTTTGTTTTTAATCCCAAACTCTCACCCTTTCCTTTACTCACGCACACCCATCGACCCCTTCTTATACACTCAATCACTCGCTCATTTACTCACTCACTCGCTCTCTCACTCACTTAATCACTATCATTGTTTGAAAAAAATATCATGGTAATGATCAAACAATAAATAGAGTATGATATACTATAAATACAATCTGTCTATACAGATACAGACTGTATATCTGTTTCCAAGAAAAGTCCACACATAATTCTGGTTATCTGGCTTTCTTTCAACGCAGGTCGTATACTTAACAATGGTTGAAATAATTTATGACACAATGGGCATCTTCTTTATCAACCGCCATCATGTATTTGGGCCAACTTATTTCTGACCCTGGGCGGGTACTGCTGCCCGCATTATCAGCGTATCTCTCAGAAAGCGGGCTACCAGCTCTAGACTGGTCCACATATCGACTATCAGAATAGCCTAGAAAAGGCTATCCTGATATTCGACAGTGAGACCAGTATACACCCGACCCGAAAGAGGGCCAGAAATAAGTTGGCCCTTTGTTTACTTATACGGCTTGTTTTCTTGTTGTTTCAAAAGATCGGATACAGAAGATTATGCTGAAAGAAATAACGTGAAATAATCATACCTTCATTTCATATCCTAGCTTCTTTTCAACATTATATGTTAATTAAATGATTTGATCATAGAGTGTATCAATAAATCAAATGTTATTAAGGAAGGTGGGTGTCATTGTAAACTAATCAAAAAGTTTTTACATCTGACAGGAGAATTTTCTTTGTATATACAGGCAAAAAATAGCTTTTGAAACGTATTGGAATTTAGATAGATTCTATTTGGACATACTCTTCAAACAGTTTTTGTGTCACAATTCCATATCGAAATAAACCAAAATTAATCCATTTAAACCTTTGAAACCATATCATACAGACATCTTTGGTGGATGAAAAATAATTGGCAACAAAATGTGTATATGGGGATAAGGTCTATGCACAGGTGTGTAGTTTATAGCATTTGGCCGCAATTATAAAATTTAATATATGACCTCAATCAAATACAATCATTTCACCGAAAGATGGCCAATTCGATCAAAGGTCAGAAGGCTCTTGTATGAAAGCGGTCTTGTTTTTTTTCAAACTTTTATAAAAAAATATACCATGTGAGTATACAATGTAGTTGTACAAGAAAATAATTCTTTGACGAAAAAATGACCCCATCTGTCAATTGCAACCATAATGTTAACAAATTGAGATTTTATTTACATATTTCCTTTCTTGCAGATGTGGTAGAGTCATTTTTACAGCTGTTTTTGTCAACAGGCGGTACGATATTAAACGTTGTTATTCAATCAGAACTAGATACCACTTGATTGTCTATGACTTAAGACTTTATTTTCTGTCAATTTTTGTCACGAACTTACCTATTAAGTTGTTATTTTTCTTACCTTATTGTAATTTGCGAACCTGTATCTAAACTGTTCATTTTAAATTCTTAAATGAGCATGTGAATTGCACAAAGGTTCACTTACATATTCGCTGGCTGTCTGAAGAGAGGTTATGACCGGATCTGTTTAAAAGACTTCATACAGAATACTTTGGCTAGACTTTGCAAATAAACGGGCTAGCCAGAGTTTTTGATTTTCGAAAGTTGAACTTGTTGAAAATTTAATGCACAGGCACTTATAGTATATGATTGGACGGATCACCATGACATTTAGATTTCATATAAGCACGCAGACTCTTCTTTACCTCCTTCTTATACAAAAGAAGGAGCAGACGAATAGTTTTGAATGGAAATCAGTTTTGCCTCAGGTTGAAGAGATCTGTGAAATTGAGGGGGATTGCAAATATTCAAATTCCATATCGGTCGATTCGATCATCCGAGCCCAAAATAGATGTTGCAAAGGTAAGTTGCTTTCTCAATTTTTAAAAGAAAACTCTACAGAGAAACTTTTTCGGAATGCATTTACCAAAGCAAACGATAAAGTTCCACAGATGAAAAAATGGGTTGAAAACATTCGATCTTAGGTAGATTTTCAAAATTTAAAATTAAATATTCACATTAACTGTGAATTGATGAAGTACATGATACAAACTCTATTTTATAGTGGGGTTTTTACAAAAGAAAAACATTAGCGGTATAAAGCCGTTTCCGACTTACATGAACGATATATACAACCACAATCTAATACATGGTAAAAATACATGGAATTGATGATTGCAAAATTTTCTCTTAACTCCTGGGTGGTATCAAGTACCACTACCTGAAATAATAATGCATTTATAAAAAATATAAAAAAAATTTACTTCCGTTAAAAGGGAACACAGCCCTGTAGTATCTTTAATATGACAAGCACAACATGAAAATTCACATAAATCTAATATGAATGACTGAAATGCTACATTTTATTGATTTCAAAGAATTCTGCTTTGCTACATATATGCCTATTGAATTAGGAATTACGTATTTCTATTCTATTTAAAAATTATTTCTTCTTTTCAATTGATTGACTACTAAGTTGAATGGATCATTGCAGTTTTATCGAGGAGGATGGTGCACCTACCAATTATTCCACGTCGTTTCTCACAAAAGTACACTAATTTCACTTTCACAGTCGTTTTTTGTTTCAATGAGCGTCTGGTTGTTTATCTTGATTTTGGTCTTGTCAATAGATTGTTTCCACGTAACCGCGTCTTTTGGGTATACTATGAGTGCTATTTTATTCATGATATATTTTTTGTATTCAAACGAAGAATCAAGGTTAGATTCTCATGATTTATTTAGCTTTTTCAACCTCTTGTTAAGGCTACAGTTAATGAAGCCGGGTTGAGGACAATGTCAAAATTAAAATTAGTTTTTAAATCGTACTGCGAAGCAGTAGATTTATATCTACCGTTTTCCAGAAATCCAGTCTGTTTGACCCAGTACATTTTTACCATTATCTTCTGAGCAATGTGTTCAAACCAAATTATGTGTTTTCAAACACCGAAGAAATGGCCTTTTCAGTCACAATCTACAAACTTTGTTTATACCTTATTTACTTTTCGACAAATAGAGAAGAGGCTAATACAAAATTTGATGTAATTTTCGCTTTTAGTAATTACCAGTTAGTATTTTCAGTGTTTATAACAAGATTTTCGGTTGAGTAAAGGAGTTGAAACGTACAATAGGTTAACTGTATAATTAATTTGTAGCACTTACAATATTACTGCTCTGAACTTTCTCGAACGGTCATTTACCAGTTGTAGGGCTGACAACCAATCAAATTCTGTTATGATTATCACTCGGTCAAAACCCACGCGTAAATTCAGACCACGTGTAAATTCAGATGGACATCGTCTGCTCGAAATGTGTCAATTAACTTGTTTGTCATTAGTCAATAGTCGTCTGCACTCAAACAGGGAGCGTGGGAAGTTTACTTTTTTTTTCGCATGTGTTAACAAATAGAAATAATTTTGTAATTTTGAAATATTTGATTTCAATGAGCACTCTGATCACGCTCCAATCCTATTTTCATTAAATTCAAATTTGAGTATGAAGAAAAATTATTCAACAACAAATAAACCGACAAAAACATACGATAAACTGATATAGGGATAAGTTCATATCGGACTCGGTTTCGACCCGAGTTAACCGGGTTTCCATCAGAACGGCCTCGGTTTCGACACTAGTGATGTCATTGTAACCTTTCAACCTCGACGCTTCTGATCCTGGGTCAGGCCGGTGTTACTTGGGTTCCAAAATGGCGTCGAGAATAGTGCACAACAATTCGATTACAAAAAAAATAAATATTCTCTATTACCTCAAATAACAAATACTTTTTTCTTATTTTATATAGTATTTTGCACGAGTTTATCACATTTCTTAATGGGATAACGATATTTCATGGTAAATTAATTATTGTAGCGGTAAATGAGAAGTTTGTTTACTACCACCAGTGGGTAACTCCGTTCACATGAATGTCTTTTCTGCGCATGCATATTACAGTCAATTTTAGATTATTACATCATCTCACGCGTCTCTCGGGCTGCCATTTGAATTTCCCCTAGGATGGCAGCAAGAGCGATCTATTTTTTGAACAACTCATGAATAATCATAGAGTGCTTCTAGATTTAATCGATTGGTCAGAAACCAAAGATATAAATAGCATAGTTGGCGATTTCACGTGTTTCTTGAGGGAAACTGCATTTACAGTATTTGGGAAAACCCAATGCTTGAAATACAAACATGTTGGAAATCAAAATTGTAAATAGTTTAATGAAAAATGTTTGTTGCTAAACAGGCTTTTAAACTCTATAGAGGGAGGAATAATATTAACAGACAAGCTTTTAGCTTGGCGCGTGCTCATTATAACAACGTAAAAATCTGCTAAGAAATAATTTAGACTAGCAGAGGGCTATCGAATCAGCAAACTTTCAAAATCGGACCCACGAGGTTGGATGAGCTGGCGATGTCCTCGAAAAGATGGATTGTTAAGACAAAAAACTCACAAATTTAAAGATTTTACCAACTCTTATTGTCCAAATTTGAGCCCTTTTGATTGGCGAACTATTGCACTATCCCAGCCTCTCAATGATGTACGATTTACAGTGCTGACAGCACTTTGATTTAAGACTTTTCATTATACAATACCAATAAGGAACATGTAAGTAACACATAGATAGACATCACTTTATAAGTTAGCATACACTTATCGATAAATTGATAAATGGTTTATTGCTTCGTATATGTATTGATTAGATTATAAATGTGATAAATTAGCTTATTCATAAATTTGTTGATCGATCGATCGTCCTGTGGATGGATTGATCGACTTCAGTCACATAGCGGCACCCTAGAAACGGATAACTTATATTTCACTCAACAGCACTTCCAAGATATGATTACTTAGCCTACAGCCGATTATCCAACATACATGTTTACATGTATATGCATGGAAGAAACACAGTAACAACTTATTCAATTTCATATTTGCTTTTGGGGCACTAATTTACCGACTTAATACACTACAGAAAATTAGAGGAATAATGTTACAGTGAATATGTAAAATCAGGGATTTTGTAAAATAACTGAAAATTTCAGGGATTTTGTAAAATCACTGATTTCGTCAGTTGTTTTATAAAATGACTGAAATTTTTCAGTGAATATGTAAAATAATGGAATATTTGAGGTAACAAGAAGGAATTCATCATTTATTTTAAAGAAGACTGTTAACTTCAGAGATTTTGGGGAAAAAAAACTTATTTGGTCAGTAATTTCTTAAAATATCTGAAGTCATCAGTTTATATTTGAAACTGTTTCTATTTATAGTCTTGCATTCTGATATTTTGATATCAAACTGGGAAGATAAAATTAACAACACATATAACATTCAAATAGTATTTATTCATTTTCATTGAAATTAAGTACAAACATGAAAATCAAACAACAAATTTCATTATTAAATGGTATTCAGATAATTCATATTTTTTTTTTATTTGTGTGAAATGATTAACTACTTATTAAGTCGTCTCAAAACTCATTCATTTCTTACATTTCCTATACAATGTTTCCTTTCGATTCTTTTTCTTGAATAAAAATACATAATATTAGGCAACTAATTAAGTCGACTCAAACCCTTCATACTTGATTTTTTCAGTATTATGATTTTATTTGAAACCTTTATTCTCTATGAATATGTCACCGTGTAATGCCATGGAATTATTCAGTTTTTATTAGCACAGGACAAGCTTGAATGGCATCTAGAATTACAGAGCACATTTGATTTAAAACATTTGCACTTATTTGTTTGACACCTTTTGCTTCCATTACAATTACACCTCACAAAGCCTTGCCAACCACAGATAGATTCCTGTTGCACTGCACTTCGAAGAGAAATAGTTGAGTCGCACTCAAAGTCACTGATATCATACAGGCTTGAAGCACAAATATCAAACTGATTACGTGAGTATTTTGTGTTCAGAACACCACCCTTAACAGCCACAGTATAAAGCTCATTATCACTAATATCAGTAATTATTCCAATTATGTTACGAAGATCAGCACGACCTCTGTCAACCGATGGTATGGGTACAGTTACATTGTCACCAATCTTTGGATTAGACAAGACCACTTTGCTTCTCTTCATCATTCTTTCAGCTTGTTCTAGCTGGGCATCAGCTGCTCTCTTTCTTTGTATCTGAATGTTGTCTTGTCGAGCAGTGATATCAGATACGATAGCGGACTCACTATCAGCTGGATCACGATCAGTTGTAGCTAACGCTGTCTGTAAGTCTTCCTCTGTTTCTAGTTTGTTCAGTACTTCATCTGGAATTGACGATGAGGTCAGTCCAACTTTTGCATCTGCACCGAGTAGTGCAGAGAAAGGTGAACACTTAATTCCGGTGTGATGGCTTGAGTTCTTTTGGAACTGGACGAATTAGAGTCCAATAGTCCAGTCAGTTGTGTTGTTATCAGCTAACCAAGCGGCTAACATATCTTTGACGTCGCAGTTGGCCCTTTCAACAGACCCTTGGCTCTGAGGATGGCGTGGCTTTCCGTGGACAATGACGAGACTTAACCACAGCTGTTTTAGTTCTGTTACAATCTGAGCTGTAAACTCAGACCCATTGTCAGACTGTAGAATTGATGGTGCCCCAAGTAGTAGGAATATGTCCAATAACTGAAAAGCTACCTTAGCAGCTCGTTTTGATGTTAGTGGACGTAAGACACAGAATTTTGTGAGATGATCTTGATAGTTCATTATCCATTTGTAGTGTCCCTTTGTCATAGACTGCATGTCTATTAAATCCACTTGTGCCCTAGAACTGAAGTCCTTAGTTAGAATCGGCTTTACAACAACTCCAGTGGTTGTTGTTCTCTTCTTCTTTTTCTGGCACTGAATGCACATGGATTTGTACAAGTTCAGAGCTTCATGCGTGATGTTGGCGTATTTCTTGCTGAGCTCTTTGATCATTTTGTCTCTACCACCATGGCCAGTAGCTATGTGGGCCTGTTTGATGACACCATATGTGTCCTCAATGGTGACGAAATATTGAGGTGAATCATGCTGGCTCTCTCTTCTTCTGATTAACTTCTTGACATTACCACACTCAAGAATTTCATATTTCCTGAGCAAGTAGTAATGTTGGTTCGTTTTCTGTTTGGTGGTTTCACATTCAAGAAGCTGTCCAATTATGTTCTCGTATTCCACTTTTGGTATAAGAACACGCTTGTTTGATTCGTAGCTTCTGACAAGCGCCTCAAGGAAGGTAGTCTCGGGATCAAGATCCATTTTGAAATATTGTAACTAAGTTGCTTCATTGCTGCTTTATAAACCTAAAGTAATTTGTATTTCTCAGTTTGGTCATAGATAATTCAAAAATAATTAATGACTATAACTTTCCAGCAAACATGTTAACAACATCAAACAAACTTTTTTCAGTGACCTTTACTTTGAAGTGTGTTAAAGCAATCTATCAATCAACTAATTAAAGAATAATTGATCAATTAAAAGAACAAATTGATCAATCAGATCCACGAGAAAGCAAGATTACAATGTTTTACTTTATCTTGAACGATGATAATTATTTCAAACACATATTTTGCTACAAACAATTGCTATGTTTGAGGAAAAATATGAATATCAAACAAAAAACCTAACTAACAATTTTAATGAAATACCAATTTTTCTCATAATCTGCACTGTTTTCCCCTTTTCACAAATTATTTGAATTGGTTTTACATATGAACCGATGAATTAGAAATATAGTATACCATATTTCCTTCTTTTTACCACATATATTTCATTATTTTACATATTCACTGAAAAATTTCAGTCATTTTATAAAACAACTGACGGAATCAGTGATTTTACAAAATCCCTGAAATTTTCAGTTATTTAACAAAATCCCTGATTTTACATATTCACTGTAACACACACACATATATATATATATATATTTTGCTGAAAATGGCCTCAGCAAAGCGATGAAAATTCAGAGGAAAGACTTATTAAAAACAAAAGAAAGAGAAGATAAACCAAGTATACCGTACGTATCAACGTATAACCCGAGAAATACAGAATTCTTTAAAATTATCCAGGATAATGTACCAATACTTCTAAATGATGAGACAATGGGCAAAATTATCTAAGAAAACAAAATAATCAAGAGCAAAAGGCAACCGCCGAATTTGAAGAAATTATTAACTAGAGCGCGGTTTGAAGAAAATCCCGAAGAGCCAATCGTAGAAAAACAAGACAACAAATGTTTAGTCAAGTCAAATTTGTAAAGGGTTGCAGATTACATACAATACGTGGGCAAATTAGTAGAAATTGTAGCAGAAAGGGTAGATTATATCAGGGAGAAAGTATTAGTAAGCAGCATTTCCTCCTTTTCCCTATTAACAAGGTCATCCGCCAAGATCAAATATAAAAGCTATGTATCTTTAACACAGCAGTGATTTTGGCAGTGATAAGTAAGAAAATATCTGGTATACATGATAGGGACAAGGTGAATAATCAAGGTTATATTCCAGGAAATTGACCTCGCAAGTTGTTTCGTCTATTCAGTTCCTTCGCCTCGAGTACCATCAGTACTTTAATTTAAGCATAGCGTAGTGATATGCAAGCACTGCGTAGAACACACAAAGCACTTCGTGTCGCACAAAAGTTGATGACGTATACTAGACCTATTTTTAGCGCGCGCGTGATCACAAAAAAACTTCGTAGTACACACGTTGTTCGTTTTTTTGACTCGATTATATTTTTCCTTGATGATTTCCAGGATACAGGGTCGTTTCATATGGCCTGCTAAACCAGGTCAAAAACCACGAGAGGGCAATGCCAGTCCTACGGTTAACTTACTATTCTTCATACGACAAAATCTCGGATAATATTGAGAAATATCTGAATATAATAACAAAGATGTGATTATTAAAAATTATTAAATGCATAAAAAAAATAATACAAAACAATGCGTTTAGACCTTTATAAAAGAATCATTATTTGTGGACACGCTCAATGGGATAAACTTACTGATCTATCACTGCTCTCCAAGCAAGCTAATTGTATTTTTTCAAGGTGCCCTTTGTTAGAACTTTCGGATTCAATAAACAAATAATCAGGCAGATAGGTGAATATTTTCCCAGAACTCTTGACTTCATCTCCTGGGATGAATGGTATTTCGTCACACTGTATCGAATCACTACCTTCAGATGCACGGCCATTACAAATGGCGCAAAATACGTTTTTATAGGCGTTTTCTTCATTATAAAGATATGGAGATGCTGTACCATCCTCGCAAGCATGAACTACTTGCTCACGTGTTGAATTGACAAACGTTGGAATATAGAATGTGTCGAGTTTACTATCATAACAATAGTCTTTTAAAGTGTAACACACATGTTCATATTCCTGGCTGTCAAGATTCGGGGGATAGAATTCTAATATCATAGATGTTGAGTTGAAATTACGATAAAAATCCCTATGTATAAAAAGTTGGTTTGCCTGTGAACCCCAGAATATTACATAAACATTCCATTTAATGGTGTTCGTGGCACCATGACAAACAGCGCACTGTTTATTCTTGAAATTCGACTTCTTGTCTATGGAGTATACCGGGTAAAAATTCCCCCATGGAGCTGCCAGTGCATCATCTTTACATGAAGGTATCACCCCAGTATTAAGTAGTTCGTCGATTCACCCGTTGGCTGGTTCATCAATAACAAAACGATACTTTTTCCCATCAGTTGTTTCATCTACTGACTTACACTGTGTTAAACCCGAATACACGTTTTCTGGGTTCACGTTGTCATCACAATTTTCACATAGGCAACCTAAAGAATAAAAGTGTACGTAAATTGTAATCAATTAATCAATCTAGCAGCCTTATGCTGCTCGTAATATCGCTGCAGACTTTGAATAATGAGATCTCGGGTTTGATCCCCTGGTCGCAGTTATTGTTTTTCTAGACATTTGTCTCAAACCATTGCGCATTAAATGATACAACTATATGTGCGTGGATAATCAGCTTGGAAAACATGTTATTGTAGAATTGGTGTGAGAAATACGAGTAATCTAATTTGAATACCGCGATGTAACTGAAATCGACCCATACATCCATCGACCGATCAATCATAAAATAAGTAAAGCAAGAGGCCCAAGAGGACCAGTATCGCTGTACTGGCACTTAATGCCTAACTGATTTATGAAAATTCATTAATAAATTTCATTTTGAGTATTAAGCCTAGCCATTTTAAATTTTTGAGTAGATGATCATCTTAGGTCAAGAATGGTTAATGCATGAAATAAAAAAATAAGAATAAAAAACTTATTTCAACAAACTATCTTGCAAGAAAATCCCTTTTTACATAACACAGAA
Organism: Fragum whitleyi; assembly: GCA_948146395.1. Lineage (NCBI taxonomy): Eukaryota > Metazoa > Mollusca > Bivalvia > Cardiida > Cardiidae > Fragum > Fragum whitleyi. The sequence goes on along the minus strand of OX411550.1, from coordinate 46,802,955 downwards.
TATATGAATGATATCGCAGAATTAATATTGCTTTAAATGTACTTTTGCAATATAGATGTGTAACCTTTTTAGAGGCCCAGTTGGATGATCGGGTTTCCCAAAATAGTAGCCTCCAAAATAGAAGCCATCATAAATAAAGTCGCTATTATCATAGCATTATGTAAAGAAACTTTTAATGAAAATTTTAACTAAATTGTTCAAGTAAAGTCTGAATACACAGGAAAATGTCTCCGCAGATTAGGAAAGCCGAATATATCTTGATTCTTGATAATTTCGAAGTTTAATTTTCGCCCAATGATTCGGAACTTTTGAGAAAAATTTTATAAAAAAGGAAATAAATCAAAAAGAGAACAATTAGAAAATACGAAGAAGAGAGCCTTGACATTCAGTAAACATAATTTATAATAAAATAGTCATAGAAATATACAATTTTATAAATCCTGGCAAGAATTACATCTAATTAGATTATTTTGATAATGATAATATTAAGCATTTTCGTTTTTTCATATTATTTTATGTGATTTTTATATTATACTTGTCATAAGTAAGTGCCTTAGGTCACTGCTTAAGTATGCAATTTCACTTTTTTTACAGCATTAATCTAAATTTTCATCTCATTTAGGAATAATTTAATTCTAGACGATTCCATCAACTTTCGTGCATTCTAATTGGCCGAAAAATGGTTTTATTTTTCAATCAAATTAATTTGTAGTACGCAGCTATTTTGTAAGCTTACGCAAAAAAGTATTACAACAAGAAATGTCTTATAGACAATTCATTAACTTTTTTTGCTTAATGATATTAAATTATTAGAGATGAAGAGTTGGTTTACTGATTTTATGGATGTATGAATTAAAAATCTAATCACATTCAAGTATGAATCCGCTTCGCGTATTCATACAGTCAGATTAGGTTATTAGGTTTTAGTTTCATGCCTCCATGAAATCAACGAGTACTCTTTTCATCTCTTAATGCTGATCTATTTGACTTGTAATTCATTTACTTGAATTTTACAATTAAGATTTTATATTCAATCAATTCTTCTATAGAAAATTAATATGGAACTTTGCATTCTGAACAGAGTTTATTTTAAAAATACTATATAAATTTTACTATGACTTTATTAATTATTATCATCTTTTATTGGTATAATAAGGACGTCAGAGCTGTGTTCCGCTCTCATGGAAGTATGTTTCTCCTGTATTCCTATGAGGGCTTTTATTATCCCCCACCGTTTCGGCAGTAATGGTAATAATGATAGTATAGTCCGTTTGACTTTTATATGGACCAACATTTTAACAAAATCTCGGAAATGAAAAAAATGAATCGTATTTTTTTCTTGTCATATCATATTTTCCAACTAATACCATGACGAGTTTTGATTTTCAGAATTTTTCAATGTAAAATAATGGTTTTATCCGTCCGTCTACATGTTAACTTTCAGCCTTTTATACCTACCTGTGTCTGTATTAAACGGAACAGCGAGGTGTATAACCAAAAATAGTACTGATTTGCATAGGGGTCGAGTCAAAAGTGTAAGATTTTAAGTGAGTTGTTTTAGTATAAAATCGATTATTAATATAAAATTAATTTTGTCGAAGATGTTTACTACCTTTGGATATCAAATCTGAATATATTTTCTCTTTGTTCAGAAACCTTTTAATCAGATAATTGATAATTGTTTTATCTATTCTGAGATAAACCCCAAATTTACATGTTAAGACCGGTCAAAATGCATTATTTAACGAAGTCGATGGGAATTTCACGAGGAAAACTTGATAAGAAGGCGAGTAATAACGGTAAAAATCTCGTTATATATAAGTTTAAGATGACATGACCGTCGATATGCTAATAAGCATGTCCAAATAAGGAATAATGGATATTTCATCTGTCAAATGTCTAGTATAAAACCATGTGTTTTTACTACAAGTTTACAATTTCTTATACCTAAACAGCCTCCATCCCCCTCGTGTTTAAGAGCGGAAAATGCGAAAATATCAACATTAACTAGATAGACAAAATCATGATTTTGAAATCATTTTATTTTCAAAAAATATTTTTTGGAATGGTATTGAGCTGAAATTAAGATTTTACCACAAACAAATCCTTTATTTAAACGTATTTTTATGTAATTTGTGAAAAGGTTGGTTCAAATAAAAGTTAAACGGACTATAATATAGTAATGGTCTCCGGCCGTATTCCGTCACTTAACGTGTCTGGAGCGTATCACCTGAAGAATAAAAGCTATCAACGTGAAACTTCATTGGTGGATAGATCTCATGGATGAGGAGTGCAGTGTACAAGAACTACAACTCTTGCTTGCATAATTTTGGAGTTATTGCCCTTTAATATTTCAAATATTTAGATTTTGTTCAGAGCATATATCTGGAAGTTTAATAGCCATCAACTTGAAATTTTATAGGTGGATAGATCTCATATAGGAGAAGTGCAGTGCACAAGAACAACAACTCTTGTTTGTGGAGTTATCGCCCTTTTTTAACTCTTAATCTTTGTGTAATGGCAGAACTCATGATGAGAAAGCTCAGTACAAAGGAATACTTAATCTATTAGGCTTCATTTTACTATCTAGCTTTCATGGCGGGGGATGGCCATGTCCGACATGACTGTGTTCCTTCTAGTAGTGCCACTTGACGCTACGGTTAACGACCAATTTCATTTCTTTTTCACTATGTTTGTGTGTGTAGGTATTGTATGCATGTCAGAAAAGAGTTATATGTCGCTAATGCTTTTCCCCCGACTATGAATAAGAATTTGTATCTTGTCTGCTACCAAGACTGAATACACAGTTTATTAGAAGAAAAATCAATTTTTTCTGAAAATCTACCGGATCCCAAATCTGAGGAACCTGACCAGTATCGATGGGAATCGTAAGTGCCTGGCCAGATCTAGGTTGCGCGAACTTGAAGCCAGACCCCGTTGCTAAATATTAGTATAATATTGCTTTGTATATTACGAGAGTTGATCTAAAAGTTCGTAAAATGAGGTTATAAATCAACAGAAAAGTTAATTATCAAACTAAAAATTATAGTCTTTACAAGCATCATGTGTGTAATAAACATGAAAATTTTCTAATGTTTACATTTATTAGCGACTGAAAAATGCATGAATTAAGGCAAAGACCCCCTACTAAGGCGAGGGAGCAAGAACGTCACATACGACGTCAATGATATCTCTATTCTACATAGCCTCCGCTTACTCCCATACCTTTCTGTGCATGATACACCAACTTGCAGAAATTATCCACATACCATTTCGTAAAAAAATTGTTTAAAATTTGTATATATGCATTTTGTTTCTATACTGACTGTCATAAATAACGCCTCATAAGCATTCAGCTGTGGTTCAATGCGGGACATTAAATACAAGTACTATTAGTTTTTGACAGAAGATACTGATCGGGATGTTGTGCAAAGGTAGAGTAAGGTTTTAGGCTAAAACAAAAACTCGTCACATTTTATTGAAGATTAGAAATGTCCACTGCCTTAGAGCTGTCAGTAACGAGTATGTCCACCATGATTAGCAATCACAGCCTGCAGTCTGCGTCTCATTGAGCCACACAGGGTACGCAGAAGGTAACTCGGGATGCGAGCCCACTTCTGATGAAGAGCGTCAGTCAGCCCTTGAACAGTTTGAGGCTGTGGTTGACGTTGACATAAACGACGTCCTAGGATATCCCAGGATATGTGCTCGATTGGATTGCAGTCCGGTGAGTTGGCTGGCCATGGTAGAACGTCAATATCTTTGGCTTGGAGGAAGTTTGTGGTGATACGCGCCGTTTGTGGACTCGCATTATCAGGCATAAAAGTGAGTCCAGGTTGTCGGCGAAATAGGAGATGGACAACAGGCTGTATGACTTGGTTTATGTACCCACAGGCATTCAAATTGCCTTGAACAACAACCAGGTCCGTTTTAAATGCATGGTGTATGGCGGCCGACACCATAACCCTGCCCCCCACCCAAGAGGTTATGCTCTAAAACACAATTAAGCACATAACGTTTATTTCGACGTCGATATACCCGAACGCGTCCGTCGACATGTGAAAGATTGAACCTTGACTCGTCACTGAACATAACTGTCCGCCATCGCCGTCCGATGTTATTTTGAGCCTATACGCGACGTTGTTGACGATGACGTTGTGAAAGTATCATGCCATGAAAGGGTCCCCTGCACATAACCCCACGTTCACATAACCAGCGCCCTACTGTGTTTGCCTTAATATTCCTACCGTGATTACCAACAACGGCTGCAGATGTCAATGCAGCCGTTAGAAAACAGTCACGAAGGTGCCGTTGACGTATAAAGTTATCTTGACGTACAGATGTTGCGCGAGGCCTACCAGATCTTCGCCTGTCCTGAAGACTTCCAGTCGCGTTCACACTTCTTACCAAATGCACTATCGTTGATCTTGATTCGTTAAAACGTCTAGCGACATGATCTTAGGAACTGCCCATTTCCAGCATGCCAAAAAATGCGTGCGCGTTTTTCTTTATTTAGCCTTTACATTATGGTTATGATTTTTTTTTATCTTCTTGGACGAATTTCGAGTTGTGTTTTGACTTACGAAGCCACGTGTACCGGTTTCGAAAAACAAAATCATTTCTCCAAGTCGCACGTGGCGCACGAGTAAAACCCTACGACAAACTAACCACGGAAGGCACGAGTTTTCCGAAGAGAGTTTGTGATAGCAGGATGTGTAGTGTTAAGTCTATAATTCAAATTTATTGATAAAATTATTGTCTTCTGTCAATAGAAAAAAGTTCTTTCAAAATTTTGGTGAGACCCTTTTTATGACAGTCAGTATAGTAAAGTGGAGAGCTAAATTCAAGACCTTTATTTTTTTGAAATTAATGAGAATCAATTTTGATAGGTTCGTAAGTTGAAACTCCATCAGGCCATTGTAAATACTCATTTGAAGCCTTGCTCTCTTCGAATATCCGGGAAAGCTTTGGGAAAAGTTCTTTTCTTCACATTTTATCATTTCTATAAATTATCTGAAATGTTTGGATTGGTGATTAACATAGATCTTCTCAAATTCGAAAAATAAACGGTATTCATATTTTGGTGTTGACGTCATATCAATTTTTCCTCGAATGATCTATATTACTAAAATATCATGTGTCTGTAAAACTTTTCCCAATAAGCTTTACAATATGACAAATAATTACTATTTGCTTCCTATTCAATGTGGCCAAGGAATTTCAACATAAGTTTCAGAAAACTTACAGAAAACATGATTTATTTAACAGGTTGTCTATATCTTTTTTCTATATCTCGCCCCTCAGCCTTAGTATACACATGTTTCTATGGTAACGTATTTTCAGACGCTTAAAATAATTCTGCAAAAATAATAACATTAATGTCCTCCGTAGTTACGAAACTGCAAATCGACCAAATTATTTACCGAACAAGCTATAAATGCGAAAGTTATTAGCCCACTATATAAACTTCTAAATCCCCCCTCGTATGTTACAATGTAAAAATAATGTAAACGAAATAAAATTTCTTTCAACAACCAGTATTGGTATTTCTTGTATATGTACTTCAAAAACATTCAATTTTGAGTCCCTTTAAAAACGGAGAGCAACGTACCTTTGCAACAACTGTTTTTGGCTCGGACGATCGATTCACCAGAAATGGCATTTGAAGAATTGCAATCCCCCTCAATTCCACACATCTCTTTAACCCGAGGCAAAACTGATTTCCATTCTAAGCTGTTCGTCGGCTTTTTCTTTAGTATTAAGAGGAGATAAAGTAAAGTCCAAGTGCATATATGAAATCTAAACTTCATGGTGATCCTTCAAAGCATATACAATATCAGCCTGTGCATTAAATTTCCAATAATTTCACATTTAGCAAAAACAAAGACTCTGGCTAGAACACAAATTTGTAGACTCTGACCAGATTCATCTACGTGTGACCTTTAAACATATGAGTTCTTAACTTCTCTTCATGCGGTCATCGAATATACTAAGCGTACTTTGTTGTTTTCTAAGCAACTCGATGTTAGCCTGTCAGAAATTGTTTGAAATGTCACGCACAGGCTAATGTAAGAAATAATAATGGACAGTTTGGATACAGGTTTGCATATTTAAATAAGTAAGAAAAAGCAATTAGATAGGTAAGTTCGCGTAAATAATTTATTCACAAGCAAATACTGTCGTAAATCATAAGAAATCGAGAGGTATCTAGTTCTAGTTGATTAAAAATAAAATATCGTATCGCCTATTGTCAAAGACAACTTTATTACATATTTAATGACTCAGTCACATCTGCAACTAATGAAGTAGGTAAATAAAATATCAAATTGTCTAGGTAGCTATGGACATATGCCGGGGTCATTTTTCGTCCAATTCTTTTTTTCTCTTCATATATCGTAGATTCACATGGTATAATACTAATATCAAAATTTGAATATGCCTTCTACATGTATGTCCGCTTTCATGCTCGTATTTTCTGATCTTGGATGGAGATTCCCATTTTTAGGGAAAGGTTTATTTGTTTTAGGTCTTATATAAACTTAATTGCAGCTGATATCTATAAATAACACACCTGTCCATAGACCTTACACATGTTATACACAATTTTTGCCATTGTTTTCATTGGCCACTAATTTTTACTTAATTCTATTTCATAGGATGGTTTTTTGTTTTGTAGTTTTTAAAGGGAAACGATGTTGCAAATTCATATCGAAGAATATTCGATGTGTTGAAAACTTTTTTTATCATTCATTTGGTTATTTTACAATGACCCAACCCTTCTTGAATTATATTAAATAAATTGATAAATTCCTTGATTTAATCATCAATTGAAGCTAGGTTAATTTAAGTATAATGTTACACGTGCAACAGATTCTTCTGAAAACCGATGTATTTCAACATAACTCATAAAAGGAGTAAATACGAATTCCAGCCTTCGGTAGATGGCGTCGGAAGGCCGATGTCCCTTGCATCCTAAATCATTATTAGCAATTCTTTTGCACACGTACCTACGTCAGTTAACTAGAGGTTAAACAAGAGCAACGCCTATGGGTGCCTAAGCTTGGCTGTTGAGTGCTGGAAGATTGAAAAAATCCAGGTCGAACGGCGCGTAATTTGCCCAAAATATATCTAGAGTTATCCCCCTTAATAATATATGTTGCTATTTTAATGGTGAACATGTGCGCCAAGTTTCAAGTAAATACCTACAGTAGAACTAGATATCATAAAATGTCAAAGTTTTCGCACGACGTCGACAACGATGTCCACACTGACGACGACGACGACACCAAGGCTAAAGCAATACCTCGGGTTTTCTCCGAAAACAGCCGAACTGAAAAGAAAACAAAAACAGAAAAACACATGACGCTTAGAAGTTAATTAGTCTGGTCGTTTGGACTTTTATTGAAAAAGATAAGACAGGAATTCAAGACTTTTAGCTCACCTGAGCATAGCGAGCTAAGGATGAGCTCTTCTGATTTCTGAATGTACGTCTGTCGTGCGTCGTCCTTCGGCGTACGTCAATAATGTAAATTTTTACACTGTGGAGACACAAAATACTACTCTATCTTCATGAACCTTTGTCAGAATGCTTGTCATGTAACAGGCCTTTTGAAAATTTGGAAGATTCCCTGCGATATCAATAATAGGAGCCTAAACGGCAATTTTGTGTACACTGTAGGAAACACAAATATGGCCCAATGGCCCAAGATATTTGGCCAGAATGTTTATAAGGTCATATGGATGAACCCCATTAAAAATAGGAAAAATCCATATCATATTACGGGAATTGGGACATTAACGGAAATTCTATTGTTTACACTATAATGGCCACATATATAGTCCATCTCGTGTAACTTGGTCAGAATGTTGGGCAGCTAACAAGAATGAACCCAAGAGAAAATTTAAATGACCGATTTGATATCAAGAGTAAAGGGCCTTTATGCCCTTTTATCTTGATTACACTTTAGAGGGCACAATCTTTATAAAACTCGGTCAAAATGTTTTTAAGTCACGAATATAAATCCTTTTTGGAAGACTCTATGCCATAGCACGAGAAATGGGGCATTTTGACAAATAATCTTTATGCTCACACTCTAGAGGCCAAAAATATGACATTATATTCGTGAACCTTTGTCAGACTGTATGTCAAGTCAAAAGAGCTAACTCTACGGAAAATAAGAATGATTCATGCCATATCACTGGAAATGGGCCTCAATGACAATTTCCCTGCTTACACTCTAGATGCCATACATGTGGGAGTATCTTCATGAAAACTCGTCATTATTATTGTCATATTATAAGGAAAACCCTATTGAAATGGGCATTATCCAAATGGTGGAACAGGAAAAGTAAACTTAATGACAATTTTCTTGTTTACAATATACATGCCACAATTATGACTTAATCGTAATTGAAATTTGGTCAAATATTTATAAAGTCATTAAGAGGAAACCTATTGAAAATGGGAAGGGTCAATTTGATATTAAGGGATAACGGGCCCCTCTGACAAAATATTGAAACGTAGTCAGAATATCTGTCTAGTCAAAAGAATGAATCCCATTGAAAATTGAAACTTCCTTAAAATGGATGAATTATTGATACTATTATTAATGAACAAGCGTGACTTTTCCTGAAAAGTGGCCTTTGATAATAATTGATTGCGTTATAGAACCAATGCTGAGCAATAATGGACCACCATGATCCTCACGTTCATTTTTCATCGCCTTTCTTTAGATATACAGTCTAGTCATAGATTGAATAACTTGATGAAATATGTAATTGAATGTTTTCAGGAGTGTTCATTTTAATAGAGGATGGAAAGAAAATTAACTATTTATTTTATGGCCTTGCATATTATATGAACGATCCCTTCTCTCTTTTAAAGTCGCAGAGTAGAAACTATTTTGCGTTCGATGTAGAAAAAAAATTAACGTAATAATAAATAACGATCAATTAGTTAAAGGGTAAAATATGACAAAATAAGTAGTCCTGCATCTCCTTATTGATGAGTTTCAGTTATGCAAATCAACGTTGTCTACATTGGAAAACAAAACAAACTGAAAATAGCCATTATATTTTGCTACTGTTTCTTTTCTCTCTCACACAATTCGCAAAGAATGGGTAGTGAGATTTAACTAGAAGAAATTTTGATCTTTATTCATGATATTTTTTCATGAAAGATTGTGACGGTTCTAGGAATGAAACAATCGAATTGGTGGGACTTATGAGCAATTATTGCCACAAAGGTCGTTTTTGTCGTTTTACGTATTCATTAGCATGTCATATTAATTGAGCCTGTGCGTTAACTTTTCAAGCAATTCCACTCGTGCGCAATGCCTCTGGCCAGCTTGTATTAGCTCACAGTCTGACCAGAGTCTTCATCATGTGCTTTGTAAATATATAATATCGAAACCTCTTCAGGAAGACAACGAGTATTCTTAATGCCATGTGTTATGCTTAAGCTCCTAAATGGCTCGTACAGTTAACAACATCGTGAAATTGACAAGATGAACGGTTTTGGAATGATTTAGGAATGAAATTGAATGAGTGTTTGGAGCGAGTTTAGAGTGAAATTAATGGGAGGTAATCCTTTATCGCAAATTTTGTTCAGGGTGAACAAAATTTGCGATATTTATTACCTCCCTTTAATAAAACATGCATACAAGCTCTATACACAGCTTCCTATTTCTTCAAGAACCTATGCGAAGCTAACAATTTGAATTATGTAAATTAAATCGCGATTTTTCTCTATCAAAATTTATATTTTGAGTGACTTTGTTGATTGTATATTTTTCAATGGGTTTGGACGTTTTTGAATGGTTTGAGTGAGTGTTTGGAGTGAATGAATGGAGCGCTGAGTGAACGATTTAGAATGGTTTTGATTGAGATGAACGTTAATTTCACGATGTAACTAACTGTACACATTTGAAATTGTGATAAATGTCGCACACAGGCTCAATTGTGTTTTTACAGGCGATGTTATTCTCGTGTTAGTCAGCATACATCATTTGCGTTGTCTGGTCTATCTCAACTATTAAACAAATATTTTGCATTTGAACTTTTCTAATATTTTTATAGGCGCTGAGAAAATTTAAGGAAAACCGGAATTTGAAAACAGGAAAAAATGCGCAGTTCGTCTAACTAAAAATTTTATTTAATATATGTTGGTTTGCAAATCGTTTCGGCCATCACCGACACTTTTTCAGATATGGATATCACCTTGGGTAAACACAAACCTTTAATGTTTTTAATTGTGTTCAAATAGTAAGTATAGACCTGCAATTTCAAGTGAGTGACCAAAGATCAATTTTACATTGAAAATGATAGGAGATAACGGTTTCTCGAACCTCACTCTTTCTTGCGGAACTATAATAAGGTGCACGTTTAGTCGGTTGAAATCGGTGCGAGAATAACGATCCCGATCACAAGCTCAAAACTTTACTGCGAAGCTAAACTGCTACTTTTTTATGACAAAGGCAAATGAATCGTTTTTTAGGAGGCGCTCGTGTATAGAAACAAATCAGGGCCAGGCATGGCGGGGTTTATTCTCTCAAAGAGTAAAAGAGATGTGTGTTAAGGCTGTCTTTTGGGAGCTTGGCCAAGTTGTTACTCATCACACAATACATATAGTTATATATGGTGTAAAAAATGAAGTTTTCAGTGAAATTGAGATTTCTTGAATGAAATTATTACCGCCGAAGGTCAAAAGAGCTATAGCGATGACGGTCTTCCGTCCGGCTTCCATAGGCCTGTCCGTCTGTACGTCCGTCCGTTAACTTTTGCTTGTTAATACTCAAGTGTACACAGTTTTTGGTGAACGAATTTCGTTCACCAGTGTTATATACCATCTACGGAAAATCCTGTCGGATCTTAATACATTTGAAATAAAGTAGCGCCTCTTAAGATTCAATTTAGTATCTTTTAAGACATCTCTCTGAAAAAAGACTGTTCATTTACTTTATGGCGTGAATGGTATCCTTCATCAAGTGAAGATAATAAAAATTCCCTTTGAAAACACAAACTGATCTTGGAATGTAGAAATCAAGCGAATTGTTGAGCGGCGTAAGCTTGTTGAGAGTTTAGAGCAAAAACAAAGTTTATGTCTAAACACCGTAGAGACAGATACTTTGTTTTTGACACAAGCCTTCGCTGGTGCAACTTGTAGTAATTAGCCGGAAATATGTGTTTATATAGGTCAGGTCTTGACCGCTTGAACTTGTTTTCTGCGTTCGGCAATACTCGGGCGATCTCCGACGTCTCCGATTTAAATGTAGGTTACGGAATCGGCCGAGTTGACACGAATGACACATCATGACACCTTGTATCATTAAAAAGGTATTTAGTCTAGCGACATAGATCTGTGGTTTATGCAATCGGGTTTTACAGAACTTTTCAACACGCGACAGTCAGTCTCGAGGCGGGTTTTAAGAATTATTCGACACGTGTTTTGAGGATTACGAACTGAGAAAACTCGTTTTCATTCATGTTATCTCGGGTGTCTTCGGAAGGTCACATTGCCAGCCACGTGACCATAGAATTTATCACGTAATCTAAATATCCGGCTCGTCAAAATGGAGGCTAGAAAGCATGCAAAGCATGAGCTGTCATCAACTTTTGCCGAAATCTTAATGAGGAAACGCGTTTATGACATTATCGAGATCATGAACACGTTGTGTTTGTTACAAACACTATTTATAGATTAAAAACTGTGTAAAATGAAAGTAGGAAAACGGAGTGCAGAAGTCGAATATCCTGTGTTCATAAAACGGACTCACACATGCTACATTCACGTTCTGTTCGACGTGTAGATTTGTGCCGATCACAGGTAGCCAACACGGGTTGGGATAGTGTAATATTTCCAAATATTAATCAAAAAAATTCATTAAATTAATTTTTGTTATCACAATACATAATATAGACAAGGTCCCGAACTACCCACTTCCGTGCATAAAATCTGGTCGACCGAGATCGCGCAAGTCAAATTTACACATATAAATCCATGTTCAATACGATGCTCTACTCAAATTACTTATTGCATTCTAAAGATAACATCTTTTCCTGTCACTTACCACCTAAATCTTAGCAGAAATGCAAATAATTCAATAGGTATTCATTTTTCATTTTGATACCTGGAAGAAAACATTTCTGCATCGGCCATTTTTGTTTATAAGCTTTCGACCAATCAGATAGCCTGATACTACAGTTTAATTGTAACAGGTTATCTGATTGGTCAAAAGCTTATAAACAAAAATGGCCGTTGCAGAAATGTTTTCTTCCAGATTCCAAATTGAAAAGTAAATATGAACTCAATTGTTGGCATTTCTGAAAAGAATCAGATCGTGAGTGTCAGGAAAAAATATTTTCAATAGAATGCAATCAGTATTTTAAGATGAGCATTGTATTTAACCTGGGTTTATAGGTGAAAAGTGAAGTTGCGTGATCTCGGCCGACCAGATTTTCTGCATAAAAGAGGGTAGTTCGGGACCTTGTCTATATTATACATTGTGATAAAAAAAAATATTATGAACATTTTTTGTGGTTAATTTTCGGTAAATTACACTATCCTCACCCGTGATGGCTACCTTTGGTGCCGATACTCATCTACTCTGAAAATGAAAATGTGTAACCGAATAAGGATTGCATTGCTAGCTATTTGTAACGTGATCTCATACTGATTTAGGACATGTTAGAATGCCGCAATTGGAAATGTAGTCGAAAAACAACCTTTATGATAACCAGATCCTAGTTTAACAGAAAATTCAAAACATGTAAGTACTTGATTATTCTCATATTTTTGCTATATGTATTGACCAGAAAGCCAAAAAAGGGATTTTGAGACATAATGTGGCTTGTAGATTGATCAAAGTGACTGAAAACCTTGATATATATATTTTATAAATGAAGTTTTATTGGGGCCTGGCTTGTTTGATATGTGGAGAGTGTGCCCGACTTGTAATCTGATGGTTTCTGGCTTGAGCCCCACTGAATGCGGTTAGAGTATTTGTGTAGGACATTTTACAGACGGAGCCCCGGTCCAAGGAATTACCAAATTATTCAATGATTTCCAAATTAAACCAAACTCTTACCAAATTAATGCTGAATTCATGATTATTGTTGGGTTAAACTAACCTTTATTTAAATTTTATTTGGATTAAGTATGCAAAACTATCCAATGAACAATTTTTTTGTAGATTGTTGTTGTATGTTGACAACATATTTGGTGATTCCATATATACCAAATTGTAGAGTAATCCGGTAATGGGCTGGCGTTCACAATACATGTAATTTGGTAATTGTCTCACTTAGCTAATGCAGGTCATGGTTTACCAAATTATTGAGTAATGTTTGACTATGATTTAACAATAATTTGGTAATTTTCTCACTTAGCTAATGCTGGTTGGTTTCTCATAATGGATAGTTCGGTATACCAAATTAATGAGAAATCTTGGAATATGTTGATCTTCACAATAATTTGGTATTTTTGCTCACTGTGCAAATGCAGTCTATTTTTCTCACACTGGATGATCCGGTAAACCAAATTAATGAGCAATCTTGTAATAGATTGATTTTCACCATAATTTGATAATTTTCCTAACGTTTAATCGGACCATTTGACAAATACATTTGAATTGGGAAATTAGATAAAGTTCTATTTAATAGAAAATATTTCAGTTAAATAATAATTATTATCAAATGATTTTTAAATTAAAACACCTTTAAACCTTATAATAATCATGATAATTAAGTTAATTTGGTAATAGTTTGGTTTAATTTGGTAATCATTGAATAATTTGGTAATTCCATGCACCCACGGAGCCCCAGTCCATCCAGGTGTAAAATTGGGTAGCAGTGATGCCTCTCTCTGTCTGTTCATGATAAGATCTGGAATGAGTTAGGTACATGAAGGAAATAAGAGTCTTTTGACCCTTTTCTTTGTTAGCCTCGAAGTTAAAGAAAAAAGGACACACACACACACACACAGTTTTTCTCAAAGTCTGGGTTATTGTGTGATATAGTTACAATGAACTGTTGTAACTTTGATCTCTCTAGAGCTTAACCGGGGCAAGTGACCAATACACCAGGGAATTCACCCTCAACTTGGCCTCAAGTATATTAAAATATCATATTTTGACTTCTTGAGTTTTTTTTATGTCAGGGTCATTTTGACCATTTATTTAATTTAATATTTTCAGCAATATTTCTTAAAACTGTAGGAAATATTGAATGAAAGAGAACTCATTGTCTCCTTATATCTTTATCAGAGATTCCTATATAATATGAATCTCTGAAGAAGATATGAGGAAGATATTTACAAAAATGAACAATCAAAATAAAGAATGTTTACTTTTTTTTATCATTTTACTTTTATTACCCCTGCAGAGCGGCCGTCATAGCGCAGTTGTTAGCGCATCAGACTGTCAATCTAGAGGTCCTGGGTTCGATCCCCGAAGGCTGCACCCATTCTTTCTGACTATTTGTCCCCCACCAATGGGTTGATAATCGCAGATATATGTGAGATAGCAGCTGGAGGCTAGGAAAGGATGTGGTGGTTGTACTGGTGAGAGAATTACCATGAAACCATTGTTAGGTGCTCCAGCCGCGGCGAAATAACTGAAAAAAATTGAGAGCAGCGTTAAACTCCGTTCAATCAATTAATATTACCCCTTCAACAGCAATTTTGACCCCCCTTTATATTAATTCAAGGGGTCAACTTTCCTGGATTTGAAAAGCTAGCATTATCCCTGGTGAACATATTACTGTGAAATGTTCTGATTAGACTAGAACTGAAATGAAATAGAACTTATTTGTAGTGAAATATGTTTTTTAATTATTTCAGGTCAGTTTTACTGTAGTCATTGGCCTCACTGGGTGATCAAACTAAACTGTGTGTGCAAGAAGATGTTACCTGGGATAGACCAGTCAAACCCTCCATCTGTCAGGCTCACAATTATTGAATCAGGAAAAATGAGCCAATGAACAGTCAGGTTGGTAACATAAATATGTCGCATATAAATATGGCAATTTTGTGTACACTGTCGGAAACACAAATTTTGCCCAATGGCCAAAGATATTTGGCCAGAATGTTTATGTAGGCCAAGATATTAGGCCAGAATGTTTATAAGGTCATAGATAGATAGATAGATAGATAGATAGATAGATAGATAGATAGATAGATAGATAGATAGATAGATAGATAGATAGATAGATAGATAGATAGATAGATAGATAGATAGATAGATAGATAGATAGATAGATAGATAGATAGATAGATAGATAGATAGATAGATAGATAGATAGATAGATAGATAGATAGATAGATAGATAGATAGATAGATAGATAGATAGATAGATAGATAGATAGATAGATAGATAGATAGATAGATAGATAGATAGATAGATAGATAGATAGATAGATAGATAGATAGATAGATAGATAGATAGATAGATAGATAGATAGATAGATAGATAGATAGATAGATAGATAGATAGATAGATAGATAGATAGATAGATAGATAGATAGATTTATTTATGTATAAAATATTACAACATAAAAAGCATTATACATGATGTTTTAAAATGGTATGATATAATTACGGAAGCCTATTACTGCCATTTTAACTTAGAACTTCGCTATTAGAACTTATGACTTACGAGTTAAAACTTATAACTTAGATATTAAAACTTAGAACCTTGCAGACATTTTAGCGGAAAATGATGGCGAGGCATGTGCCATTGTGTAAAAACTTGAAATCTATACCTTTCTAGCGTCTAGACTGGTTACAGGGAAGAACGACAAGACGAAATCCATTAAATGAAGCAAGGTAAGAGATCGCTCCGTCTATATTTTGATTGAATGCATTGATTGAACGGAGTTTATCGCCGCTTTCAACATTATTTTAGTTATATCACGACGTCTAGAGCACCTAACAATGGATTCCTGGTATTTCTCTCACCAGTACACTCATCAGATCCTTTCCTAGCCTCCAGCTGCTTTCTCACATAGGTCTACGGTTATCAACCCATTGGTGAGAGACAAATAGTCGGAAAGTATGAGTGCCGCCGTCGGGGATCGCAACCGGGACCTCTAGTTTGACAGTCCGACGCGCTACCAACTGCGCTATGACGGCGGCTCCGTCTATATTTTGAAACATTTGTGACAATAAACCATTTCAATCACAATGTCTTAAATTTGACCTATTTCAACGTACATTTTTAGAAAAGTTTTGGGCTCCGTTCACATTCGTTTATTTTTATGCCTCGCTTTGATAGAGAGGGAAGCATTTTGTCTATTCAATTGTTCCGCGTTCTTAACTTAGCATTTGAAGACAAAAACATAACGCTTTTATTGGCTTTGATCATAGTTATTTTCTTTAAAAGGAATCTTCTTGAAAAAAAGCCATTTTTAAACAGTGATTGACTTTCATAAGTCATCCGCAAAACTAGGTAGGGTGCAAATTATTTTCTAAGACTTTTAACAAAAGCATCATATATGGATGCCTAAGCGCGGCTGTTCAGTGTTTGATATTGGACAAAAATCAATTGGAAAAGACAAAGTACATAGGCTGCAAGTGAATGCTCTCAGTAATACCAGAGATATCACACATTGTCAAAGTTTTTGCATGTCGATGACGACAACAACTACGACAACGACACAAAGGCTATAGCAAAACCGTTGGTATTCTCCAAAAACATCGGATCTCAAACCATAGTAATTTATGACCTCAGTATATAGGAATTTGAATATTAACCCAGATACCATTATTTTATGTCATCTTAATGTCCCTCCGGTTTAGCTTAATTATAAGAGATGTTTTTTTTTCTTTCTTTCAGGAACCTTTTTACAAAGACACCAGAAAGAGAGAAATCTACAATGAGTACAACGGTCTTCACCCAGCTTATGTTCTTGCATGCGAGGAAAATTTCTGAAAAATGCTTAATATTATGCATTTGACCTTTAAAATGGTAAATGGAGTAGATTACTGTGTCACTTTCGAAGAAGCATTTAAAGCAAAGCGGAATTGGAACCAGTGCTCCTGTGAAAGTTCTGTCAAAAAAGTCTGGACAATGATTCTTCAGAAAGTTGGCTAAACAGTGCCGAATTTGTCGTCCAATATTGTACAAGCGAATGACAATGTAACTCATTTGAGGGTGTGATGCCAACAAAAAATAAAGTAACGATTTAGTGAAATGTGTGTTAACATAATTATTTTCAATTTTGCAAATGAAAAAAACAAAGTATGAAATAGTATTTATGGAATAAATGAACAATGGATATAACGAAGAATTTGCCACCATATCATATAAGTGCTAATATGTTAACTTTAAGCCTAGCATATATACACGTTTTCGATTGTGTACGGAAACGCCAAACTGCATCTACAGATCTCGAATTTGTAAAGCTGTTTGTTAACCCGAGTGAGTTAAAGGCTAATACTCTGAAGATTTCGATATAAGTATAACTCATCGCTAACACCTGACCTAGACTAGACTGTGTCGTGTATCGTAAATATCTGATCAAAGACTTTTACCCAAATGGTAGAATCAAATTACTCAAAGAGAATTGCTATTTCTATTTCTGTTTCAAATTCTTAAAATGTGTTTGTCAAGATGATATTTAACATGTTATGTATGCCTCACATTATAAAGAGCACCGCCTATGGATACCTACGCTCGGCTATTGAATGCTGGACCATTGATTAAAATCCGAGTCGAAAAAGGGATATAATCTGCACAAAATGCATCTATGGTTATCCCCCTTGTTTGCATAGGTTGCCCTTTTGATGCTGCACCGAATTTCAATTGAATGCATTCAGTAGATATATCACAAAATGTCAACATTTTCGTACGGCAACAACGACGACGCCGCCAAGGCTGTAGAGATTACTCGGATTATCTTCGAGAAAACATACACTACTCAAAAGTTCTAAGCGGCCACCCTACCTTTCTCCATTTTTTCACACATTTCCGCTTTTATCTGGAAATGTGAACTTTGTCTTTCGAAAGAGTGGCCATTCAGTCATCATCCTATCCAATTGTTTTGTAAAATTATGCATAAGTAAGTCCTTAAGTCGGAATTAAATGCATGTACCCTCAATTTCAAAAGTCACAAAATTGACACTTTAAAGAGAAATTTGAATTTTTCGATACTTGAAAATCGCAACGCCTATCAATTTTTTGTACAAATATCAGTGGTACAACGCCTGTGGAGTTCTAAAATTAATATGAAATGCCAAAACGTTCTACACAATCCTTTTCCCAACAAGAAATGTCAAAAATACCCCACCCACCAATGTTAACTTTGAAATCGAGGGTACTCCTACTTTCGTTTAATTTTAAGACATTTCTTGTTGAATTATTTCACTGATTGTACTCTTCTTGACTTCATAAATGGTTTGGCTACATTATTCAAGCAAACACGAGTTGAAACCATGCGGCATTTATAACATACGACCAAAAAGGCAAGTGGCCGCTTCGGAGTTTTGAGGAGTGTAGATGATATAATCACGTTATGATATGTTCATGATAATTTATGATATGTTTATGAAAATGATTTGCTTTGATTTGAGTTGCTTGGTATTGGTTGGCTATTGAATAATATAAGTTAACATATTGTGACTTGTAGTAATATTTTGATGGTGGATTTTAATTGATAACACTTCCTTGTTCTGTCCGACTATCCGTTGAAACGGCTTGTCGAATTTATCGATTAAAATGTATGAACTCAGATTTATTGATTTAATTCAATATCTTTGTATGATCTATCGATTTGCTTGATTCTTTAAGAAATTTTTCTGACGTATCTCCTTTTGAAGTCAGATTCCTGGGATGATTTGAATATGATTCTAGTTACTTGCAAATGAAAATAGTTTTTTATCGATCATATGCTCCAAAAACTGTTTTATCATTGCATAAAGATCGATGGATTATTCTTTTCAGAGTTGAACTTAAACATATGTTCTAAATTTTAGGTTCTAATATGTAATTTCTAAGATCTAAGTTCCTAGCTCTAAGTTTTTAGATCTAAGATTTAATTTATAAGTCTTTATTTCTAAACTCTCAGTTGTAAGCTGTAATTCCTAAGTTCTAAGTTACAAGGTCTAAGATCTAAGTTTCAAGTTCTAATATGTAATTTCTAAGATCTAAGTTCCTAGCTCTAAGTTCTTAGTTCTAAGATTTAATTTATAAGTCTTTATTTCTAAGCTCTCAGTTGTAAGTTGTTATTTCTAAGTTTTAAGTTACAAGGTCTAAGATCTAAGTTTCAAGTTCTCAGTTTTAATTTCTAAGATCTAATTAAGAGCTTCGCTATTAGAACTTATGACTTAGATATTGGAACTTAGAACCTCGCAGGAGTTTTGGACAATAACTGTTGAGCTAGAGGCACCAAAATGATTTCCTTGTGTGTCTTTCATAAATTGAAATGAAATCGAGTGTTTTCTGTGTAAATCTTCATCTAATTAAGGCGAAAACCCTTCGGAAAACAAACAATTAGAAGTAGTATTTCATTTACTTTTTAAAAGGACAAAACGTCTTGAGAAGTCTGTATGCAAACAATTTTATTGACAATTATGTTGAATCGATCTTCAATATCGCCCTTATACTATCAATAATATTGTCAGTCTACGCGATTGAAAACACTATTGATCTTGTGGGTGATGACGTTGAAGAAAGGCCAATAGATTAGTCAACAAAATATTGAAATGATCGATTTAATTACGACAAAGTAAAACAATCAAACAATTTTTTACTCCAATTACCTATTGCATTCTCAACTTTAACGCACTTCCGAACTGAAACGGAATTATCATGTAAAAGAAGTAGAGGCATCTGATGTTTACCCAAGTTAGGATTATTAACAAAACACCGTTAGAAATAGGTCGCGTGTTTCGAAACCTTGAAAGTTTTCACGTTGTATTACGCCTAAATTATTCCTTTGAATGAACAACACTAGGACAGGGTTCTGAAATATCTTGCCTAAGAACAAACACACACGCCAACCGGGGTAAGATTTGAACCAACGACCTTTCTTTTACCCCATGTAACGAGTGCGCTGCTCTACACAAAGACACATAGAAAGTATTCCATTTGCCAAAGAATATATTCAAGTGCGAGAACTCCTTATAGTTGAGATAGGCATAAATGAAATGATTTGGAGGAAAAATCGAACTTTTGCAACTTAAGGTAATAGACCCGTAAAAGCTCCGCAACGTTTCGAAAGTATTGAACGTTAACCGTGTTAACCGTGGTTTCCTATTGATTTCATTAGGAAACCTCGGTCAACATTGTGGTCCATTGTGGGTCCACAACCTTAAAAATGACTTTTTAACCTGAACAATAAGTGGTCAATCACGTGATGTTTCCACTCAACCGGTAGATCAATCCTTGATGAACATTGTCGAAATGTTCCTTGGGAGAAACTCTACGAAATTTGTTCAAGAACAAACGATAACTTTGTTTGCAATGGGTTACATAAGTTAGAAAATTTCTCGAAAACCAGACAATAGGTAGCTTTTATATTTGTTTATTTCTGGTTGATCTCTCCCAAGTTTGTCCACAGCATATCCCCGGACCTGGACTCTAAATCGTACTGTCCCTGGTTCGATCTTCGGCGAAAGCAAATTCTCCCAACATTTGCCACCCACCGATTAATGGATATTCGTAAAATATGTGGGAAAGTCAGCTTGAGAAAAGGAACTGATGTCGTGTTAGTCCAGATTATTGAAATATTAGGAATCAATGGTAAGGTGATCTAATTACCGTGATATGACTGATTTGTTTGTTTTGTTTGAATAGGTTTTAACGCTACTTTAAACCATTTTTTAGTCATACCACCCGGTTTTTGTACATAACAGCTTGAGTGTATACTCTCAAGAATCATCGATACAAAGTCTTTGTCTGCTTGACCAGTTTCTTGGGAAAAAAAATCTAAAAACTTGATATTTTGTGTTTGTTTGGATGGGGGTTTTGACGCTTTTGATTTTTTCAGTCATATCGCGGATGCTGGAGCACATACCATTGAATTCCAGGTATTTCTTACACAAGAACTACCAGCTTGACCTTCCAAAGCCTAAAGCTTCTATCCTACCCATGCAGGCAAGGATATGCGACACCGCCGGGGATCGAACGCAAAACATCTTGTGTCTTGGCTTACCCTTAACTTTAATTGTTCCGGATATTTTGATTGACCAAAAACATGAGCGAGGTAGGGCGGTATAGTTTGAAATTATTGACATGGCTTGACCTTTATGGAATGAATAAATCAACCAATGAATTCATCTATCATCGAGGGTGGTCACAAGCCTTTGAAAAACATTGTAAATCTGCGGATGGTATTGGTTTTAAGTTATGTTTGTATAACGTAAACACATTGTTCGACTCTGTGGTCGAGGGGTCTTGTCTGATGATTACGGCTTCAGGGTCATGGGTTTAAACCAGCTTACATCTCACATTTTTTCTTCTTCTTTCTGATAACCCCATTTGAATAGTTTGAATGGCATCATATATTTTGCACATTCGCTTTTCATCCATCGCTTCAGTCAAGCATGTAATTAATGCTAATATAGGTTACGGTCAGCCATGTCATTGATATTGCGCTATACTTATTTTCACTTGTAAATCTAAAGACATCTCCTCACAAACGTTTGGGCCAATTTTGAAAAAGAATTCGCATCAATGTACATCTGATGACCCTTTACTGAAATTGTTCATAAAATTTTAATTGCTCCCTAAATGATTGCGGGGAAGGGCGGGGTTTTCTACATTTAAATACTTTAAAATTTTCTCCTCCCAACTCATTTTGGTAAATTCCAATGACACTTTGCATTAATGTTCTTAAGGTGATTGTTAAAGAAACTTTGATTGACATTCGAAATTCGGCGTGGTAGGACGGGACATATCTTCACTTTATAAAATCTTTAATATTTTCTTCTCCCAAACCATTGGGACATTTCTAAGGGCCATGGCAAATCATATATAAATGTTTTTAGCAGTGTAGAACTAAGGCAGTCAACATGTTGTACGCCTTCTGTAGAAAGAAAAATAAAGTGGATTTTTCTTTGTACTTAACACATAGTTTTATTTGTGAAAACATATTCTAAATAACATAGCAAACAAAAGGGCAAGAATAGTCTGAAACCGCATACACGAACTTTAATGGTTTAGTGGATGTCACCAAAGGAACATTTTTGTAAAATTTCATTGAAAAAAGGCTAAATTCTTTAGGAGTGGATGTCTTTCAAGACACCTGCAACGCCTGTATTAAAGGCCAACCAGGTCAACGATTAGTGTTGGTTAAATACTTTACTTTAAATTTGCAAAATAGTAATTAGGATTATATATCGAAGAGTCAGCGCAACACTAATGTAAGTGCACATGTGTAAGTGTACTATAATTGTATAGGCACTTACAACAGTGTTGCACTGACCCATCGACATATCAATCCTAATTTTATGTTTTCAGTTGTTGTCAAAAATCCAAAAGAAACATTTAAAATATATGAACAATTAAACTTTGTCAAACAATAAGCTTAAGGTAAAAACAATAAGTCACCTTGAAGAGCAAAAAACATGTTCTATTATGCACGTATATTTTATGCATCATGGGCTGAATCATGGTTTGAAATAAATAAGAAACAAGAGGATTGCACCGAGAGACTATGCCCGTCCCTTCCCCACTTCTATGAGTGATGATGGGAGAGGGTCCACATACAGATGATTTTGTTCATTTGATGGAAGTTCCAAACATCGCAAACACAGCTTGAACAAACTGTGGTTACGTTGTCAGTATCAATCATCAGTGCTATTTTGGAAATGTAAATAACTTATTAATAACTATTTAGAAATGTACAGTTTCATATAACAAATTGGCCAAGAATACCTTAAGAAAAGCAACAGAAAATATTTATGACAAACACTTCACACCCTAACAACACTCCCCAAATTTGCTAAGACTTGTGAATTACTGTTATTTGATTTAGACTTGAGAACACTCATCAGTTACCTGGAAAAGATTTAGATATGAAAATTTAGTATCCATGAAGAACCCATAGTCACGCACATAAGCAAAATTATTCAAATAAAATCAATTTTGGAATTAAAAGAACATATTTTCTTACAATTTTATCCTTTTTTACATATTGTCATCTCAATAAAACATGAAACTTGTCAATTGTACATACTTAATAGAAAAGTCACAGTTTTCAAAAAACCTACCAAAAAATGACAGATCAGTAAAAAGAGAACAAATTTTCACGCGCTAAGAATAAAAGTGATTTTAGCATAAACAATTTTTCCGAACTGGGAGTTTATGTTATTGTTTCTCAGATTTAAAATATTTCCTGATAAATTAATCAATTTTCCATAAATCTATATTATCTAAAAGACATCACAATGTTAGAAAAGCATCTGAGCTAGAAGGTAAGAATGTTGCCTTTTTTTCTCATTTCAATATAAGGACCCCCTATATGTTTACCTACCCTTAGCTACATTCTGCTTCTTATCAACCAGTTTATCAAAAATCACTAAGAGCCTGTTTCTTATTTGCAGATGACAGATTAATTAGTGAGGTCAAATATCGTAAAACAATTGTTTATGTAAACCCCAGTAACATAAACATACTCTGGCTATTTTAACTAAAAAATGACGTTTTCTTTAGTACATCCTTTTTTGGTCTGGCAGCATTTTTTATCAGCATTTTGGGAAAACAAGCTTACTTAATGAAGAATGAAAAAATTTAAACAGACAATTTGGTCACAAAATGAAGTGGAAGGAAGATGATGATAAAGAAATAGTTTTCTGTCAAAGATAATCAAAATAAAACGCATTTCAGATTGATTATGGTATGTGATGAGAGAAAAGGGAATTCCACAATTCATAAACAACAATGAACTTTCATGAGGAACATTAAAGAGTGCAAACTCTATGATAGGGTCACATTTTGTCAACACCTTGGTATATGGAATAAGAATGGTTATAAAATTAAATGTAGCTAAGTAGGTAAGAGGCTGTCGCCTCTTACCTATACATAAAATCCTCATATAAATGACACACTACATA
This sequence comes from Fragum whitleyi, assembly GCA_948146395.1. Taxonomy (NCBI): domain Eukaryota; kingdom Metazoa; phylum Mollusca; class Bivalvia; order Cardiida; family Cardiidae; genus Fragum; species Fragum whitleyi. Next base: position 46,778,904 of record OX411550.1, on the reverse strand, counting down.
ATGCTTGTGTCATTTCAAAGCCTCAGATGACGACAAATACCAAATATAAAAAGATAACCACATTAGGTGGATAACCAAGAAAAAGATGACTTATTAGGATGTAACAAATTAAGACATAAGAAAAATGAGATAAATTAACCCTATTGTTTTAAACTACGCTAGAAAATACAAGAAATTACTGATTAGAAAAATTCCTGACATTTTTCAAGTCAGAATTGGACTATTTAGATTGAAATCGAAAGATGGTGCCATTTAATTTTGCGTTGACTTCATAATCAACTGAAAATTGCTAGTGTGTGACTATTGGGTCGCGTGAAAATGGGTACCTGGAGGATATTGAAACCCATAAAATGTTTAAACTCGAATTTTCCTTTTTCTAAGCGTTTAACAGACAGAGTAAGCCAGTAACTGCCAGCACAGATATGAAGTCAAATCGAAGATCCGCCATCCGTATATCAACCTAACAGAGAATTTCTTTGAAAAATATAAAACTAGAATTTATGCCTTCAACCTGCAATATTCCTGTTTTCCATGAGGTATTGACTGACAGAAATGACAAGGAACAGCTTATTAATACTCAAATGTAAAGGCCAATCGAGACCCATATGCACAGCCTCTCTGAGTCCACGCAACCTGCTTTTAAATGTCTTCATAACATACAACTGTTTGAGATTAATAAAAATCTAAATGTTAAATCTTGAAAATTCTTGTATTTCCTGAGGTATCAACAGACAGAACTCATGAGGATTTGTCTGTAAAGATGTGCAGTCTGATCCCAGTCCACTTCCAGTCATCCAATTGGTCAATTTGACAGAGAACTTAGTGAGATTTGTCCTATTTTACCTAGTGTTTTAACAGACAGACCAAATCACGACCAGCTCGCCTGGGTGTGCAGTCTGATCCAGATCTGCACCATCTACTGTACAATTTGTTATCAAGCAGAATGCCTCCTTTAGAGTTACGGATCTAAAATAAAACCAACCCCTACAATCTAGAAACTGAAACAATAGGGCCTGAACAGGTGGAATAGACTGTAATCAGTCTGTAAATTTGTGCAGTATGATCAAACACGATGCTACCCGTAATCCCTCTCCCCAAAATATTTTTAGAATTGTTTACATTTGTTAGATTCGCCATTCATTTTTTTGGGGGGGGGGGGATTATTTTATTTTTGATTTTATTTAGCATTCAACAGACAGAACAGACTAAGACCAGCCTGTTCAGATGGACAGACGATCAATGTCTAATCAACATGCTACTAGTATCTAAGTTGTCATCCTAACAGAGGATTCATTCGGATTTAAAAAGAGAAAAAAACTTAAGTTATTGAAGTCAATACTTCACAGAATCTAATTTGTCATCCAAGAATTTGCTCGGATATGTTAAACTGATTTATTGAATGTAGTTTACGCTGCTTTCAACATTTTCCCAATTATATCGCGGCGGACGGATTTTAAAAGAATTGATAATAATAGTAAAACTGCGATATTGCGAAGCATTCTAGTGTTAAATCAGGGAATTTCCTGTTCTTCATTAGAATTTCAAGGCAGAATAGATAAAAATCGGCTGGCCAAAATGTGCACTCTGATTTCAGTCAACAACATCTGCTATCTATTTTGTCATCTCAAGTGAAACTTAGAAACTTGTAGAAATAATTGGTATTTTGAACCATGAATATTTTGTCCTCCTGTGATTTGACAGGCAGAGTTAGCAATGATCTGCCTTTCCTAATGTACTATCTGATCAAGGCCAGCACCACATGTTCTTTTTATATTTTTCTCGACAAAGAAATTTTGTGAAAGTGGCATGTCTTACGCATCATTTAGCTAATTTGAAAACCTAATCAGCAAAAGATAAAAGTGTGAATTGTTTTAATGTCCCAAATCAGTTGATGCCGGGTCATAATAATATTTAGTTTATGGAAATGTTCCTGTGTTAATTAAGAGTTCGGCAAGCTGGGTAGTGATCAGACATAAAGTTCATATAAAACATTGCTAAAAAGGAAAAGTGTTTTATAGGTAGATTCAACTCTCATTATTTTATTTCCTCTTCTTTTTAGCTCACCTGAGCACGAAGTGCTCATGTGAGCTATTGTGATCACCTTTCCTCCGGCGTCCGTCCGTCGGTCGTCGGTCGTCGGTCGTCGGTCGTCGTCCGGCGTCCGGCGTCCGTCAACAATTTCTTTAAACGACATCTCCTCCTAAACTACTTGGCCAATTAACACCAAATTTTACAGAAATGTTGCTTAGGTGGTCCCCTTCAAAAATAGCTAAAAGAATTGAAATCCATGAAAAACTCTGGTTGCTATGGCAACAAAAGGTGAAATTTTAAGAAAATCTTAAAAATTCTTCTTCTTCTCAACCAGTAGTCCTACAGACTTAAAACTTGGCATGGATGATCAGTTCATAGACCTGAATAAAAATAGCTAAAATCATATCTTTTGGGCCACCAGGTGCGGAGCACCAGGGGGGAGGGGGTAGTACTCTTGGAAAATTTTGTAATCTTTAACCTTCTTCTTCTTCTGAACCACAAGCCCTACAGACTTGAAAATTGGCATGGAGGATCAGCTCATAGACCTTAATAAAAATAGCTAAAATCATATCTTTTGGGCTGCCAGGTGCGGAGCACCAGGGGGGAGGGGGTAGTACTTTTGTGAAAATTTTGTAATCTTTAACCTTCTTCTTCTTTTGAACCAGGAGCCTGTCAGATTTGAATATTGGCATGGATGATCAGCATATGGACCTTTATATAAATAGCTAAAATCATGACTGTAGATTCACCAGGTGCGGAGCATCAGGGGGGAGAGGGTAGTACTTTTGTGAAAATTTTGTAATCTTTAACCTTCTTCTTCTTCTGAACCACAAGCCCTACAGACTTGAAAATTGGCATGGAGGATCAGCTCATAGACCTTAATAAAAATAGCTAAAATCATATCTTTTGGGCTGCCAGGTGCGGAGCACCAGGGGGGAGGGGGTAGTCTTTTGTGAAAATTTTGTAATCTTTAACCTTCTTCTTCTTTTGAACCAGGAGCCTGACAGATTTGAATATTGGCATGGATGATTAGCATATGGACCTTTATATAAATAGCTAAAATCATGACTGTAGATTCACCAGGTGCGGAGCATCAGGGGGGAGAGGGTAGTACTTTTGTGAAAATTTTGTAATCTTTTACCTTCTTCTTCTTCTGAACCACAAGCCCTACAGACTTGAAAATTGTCATGGAGGATCAGCATATAGACCTTAATAAAAATAGCTAAAATCATATCTTTTGGGCTGCCAGGTGCGGAGCACCAGGAGGGAGGGGGTAGTACTTTTGTGAAAATTTTGTAATCTTTAACCTTCTTCTTCTTTTGAACCAGGAGCCTGACAGATTTGAATATTGGCATGGATGATCAGCATATGGACCTTTATATAAATAGCTAAAATCATGACTGTAGATTCACCAGGTGCGGAGCATCAGGGGGGAGAGGGTAGTACTTTTGTGAAAATTTTGTAATCTTTAACTTTCTTCTTCTTCTGAACCACAAGCCCTACAGACTTGAAAATTGTCATGGAGGATCAGCTCATAGACCTTAATAAAAATAGCTAAAATCATATCTTTTGGGCTGCCAGGTGCGGAGCACCAGGGGGGAGGGGGTAGTTTTTTTGTGAAAATTTTGTAATCTTTAACCTTCTTCTTCTTTTGAACCAGGAGCCTGACAGATTTGAATATTGGCATGGATGATCAGCATATGGACCTTTATATAAATAGCTAAAATCATGACTGTAGATTCACCAGGTGCGGAGCATCAGGGGGGAGAGGGTAGTACTTTTGTGAAAATTTTGTAATCTTTAACCTTCTTCTTCTTCTGAACCACAAGCCCTACAGACTTGAAAATTGTCATGGAGGATCAGCTCATAGACCTTAATAAAAATAGCTAAAATCATATCTTTTGGGTTGCCAGGTGCGGAGCACCAGGGGAGAGGGGGTAGTACTTTTGTGAAAATTTTGTAATCTTTAACCTTCTTCTTCTTTTGAACCAGGAGCCTGACAGATTTGAATATTGGCAGGGATGATAAGCATATGGACCTTTATATAAATAGCTAAAATCATGACTGTAGATTCACCAGGTGCGGAGCATCAGGGGGGAGAGGGTAGTACTTTTGTGAAAATTTTGTAATCTTTTACCCTCTTCTTCTTCTGAACCACAAGCCCTACAGACTTGAAAATTGTCATGGAGGATCAGCATATAGACCTTAATAAAAATAGCTAAAATCATATCTTTTGGGCTGCCAGGTGCGGAGCACCAGGGGGGAGGGGGTAGTACTTTTGTGAAAATTTTGTAATCTTTAACCTTCTTCTTCTTTTGACCCAGGAGCCTGACAGATTTGAGTATTGGCATGGATGATCAGCATATGGACCTTTATAGAAATAGCTAAAATCATGACTGTAGATTCACCAGGTGCGGAGCATCAGGGGGAGAGGGTAGTACTTTTGTGAAAATTTTGTAATCTTTAACCTTCTTCTTCTTCTGAACCACAAACCCTACAGACTTGAAAATTGTCATGGAGGATCAGCTCGTAGACCTTAATAAAAATAGCTAAAATCATATGTTTTGGGCTGCCAGGTGCGGAGCACCAGGGGGGAGGGGGTAGTACTTTTGTGAAAATTTTGTAATCTTTAACCTTCTTCTTCTTTTGAACCAGGAGCCTGACAGATTTGAATATTGGCATGGATGATCAGCATATGGACCTTTATATAAATAGCTAAAATCATGACTGTAGATTCACCAGGTGCGGAGCATCAGGGGGGAGAGGGTAGTACTTTTGTGAAAATTTTGTAATCTTTAACCTTCTTCTTCTTCTGAACCACAAGCCCTACAGACTTGAAAATTTTCATGGAGGATCAGCTCATAGACCTTAATAAAAATAGCTAAAATCATATCTTTTGGGCTGCCAGGTGCGGAGCACCAGGGGGGAGGGGGTAGTTTTTTTGTAAAAATTTTGTAATCTTTAACCTTCTTCTTCTTTTGAACCAGGAGCCTGACAGATTTGAATATTGGCATGGATGATCAGCATATGGACCTTTATATAAATAGCTAAAATCATGACTGTAGATTCACCAGGTGCAGAGCATCAGGGGGGAGAGGGTAGTACTTTTGTGAAAATATTGTAATCTTTAACCTTCTTCTTCTTCTGAACCACAAGCCCTACAGACTTGAAAATTGTCATGGAGGATCAGCTCATAGACCTTAATAAAAATAGCTAAAATCATATCTTTTGGGTTGCCAGGTGCGGAGCACCAGGGGGGAGGGGGTAGTACTTTTGTGAAAATTTTGTAATCTTTAACCTTCTTCTTCTTTTGAACCAGGAGCCTGACAGATTTGAATATTGGCATGGATGATCAGCATATGAACCTTTATATAAATAGCTAAAATCATGACTGTAGATTCACCAGGTGCGGAGCATCAGGGGGGAGAGGGTTGTACTTTTGTGAAAATTTTGTAATCTTTAACCTTCTTCTTCTTCTGAACCACAAGCCCTACAGACTTGAAAATTGGCATGGAGGATCAGCTCATAGACCTTAATGAAAATAGCTAAAATCATGACTGTAATGCCACCAGGTGCAGGGGACCAGGGGGGAGGGGATAGTACTTTTGTGAAAATTTTGTAATCTTTAACCTTCTTCTTCTTTTGAACCAGGAGCCTGACAGATTTGAATATTGGCATGGATGATCAGCATATGAACCTTTATATAAATAGCTAAAATCATGACTGTAGATTCACCAGGTGCGGAGCATCAGGGGGGAGAGGGTTGTACTTTTGTGAAAATTTTGTAATCTTTTACCTTCTTCTTCTTCTGAACCACAAGCCCTACAGACTTGAAAATTGGCATGGAGGATCAGCTCATAGACCTTAATAAAAATAGCTAAAATCATGACTGTAATGCCACCAGGTGCAGGGGACCAGGGGGGAGGGGATAGTACTTTTGTGAAAATTTTGTTACTTTAACCTTCTTCTTCTAATGAACCAGGAGCCCTACAGACTTCAATATTGGCATGGATGATAAGCATATGGATCTAAAATAAAATAGCTAAAATCATGAATGTAGGGCCACCAGATGTGGAGCATTAGGGGGGAGGGGATAGTATTTTGGATCACATTTGAAACCTTTAACCTTATTCTTCTCCTGGATCAGGAACCATACAGACTTGAAAATTGTCATGGGTGATCAATATATTGACATTAATTAAAATAGCTAAAATCATGACTGTAGGGTCACCAGGTGCTGAGTGTCTTGGGGAGGGGGTAGTACTTTGGATCATTTTTGAAATCTTTAAACTTCTTCTAACGAACCAGGAGTCCTACAGACTTGAAAATTGGTATGGATGATCAGCATAACTTTGGACATTAGTTGAATTAGCTAAAATCATGACTGTAGATTCACCAGGTGCAGAGCATCTTGGGGAAGGGGGGTGCTTTGTTGAGAATTTTGAGTCCCTACAGCCTTTATATTTGACATGGATTGATCAACTCATTAAAGAAAACTTTAAAAGTCTCAGACTCAGCCTGTATATCTGGCATAGATTAGCTGATCACAGACCTTTTATGAAAAAAGCTTAAATAAATAATGACCAGGGGAGGAGCAGAGGGTGGAAGGATTACTTCAAATGATATCTGATTGAATAAGTGAAAATCTCTTTTTCTGTGGTTGCATGGACATACCTAGGTAATGAAGCTTTTTTCTCAGGTGAGCGACCCAGGGCCAACGGCCCTCTTGTTTCAAATATTGAATTTATGTCTTGTAATGCCGAATTGAAACTATTTTAACTGATCTGGTTTTAGTAGGAAGGTCAGGTGAAATGGATTAGGATCAGACTACACAAGTGTGTATGCTGATTCCTGACTCTGTCCCATTCAAAACTGTAACAGTAGGGATTCAGCGTGATATTAAGACATTTTAACAGCATTCTGCTTCATAGAAGTTGCCTTTTCACTTTATAATAACTAGTTATTTTACTTCCTGTATACTTAGCTTGGCAAGCACTGTTGGAAAGGACGAAGGACGAAAATGGTCACAGTTTGTACCTCATTAGATAGTGAATACTCAATTTTGGCCATGTAGAATAGTGAGTGGCTAGCCTTACATACACTTAGTAGCTTGACAAACATATTTGAAGAAACTTAAACAGAATTAGTGACAATGATCCCATGCTAATGTTTAGATTTCTATCATATGTGTAAAGGTAATTTACAGTTCAAAGCAGCTTTACTTGAATCTATCTTTAAGATATTTAGTATTTTTACGATTCATTATTTCATCACAGTCTGTGTGTAGCGAGGAATTAAGGTTTACAAAGACACATCCTTGTTGGGTTTTCTACATGCCTTTTGACAGCTTTCTTTGAGCCAGGTTTTGTACTGTTTTACAAAGAGGGCTATCCCGGTTAAATTTTCAATATCGATCTCTCGATAGTAGCAGTCTGAAACCGATCCAGGCTCAAAAACAGTTTACAATGTCGAGATCTGTAGATTTATTTTATTTTTGACGTCCCCGTGCACAATTAAAAACTTGTATGTGTGGTAGGCTTTTAGATTCAAATACACATTTATTATTTTATATCATTGACATTCTTCCTATTCAGCTATTGTTCATTCACAATATGAAAAATATTCCACCCTCAATTCTTCATTAGCAAAATTGAAAAAGATCCTTCAAAAGAAACTTTCACAATTTTTGTTGGTGTTATAACCTTCAAATGAGTTACATACGCATTTGATAGGTCAACGTTTGGGCGACATGTTCGGCACCGTTTTCCAACTCTCTGAAGAAAAGTCATTGTCATACTTTTTTTTCCTTGGCAAAAATGAATTCACATGAGCAGTTGTTCTAATCGGTAGCTTTCATGCTTCTGTAGTCCGCAATCTACCCAATCTACTATTCAAAAGTCAAATACATTTTACTAAGCAAACTTTTTTGGGTACAATTTTCTCGTACGTTAGTGCAAAAGCTGGACGAAGACCGCTGTACCCATTGAATGTTTCTCTCTATCTGGTGTCATTGTAAAAAGGTTCCTGAAAGAAAGAATAAAACATCTTTTGTAATTTAGCTAAACCAGAGGTACATTAAGGCTACATGAATATAAGCGCATGAGAGAGGGGTCCATATTTATATGCCTTGTGCACGGAGGGACCATATGATACTACAAAATCATCATCATCACCAGGGCGTGAGAGTAAACCTTTATTATTGAGATCATTAATATATATACCAAAAAGGTAACAATGATAAAAATAAAAAAAAAACTATTGTTGTTATGCGGAATATTTTTGGATGCATCACAAGCCCCCTTCACTAGAGAAACTTTCAAATGAGATTTGACAGAGATATCCAAAGACATATGACTAATTTGATTAATAAGAACTTGCAGAATAATATCGAAGACATAACACAATCCCCCATATCTTTCTTACCGATATTTATTGCAACTTCTAAATTACTTTCACACCGATTTTTGTGCTAGAAAATAACTTAAATATGACAAATGCCAACGAGAGCCAATGTCAGACAATGCCATTCCCATGAAAGCTTTATAACAAACTGAAGCCAGCTAGATCTAGGGTTCTTGTGAACTGAGCTTCTCTTCAATGAGTTTTACCACTTAAGCCAGAGTTGTAGCTCATTTGCTCTGCACTTCTAAGTTAAAAAACTTCCCACACATTCAAGAAGTTTTCAAGTTATAAGAATTTGACTTTCATACTCATATATAATATCGTTTAGAAATTTGCTGGGGACAAAATGTAAGACTTAAAAAAAAAAAAAATTCTGTACTGCACTTCTGCTTAAAGAGATATATCCACCTAAATGATAACTGGTGTACTAACAGAAATATGGTCTGGACAAAAATTGATAGCTTTTATCCAGGATACTAGTCTATCAACCTAACCATTGACTCCATTAATACACTAAAAAACTAAATTCTGGTCGAATTCTATGAAAAAAAATCTTGTTTAACCCCTTCACCGCTTATTTAAAAGAATTGATTTTTTGATTGATTGCTTGATTGCTTGCTGGCTTGATTGATTGATTAATTGATTGATTGGAGTTCAATGCCCCTTTTAACTTTTCAGCTGCTATCTCACATAGGTTTACGATTATCAGCCCATTGGTGAGAGACATATAGTCGGAAAGAATGACTGCCGCCGTCGGGGATCGAACCCGGGACCTTTAGATTGACAGTCCGACGCAGTACATATACCACTTATTTAAAAGAAAAAATGGTCCTATTCTATATGAAAATACTGAAACCTATTTCAAGTTTACAATTTTCACATTTTTGACCTTGATAAATGACACTCATATAGACTTAGAGTGGTTCCAACAAAAAGGTCGAGTCACAAAAAATAGTCATCTAAAATTTGAAGATTCCATCCCTTACAAATCAGAAGTTTTTGCCCATGTCTTGCGGAACAAGCAGCAAGGACAATTCAGACAATATGCCCCTGGCTTATCGAAGAGGGACATATAAATCAACGAATGTGGAAGGAGTCCCAAACCCTTTTAATATATATAGAGAGTAAAATTCCCTTCTGAAGTAGGTCAGTCTTGTGGTTAAAGGCATTTATCATCACAAATGTTTATGAATATAGACAGAGCGATCTCTTACTATGCAGCATTTAATGGATTTCCTTTATCGTTCTTCCCTGTAGCCAGGCTAGACGCTAGAAGGGTATAGATTTCCAGTATTTACACAATGTCACATGTCCAGCCATCATTTTCTGCTGAAATGTCAGCAAGGTTCTAAGTTCTAATATCTAAGTTATAAGTTCTAATTAGTAAGTCATAAGTTCTAATAGCGAAGTTCTAAGTTAAAATGGCAGTAATAGGCTTCCGTATATAATGATGGTTATGCGAATATATTCATATACAAAGGATAACACAAAACAGGGATTGAAAATCTCTTATTTCCATTGTGGTCCTTTTCTACAAAAATATATTGCTACATAGGAAGACATGATTGAATACTTATTATCGTCATATGGATGAACCCCATTGAAATTAGGAAAAATTTCAAATCATATTACGGGAATTGGGACATTAACGGAAATTTTATTGTTTACACTATAATGGCCACATATATAGTCCATCTCGAGTAACTTGGTCAGAATGTTGTTCAGCTAACAAGAATGAACCAAAGAGAAAATTTAAATGACTGATTTGATATCAAGAGAAAAGGGCCTTTATGCCTTCTTTTATTGATTACACTTTAGAGGGCACAATCTTAATAAAACTCGGTCAACATGTTTTAATAAATTTATGAATCCTAATTGGAAGACTATATGCCATAGCACGAGACATGGGGCATTTTTGACACATAATTTTTATGCTAAAACTCTAGAGGTAAAAAATTGACATTATCTTCGTGAACCTTTGTCAGACTGTATGTCAAGTCAAAAGGGCTAACTCTATGGAAAATAAGAATGATTCATGCCATATCACTTGAAATGGGCCTCAATGACAATTTCCATGCTTAAACTCTAGATGCCATATATGTGGGAGTATATTCATGAAATCTCGTCATTATTATTGTCATATTATAAGGAAAACGCTATTGAAATGGGCAGTATCCAAATGGTGGAACAGGAAAAGTAACCTTAATGACAATTTTCTTGTTTACAATATACATGCCACAAATATGACCTAACCGTAATTGAAATTTGGTCAAGTATTTATAAAGTCATTAAGAGGAAACCTATTGAAAATGGGAAGGGTCAATTTGATATCAAGGGATAACGGGCCCCTCTGACAAAATATTGTTTAACCTAAAGCTGGAGCCATGAAACGTAGTCAGAACATCTGTCTAGTCAAAAGAATGAATCCCATTGAAAATTGAAACTTCCTTAAAAGGGATGAATTATTGATACTATCATTAAAGAACAAGAATGACTTTTGCTGAAAAGTGGCCTTTGATAATAATTGATTGAGTTATAGAACCAATGCTGAATAATAATGGACCACCACGATCCTCACGTTCATTTTTCATCGCCTTTCTTTAGATATATACAGTCTAGTTATAGACTGAAAAATTTGATGAAATATGTAATTGAATGTTTTCAGGAGTGTTCATTTTAAGAGAAGACGGAAAGAAAATTAACTATTTATTTTATGGCCTTGCACATTATTTGAATGATCCCTTCTCTCTTTTAAAGTCGCAGAGTAGAAACTATTTTGCGTTCAATGTAGGAAAAAATTAACGTAATAATAAATAACGATCCATTAGTAAAAGGGTAAAATATGATAATATAAGAAGTCCTGCATTTCCTCATAGAAGAGTTTCAGTTATTCAAATCAACGTTGTCTACATTGGAAAATAAAACAAACTGAAAACAGGCATAATATTTGGCTACTGTTTCTTTTCTCTCTCACACAATTCGCAAAGAATGGATAGACAGATTTAACTAGAAGAAGTTTTGATCTTTATTAAATGTATTTTTTCATGATAGATTGTGACAGGTCTAAGAATGAAACAATCGAATTGGTGGGAATTATGAGTAATTATTGCCACAAAGGTATGGACGTTTTTGTTGTTTTACCTATTCATTAGCATGCCATATTAATTGAGCATGTGCGTTAACTTTTCAAGCGATTCCACTCGTGCGCAAAGCCTCTGGCCAATTTGTATTAGCTCACAGTCTGACCAGAGTCTTCATGGTGTGCTTTGTAAATAGATAATATCGAAACCTCTTCAGGAAGACAACGATTATTCTTAATGCCGTGTGCTATGCTTAAGCTCCTAAATGGCTCGTACAATTAACAACATCGTGAAATCGACAAGATGAACGATTTTGGAATGATTTAGGAATGAAATTGAATGAGTGTATGGAGCGAGTTTAGAGTGAAATTAATGGGAGGTAATTCTTTATCGCAAATTTTGTTCAGGGTGAACAAAATTTGCGATATTGATTACCTCCCTTTAATAAAATATGCATACAAGCTCTATACATAGCTTCCTATTTCTTCAAGAACCTATGCGAAGCTAACAATTTGAATTATGTAAATTAAATCGCGATTTTTCTCTATCAAAATTTATTTTGGGTGACTTTGTTGGTTGTATATTTTTCAATGGGTTTGGACGTTTTTGAATGGTTTGAGTGAGTGTTTGGAGTGAATGAATGGAACGCTGAGTGAACGATTTAGAATGGTTTTGATTGAGATGAACGTTAATTTCACGATGTAACTAACTGTACACATTTGAAATTGTGATAAATGTCGCACACAGGCTCAATTGTGTTTTTACAGGCGATGTTATTCTCGTGTTAGTCAGCATACATCATTTGCGTTGTCTGGTCTATCTCAACTATTAAACAAATATTTTGCATTTGAACTTTTCTAATATTTTTATCTAGAGTATGGAGCACAAAAATGTACTTTTATCTAAATGAAATTTTGCCTTTTGACTAGGTTAAATATAATAATATAAATATTTTTGAATACAGTGTAAAATCCCATTCAATCAAACAGAAAAAATATCTACGGTAATAAACAAGACACTCCGATGTGTTCGTATAGTAACATGTAAAATATATTATATGCGTTGAGAAAATTTAAGGATAACCGGAATTTGAAAACAGGAAAAAATGTCCACTTCGTCTTACTAAAACTTAATACATGTAGGTTTGCCAATCGTTTCGGCCATCAAAGACACTTTTTCGGATATGAATATCACCGTCGGAAAACAAACCTTAAATGTTTTAATCGTGTTCAAAAAGTAGTGCACGTTGAGTCGGTTGAAGTTTGTGCGCGAATAACGACCCTAATTACAAGCTAAGGACTTTACTGTGCAGCTAAACTGCTACTTTCTTTTGACAAAGGAAAATAATCGTTTTTTTCTAGAGGCGCTCATATATAGAAGAAAATCAGCGTATTGCATGGCAGGGTTTATTCTCTACTTAAAGTCTTTTGCAATATTTTCGGACGAAAAACATTGGTCGATGTCAATGAAACTTGGCATGTACCCTGGATGACACTTTACTCTAACTGTTGAAGATATTTGATAGATCCCCAAATAAAGAAGTAGCAGGGCGAATCTTATTTTCACTTTAATTCCTTGCAAGAGTAAAGGAGATGTGGTTTAAGGTTGTCTTTTGGTCAGCTTTATTGAATTTGGAGCTTGGCCAAGTTGTTACTCATCACAAAATACACATAATTAGATATAGTGTTAAAAATGAAGTTTTCAGTCAAATTGAGATTTCTTCAATGAAATTATTACCACCGACGGTCAGAAGAGCTATAGCGACGACGGTGTTCCGTCTGGTTTCCATAGGTCTGGCCGTTTGTACGTCCGTCCGTAAACTTTTGCTTGTTGATACTCAAGTATGCACAGTTTTTATCCGATTGTCTAAAACTTGGTCAGAATGATTTGACCATCAAAAGGATCGTCCCTTTCGAAAAAAGGTCAGATCCGTCGAGCGTCATGGGAGGAGGAGCCAGATGAAAATTTAATTAGAATTTTCTCGTTTACGCTCTTAAGTCTTCAGTTTTCATCCGATTGTCTTCAAACTTGCACAGAATGATTGTACTATTCTAAGGATGTTTCCTTCTGGTAACGGGTCCGATCCGTCAAACGTCACGTAAAAGGGGGTCTTATGGAAATTTTATTAGAATATCATCGTTAACACTCTATCTTCATCTAGATGTCTTCAAACTTGCTCAGAATTATTGGAGCATCACATAGAAAATTCCTTTCGAAATAGGGCCCAATCCGTGAAGCGTCAGAGGAAAGCGGTCCCGATGAATTGATTGATTGAATGGAGTTTTACGCCGCTTTCAACATTATTTCAGTTATATCGCGGCGGCTGGAGCACCTAACAATGGTTTCCTGGTTTTTCTCTCACCAGTACAACCACCACTCCTTTCCTAGCCTCCAGCTGCTATCTCACATAGGTCTACGATTATCAACCCATTGGTGAGAGACAAATAGTCGGAAAGAATGAGTGCCGCCGTCGGGGATCGAACCCGTGACCTCTGGATTGACAGTCCGACGCGCTACCAACTGCGCTATGACGGCGGCCGTGTGGTCCCGATGAAAAATTAAAAAGTAAATCCTCTATATTGGTCTAGGGTTCATAGTTTTCATTGGACTTTCTCAGAAGGATTGCATTTTCACAATGATTCTTTTATTTTCAAATGTGTCTGATTGATCGAGGATTGTGAGAAAAGGAGTCTTATTAGAATTTAAAGAATTTTCGTTTACACATCTTCATGTAAATCATCTGAAATATTTGGGCTGGTGAATAACAGATCACGTAAAAAAATATCGAAAAATAAACGACATTCATATTTTGGTTTTGACGTCTTTAGCTATATGTCGTGACACTAAGAGGGCCTTTATATATATATATTCATTTTAAAGTTATTAAACTTTTACACAGTTCTTCGTAGTTGTTCCTATTGGCACGTACTTCTTTCTACGGAAACTATTCGATAGTACCTTTGTTAAATATACTTTGTCATACTTCAACTGAGTTAATGGTATAAGGGACACGGCTTGCCTACGGTAAAATGGAGTACGACTTACTACGAAAATTGACGTAATTGTGACCATAGCTTAATATCGTAAACGTTTGCCTCCGATACTACGCCCGTAACGGTCATCAAAAAACGATTCACTGCTGCTGCAATACGTGTGTCTGATCTTACTGCACGGTAAGGTAGGAAAAGGTACGCTGTATAAAAATCACGATCACACATCACGCTACTAAGCTGTGGTCATAATTACGGAAAATGGCGTAGTCAGTCGAACTTCATCTTTACCGTAGATAACCGTGTCACTAATACGATGAACTAAATTGAAGGAAGTCCAAGTACCATAAAAGGTTTGGTCACGTTTACGTTAATTTACATGGTTAGCCGCAGTTATACATCAACGTAGTCAGCCGTAAAATTCACGTAGTATAGCGTATACTGCGAAGTAAGTCGAAGTTAGCCGTGCGTACGTCTAGTGAGTAACGTGATGCAATCTCGTAAGGTTGACCGTAGTGTCTTGGATATTATAAAAAAATGTTCAGAAGTCTTTTTCCGGTATAGTACGTTATTTTGTCCCCAATTTGGCCGTACTGTCACAGTAGTTGATCCCTGCTTATCCGTAAATTAACCGTAGTAGCAGGCTATGATATCTTAAACGTTTGTCCCCGTTTCTACGGTTAACCAAGGTTGAACTAGCGATTCCCTACTCTTGCTGTACGTGTATCTGATTTTTCTCCATGGTTAGGTAGGGAATAAGAACGCTGTAAAAATCGCGGTAACATTTTACGATGTAAACTTAATCTCGACGTAGTGAAAGAATGTCGCATTACAACGTACCCTACCATAGACTGCGTAGTTTAACCTAGTCGCCCGTGGACTGAACGTTCTTCTACCGTATAATCCTACCGTAGTGGCCGGACATATCTTGGGCATGTTCAAAAACCCTACGGTAAAAAGGATTTTCTGTCGTAGTTTGAATGTAGTTCAACGTAGTAAGATTTTGTTGAATCGTACTCTTGCCGAATTTGAACGAATCGTTTACCCTAGTTTACCGTACAGGGAAACAGATTTGAATTTGATTTGAATTTGGGTTTTACGTCGCTTTCAACAATCTCTCAGTTATATCGCGACGACTGGAGCACCTAAGGATGGATTCCTGGTATTTCTCACACCAGTACTACCACCACATCTCTTTCCTAGCCTCCAGTTGCTATTCCACATAGGTTTACGATTATCTACCCATTGGTGGAAGCCAAATGTCGGAAAGGATAAGTGCCGCGGCCGGGGATCGAACCCGTGCGAATATAGACCCCTGGATTAGAAGTCCGGCGCGCTACCAACTGCGCTATTGCCGCGGCTAGCAGGGAAACAGTGGGGGTGGACTACGTTCAGAGTACAATGCACGTGAAATCAATGGTTTGAAACTCGTGTGTTTTTACAACAAATTAATTATAAGACTCGGGGGTGACAGATAGATTTGCTAGGTTTTAAACCATATGATATATACTGTTCACAAAAAGTAGAGGATATTGTAAGTTTGATTTGTGGTATTCTGGTCAGCTTGGGCATCCATACATCTTCACGGTCCCGTTTTTGAATCATCAACAAAGAAGCCAATTGTTTGATATCGTGACAATATCTGACTGTGAGACACAGGGTTTGACAGCAGTCTGGACTCACGTTCTTCTGGTTTTCAGCATACCATTGACTCACTTACGATGAGCTTTCATTAGAACTCACATTTATCCAACAAAATGTGATGAAAAAACATGATAGAGATAAACACTTAATAATTTTTCTCGAAATTGTGCTTAACTAAAGTAAGAATTTCCATTACAACATACGCTATGTTAAAATAAGCGCTATACCCCTCTCTTCTTAAATGCTGAATTTGCATGACATCTTTAGCAGAAAAGGGGATTCCATAACTACCATTTTACCCTAAGACAACTGCTAGTTGGCCAAGAATAAGTTAGATTGTCCTAAATTGTTTGCAACCACAATAACCTTATGGATTAACAGATTATCCCTTACTTTTTGTGAACAGTATATTTCAAGATCGTGATTCTATCTTTAGTCGTTGTCCTACTTTTTCTTCCATTCAGAAGTCTGGATTTCGAGTGTTTTAGGGGGTTTATTTTCCATCCAGCCAATGTTTATTTTGATCATTATTTCATTTAAACGTCGAGGTTTATTTGTTATACCACGCATGCGTACATACATAAATCCACCTACTCATAAATATGCAATGGGCGCGTGAAAAGTACCGGAGAAAATCTTGGGTAAGTTCATATCGGACTCGGTTTCGACCCGAGTTAACCGGGTTTCCATCAGAACGAACTCGGTTTCGACACTAGTGATGTCATTTTAACCTTTCAACCTCGACGCTTCTGATCCTGGGTCAGGCCGGTGTTACTTGGGTTCCAAAATGGCGTCGAAAATAGTGCACAACAATTCGATTACACAAAACAAATATTCTCTTTTACTTTAAAAGGCAAATACTTTTTTCTTATTTTATAAAGTATTTTGCATGAGTTTATCACATTTCTTTATGGAATAACGATATTTCATGGTTATTTAATTATTGTAGCGTAAATGTAAAGTTTGTTTACTACCACCAGTGGGTAAATTCGTTCACATGAATGTCCTTTCTGCGCATGCATATTAAAGTCAATTTTAGATTATTACATCATCTCACGCGCCTCCCGGGCTGCCATTTGAATTTCCCCTTGTTGTACAATCGGAATGACTATTTTACGTGCCCGCACATTCTTTTTAGAAATATAGAATACATACTTAGTGTTTTGTATAAGAAAAAAATATCTAACGAAGTTGGGAGAATTGATCATTGTCGAGGCTCTGCCGAGACAATTATCAATTCTTACAACCGAGATAGATATTTTTTTCGTACAATTCACTAAGTATGTATTATATTTATCTTATAACCTCTACTTGTCTTGTTTCCGTTTATGTTTCTAACTGAAATGCAAGTTTTTAAAGTAACCACATAATATCTTTGTTCTAAAAATAACTATATGATATCTTAAAAGATATCATATGGGTTGTTTTCACACGGATATTTGTAAAGTTATAAGATAAATATAGAAACTACCGCTCTTTTTATCATTCATTTCAATAGATTTCCCGTTTGATATTTTTTTGTGAGTCTAAATTTCACCGAATCACTTCAATATATACCGGCTCTTAATGAAATTTAAAATTAACACCTTTTAAAAAACAGATAAGTATCATTTGGTAATGGTAACCGGACGTGAAGTTATGCGTTTTTTATATATTATCTTAAGATTAACCATATTGAAAAAGGTTGTAAATTAATAATTACAGATAGATTTTAACAATATACGTATAGGATAGAAAACGAGAGCCGTGGTATATGGGAAATAGACACGAGATTTAGCGAGTGTCTATTTCCCATTTACCGCGGCACGAGATTTTCTATCTGACTTAGACCACGTTTTTCTTACACTATCTTTATTTTTTTACCCGAACCTCTAAATAATGAAAAGGTTAAATCACACTGTGATATTACTCTAATCAAGTGTGAATATGCTAAAATCACTTTTGAATCTATTTCCGTTACCATTTTCAGACCTTTTGCACTTTTGCGACTGTCGAAAGTCTGTAGGAAAAAAGAACTGTATAAAATGCTCATCATCTTTTTGAAATGTCTCGGCCCCCAAAACCTGTCGAGATTCACGTGTAAGACACACTACCATCGTATACCTGTAAATACAACGCTCGGAGTTGTATCTGTGATATATACTTTTGAAATTCTGTTCTCCGATTGGCCGATTCGCTTCAAGCGTGGTATAAAAACATTTTATTACGTCTGATTTCGTAAGTAGTTTATTTTTCAGATAGCACATGCAATACAGAGTGGATAAGTATCAGAATTTCGTTCATCTAAACGAAACTCATTGTAAGTTCAATAACACCCATATATACAGCATATTTTGTCATTTTTAATGGCTCTTTAAAAAACTCGGTATTCATGTGCATCTTTCAATTAAAATACTCAAAATTTGGAAAGATGGGTGTTTACTCGTAATGATTGTTACCGGCTTATTCCGTATAAATCATGCAGTATGCTGTCAGTAAAATAAAGCGATTTACGAAATAAACGATTTAACCCTTTCCTGTTTAACAAAATTTTGGACCTGTCCAAATTCAAAGGTTTTGCAGACGAAAATTAAAAGTGGATTCAATTTGAAAAATAACCATGCAGTAGGGTAGAAAATAGTGTGGGGAAAGGAGAAATTGCTTGTCAGAAGCAATTTCTTCTTTTTTCCCACAATGTTGTCTCAATCATAAAATCACAGGCACGTAAAAAGCAGGGATTAAACAGCAAAGGGTTAAAACAGCTTTACCATTATCAGGATATCAGATATCAGGGCTTGGGAAATACACAAATGGCGATTTTTCATTAGTAAAAAATAATAATTAATCTAATTAAACTTCTCATTTTTTAAGTTCTTCGTAGTTGTCCCTACTCGGACGTACTTCTTTCCAAGGAAACTGTTCGGTGGTTCCTATGTTAAATGTACTTTTTCTTACTTAAACTTAGTTATTGGTATTAGTGACACGGCTTACCTACGGTAAAATCGAGTTTGACTTACTACGATAATTGCCGTAAATGTGACCATAGCTTAACACGGCACGTTCGAGAAGTTTCCATAGACAGAGGTATGTGCGAAAAGGATCAACTACGAAAAACTACGTAAAAATTACTAGCTATATCAGAGCAATTATCAAATATAGTTAAATCGCAATTCATTTGTTGCCCAAGCCCTGCTATCTCTTGTTTGTCACTCTATAGAGAAGGAACACCATCTTAAAATACAACATACAGTTTCTAGACGAGTATTTCTACCAACCATCTTCAGGTATTTTAATTGATCTGTTGTAAAAACACATGAGTTTCAATTGATTGATTGAATGATTGATTAGAGTTTTACGCCGCTTTAAACATTTTTTTCCAGTTATTTTTCAGAGGCTTGAGCCCCTAGCAATGGTTTCCTGGTAATTCTTTCACCTGTACAACCACCACATACTTTTCATAATTAGATTTAATCAATCTATTCGTTCTCCGAACCTAGTCCAAACCTACTGTTTCTTTGCCTGGTCGTAGTATCAACTTGGGCAGATGTTTTTGTAAATGGTATGTATGACAAACTAGGGAAAACACTACCTTTTTAATTAGGAAAGAATACGCTTACACAATATCTAACTACCCTGAACTACATTCAGCCTACGGCAGGAGTTTTTTTTGCCGTAGGAATTTTGAACAAACACATGATTTGTGCGGCCACTACGATAGAATAATACGGGAGAAGAACGTGCTCCTTTGATGTCCTCGTTAAATTCTGATTGGGTTGATATCATGGGTCATTCGGAACATCACTCGGCCATTTCCGTAAAGCTATGGTCACATTTACGGTAATTATCGTAGTAAGTCGTACTCCATTCTACCGTAAGCAACCCGTATCACTTATACGATTAACAAAGTTGAAGAAAGACAAAGTACATTTAACAAAGGTACTTTCGAACAGTTTCCGTAGAAAGAAGTACGTACGAGTAG
The DNA here is from genome assembly GCA_948146395.1 of Fragum whitleyi. NCBI lineage: Eukaryota > Metazoa > Mollusca > Bivalvia > Cardiida > Cardiidae > Fragum > Fragum whitleyi. The sequence continues at coordinate 46,758,799 of OX411550.1, read as the reverse complement.
GAACAACTACGAAGAACTACTTGAAAATAAGAAGTTAAATTAGATTAATTATTAATTTTAATTAATGGACAATTGCAATTTATTTGTTTCCCAAGCCCTGATATCTCTTGTTTGTCATTCTACAGATAAGTATCACGATCTTTAATTATATCATAAGGTTTAAAACCTAGCATTTCGATCAGTCACCTTCGGGTATTATAAATAATTTGTTGTAAAAACACGCAAGTTTCAAACCATTGATTTCACGAGCACTTCGTGATTAGATTTTATCAATATCACCGAATCTATTCGTACTCTGAACGCAGTCCAACCCCACTGTTTTCCTGGCTGGTCGTAGCATTAACTTGGACAGATGTTTATTAAACGGTTTGTATGGTAAACTAGGGTAAACGATACGTTCTAATTCGGCAAGAGTACGATCCAACAAGATCTTACTACGTTGAAGTACATTCAAACTTCGACAGAAAGTCCTTTTTCACCGTAGGGATTTTGAACATGCCCAAGATTTGTGCGGCCAGTACGGTAGGATTATACGGTAGAAGAACGTCCAGTCCACAGTCGATTAGGTTAAACTACGCAGTCTAAGGTAGGGTACGTTGTAGTACAGTATTCTTTCACTACGTCGAGATTAAGTTTACAACGTGAAATGTGACCGCGATTTTTTACATCGTACTTTTTTCCTACCTAACAGTGGACAAAAATCGGATACACTTACTGCAAGAGTAGTAAATCGCTGGTTTAACCTTGGTAAACCGTAGTAACGGGGACAAACGTTTACGATATCATAGCGTGCTACTACGGTCAATTTACGGATAAGCAGGGATCAACTCCTGTGACAGTAAGGCCAAATTAGGGACAAAATAACGTACTTACCGTGGTTAGAGTTTTGAACATTTTTTACGATATCTAAGACACTAAGGTCAAACTCACGAGTTTGCACTACGTTACTCACTCCGCGTAAGCACGGATTACTTCGACTTACTGCGCAGTATACGCTCAGCTACGTGAATTTCACAGCTGACTACGTTGATGCGTAACTACAGCCAACCACGTTTATTAACGTAAATGTGACCAAGCCTTAAACTGTAACAGACCTCGGATGTATGCAAGGCGGATGGGTATGTAACAAAACCGTACATTTTGTAAGGCGGAAACAGTGCAAGAAAAAACAGCACTGCAGAATTTTTGTTACAATAAATAACGGCTGAAAAATCTTAATTTTTGAGAATGATCAATCATTCTCAAAATTTAAGATTTTTCAGCAGTTATTTAAGAATCTAAAGAAACCTATATAAGGATACGATGTTTTCACGTCAGTGACTAAAACGAGTAGCGTTGACGACGTCGAATGTTTTCACTCAAAGTTTCGAGGGTAACGCCATTTCAACTGACGTCATCGAGTTTTTCAAAGGGCTTCCCGTATTTCTTAAAATTAGTCCGTCTATGTACATCCGAGGTTGATTGTGAGATTGGCCGAGTGGTGTTCCGAATGATCATGGGTGGTACGGGCTACCGCATCATCAAAAAATGGTCCCATACTGGTGAATTTTAAATAAATCTTCTTCTCTGAAACTTCCTGTAAGAATTCATCTGAAGTTCGCAGGAATTGTTCTTGGGATATGAGCTAGTTATAGAACTATATTACAATACTAATAAATTTTGTCTTTGTTTCAATGCATCATTAAAAACCCTTGACACTAACCTTTACCTTTGACCTACTTTCTTAGATTTAAATTACAGGGCCTAGAAATGCATTAAATGAATAGTAAAGGAAAGTTGATGATTGTCTTTGATTATGGCATTATGATTGGCCCTTGAACCGAACCTGGACCTTTGACCTGATTTTTCTAAAAATATGCCATTAATAGTTCTAGGACTATATTAGGTCAATAATGGTTTGTAGATGAGTGTCTTGGATCCTGGCCTAAAGTTGACCCCTTGACCCATCCCGTAATTCTCTAAACCTAGACTAGTCTTAAGGAATCTATAATTTGTTAACAATGTACTTATATTTATATATCTAAACCCTTTTTGATAGAATTCGTCTATTACTTTTGATGTAAAAAAATGTAAAATTGGCTATGTTTCACAGGGTAAGGGTTAATAGATTTATAGATTTCAGTTCAGCACACTGCTTCTCAAATCTAAACCTCTTTTCCCTGCGGTTACAAATACCAAGATTTTAGAATTAATGGTTATTTTTAAGTTGGAATGCGGAGCAATTCCAACTTAGATTTAACAAAACCGCAAAATGAACATAAGATAATTTCATTTCGGGTTTCTTGAGAACACATATCACGTGAACAGGATGTGATTACACTTCGGCCTATTTTGTATATCTCAACTTGACAAAAACATACAGTTTATTTCATCAAAAAGTAATAATGCTGTACAATTACACAACTATCATTCACGTATATTATTAACACGCTAATTTATGTTTTAAACGATATTTATTGAAAATATTGTACGAATATATTAGTATCACATGTTTGCATTACTATATTTGGAAATCATGTGCTAAGTCAAGTCCAATAAGGTCAGCAATTGACAATAGCACTAGCCAATCACGTGATCTGCTTATTTGGTAATGTCGCGATCTGTTTTCTCAGTATTGTAGCAATAGCACAGACAAATCACGTGATCTGCTTATTGGGTAAGGTCGCGACCTATTTTTTGTAAAATTATGTTATAGCTTCTTTTAAAGATATAGTGTCTCTTTCTGAACGACCTTCTTTGACAAGGTGTTATATTGTAAGTTTCTGTCTAAGCTACGAAATAAAAATCTTTTCTTAAAGTGATGATACACTTTTAAAGCTAATAAATATTTTTGCAACATATTGTCGTTTTTTTTCGTCATATTACAGTTATCTACATGAATAATTTATTGTAAAAACCCAATACTCATCCACATAAACCCTTGTCACCATATCTTTAATTGAATTATGAATATCTTTGCCCAATTGCATATATCACCAAGACAATTTGCCATTTGAAACAAAACCAACTAGTTCAACTTGTTTTCCTCTCATTCTTACACATCAACACGTTTAAGAGCACCACCATACAGTTAGTTACATCGTGAAATTGATATCCATCTCAATAAAAAACATTCTTAATCGTTCGCTCAGCGCTCCATTGATTCATTCCAAACACTCACTCAAACCATTCAAAAACGCTCAAAGTTATTAAAAAATAAGATCGACATGTACATTCAAAATGAATTAAGCAAGAACCTTTCGCGATTTCACTGACACATTTGAAATTTAAAGCGTCTGATTGGTTCTTGACGATATAGAAAGCTATTGATAGAACTTTTATGCATATTTTATATAGGTTTTATATACAGCTAATTTTGTTCATCCTGAACAAACTAAGCGACACTGGATTCCCTCCCTAAAATTTCACTCAAAACTCGCTCCGCTCACTCATTCAACATCATGCATAAATCATTCCAAAATCGTTCATCTTATCAATTTCACGATGTTATTAACTATACCCACAACTCAGAAGTAGAGTAGCATAATACTGATTTCATCATGTCTGTCTCTCAGTCCATTGACCTTTTGCTTTCCGCTAGATAAACGGAGAAGCAATTGACCTGCAATAACGAAACTTTACACAAATATTGCCCATGACCCAAAGAAATGTCTTATTGTTTCCGGGTCATACATGTCACGGTCATCAGTAAATTTAAACAGTTAAGAGTTTCCACTCTAACTGAACAACCAATTGACCCAAATCATAAAACTTGTCAATGACCCCGAGAAAGTGCCCAATTTTGGAGTCAGAAAGGTCGAAATCACAATTGAACTTCGTCCAAAAATTGTCTTTAGATTCCAACTAATGAAGTAAAGACTTCCCTGCGAAAATATTTTTTTATCACGGACAAATCACTTGTTGAGGTCCACTTTGCGACACTTCTAATTAAAAATGTAATATATAACTCGAATGGAGCAGAATTCATTTGAAAAATAATATAAAAAAAAAAACATTTTGAGTGAATAAGTGTTCCCCTGTGCGTCCATTAGTCGGCTGTATGATCCGTATCATTTTCTTATTTTTTAGCTCACCTGAGCACAACGTGCTCAAGGAGAGCTTTTAGGATCATCCTGATTCCGTCGTCCGTCGTCAACTTTCTTAAGACTTCTTCTTCTCCTAAACCACTGGGCCAATTTAAGTGAAATTTTGCCAGAATGTGACCCTCTTAAAAATTATCGCCATATTCTAATTGGCCAATATATATATTGGAATGGCAGGGCGGGGCTTATTTTGAGCCCATAATCATCGAACGACATCCCCTCCTGAACCACTGAGCAGATTTCAATCAAACTTTACAAGAATGTTCCTTTGACGACCCCCTTCAAATATTGTTGGCAAAATTGTCATAAGCCCATAAATTTGGGCGTGGCAGGCCTGTATAACGATTCAGAGGTTTAAGCGTCTCTCGTTGTTGAAATACATTGATTTATATACGCCCGTTAAAAGACGAGACGTATTATGTGATCACCTGTGGTCAGCTTCGTTAGTAGCTTGGGGTCACCATCTCTTGAACGCATTCCAACTTATCAGTACTTTCAGTACTTTGATTTTATACTTGCACAGTGTTGAATATTTGACGCAGATTTGACCTTTGGCCTTCTTTCTTAAATATATCGAGAACTATTTTCTGCTACATATATAATACATACTTAGAGACGTCGCAGTAACGTCGGGCTATTTTATGAAAACCAGTCATATTTTTATTTAATTTTAAGATAAAATCGCTGTATAGGCTAAAACAGCACATTATTGTACATCATTTTAAAGCTTTTAAATAGCTCTATCTTATAGACAGTAAATTCTGCTACCCATGGCTGTGATTGGAAAATATTATCGAGTTTATAATTTAAAAAATCGCCAAAAAGCGCATGTAACGCCTAACATGCATCTCTTTCAATACATGTAAAATCGTAGATACGCTCTTTATCATCGTAAAATTTTACATACAAATACCTAGAATACTAGTCCTTATGCAGTGCGAATTTTGAAAGTATCAGATAAAATTTTGCGAAAATATCTTCACAGAAATAAATAACGGAAAGTGTAACGCTGCTAAAAATGAAGCAAAAAATGACGAGGAAAAAACTTCAACGTAAAGATAATCATACAAAACAAAGGAAATTATCAAATCTAAACACATATTATAAAAATGGTCAGATTTTTTCTTCTTCAGTTTGAATTTAGTTTATTTTCGTGGCTTAATTAAATACAAAATTTTCGCATGAAAAAGTCTGAAAAAATGTCACGCTTTTTGAAATTACGTCATTTTTTTCGCACCATTTTCACGAGGCGTTACCAAAATCTTATCAAATGTCGATTAATTTAAATAAAAATTAAACTAGAAAAAATGGTCAGTCCATTATTTTCAAAAATATATAACAATCTATATTTTGTGAATAAAACGCTAAATGCGAGAATGCTAAAAAGTCTGAAAAGATGTCACGCTTTCTCATTTTAATGACGTTTTACTTTGCGTGTTGCACATTTAATCGATTATTTCGAAATAACTGGCAACAAAATGAAATACTAATCGGGATAATTTGAATAAAAAATTCTCCTCGGTTTTTATGAGTTTATAGTAAAGCAAGACCAACAAAACCAATTCTTTTACCTTTTTTATATTGCTTTTTTAGTTATTCGGAAATTCAATGCTTTTGTTTATATAAACTTATTTTTGTTTCGTTATTACAGAGATTCTACTCCCTGAAAATATTTGATACGCCGCTGAACATGATAGTTATTAACATTTTCAACCTCTCTTTTGATCATTCAGAATATAGTATATGGTTGTTTCAAATGAAACGCGTCTGTTTTTTTTCTCCAATTTTAAGCTGCAAAAATAACGTCAAATTACGTTACGCTTTATAGCCTCAGTTCGCTGCGACGTCTCTCAGTGTTTTGTATGAGAAAAAATATCTTACGAGGTTGGGAGAATTGATCATTGTCGAGGCTCTGCCGAGACAATTATCAATTCTCACAACCGAGTTAGATATTTTTTCATACAATACACTTAGTATGTATTTTATTTATCTTATAACCTCTTTTTGTCTTGTTTTCGTCGATGTTTCTAACTGTAATGCAAGTTTCTAAAATGACTGCATGATATTACTGTTCTAAAAATAACTATGTGATATCATAAAAAATATCATACGGGGTGTTATCCCACGGATATTTGTATAGATATAAGATAAATATTGGTATCGGTAGATGCTTGTCACCGATTTTTGCATCCTGTGGAACCTATGGTCCTAACCATGATTTTCGACCTACATTCTTAGATTAAGAATAATAGGGTGTTAGACTGTATTAAATCAAAAGTATGATTTACACTTTTACAGTCCTTGTCATCCTTTCAAAAAACCTGCAATTACTTATTGTTTTATTAAACCATTTTCTGACAGGAGTTTCAGTACGACTGGCCCAAAATTATGGAACGAATTACCAGTTTCCATCAGGAAATCAGAAACCATAGATATCATTAAACGAAAACTCAAATCCTTCTACTTTAAAGACTTTTTCGACCTTTTCTAAAGTGAAATTTATTTTTTTAAACATGTATGAGGTAGTTTTAAGACTAATTTCTTGTGCCTTTTATTATTGGATATTGTTTTACATGAATTTTTTGTTTATATACTTTTATGTACAACGCCATTGAATATGTTTTTAACGTAGAAAGAGGCGTTTAATCAAATTACCAAGATTAAGTTTAAGTTTAAATTAAATTAATGTTTCTTTTGACTTCCTTAGGACAATTCCAGTCGAGCGATACTGCATATGGACACGAATTTCTTTTTTCAGTGTTTCTGTAAAAGTTTACAAATAGTATTTCAATTATCAATGAACAGGAAACAGGGGTTGTAAAATTTTTGAGGAGCAGGTGCTTAGTGTGACTTTTAATGTGTTACACTTTTCAATCAATTTAAAGAAAAAATAGCATACGTGCGATATCTGCTGCAAACTGAGAAATTAGTATTATTTTCAAATAATAAAATACCATCTCTTACAAAGTTTGAAAAAAAAACTTAAAGCTATTGAGAGTATAATAATGTTCTTTTATAGCATTCAGCATGTTTAGATATAGATTCTGTTCCCACTTGTGTCCCATTATGTTCGTTTTGCATTATGCGTGGTAAAGAATGAATATAAATATGACGTTTTCGTTACGGAGTAGTACCTCACCAATTAAAATGAGTAGCTAATGTTAAGATATGGAACGCCTCGACTGCCTCATGCTGTTCGTATCTGATTCGTTATGTCTGAAAATCAGGTTGTTATGTGCATTTCTACTTTGTCTTGATCAAAAGTCATTCCATATCATGCAAATATCATTCTGCAAATATATCAAATCGTTATGTGCATTTAATAGTTTGTTATGCACATTTTGTAATTTGTCCTGTGTGGAAATCAATATGTCTTGAGCGCTTATTAATTTGTTATGTGAAAAGGATAGTTTTTGATGTAGACTTTTTATTTCGTTATCTATTTCAAGTATTTTGTTATGAGTGTTTGTAGTTTGTCTAGTACAAAAGTCATTCCGTCTTGTGCAAACATTAGTTTGTGATGTCTATCTTTTAATTTGTTACGTGTCGTAAATAATTTGTTATGCGCATTTTGTATTTTGTCATGTGGGTAAAACAAGTCGTCCTGTGCGCATAATAATTTGTTATATGCATCTAGTATTTTGTTATGTGTGTTTGTAGTTTGTCTTGTACAAAAGTCATTTAGTCCTGACCAACATTAGTTTGTGATGTCCAAGTTATTACTTTGTTAAGTGCATTTTATAATTTGTCCTGTGGGGAAACTAAGTCGTCCTGTGCGCATAATAATTTTGTTATGTTGAAAGAACTGTTCGTAATGTAGTCAAATCCATTTGTCGTGGAGACTTATTTGATCGTTTTGTGCATTTCGTTTTTTGTTATGTCTATTTGTAGCCTGTCTTGTACAAAAGCCATTCCGTCCTGAGTAAACATTAGTTTTTGATGTACATGTATATGTTACAATTTGTAACGTGCAGTTAAAAGTTTGTCATGTAGATTTTGTACTTTGTTATGGGTTGAAGTCAATTCGTATAGTGCGAATGGTTCTCCATGCCAATGTTTAGTTCGTTATGTGCAAATGTTAAGTCATTATGGGGTCCTTTCTTGGGAGGCGATATTTTATACCAACACCGGAGATTTGCATCATGGCGGCAGGCGAGGATCGTCTGCAAATTAAATTGAGAAGGATTCGGCTTAGGACCTTTAGTGCCCGATTCGCACTTTTTTCATATCTTCCACGTTCATAAGGTAATTGAACACGACGGTATGAATTCAAACATGACAATCTACAAATACACATAGCACAATGCTAACTGTACTAGACAAATCGATTTCCACACAGGACATATGAAAATATTACATTACAAATTTTTGACGAACATAACGAATGTGTACGCGACCAAAAGATGTGTGCAAGACGAAGTCACTTTTGAAAAGACAAACTACAAATGTACATAACGAAGTGAAAAGTCTACACGACAAATTGTTTTGAATACACCACAGACTGTTCTTTTCACATAACACATTGATATGCGCAAAAAACGAATTGATTTCCCCATAGGACAAAATATAAAATGCACATATCAAACTATCAACTGCACATAACAAATTATAACACATTCATCACAAACTAATGTTTGTACGGAACGAGTTTTGTACAAGACAAGCTACAGACACACAAAATACTAAATGCACATAACAAACTAAAAAGTCTACTCGGCAAATGGTTTTGACTATATCACGAACTTTTCTTTGCACATGACATAATGATACGCGCACAGGACAACTTGATTTCCCCACAGGACCAAATATAAAATGCACATAACAAAGTATAAAATGCACATAACAAATTAAAACATATACATTACAAACTAATGTGTGTACAGGACATAATACTTTTGTACAAGACAAACATAATGCACATAACAAAATACATATGGTTTGACCACATCACACACTGATATTTGCACATAGCAAATTAATAAGCGCACAAAGCAAATTAATTTCGCCACAAAACAAATTTCAAAGTGTACATAACAAACTGTTAAATGAATATAACAAATTGACATATTTGCTCGACGGTCTAATATTTACACAAGACGAGGTGACTTTTTATCAGGACAAACTAGAAATGCACATAACGACTTGTCATGTGTTCATTACAACCTGAATTTCAGACACAACGAATCAGATATCAACAACGTGAGGCAGTCGATGCGTTCCATATAAAGAAATACATATCGACCTTTCCTTTATAGCCAAAAGGTTTAAATACAATGTGCGACACATGCGTCTGGCCAGGTATTTTTTGGCTAACTTAGAAAAAGAGTACATTGAAACTGACAATAACTATTTTTCGCATAAACTCAAGCAAAGCCCACGTCAGATAATTTCAAGCTATGCTATGCTGAGTTTTCGGACTTGTTGTTCTTAAATGGTATTTTCTATTTAAAGCCCCAGTCCGCATTTAGCGTAAAAAATCGCTCTTTCACGAATATTCGTTGACTACTTTTTTCTTGATTAAGTCTTATGAAAGATCAGAAACATAAAATTATAAATCAATCGACAAGCAGCGGCTTTTTCGTGAAACGCATAATCTGACGTATTAAGTAAAATATGTAATTAGATTTTGGTCACATAAAATACGTCCACGCTCAGGAGCGATTATGGAGCGGTAATTAAATTGGAGTCCAAAATGTTGCGGGTCATAAATATTCATAAATTAAGGTCTATATTTACGAGGGTTGTCCGGAAAGTTCGTAGACATCGGCTAGTACATACATACTGTATGTCTAGGTCTTTTTAATTCTACTCGTCAATATTCAATATTGTTCAAAGAGCCGTTATGCAAATATTCAAGGAGACTCTCTTATATCTAATGAAATTACATAGAATTTTGTAAGGGTATGATAGTTGGTGCGGAGCCCAAAATCACGTTGTAACGCAAATATGACGTCGAGGTAAAAATACGACTACTTTAAGTTGAATCTATTTAAGTAACCATTGCTGTTATTCATCGATGTTTTGCCTATATTTCAATCTACTCGTTGCATTCTTTTATGATTATATAAGAGCAAGCCCTTTCCTCTTTTAGAAAGAGTGTTATTGCTAATTACCAGAGAAAAAAAATTATGCAAAATTTTGCCGCTTTGTTTTGCAATCTTAAATATTGATTGACCCCCAAATATGGAAGCCTGGGCAGTTTATGACCCTGAAAACTTTAAACATCTTCTCCTCAGTAACCATTAGGCCAATTTCATCCAAACTTGACAGTAATGTTCCTTGGTGACCCTCCTCAATACTTGCTTGTGAAATTTAAATTTACCCCCAAATATGGGTATGGCAGGGTATGGCAAATTTTGAACCTGGAATCTTCAAACATCTTCTCAGTAACCATTGGGCTGATTTCAACCAAACTTGGCAGTAATATTCCTTGGGTGACCTTCAAAAAAATATTTGGGAAATTTTGATTTACCCCCAAATACGGGTGTGGCAGGGCCGGGTATTTTTTGACCAGGAAATCACTACACATCTTTATTCCAGTAACCATTAGGCCAATTTCATCCAAACTTGAAAGTAATGTTCTTTGGTGACCCTTCTCAATACCTGATTGTGAAATTTTGATTGACCCCCAAATAAAGGCGTGGCAGGGCGGGGCATTTTTTGACCCTGAAATCTTTAAACATCTTTTCCTCAGAAACCATTGGGCCGAATTCAAACAAACTTGGCAGAAATGTTCCTTTGTTGACCCCTCTTCAAGACTTGTTCGATGAATTTTGATTGACCACCAAATATGGGCGTGGCAGGACGGGACAGATTTTGACCTTGAAATCTCTATACATCTTTACCCCATTAACCATCAGGCCAATTTCAACCAAAGTTGACAGAAATGTTCCTTTGGTGACCCTTCTCAAAACTTGAAATATTGATTGACCCCAAAATATTGACGTGGCAAGGCATGGCTTATTTTGAGCCAGAATTCTTGGACTGACATCTCCTCTTGAAACACTGGGCTGATTTCAATTAAACTTTACCAAAGTATTCCATGGGTGACCCTTTGTAAATATATGTCGCAAAATTTTGATTGATTGCAAAATATGGGCATGGAAAGGGAGGGAGTGCTTATTGTGAGCCCGAAATCTTTAAACATCTTCTCAGTAACCAATGGGTGGGAGGTGTCTATTTTCTCTTTGATTTCTTGGAATAACATCTCCTCTTCAACTACTAGGCAAATGTGAATGAAACTTTACTAGAAACTCTTGGGTGAAATCCACTGGACCAATAAAATTCAGGTGGGCTGTTTTTGGGGCAATTCTGGCCCTTTTGTTTGTAAAAAGTTTTCTACATTTTATGAAAAGGCATCATCATGTTAAACTAAAAAAAAACTCTATCGTATAGCACTTATTTTCTGCAGGGATTTTACTTCTGCTATATCTGCGGTCAAGGACGATGCAGAAATGAAAATTTCACAAATTTAATCCTTTTGAAACTTGAATCTCTTAGAAAATCTAAATATGGCTATCTTTTAGACTGCTTAAATTATTTGATGATTGATAACTTGATGTGAAGGATGTCTACTTTTATAAGTAAATTGTCAGTTTTGTCTTCAAACTTGGTCAGAATGATTGGACCATCACCAGGATTGTTCTTATCAAAAATAGGTCAGATCCGTAAAGTATCATTGGAAAGAAAATTTATGAAAATTTAATAAGAAAACCCTGTCAATGATCTAAGGACCACAGTTTTCACCAGATTGTCTTAAAACTCAGAATGATTGTATCACCACAAGGATGGTTTCTTTAAAAAATGGTCCATTTATGTCAAGCATCAGATAGCAGATGACCTAATTTTTCTTGCTCGAACCCTTGTCATGCTGAATAAATTTTGGCTAAAAATTTTCATCGAAATCAAAGGGCAAAAAGCACTGAAAGTACCAACTGTAGGTTAATTTTAAGTTGAAAAATTAAATCTATTCACAAATCTGATTTGAAAGTCAGAAACAGGTTGTCTAGACTGACATCAGACTGCACATATGTGCAAGCTGATGTTTGTCTATAGCTCTTGCCAAAGCAGGAATATTCCGGGTTCAGCATGACAAGGGTAAATATCAGATAAGTTGCTCACACTTTTAATCCATTTTCATATGAATTGAGACATGATGTGAAAATCTTTTGTTTAAGATAGCAGGATAAACTTAGTGAGTAGTACCTATTGATCACAGATTTCTTGTTGTACATGTATCAAATTTATAATTATAAGTTAATTGAAGGAACAAAAATTGCGAGAAAATGAGATAATCCCTAATTTTCACCAATTATTTTCATAGCAAATAATCTTGATCAAAATAATTGAGCAGTTACGCTACTACCGACATGAGTTAAAATAAATGAAAGTTTAAGACGGAAAAACTGTATATCCATTAGAGTGGTTTAACTTTTATTGTATTTTATTGTTCTTTAAGGTACACATTTCATTCTTGTACACGGGTCACACACACGAAGACATAGATGCAGCTTTAAGTAAAATAGCACAAACTCTACATGTCAAGGATGCTGAAAATTTGATGATTTGCTGCAAATCATACCAAACGCAAAAAGACTAAACAAGTTGTATGATGTGAAAAGCTGGCTTGGTGATAATCTCTCCAAAGAAAAGAACATCACTGACCCTTTACACTACAGGCTTACCAAAGAAAGGAGTCTATGTAAAAGGACAGCAGCATAATCCATGGATGAAATTGGATGGAATAGGATCTTTCTTAAAAACTATACCAAAAGGAAGACCAGACATTCTAACACCAGACTTTTCACGGATTGTTGAAGGAAAAGAAAAACTGAAAACAAGATGTGTTTGCGAAACGCAAATGCCTCCTTAACGGCATTTTTTTCAAAGTTTGACCTTGACAGGTGACCTTGACCTTGTCACATGACCTTGACTTTGGTACCAGCGGATGCGGATCATTGAGATCTATCACCATGCCAAATATTAGCTTTGTATCTTAAATAGGCTTGAAGATATTGTCAAGGTTAAGTTTTCGGGTTAAGTTTTCGGACAGACGGACGGACAGACAGACGGACGGACAGACAGACAGACAGACGGACACGAGTAAAACAATATGCCCCCGATCTATCGATGCGGGGGCATAAAAACAAATAAGTGAAATCAAATATGTTTCTACACAACCTGATAAAGTGATCTGGTGGGATGAATTTCTGAATGGAGGTTATGAATCAATAAACTCAGGACGCCAAATAGGATGGGTTTGAGACATGCCAGTCCAGAAATCAAAACCAATCAAACAGAGACCAAATGTGCAGATAGACCAGGAGAAAATGCTGGACAAGGAGTCTGCACAACCAAGGGTAAACCATTTATTTCATGGAATGATTTGTAAAATGCTGAAGTATCCTTCTATCTAAGTGCCTGTGCTGTGCCTTTTGGATCTGGATGATGGGTAAAAAAATAAGTCACAATAACTGCTTAATTTTCACAAAATATATATCTAAAGTTATCAACCCTTGATTGAACATGTGGGGCAAATTCCAAGTGCTTTCAGGAATACCATACTTTATATTAAAAGTTGTTGTGGTCTTGTGAAATTTTGTAGGGACTTAAGACAATATCTTAGTTAATCGTCTTATGTGCAGGCTGATCTTTGTCTATATATCCTGTCAAAACAGAAATTTTTGAACAACATCTCCTCCTGAACCACAGGACCAATTTCAATGAAACTTCAACATAATTTGCCTTGAGTGATTCTTTTTCAAAAATTGTTTGCAAAATTTTAATTGGCCTCAAAATATTGGCGTGGCAGGGAGGGGCCTATTTTGAGCCTGAAATCTTTGAACGACATCTCCTCCCATTCCCCCGGGCCGATTTCAATGAAACTTTATCAGAATGTTCCTTGGGTGATTCTTTTACTAAAATTCTTCAAGAAATTTTGATAAGCCCATAGATATGGATGTGGCAGGGCGGGGCATATTTTGAGCCCGAAATCTTTGAACATCATCTCCTTCTTAACCATATGTTTAAATAAGATTGTTAAAGGGATGCAGGTTCATTGTGATTGAGTATTTTCGTGCATTGTGGACCTTAACCAGTCAATCATTATAAAATAGGTCTTAAGAGATTTCGGAGTTTAAATGTATTCATTTTAAGTAAGCTTCATTTTATGAAAGACTAGAGATGCTAAAGCCAATGGAGTTATACAGGTCTTGTTAGGCCTCTTGTTGCAGTAGCCTCTGTGTTTTTGACACATTAATAGTTTTTGCCATGAAGATTTATGTTGTTTTTTTTTATTTCAAATTCTTATAAATTCAAAGTATAAAATAATCATTCTATAGCCAGTTATCTTTAATATAAATCTACATGTTTTTCAGATCTCATGTGAAGGCAAAAGAAACAAGGTGCCAAATTGTCACAAGATACGCCCGTCACACTGCTTAGTATTAACTGGGGGTTTGAATAGAACTGAGGTTATTTTGAATGAATATTTTTTGCACCCATGAAGTTTCATGATCCTAGCTATTATACTTTTAGAGATATACTCCGGACAAGATTCTAGTATGAAAAACAACAAAGGGCAATAACTCAAAAAAAGGCCATGCATGGTTCTTGTACACTGCACTCCCCCTTGTTGACATCTATACACCCATGAAGTTTCATGATCCTAGCTATTATACTTTTACAGATATACTCTGGACAAGATTCAAGTCTGGAAAAAAACAATAAAGGGCAATAACTCAAAAAATAGACCAGGTAGAGTTATGTTTCTTGTGCACTGCACTCCCCCTTGGTGAGATCTATACACCCATGCAGTTTCATGATCCTGGCTATTATACTTTAAGAGATATACTCCGGACAAGATTCAAGTCTGAAAAACAACAAAGGGCAATAACTAAAAAAATAGGCCAGGTAGAGTTATGGTTCTTGTGCACTGCACGCCTCCTTGGTGAGATCTATACACCCATGAAGTTTCATGATCCTAGCTATTATACTTTTAAGGATATTCTAGTATGAAAAACAACAAAGGGCAATAACTCAAAAAATAGGCCAGGTAGAGTTATGGTTCATATGCACTGCACCCCCCCCCCCCTTGGTGAGATCTATACCCCATGAAGTTTCATGATCCTAGCTATTATACTTTTAGAGATATACTCCGGACAAGATTCAAGTATAAAAACAACAAAGGGCAATAACTCAAAAAATAGGCCAGGAAGAGTTATGGTTCTTGTGCACAGCACTCTCCCTTAGTGAGATCTATACACCCATGAAGTTTCATGATCCTAGCTATTATACTTTAAGAGATATACTCCGGACAAGATTCAAGTCTGAAAAACAACAAAGGGCAATAACTCAAAGAATAGGCCAGGTAAAGTTATGGTTCTTATGCACTGCACTCCCCCTTGGTGAGATCTATACACCCATGAAGTTTCATGATCCTAGCTATTATACTTTAAGAGATATACTCCGGACTAGATTCAAGACTGAAAAACAACAAAGGGCAATAACTCAAAAAATAGGCCAGGAAGAGTTATTGTTCTTGTGCACTGCACACCCCCTTGGTGAGATCTATACACCCATGAAGTTTTATGATCCTAGCTATTATTTTTTAAGAGATATACTCCGGACAAGATTCAAGTCTGAAAAACAACAAAGGGCAAAAACTCAAAAAATAGGCCAGGAAGAGTTGTGGTTCTTGTGCACTGCACTCCCCCTTGGTGAGATCTATACCCCCATGAAGTTATATGATCCTAGCTATTATACTTTTAGAGATATACTCCGGACAAGATTCTAGTATCAAAAGCAACAAAGGGCAATAACTCAAAAAATAGGCCAGTTAGAGTTATGGTTCTTGTGTACTGCACTCCGCAATGATGAGAAGAATACTATTGCCAAGTTTGAAGTTCATCGGAATTCAAGTGACAGAGTTATGCTCCGGACAAAGAAGTGGAAGCTGCCGGACGCCCGGACGCCCAGACGCCCGGACGCCCGGACGCCACGGGTGATCCCATAATACGTCCCGTCTTCGACGGGCGTATAAAAAGTCAACCTCAACCCAGCACGGTAACTGGATGACCAAAAAGAAGAAAACAAACTGAAATCTAGAGTGTTCCTGTAACTGCTTATGATGATTATATAAAAAGACTTTTTTAAAGCAAATTTTGATAGTTCAGAACATATGCTCAAGTCTGTCCATCTGGATTAAAAAAACAAATTACATTTGTAAATGGGTTTCAAGATAACTTTGACAACATTATATTCCTTAGTAATTAGATTTGTTATTTGAAAAGAAAATCACATAGCTCAAGTAAAACATTAGAATTAATTCTCCCTGTAGCATATTTCCAAAAAAGTCACATGATTTCTATCCTGATCACTTGTATGTATACATTTTAAAAGAAATTTGGGGACAACTTTAAGCCCGAACATTTAAATTGGGCATTTCCAGATCACGATTCCTACAATATGAATAAATATCAAAATTATTAGAAGTGTCATTTAAGAGAAAAGTATAGAGAGATTCAAGGTCAAGGTCTGTCCATCTTTCTGCAAAAACTGCACCTGAAAACTGAACCTACAAATAAACGTTTTTATAGAACTTCAACAATATTCGAATGACAATGCTTATATCCTTATATGATAATTCCTTTCTACTAAACACTTTATTCAAGGTCAAGGTCATTTTTATCTCCACTGGCCGAGGTTTTGTCATGGCGAGGTGTCCGTCGTGCGTCCGTCCGTGTGTGCGTGCGTGCGTAAACTTTTCTTTAAACATCTTCTCCTCCAAAACCAATGTGTGGATTTTGACGAAACTTGGCCAGAATGTTCCTCTGGTGACCATCTTTTATAGTTGTTCAAGAAATTTGGATTGACCCCCAAATATGGGCGTGGCAGGGCGGGGCTTATTTTGACCCCGAAATCTTTGAACAACATCTCCTCCCAAACCATTGGGCAAATTTCAATGAACCTTTACCAGAATGTTCCTTGGGTGACCCTCTTCTAAAGTTGTTCAAGAAATTTGGATTAACCCCTAAATATGGGCGTGGCAGGGCGGGGCTTATTTTGACCCCGAAATCTTTGAACGACATCTCCTCCAAAATCATTGGGCCAATTTCAATGAAACTTTACCAGAATGTTCCTTGAGTGACCCTCTTCTAAAGTTGTTCAAGAAATTTGGATTGACCCCCAAATATGGGCGTGGCAGGGCGGGGCTTATTTTGACCCCCGAAATCTTTGAACGACATCTCCTCCCAAACCATTGGGCCAATTTCAATGAACCTTTACTAGAATGTTCCTTGGGTGACCCTCTTCTAAAGTTGTTCAAGAAATTTGGATTGACCCCCAAATATGGGCGTGGCAGGGCGGGGCTTATTTTGACCCCGAAATCTTTGAACGACATCTCCTCCCAAACCATTGGGCCAATTTCAATGAACCTTTACTAGAATGTTCCTTGGGTGACCCTCTTCTGAAGTTGTTCAAGAAATTTGGATTGACCCCCAAATATGGGCGTGGCAGGGCGGGGCTTATTTTGACCCCGAAATCTTTGAACGACATCTCCTCCCAAACCATTGGGCCAATTTCAATGAAACTTTACCAGAATGTTCCTTGGGTGATCTGCTTCTATAGTTGTTCAAGAAATTTGGATTTACCCCCAAATATGGGCGTGGCAGGGCGGGGCTTATTTTGACCCCGAAATCTTTGAACGACATCTCCTCCCAAACCATTGGGCCATTTTCAATGAAACTTTACCAGAATATTCCTTGAATGACCCTCTTCTAAAGTTGTTCAAGAAATTTGGATTGACCCCCAAATATGGGCGTGGCAGGGCGGGGCTTATTTTGACCCTGAAATCTTTGAACGACATCTCCTCCTTAACCATTGGGCCAATTTCAATGAAACTTTATCAGAATGTTACTTGGGTGACCCTCTTCTAAAGTTGTTCAAGAAATTTGGATTGACCCTCAAATTCAATCTACATCTAAATAGTTTTCTTTCTTGTAATTTTACATATAAGTTAATTAAGTTCATTCCTTCATAAGTCAGTTTCAACCTAGAAAAAGTCTGAATTCCTTCTGAATATTGTTCACTTTCATTACCTTCTATTTTCAATATCATTCTTTCAAATCTTGAGATTTTTAAGCCAGTGGAGCGATACAGGCCCTCTTGGGCCTCTTGTTCAAGGTTTATTATCAAGGTCAAACTGCTGTTTGGGTGAATTAAGAGTTTTATGAACACATATTGGTCCTATTGAATTTATATACTCCCATGGAAACCAAAGATGACTAAGAGCTAACATTCCCTATAGAGTATTGTATATACAAACATTCACTTTTAAGCTCACCTGAGCACATCGTGCTCAAGGTGAGCTTTTGTGATCATTGAATGTCCGTCGTCCGTCGTCTGTCGTCCGTCGTCCGGCGTCAACAATCTTAGTGTTTACACACTAGAGGTCACAAATATGGCCCTATCTTCATGAAACTTGGTCAGAATGTTGGCCAGGTCACAAGGATGAACCCTATTGAAAATGGGAAGGATCTGTGCCATATCACGGGAAAAGGGGTCTTCATGATATTTTTTTGTTAACACTCTAGAGGCCACAAATATGGCCCTATCTTCATGAAACTTAGTCAGAATGTTGGTCAGGTCACAAGGATGAACACTATTGAAAATGGGAAGGATCTGTGCCATATCACGCGAAAAGGGACCTTTATGACAATTTTTTGTTAACACTCTTGAGGCCACAGATATGCCCCATTTTTTATGAAATTTGGTCAGAGGGTTGGCTTAGCCACAAGGATGATCCCTATGGAAAATGGGAAGGATCAGTGCCATATCACGGGAAAAGGGACCTTTATGACAATTTTTTGTTAACACTCTTGAGGCCACAGATATGCCCCATTTTTTATGAAATTTGGTCAGAGGGTTGGCTTAGCCACAAGGATGATCCCTATGGAAAATGGGAAGGATCAGTGCCATATCACGGGAAAAGGGGCCTTAATGACAATTTTTTTTGTTTACACTATAGAGACCATAAATATGGCCCAATCTTCATGAAACTTAATCAGAATGTTGGCCAGGTCACAAGGATGAACCCTATTGAAAATGGGAAGGATCTGTGCCATATCACAGGAAAAGGGGCATTAAAGACATTTTTTTTGTTTACACTATAGAGACCAAAAATATGGCCCAATCTTCACGAAACTTAATCAGAATGTTGGCCAGGTCACAAGAATGAACCCTATTGAAAATGGGAAGGATCTGTGCCATATCACAGGAAAAGGGGCATTAATGACAATTTTCTTGTTTACACTCTAGAGGCAACAAATATGGCCCAATCTTTATGAAATTTGGTCAGAAGGTTGGCCAAGCCACAAGGATGATCCCTATTGAAAATAGGAAGTATCTGTGCCTAATTACGGGAAAAGGGGCCTTAATGACAATTTATTTACACACTGGAGACCACAATTATGGCCCAATCTTCATGAAACTTGATCAGAATGTGTGCAAGGTCACAAGGATGAACGCTTTTGAAAATGGGAAAGATCCATGCCATATCAAGGGAAAAGGGGCCTTAATGACAATTTTCTTGTTTACGCTCTAGAAGCCACAAATATAATTCATTTTTCATGAAACATGGTCAGATAATGGCTAGGTCACAAGGATGAATCCTATTTAGAATTGGAAAGATCCATGTCATATGAAGGGAAAAGGGGCCTAAATGACTATTTTCTTTTTAGAGGCCACAAATATGGCCCAACCTTTATGAAACTTTGTCAGAATGTTGGCCAGGTCACATGAAACTTGTTTAGAAAAGGCTAGAAATTTATGCAGCGATCATAGAAAAAGAGTAATGTCTTTCTTAATAAAATTATATGATCAGTTAATGATCTTTCAAGTATTTGATTTTGCTAAGGGAGAGTCAAAGAGACGAGGTGAGCGATAAAGGACCAACATGGTCCTCTTGTTTTTTAGTGGAAGGAGTGATTACTCTGATTTAAAAGTAGCATGTTCCTTTATCTCTTTATAAGCATACCTTGATATTTCAATGTGTTCATCCATGCTTTGTAAACTGAGGGCAACTAAGCTTCATGAGAATCTCCAATGTTTTTTGTGGTATTGTGTGTGTGTATATATATTTATTCAGTGTGTTGTCAATATTGTTGTTCAGCAAACACAGTCAAACTTATAATTTTCTCTTTATACAAAGAAATCTTAAAGACTGTAAACATGTGTCTAATTGTACTTGAGCTCATCTGAACAAAAAGTTATTCAATTCCTTTTGATTGCGTAAAGTTACACACTTTAGAAGAGAAAGGTTTTCCGTTTTAGCTCACCTGAGCACAACATGCCCAAGGGGAGCTTTTAGGGTGATCCTGAGTCCGTCGTCTTTTATGTGTCGTCCGGCGGCAACAATCTTAAAACCTTTTTCTTCTCTTGAACCACTGGGCTAATTTCAATGAAACTTTGCCAGAATGTTACTTTGGTGACCCTCTTTGAATTGTTCACTGAATTCTGATTGGACCATAAATATGGCCTGGGGCTGGCAGGGTGTGGCGATTTTTCAATTTGAAATCTTTGAACGACATCTCCTGAACCACTGGTTAATTACAATGAAACTTTACCAGAATGTTCCTACGGGGAACCCTTTTAAAAAAATAAAATTCTGAATGGACCATTAATATGGGCATGGCATTTTTTCATTTCGAAATATTTGAATGACAACTCCTCCTGAGCCTCTGGGCCGATGTCAGTGAAACTTTACCAGAATGTTCCTTTCATGACCCTGTTCCAGATTTGTTTGCAAAATTATGATTGGCCCATAAATATGGGCCTGACAGGACGGCGCTTATTTTGAGACGCCTCATTAAAGAATGGGTGGGCAGTATTTTCTTGGAATAACTTCTCCTCTTCAACGATAAAGCAAATGTAAATGAAACTTTGTCAGAAAGTTAATTGGATGGGTTCCACTGGACCAATAAAGTTCAGGTGAGCGGTTTAGGGCCATTCTAGCCCTCTTGTTTAAATAGTATGAATATTATGCTGAAATTGATATGGATAATAGAATTCCCTTGTCTTTTACCTTGTATTACTTCGTTCCATACAAGAGAGACAATGTAAAGGGGAATAATTTCTTAACAACATCTTAAGTGAAAACAATTTTGGGTTAGTGCAAGGACTATTGTTCATATACAGAGTGTGTATGCACTTAAGTAGATGTTCACTGCAGTTGATGTTCACTTCACCTTACGTCCTGATTCTAGACTCAACAATTCAGAGCTAAATTACATTTAATTGAAATCATTCAAATGTCAACACTTCAAATTTTGTGTCTTAGATTACAATGAATATTATATTGTCAAGGATTTTCAATTATTTATAAAAGTGTAAAGATACATACTATGGTTTAGAAAATCATGCTTTTTTTAAAGTGTTACTAACATAATGCTGTAGCATGTAGCTTTATGCACCTTTGCTATATGTCTGTATTTTGACCAGGGGTATAATTTAAAGGAATGATATTCAATTTTTTTTTCTGTTTTAGCAGCAACTGTGTAAGGATACACAGAAATGAAAAACATGCTGTTCTCAGAAGATTCATTCTATAGCATGTAATTCTACGCATCTCTTCTATGTACCTGCATATTTTCTTAGTATTTATAAAATATTTACAATGATGTATCTCTCTGATTTATCAGCAACTGCGTAAAATTACACACATAAAGTAAATTAAAGAAAATTATTTTACTTTCTGACATTTGTAACTGGCCTTAGTCATTAGCTTGTAACTTTACGCACCTTTTTTCTATGTTTTTCTTGGTATTCATAAAATAATTATATATTCATTCAGTGTATTGTAAATATTGTTGTAGAACAGTCAGTTATAATTTTCTCTATATACAAAACAATCTTTAAGTTTGTTAACATGTATTAAGTCTTGAAGGGGAATAGGGAAGTGATAAATGTATATAAATGTATATAGAATTTTTACTGTTTTATCAACAACTGTGTAAAATTACATACTTTAGATGAGTAAAATTATTCTGTTTTCTGAATATTGTTATAAACCTTATTCATTAGAATGTAAATTTATGCACCTTTTCTCTGAGTCTGCCTTTGGATTTATGACATTCATATTTGTTTCTGTTAAATCAGCAACTGTGTAAGGTTACATGCTTAAGATATGAAAATCATGCTTCTTTCTGAAAATTGTTATTGACCCTTATTCTTCAGCATATTAGTTTACGCACCATTTCTCTGTGTCTGTCTTTGCTCTAGGATATTCATATTTCTATCAGCACTGCATAAAATTACACACTTCAGATATGAAAACTTTACTTTTGTCCGCCTTAGTATTTATAAAATAATAAGATATATATTTCTGTTTCATCTGCAACTGCGTGAAGTTACTCATTTTGGATGAAAAAATCATGCTGTTTTCTCAAAAGGCTTATTGACCTCATTCATTAGCATGTAACATTGCGCACCTTTTCTATGTGTCCGCATTTTAACCTGGTATTTATTACATAATGATATCTATATTTTTTTCTGTTGTATCAACAACTGCGTAAAGTTACATACTTTAGATATGAAAATCATGCTTTTATTTGAAAATTGTTACTGACATTATTCTGTAACATGTAACTTTATGCAATTTTTCTATGTGTCTGACTCGGTTTTTATTTAAAAATGATATTTATATATCTCTCTGTTTTATCAGCAACTGCGTAAAATTACACACTTAAGATATGAAAGTTATGCTGTTTTCTGAAAACTGTTTTTCCCTCATTGTTTACCATTTAACTTAATGCTCCTTTTGTGTCTGACATGGAATTTATTTAATAATCTTTTATGCATTTTTCTACTGTTATATCAGCAAGTGCGTAAAGTTACACACTTAAGATATGAAAGTCATGCTGTTTTTTGAAAAGTGTTTTTGTCCCCATTCTTAGGCATTTAACTTTTTGCTCGTTTTGTGTCTGACATGGTACTTATTTAATAATTTTTTAAACATTTTTCTACTGTTATATCAGCAACTGCGTAAAGTTACACACTAAAGATATGAAAGTCATTCTTAACCATTTAACTTAATGCTCTTTTTGTGTCTTGCGTTTTATACATTTTGCTACTGTTTTATCAGCAACAGCGTAAAGTTAAACAGTAGACTAATTTTATACTGATTCTTGAAAAGTGTTATTGCCCTCATTCTTTAGCATGTATTTCTATGCATCTTTTCTTTGTGTTTGACCTGGTATTTATAAGAAAATGATGTTTTTATATCTCTTATATTATCAACAACTGCGTAAATTTACACACAAGATATGAAAATCATGCCGTTTTCTAAAAGGTTTATTGCCCTCATTCTTTACCATGTAACTTTATACATAGTTTTTGTGCTTGACTTGGTAATCCATTTAAACACAATATTTTTATTTCTCTCTGTATTGTCTGCAAATGCGTCAAGTTACACACTTCATATATGAAAGTCATGCTGTTTTCTGATAATTGTAACTGACCTCATTCATAATCATGTAACTTTATGCACCCTTTTCCTTGTCTGTTTTGGTATTTATAAAATAATGATGAATGCATACATTTTTTTTAACTGTATTGTCAGCAACTGCGTAAAGTTACACACTTAAAAAAGAAAAACCTACTGTTTTATGTTATTTACCTCATTCTGTAGCATGTAGAATTACGCACTCTTTAAGTGTGTATTTTGACCTGGTATTTATAAAAAAAAATGATATCAAGTTTTCCTTCTGTTGTATCTACTACTAGTAAAGTTACACAATCTGAAGCTGGATATTTGATTGAATCGATTTTTCTTAGAAAGATAAGATATGAAATTGTATTAAATGTACGTGTTTATGTTAAAGTAAAAAAACATTGCTTTGAAGACGTTATAGAATTTTCATTGTAATAAGAAATATTAATTGACTGTGCAAAGTTACACACCTTAGAAATTTTTTTCCAGATATTTACTGAAAATTGTTTCTAGCCTCATTCTCTAGTTTGTAACTTTACGCACTTTTTGTTTGTGGTTGTATTTTACTTTGAACTTACTAAAATTTGATCTCACAAGCTTTGTCTTTTATTTGCCTACTGTGTGAAGGGATCCACTAAAAAATTAATGAACATTTTAAATGATATAACTTAATGAGAATTAGATATTCTCATAACTGTGTAGAATTTTTTCATAATCGCGTAATTGAGAGTGCAAAAATCAGATAATCTTTGATTTTTTGGCCAAAGTTCGTTACTTTAAAAATCACTATTATATAAACGTTTAAGGATTTAATATTTCTCATAACTGTGTAAAATTACGCACATTCAAGAAGAACATTTTGTTTAACTGAATTTTCAATTCATTGCATTCCAAAAAGCGTGACTGTTCACAATTATTTCTTAATTTTAGAGAAATTATGGACATGGTATCCTTAAGTCAGTAAAGTTACACACTGGAGATACTTGAGACGCGTTGAATATGTAATGGAATTCATTTTTCAAAACTTGTTTTTCAAAGTAGGTTGTTTTCTTCTTCTATGTAAAGTTACGCACTTCTTTAGCAACATATTTCTGTATGTTTATATGAGACCAAAACTGTAAATTTTAAATACTTGAAATGTATAATAAAGTCTTAATTTATAGTGTATTGG
This sequence comes from Fragum whitleyi, assembly GCA_948146395.1. NCBI lineage: Eukaryota > Metazoa > Mollusca > Bivalvia > Cardiida > Cardiidae > Fragum > Fragum whitleyi. Next base: position 46,734,060 of record OX411550.1, on the reverse strand, counting down.
GGTTATTCTTGAAATTTGTGCAATCATTTTTTCAGATATCTTTACAATCATTTTCACGCAAAAGTGGTGGGAAAAAAGGGATTATTCGTCAGAAATCCTTTTCTATCATAAATCTAGTTATAGGTATTTAACATGTTATTTGAGAGACCTGATCAGTAATTGTTTATTTTAACAGCTTATCAGCCAGTCATCATAGGTATCAATGGTCATTTTGAGTGTGGAAAGCAGACGGAAATAGAACATGTTCTATTCCGTATGTTTTGCAGATCTGTGAACAGACAGACAGACAGACAAAAAGATATTTTATTCGTATTTAGGCCACCGGCCCATAACACAACATACATTACAATTCAAAATACAAAAGAGAGTGACAACACAATTATTACTGTGCCATTTCAATGAGATAGTTATGATACTATCATGAAGGAAAACTTCAAAATAAGGGAAATTTATAATTTTACTGACAAATAGATATATATGTATAACAATAGCTTATGATGGCATTGATCTTTGGCAAATCCAAAGTTTTAATCATCTTTAGTTTTTATACGATATATATATATATATCAAATATCTTCTACTGAGAAAACAACAACAACAACAACAACAACATAATCTAGGTAAGTTCTTGAAGGATTTCTTTTCGTAATTGAAATGCGCTACTGAGGTACCTCGCTACCCTAGTACCGTAGTTCTATTATCACATTCTAAAATAGAGTAAAATTTATCAACAGTTCTATTGGTTAGCCAACCTTGTTCAAAGAATCTTTTTCTAAGGGACTCATAGCTTTTACATTGGAATAAGAAATGATACTCATCTTCGACAACATATATATTTTGGTTTTCACAGATTGTACAATATCACAAGCGTCTGCCAATGGATAGATGCCTTCCTCTCTCAATCATCAAGTCGTGAGAGGAACATCTAAAAGTTGACAGTGTCTTTTTCAGAATAAAATTTAAATCCGTATTTAGATACAATTCAAGATTAAGCAAACTTTTAAAATTTCGATAGTGATAACTTTTTGATGATTCGCTAACGTTCAAATACCATTTCTGTGAGTAGCAATCTATTATTCTCTGCTTAAAAATCTTTAAGAATTCATTTTCATTTCCAATATTATGAGTTATCCAAGCATAGCCAAATCCATAGGTAAATAATAGCTGTTTGATATAAGTAGCCCACGTCTTTCTTCCAGATTCATCTAATTGATAAAGCATATAATAGCACTGTTTCGGATATCGTTTATTATCCATACGAATTAAATGTACCCAATATTTTATACAATTGGGAATATATGTAGTGCAAAGCGGTAATCTTCCGCACTCGCCTAAAGCAAAAAAGTCACTTGTGTTTTTAGATAAACAACAAATTCTTTTGCAGAACCTTATTTGGACTTTTTCTATTTGATTTACATATTGGAACCCCCAAATATGAGAACCGTAGCACAAAATAGCCTTAATTGTAGCATCGAATATTTTAAATAATTCTTTACTTTCAAGTAATCCAAATTCTTTACTCAATTTAAATATAGAGTGAATTGCTTTAGTGGCTTGCATAGACAACATTTGATGAGTTTTAGACCATGAAAGAGAGCTTGAAAACCAGACACCGAGATATTTATAAAATTGAACAATTTCAATTTTTTCGTTTTTGTGATTCCATTTTTCTGTTAGTTTAATATTCCCACCATTTCTAAAGACAATGATCTTTGTTTTTTCAGTATTAATATCTAAGCCTACACCGTCACTAAATTGTCCAATGAGTTTTATTTGCTTTTGTAATTGTAAGGTAGTATCGGAGAAACTGGAAACGTCATCGGCAAAAAGTAAAACATTAAGTTCTTTTATTTCATTTGATATAAATATGCCTCGATCACTTTTTGCGTTTAAATAATGAATAAAGTCGTTAATAAATAATGTAAAAATTTTCGGCGATCCAATACAGCCTTGACGGGTACCAATCGTACAATTAAATGACTGGGTTAACTGGTTACCGATTTTGATACATGATTTCAAATTTGCATGCATCGACTTTACAGTGTTTATAAAGTTACCAATAATTGCCTTTACGCTGTAAGGAATTCCACAACTTATCATGTTGTATCGTATCGAAGGCTTTTTTATAGTCTATAAAAATACAATAAAATCTACCACGTTTCTTTGTTTTTTTGTATTTTTTTTGTATTTTTGCACAACAGAAACAGTCATTAAAGTAAAAATATTATCAGAAGTTGAATAATTCTCCCGAAAGCCTGCTTGTGCTTCATCAATGACGTCATATTGATCACACCATTTTGTCAATCTTGAGTTAAGAATGGAAACAAATATTTTGCAAATGGTATCTATCAATGATACACCACGATTTTTATCAGGGTCAAGTTTGTTACCCTTTTTATGAATAGCCGTTATAATACTATTACCCCATTTTACCGGAAAATTACAGCTTGTGAGTATTTCGTTTTCAAGAGGACCCTGAGGGCCCTAAATCGCTCACCTGATATTTCAAGTAAATTATCATTAAGACTCCATTTCCTATGATATGGCATGAACCTTCCCTTTTTCAACAGAGTTCATTCTTGTGACCTGGCAAACATTTTGATCAAGTTTCATGAAGATTGGACCATATTTGTGGCGTTTGGAGCTCTTACGAGAAAATTGTCATTAAGGCCTCTTTTCCCGTGATTTGGCATGTATACTTCCCATTTTCAAATGAGTTCATCCTCATGACCTAACAAACATTCTGACAAAGTTTCATGATGATTGGACCATATTTGTGGCTTCTAGAGAGTAAACAAAAAATTGTCATTAAGACGCCTTTTCCTGTGATATGGCACCGATCCTTCCCATTTTCAATAGACTTCATCCTCATGACCTAACAAACATTTTGTCCAAGGTTCATGAAAATTGGACCATATTTGTGGCTTCTAGAGTGAAAACAAGAAATTTGTCATTAAGGCCCCTTTTACCGTGATATGGCACAGATCATTTCCATTTGAGCAATTTTCACAAGGGACCAACCAAGGAATATTTCTGCTAAGTTTGGTTGATTTCGACCCACAAGTTTAGGAGGAGATGTCGTTTAAAGATATTGTTGACAAAATTGTCATTAAGGCCCCCTTTTCCGTGAAAAGGCACAGATCCTTCCCATTTTCAATAGACTTCATCCTCATGACCTAACAAACATTCTGACCAAGTTTCATGAAGATTGGACCATATTTGTGGCTTCTTGAGTGAAAACAAGAAATTTGTCATTAAGGCCCCTTTTCCCGTGATATGACACGGATCCTTTCCATTTGAGCAATTTTCATAAGGGACCACCCAAGGAATATTTCTGCCAAGTTTGGTTGATTTCGACCCTTAAGTTTAGGAGGAGATGTCGTTTAAAGATATTGTTGAAAAAATTGTCATTAAGGCCCCTTTTTCCGTGATATGGCACAGATCCTTCCCATTTTCAATTGACTTCATCCTCATGACCTAACAAACATTCTGACCAAGTTTCATGAAGATTGGACCATATTTGTGGCTTCTTGAGTGAAAACAAGAAATTTGTCATTAAGGCCCCTTTTACCGTGATATGGCACGGATCCTTTCTATTTGAGCAATTTTCATAAGGGACCAACCAAGGAATATTTCTGCCAAGTTTGGTTGATTTTGACCCATAAGTTTAGGAGGAGATGTCGTTTAAAGATATTGTTGACAAAATTGTCTTAAGGCGCCTTTTCCTGTGAAATGGCACCGATCCTTCCCATTTTCAATTGACTTCATCCTCATGACCTAACAAACATTCTGACCAAGTTTCATGAAGATTGGACCATATTTGTGGCTTCTAGAGTGAAAACAAGAAATTTGTCATTAAGGCCCCTTTTACCATGATATGGCACGGATCCTTTCCATTTGAGCAATTTTCATAAGGGACCAACCAAGGAATATTTCTGCCAAGTTTGGTTGATTTTGACCAATAAGTTTAGGAGGAGATGTCGTTTAAAGATATTGTTGACAAAATTGTCTTAAGGCGCCTTTTTCTGTGAAATGGCACCGATCCTTCCCATTTTCAATAGACTTCATCCTCATGACCTAACAAACATTCTGACCAAGTTTCATGAAGATTGGACCATATTTGTGGCTTCTAGAGTGAAAACAAGAAATTTGTCATTAAGGCCCCTTTTACCGTGATATGGCACGGATCCTTTCCATTTGAGCAATTTTCATAAGGGACCAACCAAGGAATATTTCTGCCAAGTTTGGTTGATTTTGACCCATAAGTTTAGGAGGAGATGTCGTTTAAAGAAAAAGTTGACGCCGTGACGGACAGACGGACAGATGGACAGACGGACAGATGGACAGACGGACGCCGAACAACGATCGATCACAATAGCTCCCTTGAGCACTTCGTGCTCAGGTGAGCTAAAAAGATTTTCTAAATAAGGTAAAGATGTATGTATTGATTTAATGTAAAATTCTGATGGCAACCCATCGGGGCCTGGCGATTTATTCGTTTTTAAACCTTTAATACTTTGATTTTTTTCGAATTCCGTTATTGGCAAATTCAATTCACTGCAGTCATGGATTTCTATGTAGTCTTCAAAAATATCCTTGCTTGCAGTAAGCTTAGAATGGTCAATATTTAATAAAGAATGAAAATGTTCGTATAATTCAGAAGGTTATATTGGTATCGAGTGATTCACTTTATTACACGATTTTAAAATAGACCAAAATAACTTAGGGTCTTTACGACTTTCAATTAATAATGATCTTTTATTTGCTTTAAATGATAACTTTTTGCGCCTACATAAAGATTTGAAATTATTTTTCGCGTCTTTATATTGTATCAAATCACTGTCGTTGCGCGTCGACCTAAAACGACGTAAAGCGACGTCTTTAGAATATTTGGCATTTTCAGAATCTGTATCCCAAAATTTAGAATTGGTAGACTACTTTCTGTTACATTCGTAAGATCGACACAACATCATTTTCGCAGAAGATTTTAAGATATTTTATTAATTCGTTTAATGAAGCTTGAGCATGTGCACCATTTGAGTTGAATGTATGAAAGCAATCTTCAAAATTTGATACGAACTGATTATGAAATATATCAGCATGCTGAGGTAACCATTTATATTTCTTCCAAATAGTCAATGTGATCTGGTTGTTTGGTTGCTTTAAGACGGCCTGAAGATCATTATACGTTAACAGAACGCTCATTATCTTGGGGTTTACACTGCATGTTTTTACATATGATATATGAAAAAGTAGATGTGAACAAAGATACAGTCTAACCCCCCTCTTAAGATTGGGTTAAGATGGGGTCGCGTGCATATACCAGTGCATCTTGAATTACTTCATGTTTTACCAAATAACTTCTAAATAAAAAATCAAATCTAAAATCAAGACGATGCTACCTACGGTCTCCGTGTCAAATTCATCGTTGCTTCACGTGATCAAGCTGCCAATGAAAACATCCTAAAGTGAAAATTCCAATTAGCAAACTGTACACATCCGCTCCTACATTGTGATATTTCAATGAACTTCAATTGAATTCTAATCAGCTGTTTTGGAGAAGGAATCTTTTTATATTTCTCCATATGAGTCAATTTCTGAGCCACAAGAGCCCCTGTTATCAGTCTGATCAGAATTTAATGTAACATTTGAAAAAAGAAAAATGTCCTATGCATCATTTCTCTAAAGTTTGGCTTTATTCCGATCAGTAGTAATACAGAAGGAAACATTTCATATTTCACTATATCGACCAAATTTTCGCGCCCCCACAGCCCGCAACAATTATCTTATTAGCGAAATCAGAATTGTAAGGAAAAAATCTAAAGGAACGTGTCCAAAGTGTTATTCCTGTGATATTTAGATAAATTCTGTCAAGTACCTTCAGACTAGAACATGTTTACAGAAAAGGTTATCTCACGCATGGACGGACAAAACGGTGTCCAGAGGAGCTGAAAACGCTTATCGACATTCTTGTTTTCAAATAATGAATTTGAAAACGTAGTTTGGACCTAAACTATTTTAACATACCGTAAAAATGGCAGAAAAAATGGCAAACATTCGCACAAAAGGATATAATTTTTCTAACTTTTAAACGTACCTGAAAATTTTTACATAGGATATATAGTTTTCTCACCGGGTAAATCAACTTTAAATGGAAGGTTTTGAAACTAAGATTCAGTCATCAGAGATGGAGACGGTATTTGTTGATTTTATGTAGAAATGAAACTGAAAACCTATTCACACTATAAGAATACTCGAAGATAATTCATACATAACTCTGATAAGGTTGAAGTTTCAAACCACCATAAAATCAACAAATATTCTCTTCATATCTTATTATTTGATACCATGAAGAAAAATGTAAGTTTAATAAAAAATGAAAGCAATCTCCTATGAAACTACTTTTTGTGGAAGCTAATAAAATAGCTGTGTACTCAGAATTGTTTTCATTGGGAAATAAAACCAAATTTTCAGCCACCAAAGTGCAAATTATTGGTGGAAATCTAAAATTAAATTATTCATACGTGCTTAATATTTGTGACCCGTCACGCGAAAAAGGACCACCCGGAAACTCTTCAAAATTAAATATTGAAAAAGAAATTTGATCCAGCATAGGTCAACCAGAAGTCGCATTTCAAAAATTCTTTCGCTGGAAGGAAGATTGATCATTTTATATTCAGAAAATAAGCACGGTGCAAAACGTTTCGACCTAGTCAGTCTGCGCAGTCCCCGCAGTCTGACTAGGGTCGACACTTTACGCACTACCCAGATGGTCCCTTACGGGTCACATTTATTTGATACGTTCCTCACTTGCGATAATTTAATTTTTCCTGCTACCTACACTGAAATTTTTTTCACTGAATTAAACATAAAAATATCAAATATACCAGTTTAAATGACAATGCGTGCTTTGGTCCGAAATTTTTCTCTTCGTTAAGTTCAAAACCAGAATTTTCTATACAAATATTTACTATATTACTTCCGTTGTTTTCCGTGTACATGTTGTACTGATACGGATATATTATTGTTTGTGTACGCTTCAGGAACAAAGGAAATGTGTCCAAAGATCCAACGTAGTCATCGGCATACAGTTCTAACTGCTGACAGAAGAAAAGTTTTGTGATCTTCAAAGAATATCCAGGCGGTCTATAGTAAAAGTTTATACCATTTGTAAAAAGAACATCCCAAGTTGGGCTAGACAGATTCATAAATATATCGTGAATGCCATCCCTCTGAGCCCATGCAGGTAACATATGTACATCATCTTCTTTTCTTTAAATTTCGACAAGTAACCCGTATGGATGAAAACTTTGTTTAAACGCGTAACCTTTTCCGATGTTAACGACCCAATCACGAGATAGAGCAGCTTCAATCAAACTGTTTAGATATTTCATATTAACGGAATTAAAATTTCTATATCCGACAGAAACAAACAACTCCGTGGAGTTTTCATACGATGTATCTTTTCGCAGAAAAATGCTGATAATCTCCCAGTTTTTTGGCCATGGCATTTTTAACTTGAAAGCATTTGTAAGGTCAGTTGTTGACATATTTTCAAGCAGTTTAGGTGTTATCCATTCTGAAACTGCAAGATTCAGGTCAATATTTAGTTTACTTGTAAAGATTTTTTCCATTGGGTAACCACATCTTCCATCTTTTTTACGAATCTGTAACGCTGGACACATCACTTCTCGACAACGACTTTTAACCTGAAAACAATTTGAAAATTAGGATGCTTCTTTTCAGACAACATATGTAGTACATATAACATGAGGTAAAGTATGTAGAAAGGGATATTACTATAGTGTTAATTCACGTTTTTGATGCCGTTTACATTTGCAGAACCTCAAAAAATGGTTTAACGCCCGAGTGCGAAGCACGAGGGCTTTGAAGCATTTTGAGGGTCTCTGCAAGTGTTAATGCTAGAAAAAACATAAATTGACGCTATTATTGCATTAAAAGAAAGGCTATTGCATTTATTCAAAGATAGATTATAAATGATTCTTTGAAAAGCTTTAAAGCTAGCTCCAAACCCACGAATGTGCCGGAAAATTGCGTTTTGCATTACACCGCCACTTTTTTTATACCGACGACGCTTGGTAAATTTATAACGTCACAAAATTTAACGCAGGGATAAGATCAACATCTTTATTTATGCTCTATATTAGTGTAAGACCTAGAAACTGATAAAGTATATAAACCTAGTCAGAGGATATTTAACTAAAAATAGCCGGCGTTTACGGCACGTTAATTTACTTATTAATCCACGTTTTCTCCCGTTAATGCCTGGGTTTTGTTCGTTTATCGTATGCCTTTCTCGACATGAAAACGTACATTTATGCAATAATCATGTATTATTATATTAGTGTATTTACTATGCTTGAAACTAATAGTGTATTTAACTATATATTGTATCTGTATATTGTACAATAACCTGAAGGCCTATAGGACGGATTGGTCCACATACGTCGTCTACGTAAGTAAAAAACTGACGCGAGAAAATCCACTGATATTAGCAATAAGTAGTGTCTGCACAGCGTATCTCATATGCCGAAACTACTGCAATAACGTGAATCGGCTGAAGTAATGATGTCATCTAGAAAGTTTTCTTACACATGTGATGATCAATACCCTTGGCTGTTTGTTTTAGTTCTAAGACGAGGGTGAAATAACCTCGTTGTATTTTTTAGTTATTACACGGATGTTATTTCAACAGTGTAATAACTATGCAACAGAAATAAGAATGTATATTAACGTTATTTTGTAATGTTGAAAACCACATAATAAAGACAGTGATGACGACATTGCGCAAAATTGGTATTTTTTTAAATCAATAAATTTCAAAAAATCGGATCATATTATAAAATGACCAAACCTGTGTTATGAAAATTTATTCAGATGAATATATTTAATTTCTCATCTTATACAGATAAAAATTCGATAAAATCTCGTTTTTCATACAACTATAATTGCAATCCAATAAAATGAAGAATTTTGATTTGTTTAAATCGCATCACGTGGAGACATCCACTGCACTTTATTTCTGTATAAAATGCAATAGGTCTTTCGGGATAACCTCTAACCTTCGATCTGCAAGCCAGGTGTTGTTCCCCTTCCACATCGTAATATTGATATTCAATATATTAGAAATTAAGATATTTCGAAAGAATTTATAATCAAAAGCATGCAGTTCAGGTTCTGAGTCGATGTTTACAGCGAGTCGACGAAGACCACCAAACCACCCAATCAACTAAGCTCGATCACGATAATTACGTTTTAAAATGCAGAATAACTTGTCGAAAATATTTTTTGACCATAAGTATCTCTACGAATGTCAAATTGTCGTTTATTTGTGTATCATTTGAGTAACTTTATGCCATTTAACTTCTATAGCGAGAAAAAAAAATACACGACCTAAAAATAGATTATGTAATCTATACGCACAGAAAGTAGACTCGAAACTTTAATGTTTAGTCCAGTATTTTAATAGTTTATGAGATCAAGAGGATTGCAATTATAAGGGCCGAGTGTCTTTTTCACTACATTTATTGGGGTAAAAAGTGCAATTGCCTTAGCATATAGCTTAAACATAACGGGCATTATTTGCCATGTGATATGGCAATTGCACCTTATACCCCAATAAACGCAGTGAAAAAGACACTCATCCCCATCAAAAAATCGTGAAATTGACACTCATTCCGATAAAAAAATTTATAAATCGCTCACTCAGTGCTCCTTTCATTCATTCCAAACGCTCACTTATATCGAACAAAACGCTCGAAAATCTGAAGAAAACATTTCGAAATCGGCCATTTAACAAATCAACATTTGATTAAAATCGATCAATTAATTCTATGATTGTTTTGACCTGTGTGGATTTTAAAGTCCCTAATTGGTCCATGAAGACACACAAACAGAAAATTACGTATATTGTATTAAAGAGAGGTAATAAATATAGCTTATTATGTTCATCTTGAACAAAATAAGCGACATTGTTTACCTCCCTTGAATTTCACCCAAAAGATCGCTCCACAAACTCATTCAATTTCATTCCAAAATCATTCAAAATCATTCGTCTTGTTAATTTCACGATGCTATTTACTGAATATGAATTCTTACTGGGGTTGAAACAGAAATTCGTAAAGAGAGGTTTTAAAAAAATCAAAATAGAAAATAGAATATAAAAAGTAAGCTTTCAAAATCAAATCCATGCATTCATTTATTTGTGTAATAAATGTAACTCCAGGACCTTTATGTTTGAAATATAATAAAATCGATTTTGACAATTTTATTCGTTTTAACTCTATATAGTCCGGCAGATTTCTAGCTTGATCCGGAAGTAGGGTTCAAAGTTTTTTTCTTGACTGATTCTTGTAGCTAAGGCCTTCCCCAACAAGAATCTGGCTGATGACATCTTGTCATCATTGAGCATTTTGAGAAAATCGAGATGGCAGCCAGGGCTTTCGAATGCTACACCAAGAACTCGGTAGATCATATTGATGACATTTTAAATGAGTTTTTGTGGTTTTTTCTTTGCTGTTAACGTTCGGGAATAAAATTATATGACATAATTAATACATGTTATGACATTAGAAATTAGTATGGTAGTCAAGATGACAGCCAAATCGAATTGTTAAATGGCATTTGAAGTATTTCTTGACCCATGTGACATAAGAATCTTAGGAAAGGGTTTTGGTTCATATCAACTTATGAAAAAACAGGTCATCATTTTGAAATAAGAATAGTTACATATGCAACATAAAAAGTATTTTTGTGTACTAAGATGGCAGCCAATACTGCATAAATATCGCATTTCGATTGGTTTTTAATTTTGTGACAATTCCACAAATAATATTTTCATACGTAGAAAATCACTTTGACTTGAATGATCTCTTCCAGAAAGAAGAAAAAGGAAGCCAACAATACAAACTATAAATATGAATAACTAAATAGAAGTCTGACTTCACTTGTAGCAACATCAAATATTCGTACTTTAGTGAACAATGCACAGTACTTACAGTGCATGGTAACTGAAAGTAAAACTCTATTTTCTTTGCGAGAAAACTATTGGACAACAAAATATATCGCTTGATTAGCATGAAACAGTTATGTCTCCCAACCAATATTAAGGTAGTTATTCAAATCATCACCAACTTTGGTGATTCAGTGCAGATATTAGCAGCAAAAGGTTTTCAATGGTGTATGTTAAAAAAAACCTCTTGTCTGTTCTTATTTTCATTTTGATGGCATTTGTAATATGGCGATTTGGCAACAGTATTGTGGCTTTGCTGTACGTCACGTCTATAATTGTTTTCATATTGGCGCACAGAGTGACTAAAATGCTGATTTATGAACGAGCCTCGCATCCTCAAAATCGAAATTTGATTTATTCAAATCATCACCAAAAAAAGGGTGATGCAGCGCATCGAAATGTTGTCAAAAGTGTTTGTTCAAATCGCCCTTTTGCCAGGCCTTATCTTCAATTTGTTAGCATTTGATATATGACAATTTTGTAGCAGTATTGTAGATAATCGTTTCATCTTTTTGTTTATGTTGAAATTATCAACTTGGATAAATTATCAAAAGAGCTAGCTAACACAATCGTAAGAAAATGAAGCAAATGGAAAAAGTAATGATAATGATAATTCAAATTATATTTATAATTTCCAATTAAAAAGCATTGAATCAAGCAGTAAACAGAAATACACCTATAACAAGACTGCGTCGCTAGACAAAAAAAGCCTAACATACTTTTGGAGAGTGACCATTTTTGTCCATATTGTCACATCAAATTAATACTCAATTATATACTCACGCACAATGAAAATGCACTGATGATATATAATAAATTGTATATTTGTGACCCGTCACGGGAAAAGGGACTATGTGAGAACTCATTTAAATCAATATTTGAAAAAGAGAATGGGTCCTGCAAATCCAGAGGTCCCAATTCAAATAGTCTTTCACAGAAAGGTAGATTGATCATTCCAGATTCAGAAAATAAGCAAAGAGCGAAAAGTTTCGATCCTAGTCAGCCTGCGCAATCCGCGCAGTCTGACTTGGTTCGACATTTTACACTCTACCAAGATGGTCCCTTTTTGCGTGACGGGTCACATTTATTTTGATGTACAGTAACTTCAGACTTGAATATCAATTTGTAAGGATCTATAATAGACCATTTACTACACTATAATACATGTATGGCTGTAACCTCAGACAAGGCTGTAGGTTTCTGTACCTTACTTTTAAGAAAAAAGTTAAAATCGTAAATCTTATACCTGCAAAATAGGTTCGGAAAGCTTTGCCACCATTCAATTTGGGTTATCATTACCATTTAATCAGAACAATACATCGGTAACCACTTTTGGAACAGTTGCGTAGTCCGTACAGTTGATTCGAGCATTTGCTAGCGCTCACCATATTTTATGTCCACATCCTACCATTAACGCCTCTGATGGACCTAAAATGTGGCTTTAGGTTCAAACCTCATGGAAGACTAGAAATAATTGGTTACTTACATCACGTTGCATGTCATGAAAAATAGAAATGAATACGAGTCTCAGTAAATCCCCCACCATACTTATGTTAAGATCATTTTAATGCTTTATGCTTAAAAAATGCTAACTACAATGTTACATTTTCATTCTCTTAGAAATCGAACTTGAATTGACACAATTATTTTCATAACGATTTAATGAGCAAGCTTGTGGGTCCTTTTAAAACTTAGTGGTCCAGTCGAACCCATATATTAACTTTTATTAAACAAACATGTTATTATCAACAAGTCCCTTATGTTGTCGCAATAGTTTAAATAAATTTGATAATTACTGGAAGGAAAAACAGCGGGACTGCCATCTTCAAAATAAGATGTTTTAATACTTTACATCTGAACATATTCATCAAAAATCGGATTTTTAGCAGATGAGTTTTTGCTTTAGAAAAAAGAGATCATCATATTCTCATACTTATCATTAAGGTACATGTAGATATCATTCATAAACTCTCTTAACAGTCAGCCATCTCGACTGCCAAACGCCATTATTTCTCTGACTTGCTTAGGCAGCAGATCAATACCACCATAAACCGATTAATTTATCTGATTTATTTTCTAGTTGTATCTTCAAATATTTACAAAACATATACACCTTTTTTTTACTCTATTACTCAAGAAGTTTTTCTATTTGGCAGCCATCTTGACAACTGTATACTTATTCAAATTGTCATTCAAGGTATTCATCACACCAGGGAACTTCAAATTACTATCTTATCAGTTAAATCAAATACAAAATTTAGATGAATTGTTTATTAGCAAGTACATGTATATTTTTAGTGGTCTTGGCTGCCATTTCGACTTTTTAAAAATTATTCCATAATCAAAATGCACAATCATCCAGAATCTTGATAGGCTAGACCTTAGCTACTCGAAAATATTTTACTGATAAAAGAGTTGCAAACTTTAAGCAAATAAAATCTTGCGTTTCTTGATCTTCAAATTCAGGGATTTCATAACACTATATGAGAGATGTAACAAGTCAGATATTTTGAGGTTAAAAATAGGTTACAAAAGTTTATTTAGAAAACTCGTTAACACATTTCTAAGATTCTTATATCTTATATCGAGAATTACTTAATAAAGAAAAATTTAATTTGATTTGGCTGCCATCTTGATTACCATACACATAACTAATGTCATGTTATGCTTTTATTTGTTACATAACTTCAGGTCAATATCTTAACAATAAAATGACCACTCTAACCGGTTTTATGTTTTAAAGAGAGTGATATATAGAGCCGTATGCTTGATTTTTGATAGTCCTGGCTGCCATCTAGATTTTTTCGAAACGCTCAATGATGACAAGATGTCATCAACCGGATTCTGGTTGGGGAAGACATTGGCTACAAGAATCAGTCAGGAAAAAAACTGTGAACCCTACTTCCAGGTTCAGCTAAAATATGCCATATTTCTGCCGGACTAATAAGACCATTCTTACTCCTATAACAACGTATGAAAATTGACCCTCTTGAAATACCCCAGGTATGTTAATAAAAACTTCTTTTTTCAAATAATTTTATCTTTTAGAACCATGAAATGATTCGGTCGGTCAATAAATTAGATCTTGACAGAAAAAACGAAATTCACCTCGCACCTCGCGAACGGCCGAAGGCCGAGAGCTTAGCGGACGTTTATTGTCCGGGGAGGAAAGCGCGTCGTTTCTCAAGCTAGTTTAGAAAGAAAGAAAGCAAAAAATACATCACAACGTTTTCATTGTAATAGAATGAAAAAATGAGAAAAAAATAAAGCTATCCTGAAAATACGAGGTTCCTAAAAGTTTATTTCAACCAGAAGCAACCCCCCCCCCCCCAAACAAACAAAAAAAAGCAAAACAAAGGAGGCCGACCGATTCGCGCGGTTATTTCCACTAAATATTTTTCAGGTTTTTGTTATACATAATGACAAGGCTAATGATAGCATCCTTACCTTAAGTCCATACATATATACGGCCTGGAACACTTTAAGAAAAACACGGCTTTACAAGGGTTGATCCAGAAATTCCTTAAATGTGGTTATAAATATCATACAACCACTTTATACAGCATCTGTGGAAAATTTCGAATAAATAAGATATATATCAACTGTAAAGTGACTTAAGCGTGGAAACAAGATCGTCAAATGTGACGTTATTATTGATTCTCAATCACATAGTCTCCTTTGCTCGCAAACCTTTGTAAATTAACTTGCAGAAAGAGTCCATATTGCATTTGGAATTCAAATTTCTGTACAATTTCAATAGGAATAGTATTTCTAGAGAAGTCGAGACCCAGATACAGGACGTGTGTGTTTTTTAAATACATGTAATGTAAATCTATTGGGACAACATCTTTCGTTGGAACTCCATTATGCCATTCTTAATTCTCTAATAAAGCCTGGCCCTCTTTGAATACTCGGCGTACAATGTAACTCAACAAAGCATCTCCTTTGAATTAACTTTTTTTCTAAATTATATGAAATGTTTGTGAATGACTCATGATCATGACAAAATTGGAGAAATTAACGGAATTCACATTTTAGTGTTGACGTAAAATTACATTTCACTCAATTATTAAGTGTGATTTTAAAGATAAGGTGTACGTAAAACCTTTTCCAAAAAACTTCAAAGTATTTTTATTGAATAATTTCAAATATAATTGACGAACAGTTTAAGAAAAGAATATGTTTTATGTAATAGATTTTCAATATTTTTACGCTCCCTAGCCATAAAAATACATGTGTTACTAAGGTAACGAAAATTACATAATTTTGTGAAAAAAACCATTAATGATATTCGTAGATACTAAACTGCTCACAAAACAAATTATACACCAAATAAGCTACAAATGCATAGGTTTGAGGCTAATTGTACGAATTTCTGAATCATGTCTCGAAGTATTGGAGAAATAGACTGTGCATCAGAAACATACAATCTACACAATATATTATAGATGTTAGGTAGTGCTGCTTAGAAGAGATGATGAGGTATCATTTTCTACAATTTAGTTAATTTAGAAGATACATGTAGAAAATGCAGATTCTATGGTTTATTTCAAGCAGTTTCTCAGAAATGATTTGATATTGATCAAGATGGGTTATTATCGTCGAATTGTCCTTCAAAAGCTGTGTGTTTACCAGCTTCATCTTAATGAAAGAAATTGTCCTTCAATTTTTGTGTCTATGACTTTAAATTCAAGAACTTTTAGTACTGTTCTGTGGGAAATATACAATCGGGATCAAATAAAAGAAAAAAATGTTCACAAAAGGTAAATATTTAAACCTAGCTATAGAAATTCAGTGCATGTTCAAACATTTTTCCTAAAGTTTTTTAACAGTTTGGGAAATCTTGTCCAGAAAGTAGTTATATCGTCTGTCATTAGTCCACATCTATACTGTAATCGTTTTCAGTCTAGTATCTGTGATGACTCAAGTTTTTTTTCAAACAGAGACATTTCAAATGGTATTTGTTCCCAGGACTAAAATTAAATAACAGATATTGTGCCAATAATTTTTGAAAAATGTAATTCCTTAATGTTCAATAATAAAAGATTTAAATTCGTTACTGATAGATTATAGGACATCGCACTTAACTAACACACACACACACACACACATATATATATATATATATATATATATATATATATATATATATATATATATATATATATATATATATATATATATATATATATATATATATATATATATATATATATATATATATATATATATGCACCCTCTCCCCTATCCCTCTATTTCTCTTTTACTCTCCCTCTCTCTCAATCACTCTTTCACTCTATCTTCTCTCGCTCTTATTACAAATAATTTGTCAAGCGGAACATTTAGTACCCAAATCGCATAATAATTAATTGTTAATAGTTATGAAAAATATAATAACTAAACATGAAAAAACAAAGAAAGTGTTTAAGATAAGCTGTTCTCGCGCTTAAGGCTTTGTCTTATTTCAAATTACTTTTCGCGTCAGATCATTATTCTCTTGGGTACTCATTCTCAATCAAAGTAATCTGAGTCCGTAAAAACTCTTCAAACAACATTTTAAATACGTCACTTCAATTCTTAATTAAGTCTTATTTACTTTTGCCAAGAAATAGCACATGTTATTATGGATACTTTTTTGAGGCCGCTAAATATGATTCCTCAAAATGAGACTATTTAATTTATGTTTTTCGTAAAATCTGAACTGCACACTCGATAAATCATTCACCGTAAAATATAGAAATGCAAAAGTTATAGGCCCACAAAACGCAAATCTGCATGACACATCGTACAGACGACTCTTTTGATAAATTTCTTATATCATGACCACCCATTAGATACCATCTCTATACTTACTGCAGTAATACTTTCCCTCAAGCAAGCTAATGGTTTGGTTCCAGTGTGTCTTTTCACGTCACCTACAGATTCAATAAACACATGATCGAGCAAAGACGCGAATGTTTTCCCAGAACTTTTAACGTCATCTCCTGGGATGAATGGTATTTCTCCACACTCTAATGAATTACTGTCTTTAGATGCACGTTCATTACAGATGGCACAAAATACGTTTTTATAAGCATTGTTTGCATCAAACAAATACGGTGATGTTAAACCTTTCTCACAAGCCTGAACTACTTGCCAACGTGTTAAATTGGCGTCTGTAGGTACATAAAATGTTTCAAGTTTGCTGTTAATACACTCATCTATTAAAGTATAACACACATGTTCATATCGTTGACTTTCAAGAGATGGGGGATAGAAATCTATTTTCATGAAGGTTGGATTGAAATTGCGAAAAAAATCTCTTAATGTAAATAACATTATTGACCCTTCTCCCCAGAATGATGCATACACGTTCCATTTAATGGTGTTTGTGGCACCGTGACAAACAGCGCACTGTTTGTTCTTGAAATTCGCCATCTTGTCTACTGAGTATACCGGATAAAAGTTCCCCCACGGAGCCGCCATTACATCATCTTTACATGAAGATATCACCCCAGTATAAAGTGGTTCGTCGATGCATCCGTTGGCTGGTTCGTCAATAACAAAACGATACTCTCTTTCGTAAGCTAGATCTTCAACCGTCTTTATACATTGCATTAAATCCGAATGTAGCTTATCAGGATTACCTTTAATATCACAATTTTCACAAAGGCAACCTACAGAATAAAAGTTTAAGTAAATGAAATAATTATAAGACTTTGGTGTAGATCAATCGGTTGAGTGCAATTCAAACAAACAAACACACTATCAATACATCATTCATGCTATCGACTCGGAAAGAAAGGTATGAAAGTGAACATGTGAGACAAACTAGACATCTATGGTTATGGGCTCCGGTCGCAAAGGCAATGCTGAAAAATTGTTAAATGCGGGGTTAATCTACATTTACATTATGTGCATTATTACACAAACAAAATTATGTTCATCAAATATTTGATCAACCACCGTTGAAGATAATAGTATATATGTACATATATGACAGCTTTGTATAAAAAGTATTATTAAATTTTAAAGAAAGATCACTTTATTGCTTATATTAATTGCAATACTAATATCATTTTGATAGAATGTATCAGGAGAAATAGTGCGATACATATATTAGTGTATTGGAAATTGCGGTTGCATTTTGTCACTTCTGGTTCCTCTTCTTGTTCCTCGAATCGCGCTCTGGTTAAGAGTTTCTTCAAATTTGGCGGCTGTCTTTTACTTTTAATGATTTCGTTATTTTGGATGACTTCCCGCATTTTATCGTCATTTTCCAAAATGGTCATGTTATCCTTAATGATTTTGAAAAACTCTGTGTTGTTTGGATTTTGTGTTGAGACGTAGGATATGCTAGGTTTCTCCTCGTGTGTTTTTAATTGTAGTAAACTTTTTCTGTCCAGTAGAAATGCTTTTCTGATGCCATTTTCCACAATTGTAGTTGGATATTTTTGAAACATGAGATACTTTTTCAATTCATCAATTCTTTTCAAAAGGATGGATCTCTGTGAAACAATAGCGCAAATGCGTCTAGCGAGGCAGAATGGTATGTTTTCTTTTGTGTGCTTTGGATGGCATGAGTTGAAGAGGAGGTACTGTTTACTATCCGTAGGCTTATAGTATATATCTGTTTGTATTTCATTGCCGGATTTAATTACCAAAACGTCTAAAAATGGTAGTTGTATCGTACTGGTGATCATTGTAAATTTTAAATCTTCGTGCAGTGTATTTAAAGCAGTCGATAAAATGTTTAAATCTTCTGTTGATTTGTTCCATAAAATGAATATATCGTCTAAGAAGCGTTTCCAATTTTCTTCAAAGTAATTTTGGAAGCTCGAGTCAAATTTCGTTCCGATTAAATCATATAATTTTTGTTCTAGGTATCCTAGGACTAGAGTGGCATATACCGGTGCGAACTTGGTGCCCATGGCAGTGCCCTTCACCTGCCTATAGTATGAGCCATTAAAGAAGAATGTATTATTTTCTAAGATGAATTTGATAGCATCGAGAATGAATTCTTTCGAGAATCTGGATGGTAGTTCTTTATATCTGTCTATCCAATATCCAATTGCGGCAAGACCTAAATCATGTGGAATGTTCGAGTAGAGAGATTCTATGTCGAATGAAACTAAAATTGTACTGGAAGAAATTTTTGTTAGTAATACATTGAGAAAATCTGTGCTGTCTCGAAGATAGCTTTTGACGTGTTTAATATATGGTCGAAGCAGGATATCAATTAAGTTGCTAAGGCGATGTGTTAGGCATTGTGGACCAGCTACTATGGGTCTTAAGTTCAAGTCATCGATTCCAGAGATTTCAATATGAGGTGTATTATAATTTTGACATGCTGTAGTGATTTTCAGACTCTTGTGTACTTTTGGTAAGCCGTAAAAGTTACTTTCCTTAATTTCGAAGTTTTGAAGGTAGTCTTGTTCTTTATCTGTACCGCAGTTCTCATACTTAGACAGGAATTTGTTGTACTTTGTCTTGTCTGCTTTTAATGGATTTTCTTGAAGTTGTTCATAATAATTGGGATTTTGTAGATGCTGTTTAACCATATGTTTATAATGAGAAGTTCGGAATGAAAGTCTGAGAATACTCAAAATGATGGAACACGTCGCAAATTGTGCTAGAACGGCGCAACCCAATTTTAGAATTTTTCCTATGTACAAATTGAACAATGACAATAGTATAATAAGGAAAATTAAAGAAAATTATTTCATTAAGGTATTTAATCCAAAATTAAATAGTAAATGATGCTGCATATTGTTTAAACATTATCAAGAACGATAATCTTTTAAAACGTATCTTAACGGAAGTTATTAGAGTAACGTCCCTGTAATTGACGTTACCTGACGTCGTTTCTACGCGACGTCGCTATTGACAATATTTGATTAACTCCTGAAGATCATAATCATATGTGAAACCGGTTGAGTTGTTAAATTGAATTAAATATGTAAATTTGGTATTTTCCTTCAAACTCTTTCTTTTTTCCCGATATATATATATATATATATATATATATATATATATATATATATATATATATATATATATATATATATATATATATATATATATATATATATATATATATATGTTACAGTGAATATGTAAAATCAGGGATTTTGTTAAATAACTGAAAATTTCAGGGATTTTGTAAAATCACTGATTCCGTCAGTTGTTTTATAAAATGACTGAAATTTTTCAGTGAATATGTAAAATAATGAAATATATGTGGTAAAAAGAAGGAAATATGGTATACTATATTTCTAATTCATCGGTTCATATGTAAAACCAATTCAAATAATTTGTGAAAAGGGGAAAACAGTGCAGATTATGAGAAAAATTGGTATTTCATTAAAATTGTTAGTTAGGTTTTTTGTTTGATATTCATATTTTTCCTCAAACATAGCAATTGTTTGTAGCAAAATATGTGTTTGAAATAATTATCATCGTTCAAGATAAAGTAAAACATTGTAATCTTGCTTTCTCGTGGATCTGATTGATCAATTTGTTCTTTTAATTGATCAATTATTCTTTAATTAGTTGATTGATAGATTGCTTTAACACACTTCAAAGTAAAGGTCACTGAAAAAAGTTTGTTTGATGTTGTTAACATGTTTGCTGGAAAGTTATAGTCATTAATTATTTTTGAATTATCTATGACCAAACTGAGAAATACAAATTACTTTAGGTTTATAAAGCAGCAATGAAGCAACTTAGTTACAATATTTCAAAATGGATCTTGATCCCGAGACTACCTTCCTTGAGGCGCTTGTCAGAAGCTACGAATCAAACAAGCGTGTTCTTATACCAAAAGTGGAATACGAGAACATAATTGGACAGCTTCTTGAATGTGAAACCACCAAACAGAAAACGAACCAACATTACTACTTGCTCAGGAAATATGAAATTCTTGAGTGTGGTAATGTCAAGAAGTTAATCAGAAGAAGAGAGAGCCAGCATGATTCACCTCAATATTTCGTCACCATTGAGGACACATATGGTGTCATCAAACAGGCCCACATAGCTACTGGCCATGGTGGTAGAGACAAAATGATCAAAGAGCTCAGCAAGAAATACGCCAACATCACGCATGAAGCTCTGAACTTGTACAAATCCATGTGCATTCAGTGCCAGAAAAAGAAGAAGAGAACAACAACCACTGGAGTTGTTGTAAAGCCGATTCTAACTAAGGACTTCAGTTCTAGGGCACAAGTGGATTTAATAGACATGCAGTCTATGACAAAGGGACACTACAAATGGATAATGAACTATCAAGATCATCTCACAAAATTCTGTGTCTTACGTCCACTAACATCAAAACGAGCTGCTAAGGTAGCTTTTCAGTTATTGGACATATTCCTACTACTTGGGGCACCATCAATTCTACAGTCTGACAATGGGTCTGAGTTTACAGCTCAGATTGTAACAGAACTAAAACAGCTGTGGTTAAGTCTCGTCATTGTCCACGGAAAGCCACGCCATCCTCAGAGCCAAGGGTCTGTTGAAAGGGCCAACTGCGACGTCAAAGATATGTTAGCCGCTTGGTTAGCTGATAACAACACAACTGACTGGACTATTGGACTCTAATTCGTCCAGTTCCAAAAGAACTCAAGCCATCACACCGGAATTAAGTGTTCACCTTTCTCTGCACTACTCGGTGCAGATGCAAAAGTTGGACTGACCTCATCGTCAATTCCAGATGAAGTACTGAACAAACTAGAAACAGAGGAAGACTTACAGACAGCGTTAGCTACAACTGATCGTGATCCAGCTGATAGTGAGTCCGCTATCGTATCTGATATCACTGCTCGACAAGACAACATTCAGATACAAAGAAAGAGAGCAGCTGATGCCCAGCTAGAACAAGCTGAAAGAATGATGAAGAGAAGCAAAGTGGTCTTGTCTAATCCAAAGATTGGTGACAATGTAACTGTACCCATACCATCGGTTGACAGAGGTCGTGCTGATCTTCGTAACATAATTGGAATAATTACTGATATTAGTGATAATGAGCTTTATACTGTGGCTGTTAAGGGTGGTGTTCTGAACACAAAATACTCACGTAATCAGTTTGATATTTGTGCTTCAAGCCTGTATGATATCAGTGACTTTGAGTGCGACTCAACTATTTCTCTTCGAAGTGCAGTGCAACAGGAATCTATCTGTGGTTGGCAAGGCTTTGTGAGGTGTAATTGTAATGGAAGCAAAAGGTGTCAAACAAATAAGTGCAAATGTTTTAAATCAAATGTGCTCTGTAATTCTAGATGCCATTCAAGCTTGTCCTGTGCTAATAAAAACTGAATAATTCCATGGCATTACACGGTGACATATTCATAGAGAATAAAGGTTTCAAATAAAATCATAATACTGAAAAAATCAAGTATGAAGGGTTTGAGTCGACTTAATTAGTTGCCTAATATTATGTATTTTTATTCAAGAAAAAGAATCGAAAGGAAACATTGTATAGGAAATGTAAGAAATGAATGAGTTTTGAGACGACTTAATAAGTAGTTAATCATTTCACACAAATAAAAAAAAAAAATGAATTATCTGAATACCATTTAATAATGAAATTTGTTGTTTGATTTTCATGTTTGTACTTAATTTCAATGAAAATGAATAAATACTATTTGAATGTTATATGTGTTGTTAATTTTATCT
Source organism: Fragum whitleyi (assembly GCA_948146395.1). Lineage (NCBI taxonomy): Eukaryota > Metazoa > Mollusca > Bivalvia > Cardiida > Cardiidae > Fragum > Fragum whitleyi. Next base: position 46,711,376 of record OX411550.1, on the reverse strand, counting down.
TCCCAGTTTGATATCAAAATATCAGAATGCAAGACTATAAATAGAAACAGTTTCAAATATAAACTGATGACTTCAGATATTTTAAGAAATTACTGACCAAATAAGTTTTTTTTCCCAAAATCTCTGAAGTTAACAGTCTTCTTTAAAATAAATGATGAATTCCTTCTTGTTACCTCAAATATTCCATTATTTTACATATTCACTGAAAAATTTCAGTCATTTTATAAAACAACTGACGGAATCAGTGATTTTACAAAATCCCTGAAATTTTCAGTTATTTTACAAAATCCCTGATTTTACATATTCACTGTAACATATATATATCTAGGGTAGAAATGAAAAAAATAATGGGATAGGATAATGGGGTGGACCATATTGTGGATAAGTGAGAAATTGACCAATTTCTTGTGATCCCACAGTCAAATACATCTTCTATCTGAAATCAATTCAATGTAAAAGAAAGAGCCAATGAGCGTGTGCCCCTAGAAAAACACTTACTACGATTACGATTACGATAACTACGATTGTTAGACGGAATGATCGAATGGATAAATTAACTGACTACTAGCAAACTAGAATTATAAGAACGCGAGTTGTGCCTGTCTGCAAAGCGGTATCGGGCGTAGTAATCCATACCTTGGGAATTAATTGTTTTGGTAGACCCAGCATACCTTTTGACATTTTACCTTTGAATTGTATTCGGAATGTAGCTTACTATCCCTATACGTAAATGGAACCCTTGGTTTCCCTCGCCTAAAAAAAGCCTTGATATAAAGATTAAAAGATTGGAGTGCATGCCTTCAAATATCACCTTGCCTCTTTTTGGACAAGGCCTTCAGTGCTTTTAGCGCTTTGATTATATTTGGACTTCCTATACTATGTATTCAGTGTTTAATGTTCCTTTTATGATTTACATTTATGTACTTGACGCTATCAGAAAGCATACTCGTATTCTGTGAAATTGGACAATCATGACGCTTCTGAAAAGCATTTCTGGAATCATTTCAAGTACAATCTCCACGCAATTAATTTCACGGGATTGATCAACTTCTTCAAACTCACCCAAAAAAATCAATCAGTTGAAAATTAAGCTTAAGCAGGTATGGCTTAGTTCTTCATTTTGTAAAACTATTTATTTTTCTTGACGTAATGTATTAATAGCAAAGGTGCTCAAACTCCAAACTTGAACAACATCTTTTTATAACATTTTTACTTTTTCGCGTTATTGTTAAAAGGGTATTACTATACTAACGTTACACTATTATAAAAACTATGTTAATTAGCCCAAAACTAGTTTGTAACCTTAAAGATAGCATCATAATGGATGTTGATTGAATGATTGAATGGAGTTTAACGCCGCTTTCAACATTTTTCAGTTATATCGCGGCGGCTGGAGCATTTAACAATGGATTCCCGGTATTTCTCTCACCAGTACAACCATCGCACCTTATCCTAGCCTCCAGCTGCTATCTGAATTTAAAAAGCGAATTCATTTACCTTTTCATATGAAAATAAAGATCCGATAATCCTTGTTTTTAACTTTTTGGTGGAGACTCGTTAAATTAATTTGATATTATATACCCACCAAAGTAATATACATAAAAAACATCTCTATCCTCCGCAGGATAAGGTTTAAAATGAATACTCTTCTTCAAGGTCGTGCAGATAAGTAATAGCACAGTTGGTAGCTCACCAGACTACAATCTTCGATCTCGGTGGCACACTTCCGATATTTATCTCTCTCAAATGTGATGTAATTCGTAAACTTAAGGCAGATTGCAGCTAGAGTCTATCAATTGGTGTACTTGTAGTACTGGAATACCAGAAACCAATTGTAAGGCGTTGTAGCTGACATGATATGGCTGAAAGATTGTTAAGGCGGCGTTAAACTCTGTTCAAAAAAACATATTTCCAAGGTATTAATTTACGTTTTTGCCCCCAAAGTTTACTATTTTTAACGTAACTTTTATCATCTAAATTTAAACGAATCTAATTAATACAAAGATATCATTGTTTAAGTTCCATGCAACTTTGAAGAAGAGGTCGGCTTTAAGGTTAAATAGAAAGTGGAAATAATTGCTGTTTTAAAATGTCGTTATTGGCGGATAATGCTTTGAGAGTTATATTCTTTGATGGAATGGTTCGCTCGTGTTGAAATAGTGAATATAAATGAAAAATAATATAGAATAGAACAATTTAAGAAATTCAGTTGAATGTGTCTGACTAAATTGCCTAAAGCACAGTATTTTGAGTGAAGTTCCATGAGGTCTATTTTTCCTTTTTTCCCGACGGACCCACTCCGTCATCGAAAACTTACCATTACAATATGACCTACATCACGGGAGGAATAACACCATTGAAAAAAATTGATATCACACGGGTTTTATTACACTAGTGGAATAAATAAGCAAACGAACTTAGTACGGATAGCAACGTTATTTTTTTTAATGAAGATGACGTCATACTATGCTTTTGATGACGTCATTTCGCAAACGGCGTTAAATGTTTCGCGGAATAAGTGGAATCGATATATGTCTGGACTTTCTTCGTTTAATCACAAAAAAATCAGATCATTTTATATATAGAACATTAAAATTGTGGTCATTAAATGCCGAAATTATTACTCGTCATGTTAAACAGATGAAAACTCGACAAGATCCCGTTTTATATGTTAAAGATGTCCAGTTTCATAAATTTGGTATTCAATGACCACTCATTCAATGTCCCTTAATAATCTTACACCCATCAATTGAACGTTTTTAGGCAATCTGATCATACATGCGGACTTTATCGTGTAAGCGGCAAAGGAATTATATGTAACGAAGATCAAACAAAACATTATTACATTATGTCATGGGGTGCTAGACGCGGATTCATACATAAATATTATTACGGTTTTAGTTACATACCTCCACCAAATAAAACAAGAGGGCGAAATTGCCAAAAATCGCTCACCTGATGTTTAAGTGGATACCACATAAGGCACATTCTGGTAATGTTTCATTGAATCGGCCCAGTGGCTTAGGTGTCGTCCAAAGAATTTATTGTCAAAAGAACACGCCCATATTCATAGGCTAATCAGAATTTCGCAAACAAATTTCGTAATGATTCACACAAGAAGCTTTCTTTCAAATTGTTCCAGTGGGCTAGGAGAAGATGTCGTTCAAAGTTTTCTTAGTTAAAAACAGTTCGAGTGTTATATAACACTAGTGGAATAAATATGCAAATTAACTTAGCAACGTTATTTCTTTTAATGAAGAGGACGTCATACAATGCTTTTCATGACGTCATTTCGCAAACGGCGTTAAATGTTCCGCGGAATAACTGGAATCGATTTATGTCTGGACTTTCTTCGTTTAATCACAAAAAATCAGATCATGTTATAAATGGAAAATTAAAATTGTGGTCATTAAATGCCGAAATTATCAAACTCGTCATGTTAAACAGATGAAAACTCGACAAGATCCCGTTTTATATGTTAAAGATGTCCAGTTTCATAAATTTGGTATTCAATGACCACTCATTCAATGTCCCTTAATAATCTTACAACCATCAATTGAACGTTTTTAGGCAATCTGATCAAACATGTGTAAGCGACAATTGTTTATGGACGGAAAGACGGAATAGGATACACCATCGCTATCTGTTATAGTCTAAAATGACAAAAATGGTGTGGCTTTGCATTGTTAACAAACGCTAGTGTAAAAAAAACCGTATGCTTTTTCAAAAAAAGGCAAAGGAATTATGTGTAACGAAGATCAAACAAAACATTATTACATTATGTCATGGGGTGCTTGACGCGGATTCATACATAAATATTGTTACGGTTTTATTTACATACCTCCACCAAATAAAACAAGAGGGCGAAATTGCCAAAAATCGCTCACCTGATGTTTAAGTGGATACCACATAAGGCACATTCTGGTAATGTTTCATTGAATCGGCCCAGTGGCTAAGGTGTCGTCCAAAGAATTTATTGTCAAAAGAACACGCCCATATTCATAGGCTAATTTTCGTAATGGTTCACACAAGAAGCTTTCTTTCAAATTGTTCCAGTGGGCTAGGAGAAGATGTCGTTCAAAGTTTTCTTAGTGAAAAATAGTTCACGACTCACGACGGACTCAAGGTGATACTAAAAGCTTCCCTTGAGCACGTTGTGCTAATGTGAGCTAAACACTCCTTTATTTTTCTGTTAACTTAGTACCATGAAACAAACATGTTAAGATTCCTTCATCATGAGACAGATTTGATTTTGACTACTTTGTTTGCAAGCATATAAAAAAGGATTCATTTAATTGTTTTCAGGTTAAAAGTCCTTGTAGAGAAGTGATATGCCCAGCGTTACAGATTCGTCAAAAAGATGGAACATGCGGATTCCCGATGGAAAAGATCTTTACCAGTAAACTTTATATTGACCTGAAACTTACAATGTCAGAAAGGCTTAGACCTCAACTGCTTAAAAATTTGTCAACAATTGAGCTTATAACTGCTTTCAAGTTGAAAATGCCATGGCCAAAAAACTGGGAGATTATCAGGATTTTTCTCCGAATAGATACATCATATGAAAATTCCACGGAGATGTTTGTATCTGTAGGATATAGAAATTTTAAATCCGTTAATATGAAATATCTAATCAGTTTGATCGACGCTACCCTATCTCGTGTTTGGGTCATTGATATTGGGAAAGGTTACGCATTCCTACAAAGTTTTCATCTACATGGGTCGCTTGTAAAAATTGACACAACAGAAGACGTCTTTGAGCAGAAAAAAGATTACAACATTTTACTTTTGCCAGCAGATAGAAATGTATGTTGAAGAATTCGTAGGGACAAAAGCCGCATTTCCTGTGTTCCTTGAGTATACGAAAACAATCTTGTATCCATCTCAGTACGATATGTATATGGACAACAACGGAAGTCAAACTGTTTGTATTTGTATTAAAGATTCTTGTTTTCAACTGAATCAACACAGCAATTTAGGATCAAAGAATGTATTGTCTCTTAAATTATGTTTGATCTTATTCGTTTATCAATATAGACAGCAGAATTATTAGAACTTAAAGAAATATTCCAGAGTTCTTTGAGTAAAAAAATCTCAAAATTATGGAAGGGATATATTGAATAAAAAGTTTCGACTTAAAACTTTATTGTTATTAGTTAATACGTATATGATAACACTTATTTACTACAAATTTAAAAGTTTCCTAGCACTATTTTTCGAAGTTATAAACTTATTACACATTATCACATATTACAGACATGTGTTACAAAATAAGTGTTTTGTGCCTCCAATTAAAAGATAGCAATAAGAATTTGCGATATAGATCGCTAATCTACCTACATATGAAAACTTAAATATACCCACAAACACTAATGATCAATTTTTGATAGAATTTCACATCGCTTTTGCTCTTACTACATATATTTCAAAATATAAATAGATAATAAAATCTGATACGGTTTACAGGTATGAATAACCGATTTGAACAACGAAAGACATCTTTACAGACGATCGATGCAAAAGCATTAAATCAATACCGAAACGACAAAACTTTCCTTCATTGTTTTGCATTTACAAAAGAAAAGGAACTTCTATCATAGACTGAATTTCAGTGTGGTATTCTTTCTGTCACGGATTAAAATCAGAGAAATTTCCGGTCTATATTAATTTTTTTTAATTTTATTTTGATGTTTTTGTATGTCATTTTTCTTTCTGAGGAATATGGATATGATTTGATTAGGATGATGATCCCTTATACACACTTTTACCCTTCTGACTATTTACAGAGTGTACGTGTGTCACTTCTCTCTTCTCTCTCTCTCTCTCTCTCTCTCTCTCTCTCTCTCTCTCTCTCTCTCTCTCTCTCTCTCTCTCTCTCTCTCTCTCTCTCTCTCTCTCTCTCTCTCTCTCTCTCTCTCTCTCTCTCTCTCTTTATCCTATTTATTTTGCTTTATCATGGTGTATAAGTTCCTATCATTCTGTGATTATGTAAATATACTTGTCTGAACTACAACTTTTTAGACGCAATTTATCAATTAGACCCTGTAATCATTCCAAATGATGAGCATTCTAACATTTACGTGGAGTGCTTTTCATATATGTAAATTCTATATATGATTTTATTTCATTTTAATAAAAAAAAAACGTGGCACCAGAATTCATGATCTAAATTGCTTAAAGTCTTATCATTTAGAATGTCTTATATGTTAACAAGTCGCTTATTATAGTTGTTGGGACACTTTTTTCAAATTTCCGCATCAAAAGAAGGGATGTGTAATTGTCTTTATATTCAGACCTAAAACTAAGGATGAAACAAATACCAATGCTTCTACTCGGCAGTTAGAATTATTCAGTTGAATTAATTGAATTAATTGTGTCGCCTTTCTTGATAAAGTCTTTGTCTAATGAACGTCTTCTGCAAATTCTAAAGGTATCTATAAATGCCTTATGTTGTTAAAAAAAAAACACCTTCATTTCTATATATCCTAGTACGTTTGGATGTGGGCGGGGTTTTCAAAACAAGATACATGTATATGTAAACTCCTGAATCAACAATAACCTGTTCATTCATTTAGTACCCCACAATTACAATGGTTCCAGCACTTTGTTTTTAAAGTTGTTGTAAGTTCATGTTTAAGGTAGTGGAACCGTTATAGTACCACAATGTTTCGGACCACATATTTTTCACAATGTTAACCGGGGTTTCCTAATGAAAATCATTAGGAAACCTCGGTTAACACTGTTAAAGTTCATTACCTCTGAGACATTGCAAAACTTTTACGGGTCCACTACCTTAATTCTTATTTGTAACTTCTCAATTGTATTTTATTATTTATTGTAACTTAATTCTTACATGTTACTACTTGTTCGTTTTCAATTAATACTTTTTGATTATATGTAATAAATTGATACTTATTTCTTGATTCTAATTTGTTATAACTGATTTTTAAGACTTCTATTTATCCTGGTCAAGTTCTAGAAATCTACTCAAAATTTTTCCAGGGAAAGCAATTTAACTTGCATGGGAGCATGAGAATTCTCAGTTTCAAAATTAACATTGGTGGGTGGGGTAACTTCAAAAAATTCATATCATTGAAGCAAATTGCCGTCTGGAATTAATGTTTCACTACACATATCTATTAAGCTACACATGTACCTATTGGGCAGACGGGCATAGTAAGGATGGTAATTTTTCAATAACATATCGGTATTCCTCCACTGAAAATTTGAAATTTCCTTTGCTTTTGGGAGTTTTGTGATTTTTTTCTAGGTATGATTGGTGTCTTCTTTTGTCTACCACGATCGTTCTGTCAGTCTTTTTTTTTTACACTATTCTTGCACTAAAATCCTCGGGATTGATTTGTCTTTGACGAAAGCAATGTTCTATTCAACTCTTTTCATTTACATGTGTCGAAAAGAGAAAATCATGCAGTGACCGATAAGAAGTTGGTTTCAGTTTACTTGTTTTGTACAAAAATATGATGCAAAAATCTGAAATCAGTTCAAAGACATTTTGTTCCCTATTATTGCACTGCAATTACAAAAATAGGGAAGCAATTTTTCTTCTCGAAAAAGTCAAAATTAAGGGCTTAATAGTTCAATTTTGTGGTATTAGTGAATACGTGATTATGAATGACTGTATGAGTTTAAACAAGAGGATCGTTGGAACAAGACACGCCGCCAAAAGGGCTATCATAAAAATGAAAGCCCCCTTTACCGTGATGGTGCATCATAAGAGGGGCCGCCACCATAGCGCAGTTGGTTAGGCATAGGACTTCCAATCTGGAAGTCGTTGGTTCGATCCCCGGTGGCGGCAAATATCCTTTCCGACGTTTGTCTCTCACCAATAGGTAGATAATCGTAAACCTATGTGAGATAGCAGTCGGAGGCTAGGAAAGGGTGTTATGGTAGAACAGGTAAAAGATATACCAGGAATCCATTGTTAGGTGCCCCGGCCGCCGCGATATAACTGCGAAATTGTTGAAAGCGGCGTAAAACCCATTCAAACAAACAAACAAAGCATCATAAGAGTGTTTCTGTTCACAATATGAAAATTACCCCTTAAAAGTATCAACCAAATCAATCCTGAGTCCGAGAGTTGTTTCCTTTTTAGCTCACCTGAGCACATCGTGCTCCAGGTGATCTTTTGTGATCATTGAATGTCCGTCTTCCGTCTTGTGTCGTGCGTCGTCTGTCGTCCTTCGTCCGTCGTCCGTCGTCAGGCGTCAACAATTTAAGTGTTTACACTCTAGAGGCCACAAATATTAACCAATCATCATGAAACTTGGTCAGATTAACCATCAGGTCAAAAGGATGAACCCTATTGAAAATTGGAAAGATCCATGCCATATCAAGGGAAAAGGGACCTAAATGACAATTTTCTTGTTTACTCTCTAGAAGCCACAAATATGGTCCAATCTTCATGAAACTTGGTCAGAGTAATTGTTAGGTCGCAAGGATGAACCCTATTGAAAATGGGAAGGATCTGTGTCATATCACGGGAAAAGGGGCCTTAATGACAAATTTCTTGTTTACGCTCTAGAGGCCACAAATATAAACCAATCATCATGAAACGTGGTCAGAATAATTGTAAGGTCACAAGGATTAACCCTATTGAAAATGGGAAGGATCTGTGTCATATCACGGAAAAAGGGGCCTTAATTACAATTTTCTTGTTTATGCTCTAGATGCCACTAATATGGTCCAATTTTCTTGAAACTTGGTCAGAAAGATTGTTAGGTCACAAGGAAAGACCCTATCGAAAATGGGAAGGATCCATATCATATCATGGGAAAAGGGGCCTTAATGGCAATTTTCATCTTGAAGCTCAAGAGGCCACACATATGGTCTAATCTTCATGAAACTTGGTCTGAATGTTTGTCAAGTCATAAGGATGAATCCTTTGAAAATTGGAAGGATCTGTGTCATGTCACGAGAAAAAGGAGCTTTCATGATAATTTTCTTGTTACACTCTATAGAGACCAAAATTCTTAAAAGTACAATTGCTGGAAAATTTGATACTAGTTATTTTAGACAAAGATACACAGGTGAGCGATATAGGACCATCATGGTCCTCTTGTTTCCATGACGTGGCTGAATTTCAATAAACCTGGACAATATGCACAAGATCAGGTGAGAAGGATCATTATAAGAAAGTTTCACGAAAATCACTTTGTAAATGAAGGAGGGGATGCGTTAAAAATAATTTGACATGAAGTGCATTTTACCATGACACGGCTAAATTTCAACAAACTGTGACAACATGGGCAAGGTAAAGTGATAAAAAGCAGTTTGTGAAAGTTTCATCCAAATCGGTCCATAAGTGGATGAGTTGCGTTCACAAGTATTTTTACAAGAAGGCCCATTTTCCACGACGCAGCAGAAATTCACCAAACCGCGACAATATGCGCAGGGTCAAGTGACAATGAATATTTTGTGAAAGTTACATCAAAATCCATTCAAAAATGAAGGGGGAGTTCGTTCACAAGATTGTAACATACGGACGGACGGATGTACTGACATCGGGACGGACGGACAGACGGAGAAGACGATACAAACATACGTCCACTTCGGCGGCGTACAAAATTCTTGCACTGATTCTAAATTGACGGTTCTATTCAATAATTAATTGAAAATATGAGAAGACGGAACCGTTATTTGTTCCATATGTATCAGTACCATTTCTTGCAACGCTAATGAAATTTTAGAGTCTATATCTTGGGTATTATTCATGATTTTTATATCTTATTATTTTTATTTTTTTCTTATTTCCTTGGCATAAATTTACATGACCATTTTGTAAGCTTTACAAAAACTCAGAATTTTTATTTTACAAGACTAAGATGTACTAATTAGTGCAGATTTAACAGATTGTTACCTAGCCAATATTATATTTGGCACAAGCTCAGATTTGGGATGTCTTCGTTAAATTCTGAGTCAATATCATGGGTTCCAAGAGCTGCCGCCTCATCAAAAATGGCCCCATATGGCGCAATAAAATTCATTAAAATTACATATCAGAAATCAACCTTATTTCACAGCAATTTTTGTTGAGACACGTTGTTCCATATTTCTGTCTTTAATTCTGACTGGGTAGATATCATGGGTGTTAGGGGCTACTGCGTCATCAAAAAATGGGACTTCTTTGTCTTTTACAATTTATTTATCTGAAACGATCATAATTGATCCCTAGGATATGCTCTCTCTTTATTAAATTTTTGCTGGGCAATAAACTTGGGTACTTAAAATGGACCAACAGAGAACAATGAAAAATAGTAAATATCTAAAACTAGGTAAAGGATGTGGATACTTTTGTGTAGGACTGATCGAAGACAATCAAAATTTATAAAATTAATATTATATATAATACGTTCTTATACAATTTATTTTAACATACAAATAAAAAAACGCATAATTTTTTATCATAAATCTCCAAAGTTACTGTAACATTGTAATATTGAGTTTCAAAAAGCGGCCCATTTTTTCACTTGTAATCTTTGTTACACGCTTGAAACGTCCTTGTAACATCTTTGTAAAACAAAATAACATTTCATAAAACGCGTTTTCATACCAAAATCCTCTAAGTTACTGTACTATTGTAACTTTTCAAAAAGCGGCCCATTTTTCAACTGATTGTAATTTTTGTAATACGCCTATAACATCCTTGTATCAACTTTGTACCACAAAAAAAAAGGTTTCAAAGACGCAGTCATGCAACAAATCAACATATGTATTGTAATATTGTATCATTGGGTTTCAAAAAGCGGTATATTTTCCCACTAATTATAACCTTTATTATTGTAACGTGCTTTTATCATCTTTGTAACAAACTATAACATTTAAAAAAACGCATTTTCATGCGCGAAATCCCAAAAGATACTGTAACATATTAACATTTCAAAAAGAGGCCCATTTTTTCACTACTTTTTACGTTTGAAACTCCTCGCTTGTTGCATCCTTGTAACATCTTTGTAGGTGAAAGTAACGTTTCAAATACGCATATCCATGCCCCATATCTCCAAAGCTACTTCAACATAGTAACATTGGACTTAAAAATGCTGCCGATTTTTCCACTACTTCTTTTTACACCCAAAATCGCAAAATGTACTATAAAATTGTTACATTGAGTTTTAAAATCGGACCATTTTTCCATGACTTGGAACTTTTGTAACGTTATAATATGATGTATTAAAAAGCAGTATATTTTCCTACTTTATAAACCTTTTTAACACGCTCGTAACATCCTTGTAACATCTTTGCGTTTTTTGAAATATAAGTATGTGTAAAAACCATGTTACGAGGGTGGAACGAATGATACGTGGACTTTTACTATAACTTTGGACTTACCCGACGGAATTCAATAAAATTTTGTACACGTCTCAAACCATTTAATATTGATGTAATTCCGTATTTACAAGAGTCCGCTATGATTATGATATAAAAAATCCAAAGTTTGATATTTCTTGGTAGGTGCCACCGGCGCAACCCATTCTGTAACGTAACTTGCTTGTTTTACTACCCGTAAGTGTCCCCTCAATTTCGACCAAACCCTCCAAAATTTCGCATATTCACGTGCTGTCTTAATCTGTAAGGATGTTTAAAATCTAAGCATAACCCATTCGATTTTTGAACTTCGAAATGATAGCCCCGGTGCATCTACCGGCGCAGCCATAGACAACCAGGCAATGATAAAATTCTACTGGACCCATGGAAAGCCTAATCGAGAGGTTTAAACGATAAAATATGTTAAAATGTCTTCAAATATAAGCAGATACCTTCTTTTTAAATGGTTTTAAAAGATTGTTTTAAAATGGAGAGCGTTTCTGAAGGATGACACTTGGAGATTGGAAAACGCCCCCCTCGAATTGTCACAGATCAAAATCAGTTTAGTATCTTTAAGACACATTACACACTTAAGTTCATCATTTTGGATCAGATGGATATGAAAATAGTATTTAGCCAATGGATAGGCGATACAGAAATTGTGCTTATTGTTGAGTTGAGTATTTTGAAAAGTACAGACTTTCAATGAAGGTTACCAATACCGTAGCGTCATATTGTGACGTCGTTACCGTGCGCCAATAGTAGACCCTTGTTCAATAACAAAGGTTGGTAAATGATCATCTTTGATTCTGACATCATGTTGAACAATTGACCTTGATCTTGACCTTTGACCTACTTTCTTAAACACTGAATTATTATATCTTGTACAGTATGTAGTCAATAATAATGGTTTGTAGATGAGTGTCCTTGATTCTTGCCTCTTGATGAACCCTTGACCCAGACAATCACATTTCATCTACTTTATTAAAAATTGAACTATGATGGCTAGGACTGTGTTAAGTCAATATTAAAGAATGGTAGAAGATTGTCTTTGATTTTTGCATCAAGATTAATCTATGACCCGGATCTTAAATATTGAATTATTAGATCTAGTACTGTATTAATACAATAGAATTGTTTGTAGATGAGTGTCCTTGATTTTTGCATCATTATTGACCCTTGACCCTGACAATGGCCATTGACCTACTTTCTTAAATATTGAATTATGAAGGCTAGAACTGTGTGAAGTGAATACTAAAGGTTGGTAGATGATTGTCTTTGATTTTGGCATCAATTTTCACCATTGACTAAAATCTTGAACATTGACCTACTTTCTCAAATGTTAAAATGTAAGGGCTAGGACTGTATTAAGAGAATAATAATGGGTCGAGGACTCTATTTAGTCAATAGTATGATTAACAAATACACATCCTTTTACCTTCTTTTTAAAACTTCATTTACCTAAATTCTACTTAAAGCAAATTAATGTTTCTACGGGTTCCCAATTTACTAAGCTTCTCACGAAAAATTGATCGTAAGTCAAAATCACAAATCGTACCTGGTGTTTTCATTCATTGTTAGATTCTGCCTTGCAATATTTCATCGGAATCGTCTTTAAGAGACGATTCCAATGAGATGATGCACGGCAGAATTTCACATTTAATTAATTATCTTGAAGCAACTTTGATTTTTGACTTACGCAAAAAATGATCGTAAGACGTTTAGTAAAATGGGCCCCTGGTGTCCTTGGGGCAATTCCAGTGGAGCGATACTTGGCCCTCCTGGGCCTGTGCTTCTTGTTTTACGATTGTCGTCTGATATATAAACCCATGCATCGCCGAAATTTTCCTCTGTCCCAGCAAAAATGTGACGTATGCTGTGCAAAAAAGTTGTGTTGAATACATCGACGACACTTGGTACGAATTTTGTTTTTAACAGAGTTTAACGCTGCTTTCAATAATCTTTCAGTTATATCTCGGTGGTTGAAGCACCTTACTATGGCTGCCTGGTATTTCTCACCCCGGTACCACCATTACATCCTTTCATAGCCACCAGCTGCTATTCCAAAAAGGTCTACGATTATCAACCCATTAGTGGAAGGCAAAAAATTGGAAAAAAAAATAGTACCGCAGTCGGGGATCGAACCCGAGACCTCTAGATTGATAACCTGATGCGCTACTAACTGCGCTTTAACGGCGGCTTCTCGTGGTACGAATAGGAAAGCGGCTGGAAATAACGCAGGAACGACTGATAATTCCAAGCATTATATAGATAATACAGCGGCGAGGCTATGGAACCTGACATCGGTATAACCAGTCGTAGTAAGGGTAATACATGTATATAATACGTATTTAGTGTTTTGTATAAGAAAAAAATCTAACGAGGTTGAAAGAATTTATAATTGTCGAGGCTCTGCCGAGACAATTATCAATTCCCACAACCGAGTTAGATATTTTTTCATACAATACACTAAAAACGTATTATATTTATCTTATAACCACTAGATGCTTTCTAAAAATAACCGCATCATATATTTGTTCTAAAAATAACTATGTGATATCATAAAAAATATCATACGGGATGTTATCACACGGATATTTGTATAGTTATAAGATAAATGTTATTAATTTTGAACAGCTTACCCGTATGTCTGACGGCTATCAGAAACAATAATCCTTTACCACTCGCTACTTCACTTTTTATTGCCAACCCGGTCATTCAGGTACAGAGAGACTTTTCTGTTGCCACGTTTAATGCAATCACATTGCATCTAGAGCTTGTTTTGCCTTCAAAGAGTCATACATTTTTAAGTAAACTAATGATTTAGAAGTTCACGTCTCTGTAACATTTAAAGGTCGTATGTGCCAGGATCAGAACATGAATCTGAATATTCTCCTGAAATATAAAAAATAATTAAAAAAATACACCCGGCTCACAAAGACATAGTAACCAGGTGCCGCTTTTACTAAACATCTAACGACCATTTTTTGCGTTAGTCAAAAATTAAAGTGGCTTCTTGAATAGTAACGAAACATGGAATTATATCATGCATTATCTCATTAAAATCGTCTTCTAAACTCGATTCCAATGAGATATTGCAAGGCAGAATATTACATTGAATGGAATCACCCGGTACGATTTAGGATTTGTCTTACGATTAATTTTTTCGTAAGAAGTTTAGTAAAACAGGTGCCAGGTACAGACCGATCTTTCGAAAGGCGGCTCGGTAGATTCAGGGCCAAAACAAATTTGCCACTTATTCGTCAATCTATACATTCAGATAAAGCTCATGTATTACTACATTAAATGTGGTGTATACCCAAACGAGCAGCAAAATTATGTGTGGCGCGAATGACAAAATGCATGCGACAATCTTTAAACCCCGGTGTACAGACTTGTGGTGGCGAAGTGCCAGGTTTCATTTATGGCACGGCCTGCCATTTCTATTCCAAAATCTGGGACGAAGCAAATTTGCTTCTTATTTAACGAGTCCCATTGTCACCGTGTCCATTTTCACTATGTCTGTATATGTTGAGAACTCTCTCATCCGGCTACATACTGCCCGTTTAGGCTCTGGTCTTCTCACATCGATAACCCGTATTTTAATTTATGCGGTCATGCCCAACAGGTAGCGCTCGGTCGAGGATCAGACCTTTGAGCAGAAATCGCTCATTTCGTCCAATTGAGTCAGTCCCGTAAATTTTACCATTGCTTTATCCTATTTGACTTTCAATATCGACAATCTAGAAAAAAATATTTTTTGTTATGATGGGAAAATAGCGAGCATTCCATTGAGTGGCATTAAATTGGGATTCAATTTGCAATACGAAGATCCCAGAGAAGGGCTTGCGTGTAAGGATTTTCAATGTCTGAACCTGAAATCCTTCACGGTATTTTTACTAGTCTTAGCTCATTAACAATTACGATTGATTGCAGTTAGCCGTAAAATACCCACTGTGCAAAGAATGGCTATGTACTCAAACACATAGAAAAAGAGAAAAATGTTAAATAAAAAAATCTATATAAAGTATCACAAGATATAAAACAACAAAAGTGGAACTTAGTTTATGACAAAAACAATTGTTCTTACTTTTTCCAGATTCCTACTTTGGGCACGGGTAATTCAGGAATCTTTCTGCGCAAAGTGTGAATTCTTACTATGGTTGACAGTGAGAATTCCTTCTTTACACAGGACAATTCCGGAATAGTATCGATTCCTACTTTGCGCAGAACATCTACTTCTAAAGAGAAAAAGAGGTAAAATTTCAATTCTCAGAATTAAGAGCATTATTTTCTGTGCAAAGGCTAAAGGTAGCTTTGAATAAATCACAAAATTCTTCACCCGGTCCAGATGAAATTCAATATCAGTTTTTGAAACATCTACCTTTTACAACTCTCTTAGTTTTAGGTGACCTTTTTAAAAGATTTCCTACATTCAGGCGAATTTCGCATGTCGTGGCGAAGAGCTCTTGTCACTACTAGTTCTAAGCCAGGAAAGGATACCACTAAACCATCCAATTATCGCCAAAATGTGCTCACCAATTATCTTTTTGAATTACTTAAACGAATGCCCGTATCGTATGGTTTCCGGTGGAAAGTCATCTTTTAAATGATGTTCAGGGCGAATTTAGTCGCAAAGGTAGTATTAAGATCAATTAATACTTTTTTTTTACCTTCCTTGGAGAAGTTGTTCATGATTTGATTGAATGTATGTTGTTTAACGTCGCTATAAACAATATTGAAGTCATAATGCGGTTGCTGGAACACCTAGCAATGGAATTCTGATATTTCTCAAACAAGTACTTTGATCCTTTCCTAGCTTCCAGCTGCTATCCCATATAGGTCTACAATTACGATTTTTTGGAAACACATAGTCGAAAAGGGTGAATGTCGCCGTCAGGGAACGAACCCGAGGCTCGGGGAGCTCTAGTCCGACTTGCTACCACTGTAGCTTTGCGGCTTGTCTTTTACCTATATATATGATAAAACAAAATTAGCATTGTTGTTTTGTGGCGGTTTTTTTTCTTAAGAGCTCATACGATACAAACTGGAAATACAGAATTTGTTTAAAGACTTGCATTACTTCAGTCCAATCAGCCGCCTACCTGTATTTATTTCTGCCTTTCTTAAAGAAGGCATTTTTATGCCCCGATCTTTCGATTGGGGGCTTTTCGCTCGGGGGCATTTGTGTTACCGTTTCCTGTTTGTCCGTCTGTCCGTCTGTCTGTCAACTACTTAACTAAACAAGAGCGCCAGAATGGCCCAAAACTGTTCACCTAAATTTTAATTGGTCCAGTGGATCTTACATTTTCGTAGTTGTTGAATTAGGGATGTTATTCCAGGAATTCAAAGGGAAAATAATCCCCAAATGCACCATGCCACACCTATATTTGTGACCAAATCAGAATGTCACGACAATTTACTGAAAAGGGTCGCAGGAGATACATTCTGGAAAAGTTTAGTTTAAGAAAGTCTCTGGATTAGGAGTTGAATATGTCCACAGATTTCATATAAATAAAGGTCCCACCCTATCACACCCGTTTAAATGGTCCGAACAGAATTTAGCAAATCAAATATTCAGAAGAGTCACCCGTAAGCATATTCAAGTAGAGTTTAATCAAAATTACCTATTTGATTTGAGAGAGAAAGACATAAAGGAGTTCAAAGTGAAAAACTCAGTATTACATCCATGAATTTGCAAGAAAGTGGGAGATCACCAACTGGATTGGGAAAATGAGGGCGAGGGTAAACGTTTGGAGTGAGTGAGTGCAGAGGTCGTGCGGTGAGTTGATGCTTCCTTGTATATTCTGGTTATTTTAATGAAAGATAGGATATACACTGTATTTTACATACAAAGGTAAGAGAAATTATTTTGGGGATCGATCTTACCTCATTTTCAGAAAATTCGACGCGTCGGCAGTGTATTTTGTTTATTATTCCAATTGATAAATTCAATTTCACCATAGCCTAAGCAATGTGAATCGACAAAACAACCATCCATGGCCTGCGGTACCTTGTCCTTTGACAGATAACATTGATTTCTTGCTTTCCAAACTTCAAAATCGAGAGGATCAGCCGTGGACTGCTCCCTTTAAAATAAGCACAAAAACACTCGTACGGCTCTACCGATCTCTTGTTCGGTCTAGCTGGACTATGCATGTAAAGTGTGTGGATCCGCAGGTAAATCAATCCTTCAATTTCCTAGGGTCCATTTACCATGAAAGTCTGCGTCTTGCTATTGTGCAGAATTCCGTTATTACCTAGCGTCTGATATTTTTTTGTTTGTTGAAATGGTGTTTAACGCCGCTTTCAGCAAAATTTCAGTTTTACATCGAGGCGGCTGGAGCACCTGACAATGGATTCCTGGTATTTCTCACACCAGTACTAGCATTACATCCTTTCCTAGCCTGCAGCTGCTAGCCAAAATAGGTCTACGATTATCGACCTATTTGTTACAGAAAGATAGTCGGTAAGTATGAGTGCCGCCGTCGGGGATCGAACCAATGAGCTCGTGATTAAGAGGCCGACGTGCTACCAACTGCGCTATGACGGCGGCCCTTAGCTTCTGACAAATAAGGCTTCAACACACAGTAAAACATTTCACTCTAAATATGATGAACTCAAAGAGTAAGAATCCTCTTTCGAGCCAGACTTTACGGAGACTTCGAAAGATGGTAAATCTGTAGCTTTAACAGATGTTAATAGAGAGAAAGCATTGAAATTAGGTCTACCAGGCAAATAATCTATGTCCTCGGCAGAAATTTAAGCTATAGACCTTTCTCTTCAATATGTGGAAAAATCAAGTCAAATCGATTTAAAATCTTTCCTGATTTTTTATCAGTTCTTCTGGCTCCTCTGAACAAACAAATCGAGAATCCTCTCATTAAGAATTTCCTCAAATATTGAACTTTAATATTTAACTAAACTGAACTTTAACCCAGATAGTTTAAGAGAAATTCTTGATTTAGCACAGATTTTTGCCTGCTCATTGCCTTTGTGGCTCGGCATCCAGCAGAACGACAGGAGTCCGTTTAACAAAACAACTTATTTTTTGCGTAAGTCAAACATCAAATTTACTTCTTGATAAGTATCTAAACATGGAATCATGCAATGCAACATCTAATTGGAATCGACGATTCTGATGAGATATTGCAAGGCAGAATCTAAAAGTGAATGAAAACACCATGTACGATTTGTGATTTTGACTTACGATTATTTTTTTCGTAAGAAGTTTAGTAAAACGACCCCCTGGCGTTCTGCTGGATGCCGGGCCACAAAGGTAATCAGCACTTTCTATTAATTGGATACGAATATAGACAATAAACTTCAATAAACAAGGACGTTGTGAATTGTATCCCATTTGAAAGACTGTTCGTCGAGAAGTTATCATTGCTTGTCTCCGAATTGGCCAATTACGTCAAACGCATTCCTGGCTTTTTGGCAGGGATTATCCTCCAAAATTCGTGCATTGTAATGTCCCCTTTTTTCTATCCAACATATTTTGATAGACTGCATTGACGTTCCACCAATTCGTTCCAGACACTTTGATATTAGCAGTGTGATCGATCGATTTGACACTGTTCGTATTGGATGAATTATTGCTTTTTAAAAAAAAAATAAAAGAAAGTAGACTTTACAATCACTTTTTACTTTCTCGACCCTTCTTTACCTTCATTTCCAAATTTCGAAAGTTAGTTCTTCATCTAAGATATTTGCATTTTCCTAGGGGAGGGGTTGTCTATAGACAGCTACCAACAGGGAGGAGCCACTGTACCTGTGGGTTCATTTTGGCCAATTCTTTATCTTCAGCCAATATTATAATTTATCATATTCTAAAAAAATAAGCTGCACAGTGTATACTGTACATAATAGTTATCATTAATCAGAGCTTCAGTCAGTTTTATAGTATGAAATGCAATATCAATTCGCCTAGAGGGATGTATATAAGAAGTTTATCGCACGTTTTCAGAACCTATTTACAAATGTTTTACCAACCATTTTGATAGCATTTGTACACAAATATTCTTTATTCTGCATTTAAACACAAATATTGTTTTTCCTCTTGTTGTTGTCTTTTGTTTGTTGTTTTTTTCTGTTTGTGCCCAAAATGACTTACGCTGTCGACGGGCCCCGAAACTCCATTAAAAATCGAAGCGTTGCAAAATATGCCCCTTTGTCTCAGTAGAGAAGCCTTATCACGTCGGTCGGGTTAAAATTGAGATAGATATATATAGAGAGAATAATTCTTTTTGTGTTCTTTTTATAAATAATTCAAAATATGTTTTTCAGTCGTCGTTATAAAAGAAAACCCTTAAAAGCGTCTAATTGGCTATTTTAAGACGATTCATTAAATTAATTACTGGATGATATCTAAAACAAAAGTTGAAAATACATCAAAATTCCTGAATTTATGTCTGTCTTTTTCGAAATTCATGTTACGATAATTAACAAAGATTTAAAAGACCATCCCAGCATAATAATTGATATAATTTACATTTTTTGCAAGAAATCTAAATTACTACTCATCGTCTTGTAACCTAAGAAATAGCGGTATAGTCCGTTTGACTTCTATATGGACCAACCTTTTCATCAATTACATAAAATTGCGTTTGAATAAAGGATTTGTATGTAGTAAAATCTTAATTTCAGCTTAATACCATTCCAAAAAATATTTTTTGAAAATAAAATGATTTCAAAATAATGATTTTGTCTATCTAGTTAATGTTAATATTTTCGCATTATCCGTTCTTAAACACGAGGGGTGATGGAGGCTGTTCAATAGTAAGAAAATGTCAACATATATAGTAAAAACAC
The DNA here is from genome assembly GCA_948146395.1 of Fragum whitleyi. Classification (NCBI taxonomy): domain Eukaryota; kingdom Metazoa; phylum Mollusca; class Bivalvia; order Cardiida; family Cardiidae; genus Fragum; species Fragum whitleyi. Next base: position 46,691,240 of record OX411550.1, on the reverse strand, counting down.
GTGGTTTTATTCTAACTTTTGACACATGAAATGTCCATTATTCCTTATTTGTACATGCTAATTAGCATATCGACGGTCATGTCATCTTAAAACTTAAATAGCACGTGTTTTTTACCGTTAGTACTCCCCTTTTCATCAAGTTTTCCTCGTGAAATTCCCAGCTACTTCGTTTAATAATGCTTTTTGATTGGTCTTAACATGTAAATATAGGGTTCATCTCAAATTTAATAGAATCAAATATCAATTATCTGGTCAAACAGTTTCTGAAGAAAGAGAGAATATACACAGATTTGATATCCAACGGTAGCAAAAGTCTTACCCAAACTTAATTACATTGAAAAACTCGATTTTATAGTAATACAATTCACTTAAAATCTTACTCTTTTGACTCGGCCCCTATGCAAATCAGTACTATTTTTGGTTATACAATTCGCTGTTCTGTTTAATACAGTAACAAGTAGGTATGAAATGCTGAAAGTTAACATGTAGACGGACGGACAAAATCATTATTTTACATTCAAACATTCTGAAAAACAAAATTCGTCATGGTATTAGCTGGAAAAAATGATATGACAAGAAAAATATGCGTTTCATTAATTAATTTCTGAGATTTTCGGCGAAATGTTGGTCCATATAGAAGTCAAACGGACTATAACAGTATGTTTAACTTCTAATTATATAAATTTCTTTGAACTATTCAGCGTAAGAACGCATAATACGGAAACACTAATTAATGTTGACAAATTTTCTTAAGCTATTTCTTGCTTGAATAAGTGACAGACTCTATCCGAAATTCTACAATAAGGCTTTCTTTGTCATTAAACGATTAGTTAATTATTTTCAAATCTACTAGATCTAGATACCACCTGATGATTGATTGATCCAATCCAATATACTAGGAATTAAAATAAAAACCATTAGATAGTTTCGTGCCTCATAAATTCGGGATAAAATTGATATCTTTATATAAAGAAGTACTATAAGCAAAGGTCGTCTGTGGGAGACCCTAATCTCGTATTTGCAGCTTATTAAAGCTGTAACTGAATAACTTTGGTCTCCTCACGACGAAACGGATCGGTATCAACACAAAAAAGAACATTGCGTTGATTTCAAATCACATTCTGAAGTTTACGAGTAAAGTCTTCTCAGTCTTGGATTTATATAGATGCCTTAAATATTAAGTTTGTGCTGTCAAGAGCTTAAAACTCCGAGTAAGCGAATATTTGAAAATCTGTGTTATCTATGCTTACTTGGTCGGCCAATTATTTTTTGTAACGAATCATCAATCTACCTAGTTGTTTGTTGATGTTATTTCTTGTTGTTGTGTTGTTGATTTGTATCAGAATACTGTAACATATAAAAAGAATATTTAAACTTGTGATTATAACTTCTAATATTGTATCTGCCTGACAGGAGCACCATGAAGATAATTATACATATATGCATATGTATTTATATCCTCATAATACTACAGAAGGAACATACGAACAGTTTTGAATGGAATTCAGTTTTGTCTCATTTTAAACAGATATGCGAAATTGAGGGGGATTGTGATACCTTCAGTGACAATTCTAATGAATCGAACATCCGAGCGAAAAATGTGTGTTGCAAAGGTATGTTGCTTTCTGATTTTATTTTACTACGACTCGAATAGTCCAGTCGAAATAGCTTAATATTGCCTTTACCGAAACCAAACTACAACAAATTTGATATTTAACTTTTTGAAGATATCGTCGTTTTTCTAGCAAAAGCTCATAACTACAGCTTTAAACAAGCTGTAGTTGCGAGATTTTAGCAGAACATAATTTGATTTTTCAGTTCATTTGATGCCTACTGTCACTACCTTCGATAAATCCAATTTTAACTATGTCACTTCCAGAAAAAAACAACTTAATTTTGCCAAACAAAAATCTAAACTATCTTTGAAATATTTAAAATTTTAGCAAGATAAGAATTGGCAATATTATATAAATTATATACTAGCTTTCAACTGCTCATCGTACGTAATGCCCGATAAGGCCAAAATGTGGGGACTAATGTTTTGAAGCATATTCTCTGTGGCTAGGGAATGAAACTGAGACCTCATGATTCAGAGTCAACTAAGATATCACTTGCAGAAAGGTAACATGTTGATGGATTTATTTTAAAATGTGTAAATTTTTCTTATTTAGGCTGCCTTTGTCAAAATTGTGAGAAAAAACCCAATCCCCAGAAGATGTATTCAGGTTTAACACGATGTCTAAAGCCATTTGAAGATAAAAATGACGACAAAAAGTACCGTTTCGTTGTTCACGAACCGTTAAATGGATGTACCAATGGAAAAACAATTTCTAGGGTGAAACCTACATGTAACGAGGATATAAAGGCAGCTCCATGGGGTAATTTTTACCCGGTTTACTCTGTAAGCAAGAAGGCGAATTTCAAGAATGAACAGTGCGCTGTTTGTCACGGTTCTACAAACAACATTAAATGGGATGTATATGCGTTATTCTGGGGAGAAGAGTCAAACAAAGTTTTCATATTGAGAAATTATTACCGCAATTTCAACTCAACAGATATGATGTTGGCATTCTATTCTCCAAATCTTGAAAGCCGGGGATATGAACATGTGTGCTACACTTTGATAGATGAATGCTATATTAGTAAACTCGACACCTTTTTTATCCCAACATTCGTCAACGTATCACGTACGCAAATAATACAGGCTTGTGAGCAAGGTATAACATCCCCGTTTCAGTTTGATGCAGACAATGTTTATAAAAACGTATTTTGTGCTATATGTAATGATCGTGCATCTGAAAGTAGTGATTCATTAGAGTGTGAAGAAATACCATTCATCCCAGGAGATGACGTTAAGAGTTCTGGGAAAACATTCGCCTCCCTACTTGATCATGTGTTTGTTGAATCTGAAAGTAACGACAAAAGCCACGTTAAAAATACACCATTAGCTTGCATGAGGAAAGGAGATACTGTTGTGAGTATATAGGGAATATTGATGCATTAGACATGAAATTATTTACACACACACACACATATATATATATATATATATATATATATATATATATATATATATATATATATATATATATATATATATATTCGACATAGCCTCATTTTACCTGTTTATAGAAGATATTATGAAATATTATGTCTTCTATAAACAGGTAAAACGAGGCTATGTCGAGTAGTATTATAAGACAAAGTCGAAAATTTTGTTATTTTATGTATACAAATTTGATATCAGATTTATAACATCATCGTTTTTTTTATGAAAAAATCGAAGAACTGTTTGAATTTGTTGATTAATTTTTTTCCGCGCAACTTATACGGCTGTATGTAAAAGGAGGTCATCGCATCCTTGTTGACGTCATTTTCACGGCGAAATAAAGTCGTTACGTTACGCTCTAAGTTTATTTGCACCGTTTGTCCGACAGTTTCATAACATGTAAAATGAAAGAATATATTAAACGGCGATTCCCTTATTCCAGCGCCGTAGGCAACATTATAAACTTTAAACCAATATTTCAACAGCAAGGTTAATATCGTTATTGGTGTTTACGTGTATCAATTCTTTCAGGGCATTTGATGCACAATTTTAAATGTATCAATTCTCATGCATTTGACAACGTTAGTTATATTTTTCAAGTCCATATTTATGTTGTGTGGAATTCTATCGACAAGGGAAAGAAATTTACTCTCTAATAATTTAAGATTTGACTTAAATTCTTCTTCTTCTTAGTGTCTGATTATTTAAATGTTAATGTTAAACGTTCCTTTTATAAATTTGTAGTTTTGGGCTTTAATCTGACAAAATTAGAATATCTGCGACATTGGATATATATGTTAATAAAACGAGTTTAAAGATCACAGAAATGCTTTCGAGCGTGGCTTATATTTGACATTCGCTTTTGACAGTACCGAAAATAATAGAGACCATCCTTGGAACAAGGATAATTCGTGTAACTTTATACACGACTTCAGGGCCTGATTTTGTAAATCTTTTTTCATACTTAACTGAAAAAATCTTAAATTTCAGACCGAGATGTAGGTATTAATTGTGTTGTAATACCAGTGAAATTGTATGAACATGAAGGATGATATTAATAAGCTGTTTCAATTTACGCCAGTGCTATAATACACGTGCTATATCCAAAATATCTAATGTGTTATTTCATTTATGCGGAGTAGGACATACTGTATAACCGTTGTATAAGGGTACTAAAGGTCGCAAAACGTTCTTCACTCAAGTTTCATTTCATCTTAAAAGAAACATCAGTTTTGTCAATTTTTTTTATTGTTTCAGGTTAAAAGTCATTGTCGAGAAGTCATATGCCCAGCGTTGCAGGTTCGTCTAAAGGATGGAACATGCGGTTTCCCCATGGAAAAGATCTTTACCAGTAAACTTAATATTGATCTGAAGCTCACTGTTTCAAAAATTATTGAAACTAAACTGTTTCAAAATATGTCAAAAACTGAGCTTGAAACTGCCTTCAAGTCAAAAATGCCATGGCCCGGAAACTGGGAGCTTATCAGTGTTTATCACCGAAAGGATACACTTCATGCAAACTTCACTGAGATGCTTGTATCTGTAGGATATAGAAATTTCAATTCCGTCAATATAAAAAGTCTAGTCAGTTTGATCGAAGTTGCTCTATCTCGTGTTTGGGTCGTTGACATTGGAGAGATCTGCGCTTTCAAACAAAGTTTTCATATACATGGATTGCTTGGTAAAACTACCAAAGTACCAGGCGTCGATGTTTATATGGAACCTCTATGGGCAAAAAGAAAGAACATCCACGATATGTTTCTGAATCTTTCTAGTCCTAGTTGGAATATTCTTTTTACAAATGCTCTTAATTTTTACTTTAAACCTCCTGGATTCTCTTTGGAGATTACATCACTTTTCTTTTGCGACCAGGTAGAACTTTCTGCCGCTGAATTTGTAGGGACGACGAAAGCATTTCCTTTGTACCTAAAGCACATGAAAACAATACTGTACCCCTCACAGTACGACATGTATTTAGGCAGCAACGGAAGTCATATTGTAAATATTTGTATTGAAGATTCTGGCTTTGTGCTAAACGAATGTAACTATTTCGGATCAAACAAAGCATTGTCTTTTGCAATCGTATGCTTTGTTTGTTTTGTATATAATGAACTTAATAGTGAAGAAGTAAGGCAGTAGAATTGAAAGAAATATCAGTTTTTCTATTGTAAAAATAGCGCAGGTTCGTAACTGACCATAAAGGTAATAAATAACTTTCAATAGAATAATTATATTCCTTGTTACTAGAGAACCATTTATCTCCTAACAGTCATCAGATATTTCGAACTGCCTTGTAGTTATCTAGTGGGCATACTTTTACAACAGCAACATCTTAACGAGTAGTCTTGAGAAAATGTAAATTTCTAATGTCTTCTTTAATTTCCACCATCTTTGTTCACTGAAACGACAAGTAGTTTCCCGCAGCCGTTTAGTTATCCTCCAAGGGGAAATTACACTTCCATCGAACAAAATTGTTGAAATTCTTTAAACATTTATATACCTAAAATATTCTAGGTCTATTGTAGGTTGACTTTTAGAAAGGGATATTTCGAAATTTTATCGTCAGAGCTGTATACGTTTGGTCTAACAAATAATTCCCTGATTTGAATTTCGTTTGTTTCAATAGGCCAATCAAAGGTTCCACGCCATCTGCATCCGACAAAGAAAGGTAATGACCGAAGCGCTAATAACGCGTCGATAACCCGACAAGATTGCGTAATCAGAGACTGGTAGTTTTAGGGGCAGTTTATCCCCGCGAGTTACACATGACTTGTTTTGGTCCGCTATAATAAGTATGTTCGCCTTGATTATCGATTTTTTGCACGTGTGGACTTACTTTAAATCCTTTATTAGGTAAATTCGTAAAACGTCCGGGGTCAAATAACAGGACGTTTTCCTTGAATCGGTATGCAACATTACAGAAGAGTAATTTTTATGGCGAAAGCATTCGTTAATTTAGTGGTTAAGCTACCAAGGGCAGTTTGCACTCATTTGAACTCTGAGACTTCCTCAAAATTTTGTATGTAAACTAAAGCCAGCAAAGCTGACGCATTGCTAGCAAAAAAGACTTATAAAAGAAAAAGAAACCGTTATTTGTTTTTGTTTGGGGAAAGTTTATCTTATCTCATGACAAATCCTTTATATGAGTATAATTTGACATTGACTCGTTGATTGTATGCACAAATCACAATACCATATTCGGCTTTTATCAAATATTTCCCTTTAAAACTGAGTTTTGTACTCCAGGCGCGTTTACAATCATCCCCTTTGAAGATATCTATTTTTCAAAGGTCGGATATATAATTTTCTGTATGAAAAATTATAAAATGTCACATCCTACGACAAAACCTGCCTCGAGTGGGACACTATCCCACAACCAACCGATTACGAGACGAGCCACCTAACTAGAGACAAGCCTTTTGTCATTATACCAGATATAAATCAATATATAGAGGATATTGAATGAGTGACCATTGAATACCGAATTTATTAAATGAGTCATCTATAAACAGGTAAAAACGAGACTGTGTCGAGTTTTTATCTGTTAATAGTTGACGAGTTCAATAAACTCGGTATTTTATGAGCACAAAATTTATTTTCTTTTTATAATATGAAAAATCGTCAAAGTTCTTGAAATTCATTATACCGCGAACTTATCATGCCGTTTAAAACTGACGTCAAAATATATACATTATGACGACATTTTCGCGGTTACAAAACAGCGTTGCCATTCGCTCTGCGCTCATTTGCATAGTTATTCCACTAGAGTAATAGATGTAATATTAAAAATATTTAATGGGGATATTTCCCTCCCGCGACGTGGGTCATGATATAAATACAGTTAATAAGATCGTGAAATTGACTGTCATTATGATCAAAACCATTCTTAATCGCTCGCTCAACGCTCCATTTATTCAAAACACTCACTCAACCAATTCATTAACGATCCAAAATCACTTAAAAAAGACAAAATCAACAACTACTTTCAAAATAAATATGGCTAGAAAAAGAATCACGAATTCATTGGCAGAATTGAAATTATATGCGTCTAATTTGTTCTTGTAGAAATAGAAAGTTATTTATAGAACTTGATTACATATTTTATAAACATCGCTAATTTTGTTCATCTTGAACAAAATTAACGACATTATATTACCTCCCCTTAATTTCACCAAAAACTCACTCACCACACTTGTTTAATTTAATTCCATTCCCAAACCATTCATCTTGTCAATTTCACAATGTTTTTTCTCTTTAAAAAGGATCTTTTCATGAGATTCCGTTCGTGACAAGCTGGTCTTAACCTTGTGCCAAGAATAGATTTGTCTTAAAGCGAGCCTTGGTGAGCTTCATTGCTTTTCTATTCTTGAAGAAATTCATATCGGCTTGTCTCAAAGAAAATCGAGTAACAGATTTTCCCTGAAAAACGCCATTTTCGCGCGTTTAATCCAATTTTAGATCACAAAAAAATGATAAAAAGTACTGCGATGACGTTTTGATGACGTAAATTAGAATTTGACCTCACCCATCTTTGAGACAGTTTCTCTGATGGGTGTTAATTAAAGAAAACAAGTGGAGCTATGTTATAAATAGAGGATATTGAATGAGCGATCATTTAATACTCGATTGAACGAGTAATCTTTTAACGCAGATATAACATAACGAGAGAGGCATGTTTCACGAAATTAGAATAAATACATAAATAACTGCAATTTCAGAAAAATAAATAGACATACTCAAGTGCCGACCTGAATTTAATAAGTAGCATACAACTGATTCACCAAACTCCGTTTAAAGATAGCGTGAATTTAAATTGGACTTTGAATCGCACGCATAAACTTTACTGTCATAAAAAAAGATTTTGTCCCTTTGACTTGGCATCATGATGTCATCAATGGACCGGTCCCATTTTATGTTACCAAATTAAGTAATGGTCGGTATTTTCGAAAAAAGTAAACTGGTTTTCATCGTAAAATGTCATTTGCTTAGTAAAAATACGCCTTGGTTTAATTTTTGTGAAAATATATTCTTAGCTCGAAAATTGGTGTCAAATTGCTACAGAAAAAATGAATTTAACACTCTGATTGACAGACTGTCTGCAACCGAAACAAAGCTGAAAATAACCGACGTGAGCCTGTGTCGAACCCACGCGGATAGGTAATTTTGAAACAAATGGTTAGTCCAATGCGCTAACCACTGAGCCAAAGAAGACCTTCTCTGACGCAGGTTTCAGACATTGTATTTAAACGGAAGAAGCTATGCAGGACAGTGGTAAGAGTGGTCTCCCATAGCACACTACCCCTTTCAGAGTCATCATGTATTGATGACGATCATGTAATAACAAAGTCGGTACAATGTGGACATAAATGGCTCATTTTCCTAATCCCGTACGAACCCCATCTTGTGAACAAACTGTCCGCAACCGAAGTATAGCTGAAAATAATTGACGTGAGCCTGTGTCGAACCCACGCGGATAAGTTATTTTGAAACAAATGATTTAAAAGTCCAATGCGCTAACCACATGGTCTTCCCTGACGCATGTGTCAGGCATTGTATTTAAACCAGAGTTGCTATGCAGAAAAGTGGTGAGAGCGGATTCCCATAGCAAACACGAAGTCATTTGACATAAAATGTTGTCATAACTTTGCAAAACTCGAATTTACGAAAATCTGACCCTATTATATACCGTTTTTTTATTATTATAAGTCAGCATAGGTCGTTTTTATTTTTAAAAACCAATGAAATAAAAATAGGAACGAGAAAGCTTAAAAATAAGAATAAGACAGAGTTCAAGGCTGATTATTCTGTTTTAATATACACCAAAATTGAATGAATAACTCAGTCTCTTCGTTTGCTAAATGAAACTTTCATCTTGAAAATCGACCACATAATCTAAAAATGAATAGCGAAAATTGATTTTGGTGGGTTGAAATTGGGTTGGTCTCAAAATAAGGCCATAACGTCAACTTCATTTGAGTCCTTTTTATTGCGTTTTCGTCACTGCCGATATATCTTAGCATTTTTTGTTAGATTTTGAGAAACTCGACATTTCGGCTCATTTATTTGTTCGCAGTTACCATCAATACGACCGGTCTGACTGATTATTGTGAGAAAATAACAAGCGTCAATATATTTTTCGAAAAAGACATCCATGTTGAACTTCCGTTAGATCTGATTTCATTTTTATGCCCCCGTATCGATATTTTGAGGGCATATTGTCTTTTTCCTGTCTTACTGTATGTCTCTGAAAATTTAACCTTCGAAATAAACTTGTTCAACGCGGAAGGAAAATAGAAATCTGCTTATTTTTCCTTGCACTTGAATGTTAACACAAAAAAGTCATTTAGAGTAGGGATGCAAACGGAGAGAATTGCCGACTGATAAATATATAATACATACTAAGTGTTTTGTATGGAAAAATATCTAACGAGGTTGGGAGAATTTATAATTGTCGAGGCTCTGCCGAGACAATAATGAATTCTCTCAACCGACTTAGGAGTTTTTTTCATACAATACACTAAGTATGTATTATATTTATCTTATAATCTCTATTTGCTTTGTTTTCGTCGATAGTTCTAAGAGATATGCAAGTTTCTAAAAATAACCGCATAATTTCATTGGTCTAAAAAAAGATCCATGTGATATCATAAAAAAAATCATACGGGATGCTATCACACGGATATTTGTATAGTTATAAGATAAATGGGAAATTTTTATCTTGATGATATATAAGCCATTTTAGAAAATAAGCCAAGTCGGGTTAAAAAGTGGGTAACTTACATTTGTTTAAAAAGATATATATCTGCTTTAGAGGTAACAATTTAGGCATCATCAATGTTCAATTTGTCAGAATGTTTTTTACTGAACATCCCTCGATATTATTCGAAAAAAGTCATTCTGTTTAAAAAAGTAAGTCACTATGTTAGGAAAGTCTTGTTTTTGCTCACAATTTTGGATCAATCAATGTCAAATTATTTCAGAATGGTATAATAAATCTCCTACTTACTAGATCTATAACTGTATACAAAATTTGAAGTTGCTAGCACATTAGGTTTTGAACAAAATGTCCCAAACAAAAATATAAGAGTAAAAACAAACAATGGCAAAACTCAAAAAATGGGCGGAGAAGAATGATTCTTGTACATACCACTTGTCCTCAATGAGATCTATAAGTGTAGCAAGTTTGAAGTTGCTAGCACTGAGGGCTCAGGAGATATGGTCCGGACAAAAATGTCAGAATAAAAAACAACAACGGACAAAAACTAAAAAAGTGGATGTGGCAGAGTAACAGTTCTTGTGCATTACACTTCTTCTCAATGAGATCTACCAGTGTACAAAGTTTGAAGTTGCTAGCACACATTGTTAGGAGATATATTCCGGACAAGAAAGTAAGGGTAAAAACAACAAAGGGCAATAACTCAAAAAGTGGGCGTGACAGAGTAACGGTTCTTAAACATGACACTTCTCCTTAATGAGATCTATAAGTGTACCAAGTTTGAAGTTGCTAGCACACATGGTATAGAAGATATAGCCCGGACAAGAGTGTGACGGACAGACGGACAGACGGACGGACAGACGGAATCGAGCAAACCTATAGTCCCCCAACCGGTAACCGGTGGGGGACTAATAACAGAAAAACCTTATTTCTGCTTTATCTGTCCTACTTTTCGCAGATAAGTAGGTTACTACGTAAAATCTAATAATAAACTTCACTCTTCTTTAGAGGTTCCATTGTGACTGAATCATTGTAAATATTTGTCAGAATGTTTAGCTTGATGAATTTTTTATCTGAAAGATGTTGTCTTTTTCCATTTACACCCTTTTGTACCTTTGTTTTCTGATTACCACAATAAAATTTCCATTTCAATCGAAGCACTTTTTAACTGAGATTTTTCCAATGATGAAAACAACAGAATACCCCTTCCTTTATAATAGAATTCATGTTCGGTATTCAGGAGTCAGAAATAGATGATGCTTGTAACTATTTTGAACATATCATTTTAGATGCAGCAACAAAATGTATTGAAGGGAAAAAGAAGAAGAAGAGATTTTCAAATAAAAATGATTTGATGGCAATTTATATGCAAAGAGAAGTGTTTTATAAACGAAAGCAAAATATAAGCATGATCATCCCTTTGATGTCTCGGTAAAAAAAAAGTTATTATAAACATGGAAATATAGAAGATTCCTAAAGCAAAGGTAGAAAACAACACATTTTGGTGGTTTTTTTTTTTGTTTTTTTTTTTTTTTTTTTTTTGTTTGTTTGCTAAATTAGATGACTTAGAGTGTAATGATCACAAGAAGAGTTGGGATTGTAAATTCTTTAAGAAAAGATCATACAAAAACACCAATGGTCCTGAAACTAACATTGATACAGATGATTGGTACAGATATTTCCAAAAATTAAATTCAGTGAAAAGCAAACTCTTTTCAAAAACTGACAAAATTCGCCTGCTTTTCGCTTGCTTTATTTACTTTTAGAAAGCCTTTGACCCAGTTACACTTCTTGTGCTTCAATAAAAACTGAATGAACTACATACCAATGGAATTTTTTATGACGTTTTAAAAGATTTATATGCAAAAATAAGTTATGTTAAACATCGCAGTGACTTACCAAAATATATTGAAGGGACTCCTGATTAAGGTTATATTAGATATATTGCAATCAATTGGTTAATGTATGCAGATAACATTGTTTTACTTTCATCATCACTTTCTGGATTACAAGAAAAACTGGATAAATTCAATAATTTTTGTCAAGAAGTTAGAAGTTAATGCATCAAAGACAAAGTCTTAACCTTTAACAAACCAGGAAAATTGATCATTGATAATTTTTATTTTGGAGAAGATTGTCTTGAAGTGTTACAAGTTATCGATACTTGAGTACATTTTTATATTAGTAAAAATTGGATTTTGATACTAAAGATATTTTAACAGATTATTGAAAGCATCTTTCACACTTACAAAACTAACAACATCTACAGAGCCATCGATAAATACCATTTTGCATTCATATGACCATCTCATCAAACCAATAATACTGTATGGATCAGAGATATGGGGTACGTTTAAATCTTGCAGCGAATCTTGCAGCGCATCTTGCTAACGAGGTGCAAAATACGCCAAATTCTTAATTGAAAGAATCATATGAATCTGTCAAAACCTTACATTTTTTTATTCCAATCTTGGTATAATTCCACTTTGTTTATGTTCCAAAACATAAAGCTGGATATTTCATCTTGTAGAAATCAGTCCGAGTCACGTTTCATATTTATTGTCAAATCTCATTTCATTAAAGGATTTCTAAATTATTGGTGTATTAAATGTAATGGTAAATCAAAAGAAGGTAAATTAGCTGCATGATTTATACTGAGGTCTACTTTTGAAATGGAAAAATACCTTGAATTAGAGAGTTTAATATACAGAAAATCAATATGCAAATTAAGAATAACTGCCCATAGCCGGTTAATAGAAAGTGGAAGAAATTCCAAAAATAGTAAATTGCTAAGAGAAAAAGTGATATTGTGATATGATTTAAATTGAAAATGAATTTGAAGAATGTCCATTTATATTGATGAGAGACTTGAGCTATTCAAACTTGTTAAAACTCATTCACCAACATATGTTAGTTAGAAATAATGAAAAGGCATTGTGGCTTCTAACCTAAGAAAATCTTTCAATTCTTTCTGCGCTTGGGATTTATATTAATAAGTCTTTTCTAAAAGGAAATAACAAAAATCAAGCATACAGAGTAAGGCCGTCAAGATTATCCACTTTCATCCTTCGTGTTCATTTTGATTATACATAAGGGGGTCCTTAATTGGTTAATAAAATATTCTGATATTCTATTTTCTACAAAACTTAAACAAAAAAACCTTAATATTACCTCTTAATATTAGTTCAAGAAGCCTCATATTTGGCATAATGATAGATCTCGATACTGCGCATCTACACTTACCGTGGTCAAGGTCTTATGACACGATTCGCTGTCAAGCCCAAAACTTAAAAAAAAAAAATACTGTTTGAGGGGGTATTCGTGTTTCACAAATGAGTTTAATGTTAATTTGGAACATAGGAGCGAGCATTAATCGTAAGCCAATCAAAAAGGTTAATTAACTCTTCATATAGCCTGTCAACTTATCGCTCGGAGGAAATTTAGACCAAGGGATTTGATAATAATGGTCAGTCTTTTTCTTTTATTACAAAGAAATAAAATATGTTTAGATTGATGAACAATTTCGTCTCTTATTTTTCGATTCATGAGAAATATACATAAAGATTTTTATAATTATCACACTTTGTTGAGTTTTGAGAATTTGAATTATGGCTGCATACCGGAAGTTTAAGCATAATAAGGTATTATTTTGGGAGTAAATTAATACAGGTAGAATTACGTGAATGGTGAATGATACGTTTCCATTGGTATATTGGTTTGAATGACTAACTTCTTATTTGTCGAAGAGTTATCTTATTGTTGCCAAGTGCAAATACCAAACGAGAAACTATAAGACTTTGAAAACCGTAAATCGTCGAACTGACGAAAACAAATAAGGGTAAACTTACGGATTTTAATAGACTACAGGATTTAAGTATCAGTTGTGTTGTAGGCTTTAACAAATTACGGCTTGCCAAACGCTGAAGAATTTGGTGCTGATTTAGAGAGGAGACAGTGGGACAAATTTGAAAGTCAACATCCGAGATGCTATTTGGAAGATGAGTTACTGCGTCGAGTCAACTCAAAAAGTACGTATATTTTTTTATGCTATATTCATTGTATCGAAAAATTTGCCTTTACTGAATCTTCGACTAGATTTTAGTTTCATAATCTATGTCAAAATAAGCTTATGATCTTTTGCTAGTCTGAATATGCAATATGATAAAATTACCTTTTTAAATTCTACTTTTATACACATGTATTTCATTTAAGTATGAGGCTGATATGTTTTAATCGAATGTTAAAAACACTGTTCTTTGTTAACAGTGAACTATTTTTAGATCCAATGGCCATTGTCATGGCGGGGTGTCCATCGTGCGTCCGTCCGTCCACGCGTGCTTATGTAAACTTTTCTTTAAACATCTTCTCGTCCTAAACCGATGGGTGGATTTTGGCAGAAATGATCCTTGTCTGACACTCTTCTAAAGTTGTTTAAGAAATTAGGATTGACCACAACTTTCAGCGTGGTAGAGCGAACCATTTGGCCAATTTTAAAGTGGCATGGATTTTTCTTGGATGGCCCTTTACATAAATTGTTTAAGACATTTTTATTGGTCCATAAATATGGGAGAGTCAGGGCAGGGCTTAATTTGAGCCCGAAATATTTGAACTACATCTCTTCCTGAGCCACTGGGCCGATTCCAATGTAACTTTACCAGATTTTTTTTATGTGACCCTTTTTAGAAATTGACCGTGAAATTTTGATTGACTCGTAAATAAGGGCGTGACAGGGCGGGGCTTATTTTGAGCCCGAAATCTTTGAACGTCATCTTCTCCTGAACCACTGGACCCATATCAATGAAACCTTACCAGGATGTTCCCTGGGTGACCCTGTTACAAAATTATTCAGGTAATTTTGATTGGCCGATAATTATCATGTAAAAGCGGGGCTTATTTTGAGCCCGAACTCTTTGAACCACATCTCCTCCTGAATTTTCGGCCAATTTCAATGAAAATTTTCCAAGATATTCCTTGCGTGACCCTATTTTAGAATCAATCAGGAAATTTTGATTAGCCGATTAGTATTGGCGTGGCAGGTTAGGGCTTTTTTGAGCCTACATTTTTTAAAATAAATTCTCTCCCGAACCTAATGTTTTAATAAGATGGGTAAAGGGATTCAGGTTCATGGTGATTGAGTATTCTGGTGCAATGTGGACCAGACCCAATAAATCATAATAAAATAGTTCTAAAGAGGCTTCATAGTGTTGTTTTCAGTCAAAGAAAGATTTCTTAAATGACTGTCTGGAGCTTTTAAAAGCCATGGGAGCGATACAGGCCCTCTTATGCCTCATGTTTATTATAATCATTTTCATTCCCTAGCATCGAAAAAAAGAGGTTTATTGTCTAAATGCTGTCCGTCCGTCTGTCTGTCTTCGAAACTTTACCAATAAACCTATCATTGCCTACTTCTTTCAAGCCTATTTGAGATGCTTGCCTCATTTTTGACATGATGATAGATAGGCTGTTATTCAACAAGCCGCTTTACTGACTGTGTCTTGATAGTGCTATTCAAAGTATAGCAAGAAAAAATGTCATGAAAATATATCCATAAATGATGGAGGAGATATATTTATAATGGAAATTACCTACAGGCACCTTTTTCCTATGACGCCAAAAATTGCACCAAATGTCAAATGTGTGGCCATGATCTCATGAAAAAATTATTGTTTCAATTTCAATTATGACAGTCAATCTATAAATGCAAAAGTTAGGTAAACGATTCATTTTTAAAAAAATGACATAAAGCCCCTTTTTCCATGAAACAGAATATTATCACTAAACCTTTGTGAAATGCACATGATCACATAACATTTCCTTATCTATACAAATGTGCCCATAAACTAAGGAGGAGTTGTGTTAACAAGGAAACAAACATTAAAGCCCCTTTTTCCCTGACATGGCATATCACCGAATGAAAAAAACGTTTCACATGATTGTAGCAATTGATTAATAGGAGTTTTGTTTTAGGAGGTTTACATGAAGACCTCTTATTCTATGGTGCAATATCAAATCAACAGATCACATCAATAAAAACAGGGTCACATAGTGTCAAATACTATGTGAATCTTTGATTTACTTTCATGTTAGAATAAAGAAGGTGTCTTAACAATGAACAAACTTAAAGGACCCTTTATTATAACGCGGCCTTTTAGTAAAAAGCAACATAGTCAATATAAAATTGAATGTTCTGTGAAAGTTAAATATGAATGTTTCAAGAAATAAAAGATGAGTTTTGTTAACATTCGAGTTTGCATTTATGCCCCTTTTTCTATGACACAGAATGAAATCACTGGACCACATCAATATGCACATGGTCACATGATGAAAAATACTAATCTATATTTTTATTACACTCCATGTATAAATGAAAGGGTTGCTTCTTTTTCAATGACGCGGCATATAACTAGACGGCCACAAATGCACATACACTTTAAATGGAATACCCTGAATTTATCCATCAATATAAGACAAGTTTTTGTAAACAAGGAAGTTTAGATTATGCCCCTTTTTCTATTTCACGGTATCAAGCACTAGACAACATCAATATGCACATGGCCACATGTGGAATTCTACGCGAAATTTGCATTATCTTCCATGTACGAATGATGGAGTTGTTCTGAGAATGTATATACATAAAGGCCATTTTAATCACTAGGCGACATATAACTTAAGAGCGACTTATGCACAGTCACTGGAAATGGAATATTCTGTGAAAGTTTCACATGAATGTATTCATACATAAAAGAGAGTTTTGTTAACAATGAAGTTAACATTAAGGCCCTTTTTCCATGACGCAGTATAAAATCACTAGACCTCATCAATATGCACATGGTCACATGATGTAGAATACCATGTGAATTTTTCGTTAACTTGCATTCATAAATGAAGAAATGTAAACAACGAATTCTTAGATTTAATAACAAATTTATGCCCCTTTCACCATGACGCGCCATCGATCAGAAATTCTCCAAAAGGATTTTCATTTTGATGAAACAATCATTCTGAGCAAGTTTGAAGACAATCTAATGAGAGCTGTGGACTTTAGAGCATTAACGAGGATTTTCTAATAAATTTTTTACTTGTTTTCATTTGGCCCCTTTTCCCGTGTCGCTTGACAGATCGGACCAGTGTACGAAAGGAACCATCCTTGTGATAGTTCAATCATTCTGAGCAAATTTGAATGCAAACGGATGCAAACTCCGGTCTTTAGATCGTAAACGAGGATATACTAATAATCTTTCATTGTGCACCTTTTCGCATGAAGCTTTACGGATCTGAACGATCCTTGTGATGGTCCAATCATTCAGACAAAGTTTGAAGTCAATCGGATGACAACTGTGCACTTAAATTGTATACGAGGATTTTTCTCCATAAAATCGTTCATCTTCTCCCAAACCAATGAGCGGATTTTTAACGAAACGTGGAAGAAATCATCCTTAGGTGACTGTCTTCTTAAATTGTAATAGAAAATTTAATTGCCACCCCCCCCCCCCCTCTAAAATAAAAATTATGGGCTGCACAGGGCGGGGCATTTTTTTCACTTTAAAAGCTTTAAAAATCTTCTCACCCAAAACCATTGGGCTAATTTTAATGAAACTAGGCATGGATGTTCCTTTGGTGCCCCTTTCTTGAATTGTTAAAGAAAATGATTGCTCCCAAGATGTTAATGTGGCAGGTCGGGGCTAATTTTTATGATAAAATCTTTTAAACAAATTCCATTCCCAAGCCAATGGGCCGATTGCAATGAAACTTGGCATGGGTGTTCCTTTTGTGACCTTTACTCAAATTATTCAAGAAAATTGATTGACTCCCAAATATGGGCGTGGCAGGGCGTGGCTTATTTTTCACTTTAAAATCTTTAAAAAATCTCCTCCCAAAGCATTTTGCCGATTTCAAAGCAGGTTATTGGTAATTGAGTATATTGGTGAAATGATGGCCAGACCCACTATATCATTACAAAAAAATTCATAAGATGCGCCAAAGTTTTGATTTCAGTCGAAATAAGATTTGTTTAATAAAAGATTGGGTATATTAAAGCCAATGAAGCGATAAATGCCCTCTTTGGCCTCATGTTTATTTTCATTTTGCCCATTTTCCCGTGACGCTCGAGCCCATTTTCGAAAGGATCCAACCTTGTAATAGTTCAATAATTCTGAGCAAGTTTGAAGTTAATTGGATGAAACTGTAGACTTAAGAACGTTATCGAGGATTTTCTGATTAAATTTTATTAAGGCTCCTGTTCCCATGATGCTTGGTGGATCTGGCCCAATTTTGAAAGGAACGATCCAATCATTATGACATAGGTTGTAAAAAATCGGATAAAACTTTGGCCTTCATACCGTGAAAACGGGAAAAATACTAAATTTTTGGAGCTCCGTAGAATAAATTTGCGAAAAGATATTGGTTTGTGATCAATCGGTGTATTTCGAAAATAATCTTTATGGCGGTTTTTTTTTTTTTGTTTTTTTTCAGAAAATCAGGGCAGAGCGGAAGGTTTCGGCATAAGTCAGTCTACACACTTACGCAGTCTGACTAGAGTTGACACTTACACATCAACCATCTTTTCGCCTGATGGATCAGATATTTATAACTGAAAGGAAGGGAGATCAGTTTTTAGTCATAGATATACTTATTATTAACAACAAGAATATTCTACCAATCATATTCATCGTCATTATTATAACAGTAACACCTTCAAATACGAGTATGCTCAGCGTAGTAACCAATTTAGATTGATATTTATAACAGAAATAGAAAAGAACATTTTAGGTTGATATTTATAACAGAAATATTTTTTCAAATTGGATTTTTCTGTTATATCAAGAGGTGGAATAAGGACAATGAAAACCAAGCTCCGGATAACTCTACTGGCTGCAAGTTGTCTACTGACAGCTCTTCGGAATGGTCGTTCTGACCACTTTGAATGGACATCAGCCATGCCTTACATGTACGAGATATGTGGAGTTGAACCTGGATGTAATCAATCACAGAGCAATTTAGATAGACTCAAAAGCAATACGAAAAATATTTGTTGCAAAGGTAAGCCTTATTTGACAAAAATTTCGAGAGTGAGCTTTTTACAAAATCTACTCTATCATTTTATGTTTTGATTTTGTTTGATTAGGGTTCGACGCCTCTTTCAAAATTATTGCTGTTATATCGCGACGTCTGATGCACCTACCCAGAATTCCCATGTATTTTATATTTACACAAATAACGATGCTAGAATACGCACAAAATGTGGTGTTTTAAGCTTAGATCTATTTATTATTTTGAATTAACGCATGTTGTATACTTGATAGAAGTCCTTTTAGCTCACATGAGTACAACGTGCTTAATGGGGACTTATTTTTGTCACCATGACTCCTTCGTGCGTCATGTGTGGTGCATCGTCATCTTTCCTTAAAATTTTCCACCTAAGCCGCCAATAACAATGAAATTTTGCCAGAATGTTCCCGGGAGGCCCTCTTAAAATCTCATGAGAAATTGTTTGACACCCAAATATTGGCGGGGCTGTTTTTCGACCTCCTGAATCTTCCAACATCTTCTCCTTTGTAACCACTGGGCCAATTTCAACCAAACTTGGCATAGATGATCCTTGGGCGACCCCTTTCAAAACTGTTTATGAAATTTTGATTGACCCCTAAATATGGGTGCGGTAGATCGTGGCTTATTTCACACTTAAATCCTTGAAAATCATCTTATTGATCAATATTGAAGAAATGTTCATTTTTTTTTTCAAAAATATTCATGAAATTTTGATTTACCCCCAAATATGTGTATGTCTGGGGCTTTTTCGACTCTTAATACATCTAATTCGTAGTTATCAAGGGGCTAATTTCTGTTCCTGGGGCCGCCGTCATAGCGCAGTTGGTAGCGCGTCGGACAGTCAATCTAGATGCCCCGGGTTAGATTCCCGACGTCGGCGCTTATTCTTTCCGACTATTTGTCTCTCACCAATGGGTTGATAATCGTAGACCTATGTGAGGTAGCAGCTGGAGGCTAGGAAAGGATGTGATAGTTGTACTGGTGAAAGACATACCAGGACTCCATTGTTAGGTGCTCCAACCCCCGCGATATAACTTAAAAAATGTTGAAAGCGGCGTTGAACTCCATACAATCAATCAATCAATCAATCTGTTCCTGGGGCGACCCCTTTTAAGAATTGTTCTTGAAACTTTGAATGATCCCCTAATATGGTTGTGGCAGGGTGGAGCTTTTTTTTACTCTTAAATCTCTAAACATCTCTTCCTCCAAAACAAATGCAGCATCCACTGAAGGTGATGAAATTTATTAGAATTGTTCGTGAAATTTTGAATATCCTCTAATTGCGGGCATGGGATTGACTCCCTCTTCTTTTTCATGCAAATTTCTTGAGATTCATCGTATACTTTTCAGGTGATAGATTTAGAGCCATTTTGATCCTCTTGTTTACTTTGAGAGACCTATGCATTAATTTCACACAAACTCCTTCTTTCCATGCATCTTTAGGCACGATAGAACATACTCAAACGTTTTCCTTTAATTCAAAAGTAATTGCCGGTAAATGCATTTATTAGAGGAAGATGGTTTTGACTTCAGATTTTTATAAGATATTGATACATTGTTTTCGCTTTTGCGAACTAGCTTGTCCGACGCCCGACGAATGTCAACTTCGTATGTGCTCTTTAGAGATAAGAAATCTGATCAAGTTCAGCAACAATTTTGATTCAACCGAATTTTTAACTTGATCACAATGGATGACCGACACAACTTCGAATTTGGGTCGGCTCAAAAACAAGGTCACGAGGTCAAATCTTAGGAAACCCTGGTGTCCTCTTGTTGATATTTTCCCCGTTTTCAACTGCTTTCTGCATTCGCCATGTGCTTACATATTTCAATGTAGAATCAAATTATTGGTGCACCAATAATTGGAAAATTACTACCTTCATAATAGCTATTTACATCAAACGCGATTAGTTGTCATGTGTTTGATTACAGAACAGAACAGAACAGAACCATCCTTTTATTTACCCAGGTACTATCGTGTACAGCATGGGATTATTACATACAATTTTCAATCAAAATTCAAAGTTTCCGGTTAGAGTTATGGAGAAGGAAAGAGAGATAAAGGCATAAAATTGAACGAAAGAGAAATCAAACAGAAATAGACTGGCGAAATAGAGCGTGAGGGAGTTAAATATACATAGAGAGGTAGATTACAAGGAGGAAGACTAGTATCCTGATATGCTCCTGCAATTTGACCGCATCACTACTTTTCTCATGCAGGCGCAATGAAAATAGTTCGTGATGTGTATCACAGGATTTTATCAATGAACTTGAGTGTGTCTAAATATAAATAGGTGGAATTAGACTTACATCAAGTAAGTTTTTTTTCTTATTATTGAAATTATATAAAAATTGGCATTTGTTGGTAACTGGCCTCCAAAAGATACCTCTTTATTTAATAGAGTCATTTATAATGCCGCATAACGTGCAGCTCCGAAACCCCGCCACCACAGCCTGAAACGAGCTGTAGTTACAGGCCTCGGAACGGCACTCACGATACCACACCATGCACTCTCCCTCCTCCGGCAGCATCCAGGCAACACATACAATGTAAGCACTGCCCGTGCACGGCCAGAACAGTAGACTGCATAAATATAGATTTTAACCCTAATCCTGCTGAATTGAAATATTAATTCAATCTAGTCAACCGTTTTTGAACATTTAAATAGATATTTAATATAATGGCTCTACTTCTTTCGCAACAATTTAAGAAGAAAGAAACAAGAAAAAAGGAAGCAGACGCTGCGAGCGAAGATCAGACTTCACGTCTGTGTAGGCTGATCTCAGTCTGCAAAGTCTGCTGAATATTTTGTATAAGATCATACTCATGAGACACAATACATTTTCACAAAGACGAAGTAAAAGTTAAATGCGAACCTTTGATCAATAGGTTAATCATTGTATTAATACCGACGGTTAGTTGTCTTATCATTTAAGTATCAAAGCTAAGTAAGGTGCATTATCTGCACTTTCGCCGTTGGTAAAAAAAGGTGTTTGAATACCTTTTTTATTACGTTATTGAGGATATTCGTTTGTTTCAGATTTATTTTTTATGAAATGGACGAAAAACATACGATTATTTAATTTCTTCAATGCAAAAATAAGGCGAATGTATGAATTTGTGACAATTTCTCTTCAAGTGCGTTCATTCACACGTGATTGCTATCCATTAACGCATTTTTTCCAGAGTTCTAAGAGATGCAAGTTTTGTAAGTCTGAGATACCAAAAATAAGTAGCCAGGACCATAAAAACTATCTTATAGGATTCCATGGACACTCTGTGGATCATTTTCAGAAAAGAATTAAAGACTGCTTTAAACAGTCATCAATTCTTTCTTGAATTTAAGACCCAGGTATTTATATATATTTATCACTTTTCCTAACTTTAACCAGGGAATAGCTCTAAAAATCTAATACAGAGACTCCTGACCATTAAGGTAGTAGACCCGTAATAGTTCTGCAACATTTCGGACCACGTGCTCTTTCACAATGTTAACCGAGGTTTCCTAATGAAAATCATTAGGAAACCTCAGTTAACACTGTTAAAGTTCATGTCCTTGAGGATGTTGCGGAACTATTACGGGTCCACTACCTTAAGAGTGGACCCCCTATATCTCAATTCTTGAGTCATTTGGACCCAATTTCACAGTCAGACTAAAACCATGTTATTCTCAAGATAAATAGGATGATTTTTTTTTTGTTTTCGGTTTGCATACATTTACAATAATATTAACCTCCGAATCATGTTTGAAATTCATCGGTTTTTTCGCAAAATAGGCCGAATTTAGGAAGAATGTGTAGAATAATATTAAAAAGATGAAGAGAGTATTTTTTAATTTCATTGAGGTGTGAGAACAAAAATCTTATCACACTGCATGAATACGCGAAGCGGATTAATAAATGAGTGTGATTCCTCCGTGAAATCAACAAATAATCTCTTCATATCTTATAAATTAATATTATGAAACAAAAAATATAAATTTTGTCAAAAATTGATAGATTTCGTACGGTACTACTTTTTGCAGAACTTTACAAAATAGATGCGTATAGACCTGCAATTTCAAGTGAGTGATCAAAGATCAATTTTACATTGAAAATGATAGGAGATAACGGTTTCTCGGACCTCACTCTTTCTTGCGGAACTATACTCAACAATGTTTTCTTTGCGAAATAAACGATAGGTAGAATTTGCGCGGTGAGCCGTGAAATAAACTTTTTACTGTTAGATTCTCGTGCCATTTGTTCGAAATAGATAAAACAGGTTGAAATAGCGCATTAGGAAAGTTTAGAATTTACCTTGTAAACCAACGTTATTGCTTGTCTTAAAACGTAAGGTTCACTCAAACGTGTACTTTCATAATTGCAGTGAAGGGGTCAGGTTAAATTCCTATCAGTTGCTTTTTAATTATACCCGAATTACCTCTGATAATGGACTCGGCGCCTACGTCAGAGCTCAGTTTACAAAATACACCTATAATATTTCAGACAATCAAAATACATGGAAGTTGACTGGATGATTTAAATTAAAATTATTAGTGCATTGAGAAAACCCTAAAAATTTTACCTTTTTGTACATATATTTCCTAGGTTGTTTATGTGGTGACGATTGTTACGAAAATGAACGAGTAGAAAGGACGTATGCTGGTTTGACAAAGTGTTTAAAGACGACGGAAGATGCTCATATTATAGTGAGGTACCGTTTCATTTTAGACGAACCAAAAGACGGGTGTATAATTTCTGAAACATCGATGACGGGCATTGAACCGTCATGTCACCCAGATGTTGAAGCAGCTCCATGGGGAAACTTTTACCCTGTGTACTCATTCGACAAGAGAGCGAACTTTAAGAATGAACAGTGCGCAGCCTGTCACGGGGCAACCGACACGGTCAAATGGAAAGTATTTCTTAATTTCTTGGGCAAACGCTCTGAAAGATTTGGAGTATTGAGAAAATTTTACCAGGTTTTTAAAGAATCTGATATGAAGTTTTCATTTTATCCACAAAATCATGAGAGCCAGAAATACGAACATTTATGTCCCACTATTAAAGATAAATGCATCAACGCTAAACGGGACACGTTTTACATTCCAACTTCAGTGAATTTGACACGCGACCAGATAGTTCATGCATGTGAGGATGGTATAAAGTCTCCATATATTTACACAAAAAACGATGCCTTTAAAAACGTGTTTTGTGCCATCTGCATTGGTCGTTTGTCAAAAGTGGCGATCTGTGACGAAGATATGATAAATATTGGCGATAAAATGAAGGGTAATGGGGAGTTGTTTACCTCTTTGATTGACCATGATTTCGTCGAGTCTAAGATGGAGGAAAATGATAGCAAAGGAAAAATACAACTGGCATGCTTAGCTTATAACACCAGAAATAAATCGGTAAGGTTTATATATGTGACGCGTAACGTAAAAAGGGACCATCCGGGAATTCTGTAAGATGAATTATTGAAAAAGAGATTTAATCCAGCATAGATCAACCATTAGTCGTATTTCAAAAATTCTTTCACTGGAAAGTAGATTGATCTTTCGAGATTTAGAAAATATGCACAGTGCTAAAAGTTTCGACCCTAGTCAGTCTGCGCAGTCCGCGCAGTCTGACTAGTGTCGACACTTTACGAACAACCCAAATGGTCCCTCTTTCGCGTGACGGGTCACATATTTGTGTAGTCCGTATACGAAGAGCGACACATAGTTCGCGGCTCGATGTCGGTGCGTTAATGCAACAGACTGTCCGCCTGCTTTTGTCCGGATAAATACTGTTCAATTTATTGATGGATTTCAAAATAACTTTGACTATTAATCTTTATGAATAGATGTGATATTTGAAAGAAATTTTCAGAAAATACCAAAGTCAAGATCAAATTAATGCTGCCCGAGAGCAGTTGTCCCTGACTTCCTACTAGATTTCCTTCTTATTGTTTGATATATTCTATGATATGACTTTTTACGGTTGTGAACTTTTCAAGTTGAATATTTAGATTTGATAGTAGTGTTACTACTAGTAAAGTAATTTTGTAAATGACCATAGAGTATATATCTACGCTTCTACGTTATCGACCAACTGACGCCGAAAATGATAGTCAAAATGCCATTTTGAAAATAGTATTAAATGTTACGCATATAGAAAAATCTTTAATATTCAAATGAACTTAATATTCGAACTCGAAATCTAAAACAGGTAATAACTCTCTAAATTCTAATTTCTGTCTGTCTATTAGACAAGTAAATAATTGAATCGAGTAAAAAACCAAGTGTTTGTAAAACAGTAACCCTTTCACTTTCCGTTTCCCAGAAACATTAGTTCGATTTAATACGGTAATCTAAAGTCATCCTAAATAAAATCGTGTAATCTTAAACAAACCTCAATTCAATTCTGTTATCCATAGAAAAACTAAATTCAATATGAAGTTTTAATTTTCCACATATGCATAATCAAACAAGTATTGCACCCTTTACATTTTTTTTGTAGTTGAAGGAAAGAATTGTGCAAAATGTTCATGAATTCTTTATCTGTGCCTTTTAGGTGAAAGGTAAATGTTGTCTTAAGACGGAGAGAATAGTGTAACTGACAATCAACTAACATCCCATAATCGTGTACCATGTACTACACAAAAAGTTACTTTCTCAAAGCTTTATTAGACAAGTACAGAGTTTTGCTATAGGCTCGTATTGCTTCTATTAAATAGAACCTTGAACCAATATAACAATTAATGAGAAAAAAGGTATCTCGCCCTCATGGAGCGGACAAGATCTTCAAAGAGATCAGAAGGAGAATCGAGTGTGATTAAAAGACAAAAATGCTGTTCCGTGAATAAGGTTGATCAAACAAGTATTGTCTTAAGTGTATTTTTAGCTCACCTGAGCACGAAGTGCTCATGTGAGCTATTGTGATCACCTTTCGTCCGGCGTCCGTCAACAATTTCTTTAAACGACATCTGCTAAACTACAAGGCCATTTAATTCTAAATTTTATAGAAATGTTGCTAAGGTGGTTCCCTTCCAAAATAGCTAAAGGAATTGAAATCCATGAAAATACCTGGTTGCAATGGAAACCAAAGGTGAAATTTTAAGAAAATCTTAAAAATTATTCTTTTCTTCTCAATCAGGACTCCTACAGACTCAAAATTTGATCAGTTCATAGACCTGAATTAGAATAGTTAAAATCATATATTTTTGGCCACCAGGTCCGGAGCACCAGGGGCGGGGGGTAGTGCTTTGGGTAAATTTTGTAATCTTTAACCTTCTTCTTCTTCTTCGGAACCAGGAGCCCTACAGACTTAAAAATTGGCATGGATGACCAGCTTATTAACCTTAATTAAAATAGTGAAAATCATTACTGTTGGGCCACTAGGTGCAGAGCATCTGGGGGGAGGGGGTAGTAATTTGTTTAAAAAAATAAATCCATAATATTCTTCTTCTTCTCAACCAGAATCCCTTCAACCTTTATATTGGACAGGGATGATCAGCTCATAGACCCTATTTTTACATAGCTATAACCATGAATGTTTGGCTACCATGTGAAGAGGACATGGGGGAAAAGGTAGTATTTGGGGTCAATTCTGAAACTTTAAACCTTCTTCTTCTGATGAAGTAGGCACCTTACAGGCTCTAAATTTGGCATGAGTCATTAGCTCATATTCGTTAATCAAAATAGATATAGTCATGATTGTTTTGTGACCAGGGGCAGAGACCAAAAGGGGAGGGGGTAGTGCTTTGTGGTAAATTAAACAATTGTTCAAAATTCTACTGAACCAGAATTCCTACAGCTTTTTCATTTGATATAGTTAAATCAGCTCATAAACAGCTATTATGACTGTTGGGCCACCAGGTGCGGAGAAACAGGGGGAGAGGGTAGTACTTCAGGTCAATTTTAACATTTGAACTTTTTTTAAGCTCACCTGAGCACAAAGTGCTCAGGTGAGGTACTGTGATCACCCTTTGTCCAGCTTCCGTCCTTTGGTTGTCGTCTGGCTTCCGTCAACAATTTCTTTAAACGACATCTTATCCTAAACTACTGTGCTGTTTTACACCAATTTTTACAGAAATGTTTCATATGTGGTCCCCGCCAAGGTAGCTTAAAGAATTTAAGAAGATTCTTCGCTTGATGAACAAGAAGCCCTACAGCTTTGGAATTTGCCTAGGATGAACAGTTCATAGACCTTAATTATGATAGCTAAAATTATAACTGTTGGGCCACCAGGTGCGCAGTACCAGGAGGGGGGAAGAACTTTGAGTCAATTTTGTTATCTTCAACTTTCTTCCTCTGAACTAGGAGCCCTACAGACTTGAATAAAGACATGGACCATCACACCACTGAGGTTTATTCTACTCCAATAACTCATACTAAAATCTAATTCTTAAGTTGTGAACAGGGCTTCCCTATATAGTCAAAGAACAACCTGAACATATGTGTTAAAAAAATTGAATTCAGTTCTCAATAGATGCATCGATATTAAAACATTTTTGCCAAAGGTTTTTATTAAGCATGGCAATGTAAGTTACCCTTAGGTGCTTTGACTCAGGTGAGCGGACCAGGGCCGAAGGTCCTCTTGTTTATTAAAGGAAGGTAATCAATATCGGAATTTCTTTAAGAATTAAAGTAAAGGGTCCTCTAAGGAAAATTCACAACAAGTAACATTGAAATCGGCCAAACGGTTTGGAATGAGATTTTTTCCTAAGAATTTAAAATGAAAACAAGCCCCGCTTGCCACACACATATTTAGGTGTCAATCAAATTTTAAACAATTAAAGTAAAGGATCATCCATGGAACATCCATGCCAAGTTCAATTGAAATCAGCCCAATGGTTTGGAAGACAATATTTTTAAAGATCTTGCCGTGAATAAATGCCCCGCCCTGCAACGCCCATATTTGGGGGAGGGGGGAACTAATTTATTTGAATAATTTAAGTAAAGGGTCATTCAAGGAACATCCATGCCAAGTTTTTTTTAAAATCGGCTTTAGGGTTCGGGAGAAGATTTTTAAAGATTTTAACGTGATGAAATACCCCGCCCTTCCACGCCCGTATTTTGTGGTCAATCAAAATGTCCTGAACACTTTAAATAAAGGGTCACAGAGGACCATCCATGCCATTTTTATTGAAATCGGAGAAGTTTTTTTAAGATCTTAAGTGAAAAAATGCCCCGCCTTCCCACGCCCATATTTGGGATTCAATTAGAATTTCTTGAACAATTTCAGAAGAGGGGCATTCAAGAAAAAACATTCTACCAAGTTTCGTTAAAATTCACCCATTTGTTTTAAAGGAAAAGATGTTTAAAGAAAAGGTGTTTTCAATGACGCACGCAAGTACGGACGCAATGCTGATACTCCGCCATAACAATAGCTCGCTTGCCTTCGGCCAGTGGGGCTTACATAGCCATTAATAAAAAAAACGAGATTTTTATGATTTCTGTTTCTAAATGGCTAGTTTAGAGTTTGGTAAAAAAAAGGACACAAAATTTGATATTTTATTATTCTGAATTTTTAAAATGACCGTATCATTTTATTTTTTTATTTTATTTTTTTTTTTTTTTTTTTTTTTTTTTTTGATATATCGACTTATTCTCTTGAATTCGCTAATCACTTGTCCGCACATAACATAATTCCGCGTGTATAACAATGTCATTAAACTCATTATTACATCATTTTACACCAACAACATAACCTTGCTGTACGCGCTGATTTCATTTGCATAGTTAAACTGAGTAAAAGAGCTCTGTGGGTAAACATTTTCCATCGGTGTACTATTAAAAATAAGAAGGTCATAATAATAGATAGAGGATATTGAATGAGTGGTCATTGAATACCGAATATATTAAAGTGTCATCTATAAACAGATAAAAACTCGGCATAGCCTCGTTTTTATTCTTTTTAGATGACGAGTTTAATAAATTCGGTAATTCATGAGCACAAATTTGATATTCAATTTATAAAATGACCCGAATGAATTTTAGTGATAAAACGACAAAAAATACCATATTTATCGATCTAGGTTATTCCGCGAAACATATAACGCCGTTTGCGAAATGGCTTCAGCAGATGCATTATGACGTCATTTTCCTAACAAAAAAGTATAACGTTGTTCTTAGCACATTTGCTGAGTTATTCCACCATAAATTGTATCCAAATGAAGGTTTCTTAATTCCGCAATTAATTCCTCGGTGACTTTTTTATTTCAGACTGTTAGCCTGAGAAAATGTTAAAAAGCAAAATCCTGTCATTTATTGTTGTGTTGCCCTTTCATCTAAGGATACACTACCTGCTTTCTGCTAAATTATTGGGAGAAAGACTGTCTAACTGCTTCGGAAACTGGCAATTTGTTACAAACAACATTATATTTTATAGGATTTATAATGATATTCTAATAAAAATTTCGAAACCATGAAAGCAAATTTACTTTCACGATCAGGGTCATTCTATATCGCTCATTCGGCGCTCAATTCATTAATTCAAAACACTCTCTTTTAGCCTTAAAAAGGGCTCCAAATGATTAAAATACCAAATCAACAACTACATTCATTATGTAAATCGTCAGAAAAATCCGCGATTATAACGGGCTAAATTGAATTCTTAAAGTGCGTTATTGGCTCGTGAAGACAGAGAAAATTTTTTATAGAACTTGTATGGTTATTTAATTGAAGGGAGGTAATAAATATCGCAAAGTTTGCTCAACTTAATCAAAATAAGCGATATTGGGCTACTTTCAATTAATCTTATTCAAAACCAACTCATCGCATCTATTTAATTTTATTCCGAAATCATTGCAATAGCACTCACCTTGTTAGTTTCACGATGTTCATTACTTTATAGATTCAGATTTTCGGGTTTTGTTTTTCATTTATATGCATGTTTGTTTCAGGTTGAAATGCCGTGTCGTGAGGTATTGTGCCCAGCACTCCAGGTGCGGCAACAAGATGGAGCATGTCGCTACCCGATGAAAACGATATTTGTTACAAAGTTTATTGTACGACTAAATCTCACAACTCCTAACATTGTTGAAATACGACAGATACAGAATCTATCAAAGACCGATCTTGAGACCTTGTTTAAAAGGACAATGCCGTGGCCAAGAAAATGGGAATTAATCGAAGTTTTTCGACGTGCAGATAATGTATACACAAAATCGACAGAATTTTACGTATCGGTCGGTTATAAAAATATCAATTTTATTGACATGCATTATTTGATTAGGATGGTAGCTGCAATACTATCAACAAATTGGACAATTAACTTCGGGAAACAATACATATTTAAGCAAACTTTTCACAAGCATGGTTTATTTCGGCAAAGTAGTGCAACTGGAGACAATGTGGAGTTGATGAAACCTAGATGGGCTCTTAGGCCAGGAATAAATTATATACTAATTAACCTTTCAAGTCCAACTTGGGAAATACTTCTGAATAATTTTCCAAACTTTTACTCGAATCCATCTGGTGACATATTTGAGATCACCAATCTTTACTTCTGTGACCAGATTGAAATGTACGACTATGAATTCGCCGGATCATCAAATGACTTTCCATTAATGTTGAAAGGAAGTGAGAAGATTCTATATCCTTGGCAGTTCTATATGCATAAAGAAGAGAATGGAACCAAAACTATTATTGTGTGTAGGGAAGATTCGGATTTTGAACTTGTTCATGGCCATAATGATGGATCATTCCCTTGCATGTTTTTAAAGAACATATTATTTCTTGTCATTGCATTTCTATTTAATTCACATTTGTATCAATTCAGGCTGTACCAGTGTTAGTCAAGCAAGGATTTCATTCAAAATTCCAGCCACTTTCATTGTAATCCTTTAAAATCACAAGTATATTGTAAGCATGGTGCCTTCTTTTCAAGAAAAAAATGATGATTAAACTTTTTTTTCTTTGAAAAAAATCTTGCGATTTAAAGTGAAAATAGAGGTTACACGTGATAAATATGTGACCCGTCAAGCGAAAGGGACCATCAGGGAACTCTGATAATAAACATTTGAAAAAGAGTTTAACTATAGTAGAGGTCAGCCAGAGGTTGCATTTTAAAAGTTCTTTCACGGGAAGGTTGGTTGATTATTCTAGATTCAGAAAATTAGTAAAATGCGACAAGTTTCGACCCTAGTCAGTCTGCGCAGTCTGATTTGGGTCGCTTCTTTACGCACTTTTATGATATGACCTATGTCGCGGGAGTGAAATAACCCCGTTGAATATTTTTGATATTACACGGGTGATATTACACTAGTGAAATAACTTTGCAAATGAGCTAAAAACGAATGGCAACGCTATTATGTTACCGCAAATATGACGCCATAATGTGTATATTGTGACGTCAGTTTTAAACAGCGTAATAAGTTTCGCGGAAAATTGAAATGTTGAATTTCAAGAATTTTGGCGATTTTTTTAAAAATCGGGTCATATTATAAATAGAATATTTAATATGTGCTCATAAAATAAAGAATTTATTAAACTCGTCATCTAAAACAGATAAAAACTCGGCATAGCCTCGTTTTTATCTGTTTATAGGTAACTCGTCTAATACATTCAGTATTCAATGACCACTCATTCAATATCCTCTATTTCAGATATTCCCTTTTCGCGTGACTGGTCACATTTACATAAAAATTCTTTATAACAACACCATTTTATAGCCTTTTTATGCCCCTGCGTCGAAGGATCGGATACATATTTTCAGTTGTTTGTTTGTACGTTTGTCCCCCTAAAGACTTTTGTGTTACTGAATTGCGATTTTTAATGAAATGCCAGATGATACATACACGTTTACATACTAAGATCAAAAGTGGGAAAATTCAAATGTACTTAGGTCAAAATAATTCACTATGGTATGGCGCTTATCCCATATCTGGACATGAAATTCCGCCAAAGACTTAAATATAACCGCAACTGTTGGGTGTATTTCTTTAACATGACTTCTATGTTGGCTCTCACTTAAAGGTTATCATTCAATCTCATTTTTCAAAGTCAAAAATGTAAATAAGTCCACAATAAAATCTTTAAAACCGTTGCCCATATTGTATATAACTTCTTTTTTATTTTTTATTTTTTTGATATGCGTGCACAAGTGCGTGTGTTTGTTGGTGTCACTCATCCTTTACTCAAGTCAGCGATTATCATAAATTCAAAAAAAGAAAATATTTTAAATCCAAACAACAAGATATTATCAAAATCTCCATGCTTGAAAACTTTCTACATGTAGATATACTCAGAATATGTGACCCGTCAGGCGAAAAGGGATAATCTGGGTAGTACTTAAAATCTCCATCAATTCGGAATTTCGCTCGGACTTTTCCGTAAACTGGAAAGTACCTCGGACATAAGTGTAGTAATTTTTTGTCAGTTTTTTTGGTAATTCGGCTTCTGGTGGTTCTTCGGTCAATACGCTTGAAGAACTAAAAAATCCTTTCAAGCTTTCCGATCGTCTGTTGAGATATTTTTGGCATATTATAATTTGAAAACAAAACGTAGTAAAATACTGCGTTTTATAATCAAATTACAAAATCACAAGTTTTAACCTTTTGTTGTCATATAAACCCACGCGCAACATGACGCGCTTCATGGCTGCGTCCTCATTATTCCCGAGGTCTATTCCGTAAAATCACCGAACGTTCCCGATTGATGTCCACCCTATTCTGACTGCGCAAACTGCGCAGACTGACTAGGGTCAACACTTTTCGCACTTAGCTAATTCTCTGAATCTCAGATTATCAATCTACCTTACACTGGAAGAATTTTTGAAATGCAACCTCTGGATGACTAATGCTGGACTCAATCTCCTTTTCAAATATTTAAATTACAGAGTTTTACGTTGGTCCCTTTTCGCGGGACGGGTTATACTTTATAAAATATCTCAACTGCTTTTGACCCCTTCATTGTATAATTTCATCATGTAACAATAGCCTAAATAAAGAGCTCCAATGAAAACTATAGAAATAACGAGAACTTTATGGTGCTTTTTATAAATCATTTTCATCACAATGCTTATAAGGGCATATGATACGGTAGCGACGATAAAAAAGCAAATACAAATAATTACAAATTAATTATTGCTTATTTTTAGAGAATGTCTATCTCTCATTCTATTCAGGGAAAAGTATGCAAACAATCTTCCATTTGTTAAATTGTACAATATGAAATTAATATGTATGTCTATAAAAAAGAAGTTACCTTAATAACCGTCTATAAAATATCAGCTATTTTCATAATGTTAATAGCTACTTATAATGCCATCGAAATATGAATTACACTGTAAGGATAAAAAAAATCACAGTTCTTGTTAAATGCCTATAATAAGTATCGAATTATGACTTCTAAAATAATAGTTATCACATCACGAAATAGACACTCATCTCGATTAATATATAATACGTACTTAGTGTTTTGTATGAAAAAATATCTAACGAGGTTGGAGAATTGATAATTGTCGAAGCTATTAATCTTATTACCTCTATTTGCCTTATTTTCGTCGATGATTCTAACAGAAATGCAAGTTTCTAAAAATAACAGCACAATGTCATTGATCTAAAAAAAATCCATGTGATATCATATGGGATAATATCAAACGGATATTTGTAAAGTTATAAGATAAAAACCATTGATTACAACGCGCTTAAACGTTCCAAACGTTAATTCCAAACACTCACTAACAAACACTCAGAACTTGTTTAAAAATCACTTCTAAATCATTCGAAATGATCAACGTCCAATAAATCGATGAAATAATTGCACGGTTTTATGATCTAGTGTTCATTTTAAGCGAATGATTTAAACGTGGAGATACAAATCTAAAAATAATGTAGATTTTATTAAGGGAGGTAATAAAACATCACTAATTTCGGAAAATTTTGGACGAATTTAGCGAAATGTATTAGCTCCATTAAGTTCCATTTATAACCCACTCCACACGCTCATTCACTTTAATTGCCAAATTATTCCAACATCATTAAACTTGTAAATTCCATGATGTTTCAAATTTGTCTTTTTTCTTGATTAAAAAAAAGCCAAGATCAATATAGTTTGTGACTTTGTAAAAAGAAAATAGGATAAGAAGAAATGGGGATTTCCATAAAAAGCAATCTAGGTAGGGCTACAGAAAGAGGGAGTATTTCGATATAGAATTATATTATTTAAAGAAAACTTGCACTAATCCTCTATTGAGGATTCTCAATGGAATCGTCCCATTGAGACGATACAGATAAGTATCAACATCATGGGTTTTTAATGAAAAATAAAGATTTTAGACTGGAAATGCCCGCTCTCATCTGTTCCTCTGCTAGGAAAAAAAAGAAACGCAGAGTAGCATATGTATATTATTATAGGGATGAGTGTCTTTTTCACTGCGTTTATTGGGGTATAAAGTGCAATTGCCTTAGCACATGGCAAGTAACGCCCGTAGGGCGTTATGATTAAGCCATGTGCTAAGGCAATTGCACTTTATACCCCAATCAACGCAGTGAAAAAGACACTCGTCCCTTATTATTGCAATCATCTAGATTGAAGAAACTATTGAAATACTCAGCCAAACATTTAAGCTTCAAGTCTACTTTCTGTGCGTAAAAACCTAAAAATCTATTTTTAGATCGTGTATTGTTTATCTCGCTATCGAAGTGAAATGTCATATAGTAAAACAAATGATACGCAAATAAAAGACAACATTTAAATTCGTAGAGGTACTTATGACAAAAAAGCTTGTTTCTGCCAAGTTAGTCTGTATTTTTAAACGAAAACGGTGTGGTCGGTCTTAGTTGAGAGGGTTGCTTGAAGGTCTTCGTCGACTCGCTGTTTTCTGAGTTTAGGTCGGCTCAGAATCAGAAATGCATGCTTGTTATCGTAATTTCTTTCTAAAATATATTAATTAATAACAGTTCGAATAGCAATGTTGCGTTGATGATCGGGATCTAGGTTAATTCGAGTTCCTACAGCACAGGACTTGCAGATCGAATTTCGGGGGTTTCCCAAAAGACCTATTGCATTTTATACAGAAATAAAGTGCAATGGATTTCCCCACGTGATGCGATTTAAGCCAATCAAATTTCTTTATTTTATTGGATTGCAATTATTTGAATAAGACCAGCTTATATATCAATCATTGATTCTTTCTTGTAAGCTCAATTTGAGCTTAAACATATAGCAAATACACTGATGCCGATCTGTAGTATGCAAGCATCTGTCTTAAGCTAGAATTTTTTTAATGCAAGGGCATAACTCTCATTACGCAATTACAGCAAGTGCGTAAAAAATAATACTCTCCTGAAAAATATCGTCGGTGAATGATCATAACATCGAAACTACAGCTTCCAAATCATAAAAAAGGCAGCGGAGGGAGGGGTTTCATATTCTGTTTCAGATCTCATATCGTACTGAGTGCGTATAAATTTCAAAGTCCTAGATACGCCTATGGAATGGCAATGTTTATTGAAATAAATACGCCTTTAAATGTTCTCATTCATTTATTTTCATGAATGAAAATATTGTTAATGTATAATGATTCATGTTTGAATCAAGAAATTTCACATCATTACAGTGCAGAATGACAATTACGATTTTATTTGTTTGTTTGAAAGTGATTTTAGGCCGCTTTGAACAATTCTTCAGCTTTATCATGGCGGATGGAGCATCTAACAATAGATATCTTGTATTTTTCTCATCAGCGCTACGACTACCTTACCGAGCCTCCAACTGCTAGTCCACTTTAGGTCTGCGACTATGAACCCTTTTTCGGGAAGGATGTGAGCCGCAACCGGGGATCGAATTCGTGACCCAATGAATGGGTGTCTTGTGCACACTAATATTGCCTTGTTTATTGTTCTTGTTTTGTTTTTGGTTTTTGCACTTGTTTGTAAATACACGTGATGTTAATTATGTAAATCTTTATGTATTGTGAATATAAAACATGTACAAGTCAAAAAAATCTGTTCTGTTCTGGAGCGCTACTACCTGCACAATGATGTCAACTGGAATATTACGATAACAAGTAGTGGAACTGCCCTGCGTCCACTCGTGCAAAGCGGGGTATAATTGGAAAATTGTTTGCACCGTTTTCTCATCCTGAACACAGGGCTTGATCAAAGATAAACATACTGCAGACTATAAGAAATGCATTTATGCCATTGACATATTTTACATTTAATTTAGTCTTTAATTTAGAGAGAGCAGAACAATATACAAGTTTTACTGTATGTTTATTTTCTCAATTTGCAGCATTATTAACACCAATCAGTAATGGTTAGATTCTTTTTCTCCTTGAAAATTAGGAGTCCTTGAATTGTTCAAATGACGTGTATTATCAAAAGGTACACCCTACCAACAACAGATTTTGAACCTTAAAATATAAATCATTTTTCTTAAATGCTTTTCAGTGAAGAATTAATGGTTGATAATCTCACTGCTAAACTATGATATCACAAAAATGATTCCCTGCTTGCGTTCATTTCACGATGTAGTTTTGAAGCGTGTGTGTTTTTTTACGTTTGGACTCGAGTTCATCCTTCAAACCATATCATATAATTTTTATTATTGCGTTTTCAATGGCACTAAGTTTATTTACATTTACTTTTTGTGTGATGATATTAAGTGTAATAACATTTTCCTGGAAAAAGAACCCTTCCCGTCGATCTTGTTATCTGAAGGAACCAATGGAAATTAAGAGTACTGCGTCTGTTCATCACGTGGTTCAAAAGAACTGGTCTACTTCGTTTATAGTTTTCGTTCACCAGTGTTACTATGTAAGGAACATCCTGTAGGATCTTAATAGTAAAGTATTGCTCATTCAGATTCAATTAAGTATTTCTAAAAACTTCTTTTCGCAATATCACTTTTATTTCGTTATGGCGTGATACTAGAATTCTTGATCAAGTGAAAATAATTGAAAATTCCCCTTTAAATTACAAAAGGGAGTTGCAAGCTTAATCGAGAGTACGGATGATTCGCGTAAGCTTATCGAGGGTTTAGAGCAAAAACAAAGTCTGTGTCTGTACACTGTATAGACAGATACTATCTTTTTATCCAATTCCTCGCTTTTGCAACTTTCAGTAATATGCCGGAAATATGTGTTTTTAGGTCGTGACCTCCTGAGCTTGATTTTACCGTAGATATCTATACACCTTGTAGCATCAGAAACGGTAACCAGTCTAGTGACATCTGTGGTTTATGCAATCGTGTTTAAAATAAGTTTCAACATGCGACAGTCAGTCTCGAGACGTTTTTTAAGAATTATTCGACACGTGTTTAAAATATACAACCTTTCTTGTGCCTTTTGTTTGAATAGGGATGAACGCCGCTATCATTTTTTTTCTGTCAAATCGCAGTGGCTGTAGCACAGGCGATCTTAACAATCTGATTTTTGCCATATATGTAAATATATAATAACCTATAAGACGGAATTTGGATTGTGAATCAATCGCCTGTGGACTGGAGCACATAAACATGGATATATGGTATTTCTCCCTCAAGAAATATTATAAATCCGTTCATAGCTGCAATCTTCTTCCCTCTTAGTTTTCGATTATCCACCGATTATTAGAATTTAAGCTACGACTATATTTGGACAATCAATAAGCTAAACAAAATACCCACCTACATAAATCGTATTGTTTTTCTTTTATTCTTTGTACGCAAACGCATCAGATAATCATTTTTTCACAAAACTCTGCATATTACCGAAAGAGGCCAAAACCCTGTAATTACAGCGTTTTGCTTGAAGAGGAAACAGCGGTCTTAAAATTCGGAGGATTGGGGATCCTATTCAGGTCGTTTAAGTTCGAGAATTAAAGCGGATTACGTTTTAGGTAAAAATGCTGAAAGACTGCTGTTTGATCTGGTAAAATATGGGTTCCGCATGTTGAAGTTGAATTACCTTTCTTGCTGCTTTTTTAAAGTTAAGAAATGAACAGTAAAAACCTTATACTTGCCCTTTTTCTTTTTTCTGTCTCTCTCTGTCTGTTTCTGTCTCTATCTGTCTCTCTCTCAAACAAACAAAGTAATTCATCCTAATTGTTTTTGTTCTAATGAAAATAAATTGCATTTAAAATTATGACAATTGAAAAAAGTTTTGAATATCAGCTGATATTACGACATTAAAGAAGCACAACGCTGCCACTCAGAGCATATAATAATTGAAAAAAAAACTCAATATTCAGCAAATAATATCAACTTCTTTTTGAATTATAAATAGAAATGTAGATTTTAACAACAACAACGAAACACAAATAAAATTACACTATGTTTCCTGTTAAGTAGTCTGCCTTTTTTTCTTTTTCATTGTTATAGTTGAGAACAAATTCGACATGCAAAAAAGAAAATGAATTTACAGTGACACTTGCCGAAATTTTGTCGAGAAACTCCCCCTTAATTGTTTTTTTACTTTTATAATTTCTCTTTTCTCAACGAATTCAATATATCACTCTAGAATGCCATCAGAAACGTTCACCATCAATATTTTCAGTGCTTTGATATCTTTTTTTTTTTTTTACAAAGCAAAGGCTACATGAATATTTAGATTGTGGATTGACTGGATCTTAATAATCATATCTATATTTTAGTATTTTTAACCCTTGTTTTGTTTTCATTAGATCAATAACCCATCACTAGTTAATGATTTTTTTTACAATTTCTTTCTGAATAGCTAGAAATGCCAATAGTTTTTTTTTTTTTTTTTTTTTTTTTTTTTTTTTTTTTTTTTTTTAAATTTCTAACAAGGCTGTGAGGGTTTTAGTCCTTTCAACGGGATGAAGATGCCATTTGGCTTTGTAGCCTTATTTTTTTTAATTTCAATGACCCCATTAACGACATCAGATATCAACTCATCTGTGATTGAAAGAATACTAATACAAGGGACAGATTTATATGCTTCCATTACACAATCTTTAGATAGAGATCGGTTTTTTAGGCCACCGAGATTTGCCACAGATTTTTAATTTGGCATCAATTTGAAGATTTGAGGCTAATTATCTGACGGATATGTTCTATGGTCAGACAAATGCCTTGTGAATGAAGATGCCGGTCATACTATTTTTTGTGACGCTATGATAAATACAACGCCAATATCAACCAGTCATCTACTTACACTAAATGATATGGTCGCAGGAACTTTGCTGGTTGAATTAAGAACAACATTTTTTTTTTTACTTTTTGATTCTCTCCAACGTGATGTGAATCGATTTTTTCCGGTGAAAAAGGCACATCAGTGTGTTGCAGCTAAGAAGTCAGAATGTTTTAGTAATATTTATCCTTGAAAATTATCCTTTTTACAACTTTGAGTTAACACCAGTTTTTCATTGAGCGTTGTCAACAATAAGGATCGCCAATTGAAGAACAGAAAATTAATAGTAACCTATTGGCTGGACATTCAAATTTCAAAAAATGTCAATGATGCATGGCTTAATTTTAAAGATACATTTCTCTCGGTATTGGATAAATGTGCACCTTTTAAACATTTAAGAATCAAGCAGAGAACAGAACCCTGGATAAACGATGAAATTTTACACAGTATACATGAAAGAAATATAGCTTTTAAGAAGTATAAGGAAACAAAACTTTCTTCTTTCCATGAAATGTTCAAAGAACTTCGTAATTCTACTAAATCCCTTATATACAAGGCAAAGAAGGAATACTTTCAAAATGTTTTGGACCATAGCAAACATGACTCCAAAGCTCTTTGGAAGTGTTTGAAACAACTTGGATTACATTCAAAGAAGAATGTGTGTTCATCTGCAAATATTGGCTTAAAGATAGATGGTGAAATCTGTTTTGACTTTTTTAATGTTGCACAAAGATTTAATGCTTTTTTCACAACTGTTGCAAATAAACTAGTTGAAAATCTACCAGCCAGTGATTCATATTATGGTAAACAGTTTGTCAGTAGATTTTATATGTCCAAAGGTGTTTTTCCTCACAGTTTTTCCTTTTCCATCGTTACTCAAGATAAAATTCTGAAATATCTTCTCAATCTTAGCCCAAATAAGGCAACTGGGCTAGATGGTATCCCGTGTAGATTTATTAGAGATGGTGTACCAATCATTGCTTGACATTTAGCGCATGTGATAAACCTTTCCATTATTCAAGGCTCTGTTCCTGATGATATAAAGAATGCTAGAGTTATACCCCTGTATAAGAAAAATGATAAAACTGAGGTTGGTAATTATAGACCTGTGTCGGTTTTGAGTATAATTTCAAAGGTGTTTGAAAGAGTCATTTATGATCAACTGGATGATTATTTGTCTTCAAATAAAATTCTTTACAGTTTTCAATCTGGTTTTAGGCGTGGTTTCTCTACCGCTACAACTTTCATTTGTCAGATTTCATCAGATTTAATATGGACCAAGGTAATATGGTTGGGATGGTTTTACTTGATTTACAAAAGGCGTTTGATACAGTCAATCATGATATTTTATTGATGAAACTTGAATGAATTGGACTCACATCAGATGCCATTAGATGGTTTAAATCCTATTTCTCTGACAGGACTCAAGTCGTAGAAGTTTCCAGTGTACACTCCAGTCAGGGTTTTATATCATGTGGTGTTCCACAGGGATCAATACTAGGACCCCTTTTATTTCTGATATATGTAAATGACATGTCTGCTGTGGTAGAAAATAAATTACTTTTATATGCTGATGACTCCGGCATCCTTGTCTCTGGTAAAAATGTCACTGATATAGAGTCGATACTTTCTTCGGAAATGGAAAGGGTTAGTCAATGGCTTGTTGATGATAGGCTTTCATTACATCTAGGCAAAACGGAGTCAATACTTTTTGGTTCTTAGCCCAGATTGAAAGGTCAGAGTAATTTAAATGTTTCATGTAATGGTATAAGTATACATGCCACCAATTCAGTAAAATATCTTGGTGCAATTTTAGATCAACATTTAACTTGTGATGAAATTGCCAGGTCCCTTGTTTCAAAGGCTAATGCACGTTTAAAATTCTTGTTTCGAAATAAACAATTCTTTAATCTCCAAACTCGTAAGCTTTTGGTTATGTCCCTCATCCAGTGTCATTTTGATTACGTATGTTCTTTCTGGTATCCTAGCTTAAGTCAGTATTGGAAAACCAGACTCCAAACTACACAAAATAAATTAGTTCGTTTTGTCTTGTACTTGGGCAGCAGGTCTCATGTAGGAGCCGAGCAATTTAGATTACTTAATTGGTTACCAGTCCACAGGCGAGTTGAGCAGTTAACCCTATGTCATGTCCATAACATTCACAGAGGAGTGGCCTCAGAATATCTAAGCGATCATTTTAAACCCATCAGTCAAGTTCATGGCCGTTTGACAAGGTCTAGGGTAACTGCTGTTTCTTCTTCATTTTTAAGTTGGAATGCGGAGCAATTCCAACTTAGATTTAACAAAACCGCAAAATGAACACAAGGTAATTTTATTTCGGGTTTCTTGAGAACACATATCACGTGAACAGGATGTGAATACACTTCGGCCTATTTTGTATATCTCAACTTGACAAAGACATACAGTTTATTTCATCAAAAAGTAATAATGCTGTACAATTACACAACTATCACTTAACGTACATTTTTAACACGCTAATTTATGTTACAAACGATATTTATTGAAAATCGCGTACTATATTTGGAAATCATGTGATAAGTCAAGCCCAATACGGTCAGCAATTGGCAATAGCACTAGCCAATCACGTGATCTGCTTATTTGGTAATGTCGCGATCTGTTTACTCAGTATTGTAGCAATAGCACAGACCAACCACGTGATCTGCTTATTTGGTAAGGTCGCAACCTGTTTTTCGTAGGATTATGTTATAGCTTCTTTTAAAGGTATAGTTTCTCTTTCTGAACGACCTTCTATTGACAAGGTGTTATATTGTAAATTTCTGTCTAAGCTACGAAATAAAAATCTTTTCTTAAAGTGATGATACACTTTTAAAGTTAATAAATATTTTTACAACTTATTGTCGGGTTTGTTTGTTTTTTCGTCATATTGCAGTTATCTACGTGAATGTTTCATTGTAAAACCCCAATACTCATCCACATAAACCCTTGCCGACCCATCTTTAATTGAATTATGAATATCTTTGCCCAATTGCATTTATCACCAAGACAATTTGCCATTTGAAACAAACCAACTAGTTCAAGTTGTTTTCTGTACATTCATACACATCAACACGTTTAAGAGCACCACCATACAGTTAGTTACATCGTGAGATTGACATTCATCTCAATAAAAAACATTCTTAATCGCTCACTCAGCGCTCCATTGATTCATTCAAAACACTCACTCAAACCATTCAAAAACGCTCAAAGTTATTAGAAAATAAGCTCAACGTGTACATTCAAAATGAATTAAACGAGAACCAATTCGCGATTTCACTGACATAATTGAAATTAAAAGCGTCTGATTGGTTCTTGGCGAAATAGAAAGCTATTGATTGAACTTTTATGCATATTTTATATAGGTTTTATAAATCACTAATTTTGTTCATCCTGAACAAAATAAGCGACACTGGATTCCCTCCTTTAAAATTCCACTCAAAACTCGCTCCGCTCACTCATTCAATATTATGCCTAAATCATTCCAAAATCGTTCACCTTATCAATTTCACGATGTTAGTAACTGTACCTCTAACTCAGAAGTAGAGTAGCATATAATGATTTCATCATGTCTGTCTCTCAGTCCATTGATCTTTTGCTTTCCGCTAGATAAACGGAGAAGCAATTGACCTGCAATGACGAAACTTTACACAAATATTGCCCATGACCCAAAGAAATGCCCTATTGTTTCGGGGTCATACATGTCACGGTCAACAGTAAATTTAAACAGTTTCCACTAT
Source organism: Fragum whitleyi (assembly GCA_948146395.1). Lineage (NCBI taxonomy): Eukaryota > Metazoa > Mollusca > Bivalvia > Cardiida > Cardiidae > Fragum > Fragum whitleyi. Next base: position 46,648,627 of record OX411550.1, on the reverse strand, counting down.
GACTGAACAACCAATTGACCCAAATTATTAAAATTTATTGATGACCCGAGAAAGTGCCAAATTTTGGAGTCACAAAGGTCAAAATCACAATTGAACTTCGTCCAAAAATTGTCTTGAGATTCCAACTCATGAAGTAAAAGACTTCCCTGCGAAAATATATTTTCATCATGGACAAATCACTTGTTGAGGTCCACTTTGCGACACTTCTAATTAAAAATGTAATTGATAACTCAAATGGAGCAGAAGTCATTCGAAAAATAATAAAAAAAAAAACTGTTTTGAGTGTATAAGTGTTCCCCTGTGCGTCCATTAGTCGGCTGTATGATCCGTATCTTTCTTCTTTTTTTAGCTCACCTGAACACAACGTGCTCAAGGGGAGCTTTTAGGATCATCCTGACTCCGTCGTCCGTCGTCAACTTTCTTAAGACTTCTTCTTCTCCTAGACCGCTGGGCCAATTTCAATGAAATTTTGCCAGAATGTGACCCTCTTCAAAATTGTCGCTATATTCTAATTGGCCAATAAATATGGGTATGGCAGGGCGGGGCTTATTTTGAGCCCAAAATATTTGAACGGCATCTCCTCTTGAACCACTGAGCAGATTTCCTTTGATGACCCACTTCAAATATTATTGGCAAAATTGCTATTAGCCCATAAATATGGGCGTGGCATGGTATGGCTAATTTTGAGTCTCCTCTGTAATGAATGGGTTGACAGGGTCTATTATGACTGCTAATAATTCGAATTATGTCTTCTCTTCAACAATTAGGCATATTTGAATGAATCTTTGCCAGAAAGTTTCTTGGATAAGATCCATTTGACCAATCGAATTCAGGTGAGCAGTTTAGGGTCATTCTGGCCCTCTTGTTATCATTTTTCTTTCATCAGATTCAGGGCTGTGTAGCGATTCAGAGGTTTAATCGCCTCTCGTTGTTGAAATACATTAATTTATATACGCCCGTCAAAAGACGACACGTATTATGTGATCACCTGTGGTGGGCGGGGGCGTCAGCTTCGTTAGTAGCTTGAGGTCACCGTCTCTCGAACGCATTCCAACTTGTCAGTACTTTCAGTACTTTGATTTGATACTGAAGTAGCTTTTTAAGACTCTGGCCGGTTTGCTCTCCCAAAGGTTAAAAACTTCGGTAAGAAATCTTTTGCTTACCAGGGTATTGTTTCTTGGTACTGCCTGCCACAGCAGCTTAGGGACATGCAATCCTCTATTTCATTTAAAACTGCTGTGAAAAATACCATTTGGACTTATCTTAACTGGTCTCAATCATTTAATTTCTTATATTTTCTAATATTTTCATATCCCCTTTTCTTAAATACTAAGTGATTGTTTTAAGGACATGTCTTGTTTGTCTTAACTGTCAATTAATAACTGTGATAAATATATTTATCTTTATATTGATAACATTTAAATGTGATATGATTGTCTGTGATAGAAAAATATGATTTTTCTTTAATGCGATATATTCTAATAATTGAATTGTAAACATGACTTTCTGTGCCATGCCTCCATTATCTAGGACCACAATGGAAATAAGAGGATCTAGTTTTCTTCTTTTTTGTGTTATCCTTAGTAATGGAGCGCATAACATGGTGCTTTTTTTCAATTTTTTTCCTTGATGCAAAAATTATTTGTTATACTACTTTTACTATGCCATGTTCTGTACTCTTTTACCTAAATAAACTTATCATTATTAAATCCGTTGCTTATGGAACATCCTAGAATTCACTCTACAAAAAGAAAACTTCTGAAAATATCAAGACTACAGTTTTAGTCAGAAGAAAATAATGAAGACGAAGAGCGGCAACTCCAATGCGGAAAGAAAGTCCAATAAAAGTAAACAGCATATAGGCAACAGTTGTTCAAATAAGTAAATTACTTCTAAATGGAAGGGCCAGGAATTTCATTTATATATTATATGACCTACGTCGCGGAAGTGAAATAACTCCGTTAAATATTTTTGATAAAACGCGGGTATTAATACACTTGTGGAAAGACTATGCAAATGAGCTCATGTGGAGGAGTTTATAAAAAGATAATAAAAAAAAGGTTTTGTCATTTAGTTGAAATTTATTTTATCATCTTGGGCATGACATTCGCAAGTGAAAGATAATCGAATACTTCTTTTCTAAAGGATAAGTAAAACTTTCCCCAGTGTTTGAACGAAAAGATGCTTGGAAATAGGTAAACGTGAACAATTTCGAGATATTGATAAGAAAATCTTTTGATAAAAAAAAACGTAATAAATAACCCCAAAATCTTTTCGTGATTCACATAACGCAGGAATATTATTTTTGTTCGAATATGTTAAAAACCATTGACAAATTGCTAACACGCCAATTTCGAACTAGGCTGACTTAAGAATTTTTTTTATTTCTTATGCCTGTCTACTCGTGAAACTTTAGTCAATGACAGTTGAGATATGTTGAATACTTGACAGACTTAAATGTCGTTCAACGATTTCATAGTAAGAACGCCAAGCCCATATGTATGGACTATTCAGTATTTCGAGAGCAATCACTAGGAGGCATTGTGACAAAGTTTCGTTGAAATTGACCCTTTGTTTCGGGATAAGAAGAAATTTTTAGCCTGTTGACAACGGGCGACGCTTGATGATCCTTAAAGCTTCGCCTGAGCACGTTGTAGAAGTAAAAAGAAGCAATGGTGAAGTAGAATTTTGTGTAATTGCCTAAAAAGCATTGTTTCACTGCAAAATGATGAGATACTTAATTAACAATATTTTCACACGATTCCAGTGATCTGAAAAGAAATAAAAAAGAGGGCCATGATGGTCCTAGATTGCTCATCTGAGTCTCTTTAACCCCTTGGACATCAAATTAATTAAACAGGCAGATGTCAACAAGAAGATAATTTCTACATAAGATCAATACCATGAAATGTTTTAAGCAAAAGAGCAAAAGGGATATACATGTGCACAGCCCTTATATGAAGATAGGGGCATGTAATGAAAAACTTGATGAAACTATTAGGAAACGTATCTAGTAGCTAGTTTTAGAGAACAAGTTTTTTTCTTTAAATTTTCTCCTTGGTGTCTATGTCAAATAGGGTTGGGGTCATTCAGAGTCAAAATATGAACCCAGATGCATGATATGAAAAGAAAATGGTAAATGACCACTTGATCATGCTCCATACCAAAATATAAAGGCTCTCTGCCTTATTGTTTCAGAGAAAAATATATTTTAAAGATTTCGTACTTTGTTTCTATGTCAAATTGGCTACGCCCGTGTGGAGCCAAAATTTGACCATAAAGGTTTGATCATTCTTTGAACATCTTTGATGAAGGTCCACTAGATTATTCTACGTACTTAAATTCAGGCGCGTAGCCAGGCGGAAGCCTGGAAGTCCGGGCTTAAATATTATTTTTTCAGGCAAGGTCTTTCCGAGAAAAAAACGAAATAAAAAGGGAAAAAGAGAAAGAAACAAAAGCAAATATTGTTTTTAAAAAGATACAGATTTTATTGTTATAAAGACTAATACCACCTAAATCTGAATAAATATGTTTGTTTCGTTTTAAACAACTATAAACATCGGATTATGTTTTTTTTCGCGGTCTTTTGATTCTACCGTAGATAAAAACAATTGATACATTGGAATCAATTTCCAGTTACCGATCTCACAGAACAACGACAACCGTTCATCTATAACAGAAATATAAACAAAGATTTTTTGCTTATACCAGTAGTACTTTTTGAAGTTACCTAACACCATCTTAATAAATTTTTCAAATATTGCACTTCGCAGCCAAAGAAGAACAAAAACAATGGAAGATTTCTTTGGAAAAGAAGCATATTGTGGTCACATTGACGTCACAATTTTAGAAAAAATATCGTGAAGTATCATTAATTATGATAATTTATCATGCAAAATAGCACAGTGCATAACTTGTCATTCTTATGCACTTAAATATAATTCAAATCGGAAGAGAGAGAGAGAGAGAGAGAGAGTGACGGGGGGACGTTGTCGGTACTTGATAAAACGCCCGAATTTTAAAACTATGGAAGCACATAGATGCCAAAGGCAGACTACGTGGTCATGTAAATAGGGCTGTAGGCGCAGTACTTTTAAATTGATTGTCGACGCGCTTTTTATTTAGGCTCTTAAGAAAATTTTACACATTCATATCGAAAAGTTTCTTAAAGTTTTTACTGAAAATACTGAAATGATCAAAATGCAATGATCTGGGTACTCCCCGCTTTTAAGTGGAAGTTTAAATAAACACTTCAATGCAGTATGCAAATGTTAAAAACGAATTCCTACGCTTTCTTTCTCTTCTATACGATTTTGCTTGTATCTTTGCAATATTCATTATTCAACTTGAGATTGGGCTTTGATCTCTCACTTAAACTTGGTACATCTATAATTATTTATTTGTTATGGTCATCTTTTCAGCACTAAAAAGAGAAAACAAAAATGGCCTTTCGACAGGCAACATTGTTGCGGTACATGAAACCCTCAGAAACACCAATCGAGCTTGTCCCCGAAACAACCCGCGCTGGATTGGACGTAGTGTCTCCGGAGAAGAAAAGTGTTGAACAAAGGCCTCCCTACCCCGATATAGGACAAAAAACGATAGAACTATGCTGTGACAATGTGAAATATACGCTTGTCACAGGGATTTGGGACTCATCAAAATACAAGTTTCCTTCAAGGTTTGATTTCAATTAAACTAAGCTTCATTATAAATGGAACGTCGTTTGAAAAGGGACTGGCTATTTGCCGTACATTACTATTCCCTCTCCAACGTATTTGATGATTTTGAACGCATTCACAGATGTTACAAATTTCAAATGAAAAATTGAGATTTCTCTGTAGGTGAACACTTGACAATTTCACGTCATAGAAGTGGGGTTATCATTGTTTTTAGTTCCACTTGCCTATTTTCATGGCGCTGTGTCTGTCCTTCTATCTTTGCGTCCGATCGGTAACTTCTTTCTTAAAAAATCTTCTCAGAAACTACAGGATGAATTTCAACTAAACTTCAAAGGAATTATCCTTGGGTGACTCGGTTTCAAAGTAGTTAAAGAAATATGATCCAATGAAAAACATGACTTAAATGGGGGTGGCTAATTGCAAATATGGTACAAAGTGACCTTTCTACAAACGTAATCGATGGATATCAACCAAATTTCACACGAATGATCGTTTGATATCCTTTTATCAGACTACACATTTTAAAATATGCTGATCGGACGAAAAACGTATCTTTGACGGACGGACGTCATTTCTCTGTTGTCATTTAGTGGAAACTTTGAAAATCATTTTCTCAGAACCGAAATGATGGATATCAACCAAATTTCAAACAGACAAGGCTACAAGAAATAATGAGATGAAATGAAAATTATGTTCTTTTGTGGAAGTTTTAATAAACCTTTCGACAAAAACCATATATGAGTTAAAATTTTATCTTATAACTATCCAAATATCCGTGTGATAACATTCCGTATGATATTTTTTATGGTATCACATAGTTATTTTTAGAACAATGATATAATGCGGTTACTTTCAAAAACTTGCATTTCAGTTAGAAACACCGACGAAAACAAAACAAATATATGTTATAAGATAAATATAATACGTACTTAGTGTATTGTATGAAAAAATATCAAACTCGGTTGTGAGAATTGATAATTGTCTCGGCAGAGCCTCGACAATGATCAATTCTCCCAACCTCGTTAGTTATTTTTTTTTCATATAATACACTAAGTACGTATTATGTATATATAGATTTTTTTATGAAATATTTTAGTTTTCGCTATGATGTGTTGATGAATAAAGTCTGATGGAGTAGTTATGTGCGAAAGGGAAAATCCGAGCGCGGAGCAGGTATGTCATCCGTCCTCGGATTTTAGCTTTTGCGAAAAAATCCTCCACTTTATTCATCGACACATCATAGCGAAAATGAAATTATATAATAACACGATCACAAATTATCACCCGTTATAAAGAAAAAAAGTCTTTAAAACTCATTTTTTTGTACTTTCAGACTTATACGGGGGAAAATAGAACGCTAAATGTAACATGGCTCATGAACCACCACTGGCTGCGGTATTCTGAACCAAGAGACGCCGTTTATTGTGCCCCATGCGTCCTATTTGGAAGTAGAGAGGGTAAAGAAAAGACCTTCGGACGCAAATCCGGGAATTTGTAAGGGTCAGGGAGGGATGTATGTCTATTTCAAAGTCATATGACGAAACTGTGAGCCGAAATAGACATATTCTAGAGTGCATTATTGATGCTTTAATCGTTTGACAAAATATTGACGTTAGGGGACACATAAAAGGTGAGGGAAACTTTGAGGCTATACTAAATAATAGAGCCAAAACAACAAGTTGTTAGCTGAACATCTTGAACACTGTGACGCAATGGCGAAGTATACTTCGCCAGATATTCAGAATGAGCTTCTTGTTATTATTAGTTCTCAAATACGAGCCCCAAGAGTTCAGAAGTGCAACAGTGGCCCTTGTTTTGTGTTTATTACAGACGAGGCAACTGATTGTTCCACTCGAGACCAAGTTTCCATTTGTGTCAGATATCTAAACGAATCGGGTGACATTCTGGAGCAGTTTTTTAGAATTCGCAGGAGCTAAAAAATACTGGTGAAGCGCTCGCACAGCTTTATCTGGGTACCCTGGAATTGCTTGGAATTAACATTGAAATATGAGGGCCCAAGGAAATGATGTTTTTGCGAATACGTCGGGGAAGCATCGCGGTGTTCAAGGTCGTGTTAGACAAGTCGTTCCACGGGCTACGTTTTTCCACTGTAAGACACACAGTCTCAACTTGGCAATAGTCCATGCACGTAAAGAGCCACTAGTGCGGAACATTATGAACACTATCCAACACATTCCATTTTGTTTTTACGAGTCTGGAAAACGCATGGTTCATTTCCGCGACGAGCTTGCTGATCATGATGAGATGAGAGAAGATATGGGAAGGAGGGCCAAGCTATAGACATTATAAGATACCAGGTGGGTCAGTAGATCAGATTCACTGTTTACGTTTCTCTCAGCTTACCCTGTCGTCATCAGAACGTTAGAAGAGCTGGAAACAGATGGCGATTCGAAAGCACGGGGCTTCATTTGTTCAATTTCGAAGTCTGATTTCCTTATTGCGCTCGTTGTGGTGGAGAATGTATTACAAATTTTACACCCACTTTCAATTATATTGCAAGCTAAAATGTTTGACTTAATTGAAGCGGTAAATGAGGCAAAGGTGGATCAGCTGAATACCAAAAGAAATGATGACTCGGCATGGGATGAACTTTTTGACAAGGCCATAGCGCTAGCATCCCAGGTTGACGAGGTCCCGTTTATCCCAAGAGGAGCCGCAACAACACATGATGAACATGCCGGCAGCAACACCCAAGCAATACTGGAAAAGAGCGCTATTCCTTCCTTTCTTGGACCATATATTGCAGGAACTACAGGATCGCCTAGTTGGTAATGAGGACAGATTTCTAGCAGAGCATCTCATACCAACTAAACTCGACGGACTGACGGACCAGATGCTAAGACAAATCTATGATACCTACTTAATGACATACATGCAGACAACTTCGGGGTCCTTCAAACTGAAGTTGCCGGTTGGAAATCAAGATGGGCTATAGCTGTCAATCCCGAACCTTGCTCTCTAACTGATAATTAAAAAAGCCACAAACCAAACACTTTACCTAAACGTTGTGCGCAGGGTAAAAACATATTTGAGATCAACAATTAAAATTAAAGGTCGTCTTCACTGGCTTTAATGCACGTATACGAACATGTGCAAATAGATTCACAGGAAGTGACCAACATATTCGCGGACAGAAAGTCAAGGCGTCTTGCCTTTTTATTCTAAGTATAGTCTGCATTTTGTTCGACAAAATCTACGCGTAAACTATGACCTTAATTTAACTTTTTAGCTAGAATGTTTTCGGTGTAAACAAAACGCATATATCCTTTGTGACGTCATTGTCGTCGTCAATGTCGTGGAAAAGAAGACTTGGACAATTTTGTTTTTTCATTTTGAAGGCCTAGTAATCATAGGAAGCTTGATAAATATGTTCATTGTATGTAAAAGCTTTGTAGAGGCCCACTAAATGATGCTCAAATATGAAAGCTGTCTGCCCTCTGGTTTCAGAGGATATGAATTTTAAAGATTTACCAATTTTCAACTTTTGGTTACCATCCCAACCAGCTTTAAGGGTGGATTTCATTTATTTTAATAACTGTGATAGAGCTTGACCCAAGAAACATTCTTGTCAAGTTTTGATCAAAATTGGCCCACTGTTTTTGGAGAAGATGTTTAAAGGAATTATGGACGACGGACATTGGACGAAAACAATAGTTCACCCTGAGCACTTTGTGCTGAGGGGAGCTAATATAGAACAAAGACGCTGCTAAAGCGTTTGAATTCCATCGAGATTCTTTTAGATTTTAATTTTTAAGACAGAGATAATTCTTTGACAGTTCATTTCGGGTTGTTTAAAATGAATGGGAAAACGCTTGTTTGATTGAATGGGTTTACCGCCGCTTTCAACTATTTCGCAGTTATATCGCGGCGGCCGGAGCACCTAACAATAGATTCCTGGTATTTCTTTCACCTGTACTACCATTACACCCTTTCTTAGCCTCCGACTGCTATCTCACATAGGTTTACGATTATCTACCCATGGGTGAGAGACAAACGTCGGAAAGGATATTTGCCGCCGACGGGGATCGAACCCACGACTTCCAGACTGGAAGCGCCTTTAACGGTTTAATCGAGATTCGAGCTCCTCCGAATATGGGTCGTTTTTACTTGCATCCAATTCAGCCCATCAAATAAATCGGCCCGATCAACTCGGTCCCAATATATTGTCTATAGTCTCGTAGAATATGTTTCATAAAATATGTAAAAGTTTTTGTAAAAATCATAGAGTTATACACAACTATTCTAATCTATATTGTTTTAAAAATATTTGTTTATGTGTTTATTATTACCATATAATTTTTTTTTTCTAATATACGCCGATTCTTATAATAAAATTGCTGATGCATACACAAATTACCGCACAATTGAACAAATGTTAAATGAGTTTCTATTTATAATAACGACACTTAAAAGATGATTAAAAGGAATAAAATATAAAAGAGAATTAGCATAAGATTTCCTTGAACACTTGACCTTATAAACAGTCGTTTTGTAAAAAATATGCGATTCTCGGATTCAATGATCCCTTCTATATTATGTAGCATGTTGTTTAACCTTCTGTTACTTTTCGTTTTCTCGGTCCTCCAACATTATAGTTGGGTTAAAATAAACCTTTAGGGGATGTAAGATTTTTGCTAGAATTGAATTTCAAAACAGGGGTAATCATCAGGTTCATTTGTATCTATGGCTTGAAAGTGTGCTAAATGATTAAAATTATGAAACTTGTCAACTTTTAGTAAAATACATAAATCGATCTGTATCAAGTGAAATATCGGATGAATAAAAATGATCCAGCAATTCACTTTTTGGTAAAGCGAGTACAGATTCATAAACATTCTGGACATTATTCCAAAAGATCTATCTGTTGATTTTGTTTTACAAAAAAGGTGCCAAAATCTATATATTTAGTTAAAATGCCTATGTAAGCAGTTAAAACAGGGGAAAGTTTTATATTATAAAAAGAAATGCTAAAAGCAGATTTGAAAATGATCATTACCCTGAAATTTAAATACACTGGAGAGCCAACATTGATAAACAGTTTATTCAAAATGCAGAAGGGCATTTTGTTTGTTCTTACTTACGTAAATCGGAACCAGATGACCTAAAAATGCTCACATCAATCTAATTTTCAAAGTCTTTTAGTAATAGTGTAAACGAGGAACTTCCAACTTTCTCAATGCCTCTGTGTGAGGAATCAACTAATTTCTACAATGATATTTCAACAAATAATTTTAAAAGCCCCAAAGACTAGGAAATTGTAAATTTACTAAGTTTAAGATGCTGTGTCATGTCACTTAATTTATACGATAGAAAATTTTTATCTATTGTCTACATGTCAACAAATAGCTATGGAATATGTTTAACAATTATATGAGACAAGAGGGCTTAACTTGCCCTGAACCGCTAACCTGAATTTTATCGGTTCAGTGGATCTCGTCCAAGTAGCTTTCTGGCGAAGTTTCATTCACATTTGCCTAATTGTTGAAGATATGTTATTCATAGAACTCAAAGTGGTAATAGACCCTGCCAACCCATTTATTTATTAGGAGACTCAAAATAAACCCAGCCCTACCATGGACCAATCAAAATCTCGCAAACATTTTTTGAAGAGGGTCATCAAAGGACTATAGGTATGAGTGTCTTTTTCACTGCGTTTATTGGGGTATAAAGTGCAATTGCCTTAGCACATGGCAAATAACGGCCGTACAGTTAAAACAGATGAAAGTTTTATATTTCAAAAAGAAATGCTTAAAGCAGATTTGAAAATGATCATTAGCCTGAAATTTTAATACACGTTATTAAACTACAATTAATCAGTTTTAGTGAACTACGTGATTGTTTAACTTCGTTACTATCGTTAACAGTAAAGTGCACTTTGCACCATATTTCGCATAAAAATCACCCTTGAAACTGTTTTAGCGATCAGTGTAACATACTTGGTGCTCAACTAAACACAAGTTACAATGAGATTATAAGGTTAGAACTTCGAATTTATCAAGAGATGCCACCTTTAATACCAGGTCGAATAAAGCTCGAATATTGGTATGAAGATATGGTATTAAAAACACATGCATACCTTCCATGCTAGCTTGGATTACTCTAATAAACATAAGTTAGACCTGTATAGTGATTCTTTTGTTTAAACATCAATGAAGCATAGTGTCATTTGGTAACGTAGGTCACACGGCTGGTAACGTAGTTCAAAAACACTAAATTTGTTTAATATGGTAGACAATTGTTTTTTATCTTGTTAGTGATAAGAAATTCAGTAGTCTAAATATTGAAGGACTACATACAGAAACTATTAAACCTTACAAAAGCCCGAAATACAAATGATTTTTCATCTTAGCGAGGATAACAAAATAGGTATGTTGAAAAAATGTATATTTTATAACACTATGGGGATTCAATCAAGAATTTATATATACATATATGATTTTTTTTAATTCTATGTCGTTGTAAACTATTCAAATGATATTTTTTACACGAACAGAAACTTTTTTCTCTGTGTATGACAAATTTAGTGGGTCAAAAACTTTATTAAGCATGTTCATTTTGTTTTCAACTTGACGTTCCCTTCCACCTTTCAACTTTGTTTTTTGCAAAATTTCAGTGTAAGAAAACAAAAAAACAAGGGTAAATTTGACTGATTATCTAGCAGTCAAGGAAAAAAGTTGGATTTAAGGCTGATATCCTAATTATTAGAGAAAAACATTTTCATCTGAAAACTGAGTTTAAATAATTTTCATTATTATTTCATCATTCATTATTTTTGGACAAATTCGCCGACATCTTAAAATCTAAGGATATTCACGGCATTCAATTACATCCAGACATTACTGAACTAATCTTACTAATGTTTGCCGATGATATGGCTCTCATGTCCGAAACAGTGCGCGGCCTTCAAATGCAACTCAACATCTTATCAGATTTCTGCATTGACTACAAATTAAGAGTGAATGTAACGAAAACAAAAACAGTTGCTTTTAAAAACGGTGGCAAATTATCTAAAACAGAACGGTTCTTCTATCAAATTAAGGAAATCGAAGTAATACCAAAATTTACTTATGACGGGTTAACCTTTACCCAGAAACTATCATTAAATGCTATGGTACATGATTTATGTGTGAAAGGAAAACGTGCTTTAAATTCAACTATCAGCTCCTTAAATAATTGTGGGTCAACACCAAAACATGTTTTTTTCAAAATTTTCGATGCAAAGATCTGCCAACAATTACTCTACGGATCAGAAATTTGGGGCATGAATATATTCAATGACTGAAAGCGATGCCAGTACTATGCATGTAAAAGATTTATGCGTATAAAACAAAATGCATGTAACTACTTTGTACTTGGTGAATGCGAGCGCTATCCTCTATACATTACCACTTTTAAAAGATGTGTTTCGTATTGGTTAAAAATAATGAAGATGGAAAATTCTAGATATGTTAAAAAATGTTACAATATGATGATTCTCGACGACCAAAATGGATAAAAAAATTGGGTCTCTTCATTACGAAATTATCTTCAAGAAACTGGTTTTGGTTATGTTATGCAAAACCAGAAGGTTGAAAACGAAAACCATTTCATTTTTTTCATTTGTTTTGCGAATTAAACATATATTTCTACAAAAATGGTCAAGCTCTATTCAAAGCAATTCCAAACTTTGTTCTTACTCGCAATACAAATTAAATTTTCACTATGAACCCTATCTAGATATTTTAAATTTGCCTAAATTTAGATCCTATTACGCGAATTTCAGAGCATCATCTCACAATCTAGAAATTGAAACAGGCAGGCATAAGAAATTACCGAAAGAAAAAAGACTTTGTAAATTATGCACAAAAAATGAGATTGAAGGTGAATATCATTTTCTCTTGATATGCGAATTTTATGATGATTTGAGAAAAACTTATATCCCTAAAAATATTACACAAATCCAACTATATTCAAATTCTATATAATCATGTCTAACAAAACAGAACTTATAATCAAATCAATCGCGACATTTTTGGTACACGCATTTAAAAAAACGCAATGATTACTTGAAAGAATAAATGAATACAGATTCTTGTTGCGTAATTCTGTATATCATCATAGTACAATATCAATATTCTGCTTTTTCTTCTTTTCTTCCAAAAATGATATTGACAGTATAACATACAATGTATACCTTACATCAAAATAAAAACAAGAGGTACCTGAGGGCCCTAAATCGCTCACCTGATATTTCAAGTAAATTATCATTAAGACTCCATTTCCTACGATATGGCATGAACCTTCCCATTTTCAACAGAGTTCATTCTTGTGACCTGGCAAACATTTTGATCAAGTTTCATGAAGATTGGACTTTATTTGTGGCGTTTGGAGCTCTTACGAGAAAATTGTCATTAAGGCCCCTTTTCCCGTGATATGGCACGGATCCTTTCCATTTGAGCAATTTTCATAAGGGACCACCCAAAGAATATTTCTGCCAAGTTTGGTTGATTTTAACCCATAAGTTTAGGAGGAGATGTCGTTTAAAGATATTGTTGACAAAATTGTCATTAAGGTGGCTTTTTCTGTGAAATGGCACGGATCCTTCCCATTTTCAATATACTTCATCCTAATAACCAAACAAACATTCTGACCAAGTTTCATGAAGATTGGACTGTATTTGTGGCTTCCAGAGTGAAAACAAGAAATTTGTCATTAAGCCCCTTTTCCCGTGATATGGCACGGATCCTTTCCATTTGAGCAATTTTCATAAGAGACCACCCAAGGAATATTTCTGCCAAGTTTGGTTGATTTTGACCCATAAGTTTAGGAGGAGATGTCGTTTAAAGAAAAAGTTGACGCCGTGACGGACAGACGGACAGACGGACAGATGGACAGACGGACGCCGGACAACGATCGATCAAAATAGCTCCCTTGAGCACCTCGTGCTCAGGAGAGCTAAAAACTAAAGAGATGATCAAGGAATAGTAAATGTAAGGTAGAAAAAATCGAAAGTCAGAATGGAGATTGGGTGTTTTTTTTATTTAATTTCGATTAAACACTCGAGACTTCCATTCTGGAGACAATTATATTTCAGGCTATTATTTGATACACTTATTCAGTAATCTTATTGAAACACTGCAGGTAAAGAAGAAAAATAACGAATATTCAGCGTAAAATTTTCACCACAAATTTATTGTTAAATTCCTTTGTAATTACTCGATGTTACTGTTATTTATGAATTGCTTGTTAAAAGTTCTTTTCTTTGTATGGGCCAGAGGCCTAATGACAAATAAAATAATTGTATTGTATTGTATTGTATTGTATTGTAATTTTTTCAAGAAATTATGTCATAATCTCAGTTAAAGGGAATACATTTACTACAATTGTGTTAACAAAACAGGTTTGAAAAGTGATTTTGAGCTTAAATTACATGACAAAAATAAAATAATAAATAAAGTAATTTGAATCGAAAAAAGTAAATAAAAATTCAATTAAATACACATATTATTGCATAAGCGGTGACCTACGTTACCGGACATTTTTGTAAGAATTTGTGTATTTTGGATCAATACCTTCTTTCAAAATCACCAAATAGCCTATCTTACATGCCAAAAGCCTTGCAAAATGTAATAAAAACAGGAATTTCGAATTCTTGTAAACAATGTGATCTGAACATAATGTTTTGTTTACTGGCTTTTTGACTGCAGAAAAAAATCTGATAAATCTGCATCGACAATACTGTTTTGAACAGCAATTTCTAATATACAGATAGTTAGTATGACAGTTGTTCAGTGTTGTGTCTATAAAGGATAAAAATTACTGAAAATAAATCTAGAGAAAGTGGTTCTAGCTACTTTTCTTTATTGAAAAATAAAATGTATGACTTAGTTTAATCACGTAATTCACTTTTAAGATTAACCCCTGTGTTTCATGCTCGTGTAAAGAAAATTTCTGAAGGTCCAGAATTTTTTTAAAGACAAATTCTACAAATATAAATGAATAAGATTGAATAGAGACCAAAATAATGAAAATCTAAAACAAAAAATCTGTCGGACAAATTTTAATGAAAATTGTGCGTTTTTCTGGTTTTTAGCTCCACTGGCCGAAGGCCAGCGAGCTATTGTCATGGCGGAGTGTCCGTCGTGCGTCCGTGCGTGCGTGCGTCCGTGCGTCCGTGCGTAAACTTTTCCTTTAAACATCTTCTCCTCCCAAACCAATGGTCGGATTTTAACGAAACTTGGTAGAAATGATCCTTGGGTAGCCCCCTTCTTAAATTGTTCAAAGAATTTTGATTGGCCCCCAAATATGGGCGTGGCAGGGCGTGGCATTTTTTCACTTTGAAATCTTTAAAAATCTTCTCCTCCCAAACCATTGGGCCGATTTCAATGAAACTTAGCATGCATGTTCCTTGGGTGACCCTTTACTTAAATTGTTCAAGAAATTTTCATTGGTCCATAAATATGGGCGTGGCAGGGCGGGGCTTATTTTGAGCCCGAAATCTTTGAACGACATCTCCTCCTGAACTACTGGGCGGATTTCAATGAAACTTTATCAGAATGTACCTTGGGTCACCCTTTACTAAAATTGTTCAAGAAATTTTCATTGGCCCATAAATATGGGCGTGGCAGGGTGGGGCTTATTTTGAGCCCAAAATCTTTGAACGACATCTCCTCCTGAACTTCTGGGCCGATTTCAATGAAACTTTATCAGAATGTTCCTTGGGTCACCCTTTACTAAAATTGTTCAAGAAATTTTCATTGGTCCATAAATATGGGTGTGGCAGGGTTGGGCTATTTTGAGCCCGAAATCTTTGAATGACATCTCCTCCTGAACAACTGGGCCGATTTCAATGAAACTTTAACAGAATGTTCCTTGGGTGACCCTTTACTTAAATTGTTCAAGAAATTTTGATTGGACTAAAAATATGGGTGTGGCAGGGCGGGGCCTTTTTTAGCCCAAAATTTTCAAATGACATTTTCTCCTGAACCACTTGGCTATTTTCAATGAAACCCTATCAGAATGTTCCTTGAGTGTCTCTATTCAAAAATTATTTGCTAAATTTTGATAGACCTTTAAATTTGGGCGTGGCAGGGCGGGGCTTATATTGAGGCCAAAATCTTTGAACGATATTTCCTCCGGAACCACTCAGCCAATTTCAATGAAACTTTACCAGAATGTTTCTTGGGTGACTATTTACTTAAATTGTGCAAGAAATTTTGTTTTTTTCCATAAATATGGGCATGTCAGACTGGGCCTTTTTTGAGCCCGAAATCTTTGAACGACATCTTCTGAACCTTATGTTTTAATAAGATTGGTCAAGGGTTGCAGGTTCATTGTGATTGAGTATTTTAGTGCAATATGGACCAGAACCATTTAATCATTACTAGATAGGTCTTAGGTGATTTTGGAGTGTTAATGTATTCATTTAAAGTAAGCTTTATTATCATGAAAGTCTAAAGATTTTAGCCAGTGGAGCGATACAGGCCCTCTTGGGCCTCTTGTTTAGTGTACTGAATTTCCATTCGGAACATCGCTCGGACTTTTCCGTAAACTGAAAAGTACCTCGGACGTAAGTGTAGTAATTTTAGGTCGTTTTTCTAGGTAATTCGGCTCCTGGTGGTACTTAGGTTAATACGCTTGAGGAAAAGCAAATTCATTTAATGCTTTTAGTTCGCCTATGGAGATCATTTGGGTGTATTATAATTTGAAACCAAAACGCAATAAAGCACTGCGTTTTGTTTTCAAACCATAATATGCCCAATTTTTACCTTACGTTGATTTTACTTTTCGCAGCGTCATCCTCAGTTGTGTTTGTGACGGCATATAAACCCACGTGCGAAATGACGCGCTTTCATGGCAGCGCCCGTATTATTCCCGAGGTCTATTCCGTAGAATCGCCGAGGGTTCCCGATTGCTGAATTTCATTCGGAACATCACTAGGCCGTTTCCGTAAACTGCAAAAGACCTCGGATGTATGTAAGGCGGATGGGTATGCAACAAAACCGTGCATTTTGTTAGGCGGAAACAGTGTATGAAGAACTAGCACTGTAGATGTAAATCTATTACAGTAAATAACGGCTGAAAATCTTAATTTTTGAGAATGACGAATCATTCCCAAAAATTAAGATTTTTTCAGTCGCTACTTAAGAATCTAAAGATATTTATAAAAGGATACGATGGTTTCACGTCAGTGACTTAAACGAGTAGCGTTGGCGACGTCGAAGGATTTCACTCACAGTTTTTGAGGGCTAACGCCATTTTAACTGACGCCAACGAGTTTTTCCAAGGGTTTCCCGTATTTCTTAAAAGTAGTCCGTCTATGTACATCCGAGGTTGATCGTGAGATTGGCCGAGTGGTGTTCCGAATGTTGACTGAATTTCCTATAGGTTTGGCCGTACCTGTACGGAAGTCTACAGATCAATATCGACTCCATGAAGAATATACCTTTCTTAATCTACTGAAAACAAAATTACTCACAGATTTAGAGAATAATAAGTGTCTAAAAATATTTTTGATATCTGTTCAAGGTTGGGAGAATTTATTATGATGAGGCTTTGCTGATTCATGATAATTTCTCGCAGCCGAGAGCAGATAACATTGATATTTTAAGACATTTGCATTTTATTCTATTTCATCATGCAATAATTTTTCAGCGCTTAATTATAATCTAGCCATAAAAATCTAAGACATTCAGGTGAAAGTGTATGCAAATCGTTTATACAAATAGACTGCCGCCTGATATTATGTTATGTTTTCAGACAGGTAATATCAGATCAATACAGGCATAAATGCATGTAACAACGAATAACCACAACAGTGCAAAGGAATACACCTTCATCAGTCAAGTCGGATAGAAAACAGAAAACCCTCGCCAACCAAGACGGCAAAGAGTATTTGAGCCAGTGCGTGACATTTCCAACAATTTTACATGAGTTTAATAGACAGACACTTGGTAACCTGGACAGCCACACAATGCAAAAATAAAATTCTCTGACTGCCTGTAGATGGATAATGGCCGTATCGATCACAAGGGTGCGTAGGACAGGCACAGGCTGGCCAAAGTGTTTTCTATGCACATTTGAAATTGATGGAAATGTCACACACTGGCTCAAATACTCTTTGCCGTCTTGGCCAAGTGTAAAGACAATCATTTAAAAACAGTGGACTCTAGAGCGTTAACAAGCACAAGTAAACGACGGACGGACAGACGACCAAAGGGGCGGACGCCGGACGGGCAAACCGGTATCGCAAAAGCTATTCAGACCTCGGTCAGTAGAGCTTAACAAAGTCTACATGACAATCATCTGTTCAGTTTCACGAAAAACTGGAATGAATTAAATCTACATATAGATTTACATTTGACCATGGATATTTATTATAAAGTATTTTTTCTCTGTCATTGATTCCTACTTTGCGCGAGGATGTTTCCGGAATTGTACTGCACAAACAAGGAATTTTTATAATGCCTACGAAAAAAGAACAAAAATCCTGCTTTGCGCAGGACATTTCTTGAGTGACATATCAGTTTTTTATTTATTATTATTATTATTTTTGATTATTATCACTATTATTATTATTTTCCTGACAAAGCTGCTGTTATCTTTTTAGCTTATTAACAACCTTCAGATGTCGCTCTTTTAATTACGCCATCGTGACATCATGTAAAAGAAAGTATTTTTGTTTTTGTTTTTTAAGTAGGACTTTTTCGTTGGTTTGGTTAGAATTACCGAGACTCGCTTACCAAAATTTCCAAACTCGGATAAGATAAGCTTGACTCTAATGAAATCCAATGGCTACGAAAGACCGGTGATGACTTCTTGAATTTACATATAACCTTTCAGACTTCACACATACTATCTTAGAAGTATGAAGTCGGAAGTTTGAAGTATGAAGACTGAAGTCGGAAAGCTGAACTATTGAATGTGAAGTTGGGAGACTGAAGAGTGAGCTTCAAAATTTGAAGTGTGAAGTGTGAACTACGAAATCGGAAGTGTGAAGATGGAAATGAGAACTGTGAATATGGAAGTGTGAACTGTGAAGTTTGAACCATGAAAATGGAGGTAATTATGCGTAAACTTTGATGTGTGAACTTTGAAGGGTGGATTTGGAAATCTGAAGTAAGAAGTCTAAAGACTGAACTTCCAGGTGTGAATTTTGAAGAGTGAAGGTTAAAGTGTGGGCTTTGAAGTATGAACAGTGAAATATGAGATGTATCATTTTGAAAATAAAATCATGCTTCTGACTTCACACTTCAACTTCATACTTCTTACTTTACACCTTCATACTTCATTCTTGGCATTTCAGCCTTCCTATTTTATACTTCAGATTTCCAATTTATTACTTCACGTTTCCGACCTCCAATTTCACATTTTCACAGGGAAATTCACTTCGCCCGTCACACTTCAGACTTTCAACTTCACATATCACACTTCAAAGTTCATTCTTCTATATTCTCATTTCTGACTCCACACTTTCAAATTCACACTTCATAGTTTACAGTTCACACTTCCGACTTGACACTTCATAGTTCAGGCTTCCGACTTCACACTTAAAAGTTCAAACTTCAAAGAAAAAATGTTTGAAGTTTTAAGTGTGAAATTGGATTTAAAGAAGTGTCAACCTCAGTCTACGCTTCACAATTCACATTTCAACGATAAAATGTTTGAAGTGTGAATTGAAGAAGTCACCACAAGTCTTTTGTACATGTCAGTTCCTATGTATCTCATTGTCATTTTTATTCTTTTGTGCGTTTAACGCATTTTGTTCTCCTTCTGTCAAAGAAATACCTCGTTAAAGCTCGTTCAGATGGCATATACTGATGTCATCTAAAGAATTATATATACATGTGTAAGACAAGATAATACTCATACATGATGTTCGTAATAAAAGCGTAACATGCAAGTAAAGCATAGTATGACTTAAAAAGAATGTGCCCAAAGGTCGGTTGTGGGTTAAGTAAATCTTGTATAAAGTTTCCATTTTTGGGACCGCCAAAAAGCGTTCGCTCATGGGAAAGGGCGCGTAAAACAATATTTCACAACAAATAACAGGAATTCTATGATGATAAAACCCTTTGGAATCATCTCATTGAGCCGATTCAAATGGGTTTCTACAACATGAGAATCAGCCCGATTTCGCTTCTTTTAATGGACTTTTTATAACGTTCGCTTAATAGAATCGGTCGTTAAATAGATGTAGCCGGATGAGCAATATCGACTGTAAAAGAAACAATAAAATCTTTGCAGACATTTCGAGGTGCGACCCATCATTGGTGTTTTGAACTAGTTTAAAATCAGTATCTTCTATACATACATGTATAGACTGGCTTTTGTTCTCTCCTTCATTAATGTAGAACTGCGAAGGATATAGAACGGTTCCACTTCGCTTCAACAGTAAAGGAAATTCACTTGTTGACCAAACGAATTCTTCGGCGTTCATTTCAATCTGGTCACAGAAATAAAGGTTTGTGATCTCCAATGGTTCTCCAGGAGGTGAGTAGTAAAATTCTTTGGAATTTACTACAACCGCTTCCCATGTTGGACTTGAAAGGTTTAGAAATATGTCATTGATGCCAGGTCTCATCGCCCATTTCGGCTTCAGCAACGCGTAATTTTTGGATCTTTTAAACAACCCATGCTTGTGAAAGGATTGCTTAAAAGCGTAAGGTTGGCCGAAGTCTATTGTCCAATTTCTTGAAAGAGTTGCAATAATCAATCGTCTTAAATATGCAATGTCTAGGAAATTGGCATTCTTATAACCAATCGATACGTAGAGCTCTGATAAATTTGTGTGTAACGTATCTGTTCTTCGAAAAACTTCGATTAGTTCCCAGTGCCTGGGCCATGGCATTGATCTCTTTAGTAGGATCTCAAGATCGGTGTTTGTTGTATTTTGGATCCGTTGTGCATCGATTATATTTGTAGTCGTTAGGTTTAGGTTGACAGTAAACCTTGTAGTAAATATTTTATTCATCGGGTATCGACATGTTCCATCGTGTTGCCGAACCTGGAGGGCTGGACATAACACCTCACGACATGTTTTTTTAACCTGAAAATAAAAACATCCATTAAGGTATTAGAATATAAACTGCAATATTTTTCTAAGAAAAACCAAAACGCTGAAATATTTAAGGACGCACAAATTGGCAGTTCAGACATTACTAAAATGCTCCTCATATCGTAAATTAATCCGAGTTATTCCCAAATTGACCTTTAAGTTACATTTAATAGTACGTGAAAATGAACTTTGTTCATTCATGCAATAGGGCTCTGTCGATCGAAAGGACATTTAACTTTACTTGAAGCGCGTTCAAAACACAAGCTAATTACCGGCACGTGACAGAGTTCGATGCTTTTCTGCTTTTGTTAAACAAAGTCCCAAAATTCAGCCATACCGCGACGCATGTTGGTGAATTTCTCCGGTTGAATTTTGATGTGAATCGTAGTTAGGTCAACCCTCACCTTTGAAATAGAATTTTATGCTTTTCAAAATATAGATTACGCTAAACTCTAACCGATTTTTGTTGTACATTTATAGCGGTTCCAAAGTGGGATAAAATCTGCCCTGCCCTGCGTTCAGGAAGGAAAAAACGGCGCAAACGTTTTGCAAATAATACTCCATCTCGTACGTGAAAATCGGGGTATAATTTGCAAACATTTTGCACCATTTTGCAATCTTGAACGTAGGGCTGATAAAGTGCAAGCACTTTATCCGGTTATCTGTATATTACCAAACGCGGAATATATACACAACGTTGGTCACCATAGACAAAAGATATTGCAAAGACTACTTAAAATGGATAATCTCACAAGCATCTTGAAAATTCCCTAAATTCTTACGCGCCAAATATATAAAGTTAAGGTAATTTTCGCTTTTAGCGGGGGATAACCTTTAACCAAATCTCTACAGCCATTTATATTAATTGCGAAATCACTTGTGATCAGCACCTCCTGGAAAAGAAGTGTTTCCATTAGATATTTGCAAAATTTAGACTTCTTGCTTTTTCTTGAAAAGATTGTCACAAGTTGTTATAAAGAAACCCTCATTGTTCTAAATGACGTTGACATAACAAATACATAATTAATGTAAATGCCGCAAAGTAATAATTCTACCAGTATCCAAAGTTCCTTTACTGTATACCTCGTGAAATAAACAATGAAATATCACCCCTCGACTTCACTGAAAATACTGATTGTGTACGTTTCTGGTGGCATTCTAGAGTGATTTATTGAATTTGTTAAGAAAAGAGAAATTTTACATGTAGGAAATAATCAAAGGGAAGTGTCTCGACAAAATATCAGCAATGCTCACTGTAAATTCAATTTTGTTTTGCATGTCCAATTTGCTCTTAATATAACAGTACGAGAGAGAAGTGGGGAGATAGCGAGAGGGAGAAGGAGAGGAGAAAGATGGAAAAAGAGAGGGAAAGAGAGTATGTGTGTGAGAGAGAGAAAGAAAGAGAGAGAGAGAAACGTTATTCATTGCGGACATTTAACGAACTGAATGCCCCCTCCCTCCAATTAAAAGACTGGTGTTTCTCTTACTAATGGCGCACATCAATAAGAGACAAAACGTAAAATAACGTCGATCGAGGAGTTTTCACAACATAAATAACTGTAACTACAAGGTTTTTATCTGTTTTGGTAATTCGTAGTGTTTCGCTATGAAAATGATTATCTAAAGCCATTTCATGAAAAAGAATAAAATAAAAGACTATAAGATTTCTGTATAGGGGTAATGTGAACGGGTAATGGATTGTCCTCACGAAGTCGTGGTTTTACAAAATTTCGCGTGCTTCAGGATTGGTTGGTCATTTCATATTTAAAAGGAGCCCTAACACTGTTTTCAATCTGTAAAGGGTCTTTGTAGCACCTTTTTCAAAATGTTCTGTTGTCTGAAGGAGACATGTCTTGAAAAATAGTAAATTGAAACAAAGCGCGCACTCCTTTTTCTCGATGTGATTAAGCTCTATAAAGATCTTACTGGCTTTTATTTTTCTCATTGTATAACACCGGTGAACGTTGTTAAGGAACGTTAACAAAAAGAACGTTCACCAAAAAGCATTAAGAACTTAGAAAACGATAACAGGCATACCATTTGTAGTAATAAAAGTTTGAAATACTTAAAAGTTTATCACCTACTGCACTAGTTAAGTATGTCATTTGAAACGCCTTGTCGCCATTTCTTTCTCTTAAGTTTGATTCGATGAATTTCTGGCTAATTAAAGTTAAGATACTTACGATTTCACCGGCTGTTCTAATTAAGCATGCCATTTGAACAGTCTTGACGCCATTTCTTTCTTCTAAGTTTGATTCGATGAATTTCTGGTCAATTAAAGAAGCAAATGACTGTCCAACTCCCTTCATATTATCATCAGTATTTATAACATCTTCGTCACAGATCAAGGAATCGCTTTCTCTAGAGACGCGACCACTACAAATGGCACAAAATAGGTTTTTGTACACACTGTATGCCGAGTATATATACGGAGACATAATGCCTTCTTTACATGCTTGAACCACCTGTTCACGTGTCATATTGACCGAATGTGGAATGTAAAATGTGTCTCGCATGCTGGCACTGCAATCATCTTGAATATAGTGGCATACGTGTTCATATTTCCAACTTTCCTCGTTTGGTGGGTAGAATGCCATAATCATATCCGATGAATTGAAGTCGCGGTAGAATTTTCTAAAAATTCCGATTCTTTGATAGTCTTTTCCCCAATAAAACGCATATACATTCCATTTAATCGTGTTGATTGCCCCGTGACACAGTGCACATTGTTCATTCTTGAAGTTTGCCCTCTTGTCGAATGAGTATACAGGGTAAAAGTTTCCCCATGGAGCTGCTTCAACCTCTGATTGACATGACGGTTTAATTTTCTTCATCGATCTTTCATAAATAACACACCCGTCTTTTGGTTCTTTTATGATAAAACGATATCTTACGTGCACACGATCATCTTCCACAGGGTTCAAACATTTTGTCAATCCGGTATACTGCTTTTCCACGCGTTCATTTTCAAGACAACCATCTCCACATAAACAGCCTAGAAAAGAAAATTTATAATTCTACAGTTCTAAAGAAGGCAACTTCAAAATAAATGTAAATAAGTTATAATTCTTTTATGCTTTTTGGTGGATTTTATAACGGTAGATTATCATTTGATAAACTCATCGCATAACCAGGGCATGTATCGATCCAATGGCACTTTCCACTCAAAAAGTAAAAGTAAGATTAAATTGCTTTAGAACGTTAGAAACTGTGATCTAGTTAATTTGTAAGGAGATTAACCTTCAGGTCTTCGTGAATGTTAAAACCGGTCATAAAATCAAGAAAATTTCGAAACTATAACCTAATGATAGTCATAGGCTCTGTAAATGTTTATTGCTACGATTTGCAATAAACAAGAATTTTACACCATAGAAGCACTTTTTTAGCCTGGCTTGAATATAGTGATGGTCGACAACTTTAATGTCGGAACCTCACAATACATTCTACATGTATCACTGCAAGTGAAAAGAAACCCAACATGTATTTGAGCGCGAAAAAAACCGCCGAGAGCGAGTTCGACCTACGCTAATATTCTTCCTACAATCATTTGAATCTAGAAGTTGGGGATTGGTTAATTCATTTATTGTCTCACTAGTAAAGACGAAATGAAGATATGTAAATGCCACAATTACCGCAAATTCAGGGACACTCATGATAACAGAGACTGGTTAAATGAAAAAAAATATTAATCATTACTAAAAATTTACGGTACAGTCTTTGTAAATGCGCATTGAGTGATACTTCATGATTTTTAGATAATGTCCATGTTCTTATTTTTAACAGGAATATCACATGTGTCTCTCAAAGTTGACAAATCAGACATGAGAATTTTCTAGATTCGGGGCCTTTTCTACTAAACATCTTACGAAAAAAATTAGTCTTAAGTCGAAATCACAAATCGTACCTGGTGTTTTCATTCATTGATGGATTCTGCCTTGCAATATCTCATTGAAATCGTCTTTAAAAGACGATTCCAATTAGATGTTGCATGGCAGTATTCCGTATTTAGTACAACTCTAGAAGCAATTTTAATTTTTACTTACGCAAAAATTGATCGTAAGATGTTTACTAAAACGGGCCCCTGATTCTGAATAGTACATCTGCTTAACATGATGAGGCAAAGATGAAAGTTATCTTGTTACGAAGAAAATATCATGATTCTTGGAAGCCTAGGTATACCTTTTCACAAACTGTTATTGGCCTTCCCCATTAGAATCTCTGCAAACTTACTTAAACTTACTTAATTACTTTTTACACAGTTCGCTTTGGCGATCGCATCGGCTCCTTAATTGGAAAGGTCCCCCCCACACACACACACACACAAAAAAAAAGACGAAAGAGGCTTAAACTGTGGCACTCGATTTTTCGAGCCATTTCTTGAAGTACAACCTATGATTTCATATTTTTGGACAAAACTATGGATTATATCGTTACATAAAGATTCCAGAAAATAATTTGTTTCGTTATAAACTTGAATTTTACATGACTTACCTTTAGTAATGGATATGAAAATTGGCTGTATTGTCAATTTAGTTTATAACTTGACTTTATAATTAAAATGTTTAATTATTTATCGTAAATTACTAATCACTGTATATGATTCTGAGTGGAAATAAGTCCCAAGCCTAATTTTACTTCACAACAAAATTTTTGTGACCCGTCCCGCGAAAAGGGACCATCTTGGTAGCACGTAAAGTGTCAAACCGAGTCAGACTGCGCTGTTTGCGCTGACTAACCAGGGTCGAAACTTTTCGCAACGGACTTATTGAATCTAGAATGTTCAATCTACCTTCCAGTGAAAGAATTTTTGAAATGAGACCTCTGGTTGACCAATGCTAGACCCAATCTCTTTTTTAAATATTCATTTTACAAAGTTCCATGATGGTCCCTTTTTGCATGACGGGTCACATGTATGAATACTCAGAAAATCCGATTCATTTCCGATGACGTGACTTCAAATTCATTCTAGAACTTAGATGAGGAAGAAAACGATTACTGATGCAATTTCATTTGTGAACACTCTTGAAAGATTCAGGAAATACATTAATAAATGCAGGTGGAACTTTGTTAACAATGAGTTGTACATTACCGCTCCATTCCAAAACTACACCATCATAGGCGCAAACGGCCACTATATGTACATAGCCAGATGATAAAGACCAGCGGATGGTAATTTCAAGAAAATCTATACACAAAATATTAAGGATTCATTTCTGACGGGAATTTTACATGAAATCCCCCCCTTTCCATGAAACAGAATTATATTGCCAAAGAGCTACAATGTGTGCATGGTCAAATTATTGGGAACATTTACTTAAGAATTTCAAGAAAATCCATTAAGAAATGTACGAGTTGTATTAACAAGAAATTATGCCCACTGAAGGCCCCCTTTTTCATGGTGCAGAATTATAATGCCAAATACAAAGAATTCTGAGAGAAGTCCATCTTCCTGATGAATAAAATTTATTTTCAATAATTACTTTCAGAGAACTAAACTATTTTATATTTCACTGAATGGGACCAGAGACATGGTGATAGCACAATCAGAATTCAACAAAGAAATCTGAAAGAGAATGCCCCAGTGATCCCAATGTAAAGTTTGCTTGAATTCTGAACAGAAGTCTCAGAGAAGACTATTCTTTCATATTTCATCTTATTTGAATATTTATCGATCTCTCAAAAGCTCGTAGATTCCATTTTGTTAGCCCAATCTAAATGGAACGAAGAAATCTGAAAGAGAATGCCCTAAGCATCATTCTTGTTGAGTTTGGTTGAATATTGAATGGTAGTGTCATAGAAGAATATGTTTTTATATTTCAATATATGGGACCATTTTTCAGTGACGCGAAAGCCGGTACAGCCCGTTTGCAGGTGATTGCCACGCAACGTTTCAGAGGCGAAGAGAGTATTGGTTGATTTTAAGGAGGCGTGAAACTAAAAAACTTATCACACTCAACGTTGCGTGGCAATCACGTGCAAACTGAAGCGATTTAAGAATTTCTTTCCTAAAAATTTTACATTTTGTCTATTCAACAATCGTAAGTTTTTTCGATTATGATCGATCGATTTATAATTTGTAAGCAACAAACTATATTATCACTCTTTGGCCCGCCATACGTAAAGTATTGCTATGCATGTATGAATTTAATATGTATAATAGTTTTTTTCCGTGTCTATTTTTAGAATTAGTCTGGGAAATTTCCGATCCCTTGACTGTTAGGTAAACATGTATGTAGAATATTTTAGATCTTTCTAGAAAGGACTTTTAGAAAGTGATTCAAACTTTAGTATTTTCTAGTGTTCTATGCTATTCTAGATTGTTCTATGGTATTAAATAAAGGGATTCCCTGGTTCACTTGGTTTAGACTAATGGTTTCCTTTAGTAGTACTGTGTTAAACTAAAAGGGGATTTCTCGTTATCTTAAAAGTGTGTTTAAAGGTGTGTTCAATTTTAAATTCGGATATTATTGGACTTTTATTTGTGGACCAGGAACTTAATTCAATTATATTCACTCAATATATATCAAATGTGTGAGCAACAAACTATATTTTCACTCTTTGCCCCACCAGACGTAAAGTATAGCTTTTGTTTTCACTCAATGAAATTTAAATCGATTTAGCTCTAAACAAACATTTATCCTCTATAACAAAATTTTATTATTCTATAAATCGTTTATTTTCGAGTATGGTCGATTGATATTTAATTTGTAAGCAACCAACTATATTTTCACTCTTTGCCCCGCCACACGTAAAGTATAGCATTTGTTTTCACTCAATGAAATTTAAATCGATCTAGCCTTAAACAAACGTTTATCCTCTATAACAAAATTGTGTTATTCTATAAATCGTTTATTTTCGAGCATGATCGGTTGGTATTTGATCTGTAAGCAACAAGCTATATTTTCACTCTTTGCCTCTCCACACGTAAAGTATAGCTTTTGTTTTCACTCAAATCGATTTAGCTCTAAACAAACATTTATCCTCTATAACAAAATTTTATTATTCTATAAATCGTTTATTTTCGAGTATGATCGATTGATATTTAATTTGTAAGCAACAAACTATATTTTCACTCTTTGCCCCGCCACACGTAAAATTTAGCTTTTGTTTTCACTCAATGAAATTTAAATCGATCTTACACTAAACAAACGTTTATCCTCTTTGAATTGAACAAAATTTGGAATCGGCACTTTAGAAAAAGTTAAACCTGTCTTACAGACTATCTGACTTAAGCATTCAGACTTGTAAACGAACAACACATTTTAGTTCCCAAACTTTACACACATGACTGGAGCCAGCTGTCGGAAAGGATGTGTGCCGTCATCGGAGATCTATCCCAGGAGCCCATATTTAACATTAAATCATATTTAACATTAAAATCCACATTATGTTCCTTCGGTTCCAAAAATTCTATAGGTCGAAAACTATATACTTTTGCTAGCTTAAATTTATTTTATATCCATGTATTTTATTCAAGTTCCTCAGCATTTCAAGACAGACAAAGAATACTGCTTGTTTGAATAACTATGATAAAAAAGAAAACTTCTCTAATTATTGTAGTAAATGCAATCACATCAAAAAAGAAGTAAAAGCATTGAGCCCCTACTGATAAATTTGAATTTTGTTTCAAACGAATTGCCATCTTTTGGGACATTTCACCTAGCCATGCTTTCATTTTTCCCTAAATTATCAGTAGAAACAGACCATCAGGCTTCAAATCTGTGCACACTGATCTTATGCTTTACCACATTCATTTTCCATGTACAACATGAAAAAAAATAAATGATGAAGACTATACATTTTTGTCTTCGAAAAGCAACATTTATATAAGGAGCTGCAAGTCTGTAAAAAGAATATGCACTTAACGTAGTAGACCCGCAATATTTCCACAATGTATCGGAAGAAATGATCTTTAACAGTGTTAACCGAGGTTTCCTAATGATTTCATTAGGAAACCTCAGTCAACTTGTAAAAGATAATAAGTTCCGAAATGCTGCTGATCGATTATGGGTCTACTACATTACGTGATTTTTTATTTATGATTTTAGAAAGTTCCAAGTTCACATGAAGTTACTTTCATTCAATTGCAAAACTATGGAATAATCGTAGGCAAGATAAAACCGTCCATATCATTTAGCATCGGAAACGATTTAATCTAACAATAATGATGTTAAGCTACACTGAAACATTTTTATATTAATTTAGATATACATGTAAATTTACCGTGTTCGTCCATTGATTTCATAAACCGCTGGACAACTTAGCGAATAAGTGTTTTATCTTATGAATATACAAATATCCGTGTGATAACATCTCATATGATATTTTTTATGATAGCACATGGACATTTTTTTGAACAATTACATTTATTACGATTATTTTTAGAAACTTGCATTTCTGTTAGAAACATCGACGAAAACAAGGCAGTTAGAGGTTATAAGATAAATATAATACGTACTGTATACGTATTGTATGAAAAAATATCTAACTCGGTTGTGGGAATTGATAATTATCCCCCGCCGTTTTCGGCGAAGGGGATATAGTAATGCTCTCCGTCCGTCCTTCCGTCATTCCGTCCTTCCGTCATTCCGTCACTAATCTTGTCCGGAGCATATCTCCTAAAGTATTATAGCTATCAACTTGAAACTTTATGGGTGGATAGATCTCATGCAGGAGAAGTGCAGTGCATAAGAACTACAACTCTTGCTTGCATAATTTTGGAGTTATTGCCCTTTGTTATTTTTAAGACTTAGATTTTGTCCGGAGCATATCTCCTAAAGTATAATAGCTATCAACTTGAAACTTTATGGGTGGATAGATCTCATGGAGGAGAAGTGCAGTGCACAAGAACTACAACTCTTGCTTGCATAATTTTGGAGTTACTGCCCTTTGTTTTTTTTTAGACTAAGATTTTGTCCGGAGCATATCTCCTAAAGTATTATAGCTATCAACTTGAAACTTTATGGGTGGATAGATCTCATGGAGGAGAAGTGCAGTGCACAAGAACTACAACTCTTGCTTGCATAATTTTGGAGTTATTGCCCTTTGTTATTTTTAAGACTTAGATTTTGTCCGGAGCATATCTCCTAAAGTATAATAGCTATCAACTTGAAACTTTATGGGTGGATAGATCTCATGGAGGAGAAGTGCAGTGCACAAGAACTACAACTCTTGCTTGCATAATTTTGGAGTTACTGCCCTTTGTTATTTTTAAGACTTAGATTTTTCCCGGAGCATATCTCCTAAAGTTTAATAGCTATCAACTTGAAACTTTATGGGTGGATAGATCTCATGGAGGAGAAGTGCAGTGCACAAGAACTACAACTCTTGCTTGCATAATTTTGGAGTGACTGCCCTTTGTTATTTTTAAGACTTAGATTTTGTCCGGAGCATATCTCCTAAAGTATAATAGCTATCAACTTGAAACTTTATGGGTGGATAGATCTCATGGAGGAGAAGTGCAGTGCACAAGAACTACAACTCTTGCTTGCATAATTTTGGAGTTACTGCCCTTTGTTATTTTAAAGACTTAGATTTTGTAGGGGCTAAATTTCTTTAAGTAGAACCCTTAATCTATTAGGCTTCAGTTTACTATCAAGCTTTCTCGGCGGGGGATGGCCATGTCCGACATGGCTCTTGTTGATATTGAGGCAGAGCCTCGACAATTCAAATCACCAAAACTCGTAAGATATTTTTTTCATACGAAACACTTAGTTCGTATGATATATTTATATAAACTGAGGGCTCAGTGCAAGACTTACTAAGTGTATTTACAATGCATATACACTTTAAACAATATTGCGCTAAACCCTCGATATTTACCTTGATTTTAGATTAATGATAATATAAATTTCGATATGTTCGATTTCTTTCTTTCTCCGAAGGATAATAACAGAATGTGTTTTACCTTTGCAGCAAATATTTTTCCTGCGGCTTTTTTCTCCATCTAAATTGTTCCCTGATCCACTACAGTCCTGTTTAACTCCACACAACTCGTATGTGAATGGCACAACTGATGTCCATTGAAAGTTATCAGAATATCCATTCCGAAGTAGTATGATCAGGAAAATTGAAGCCCACATAATTATCTGCAGCCAAACATTCATAACTTAACATTCGTCAGCAATCTAAGTAATTATCTAATTTGTTTAATAAAATACATACGTAGCTTTGTTGAAGTTATGCGAAGTTTTTGTTGCTTTTGCGTTTATTGTTGTTGTTGTTGTTTCTCGGTTTTGTTAGAGTCTGTTTTAATCACAGGGATCCGAATTTACCCCCCCCCCCCCTACCACCATATAGACCAATAATAAAAACCGTGTACATTATTGGTCTATATGGTTGAAGGGAGTAAATTTGGATATCAATGGTTTTAATAATCATTTTTACTGGAATTTACTTACAATTCTAAATGTCCTCATATCACGTCGCCACTTACGAGGGTAATGGTTGGTTAGAATATTCTAGTCTTTGAATCTAAACTTATCAGGCTTAATTAGACGCGGTCTAAGAAATACCTAGTCCTAATTTGTACTAATGATATCTATTTCATATCATCCGAGTGGCTATCGTCTTTGTTATGTAGTAATTACACTAATCTTACAGATGTGATTAATTTGGATCATATATATATAACTCTAAGGGAAATAAATTCCTATTAGTTGCCAAAAACCTAAAAGTATAAGTAGATTTCGCTTTTTTGACTCTCCGATTGTATACAAAGAGGAGAAGGACTTACTACTTTGTCAGCTCACCAGAGCATGTCGTGCTCAAGGTGAGCATTAGTGACTATTGAATGTCTGTTGCCCATCGCACATCGCTCGACGTCAAATGTTTAAATGTATACATGTACACTCAATGTGACAAATGATTGTCCCAATCAGCGTAAAAACTTGCTTAACCCTTTCCTGTTTTACAAAATTTTGGACCTGTCCAAATTCAAAGGTTTTGCAGACGAAAATTTAAAGTGAATTTAATTTGAAAAATAACCATTCAGTAGGGTAGAAAATAGTGTGGAAAAAGAAGAAATTGCTTGTCAGAAGCAATTTCTTTTCTTTTTTTTTTTTTTTTTTTTTTTTTTTTTTCACAATGTTTTCTCAATCATAAAATCACAGGCACGTAAAAAGCAGGGATTAAACAGCAAAGGGTTAAACTCATTTCCGAAATGCAATATCAAATTGTACGCAAATTTGCGAACGAAACCTATTAGCCTACATCACCTAAGGACGAGTCAAAATATCGTTGAACATTCCCCAAAATATATAAAAAATACTCACCAGAAAAATGTTCAAAAAATAACGCATTCATACTTGATTTTAAAATTCGAATAGTTTGACTTTTGCAACAATATTGATGTAAATTCAGAAAATAGCCCATCGAGTTAAAACACGCAGAGTTTGCGCTATCACTGATGACACTTTACAAAATCTTCGACATTGATAGCTTGTTATTGATTTTTTCGACGGAACTAAAAAAAAAATAAACCAATTTTCGCATCAAATTTTTCTCTTCGTGGTTATTTTTGTAACATCAGTGTTATGTTGAATAGGTATAAGTTATTTGCTTGTAAACGTCCAAAAATAATGTAAAAACTATGTGTGCCGCCTTATACTTTCCTTTGGTCGAGGTCATTTTGTTTTAATTAACTGGCCGTAAACGTCATAAAGATTTTGTACCTGGGCGAAACAATAAAATATTTCAGGTTTCATCAGTGATATTTGTTTTAATCTAGTTGGCAAATGAAGATCGCGCGAATGATGATTTAAAAGTAAAAAGATGTACAACGATTTAAGTGAAAACATATTCTTATCTTTACCGTTCTTTGTCAAGTCCACGTATCATATTGATTTAATACAAAAAAAAATTTCTCTATATGTTAGAGAAATATTAATAAGATATTTTTAAATACCGTTCATATGCAAAGCAAAAATACAAAAGTCTCCGAACAATTTTCACTGTCATATTTTGACGCAGAAATAAAGAAATGCTAGGCCTATTCTCTTTTCAAGTTCTTTATATCCTTTACTTTTTGCATTTGATTGAATTTGCTTTGTAAAAATATATTTTCTTTCCTGTGTACGATGAAATGGGTTTCGAGTCTCTGTTAACGGTTATGATTTTATGATCCCTTTAAGTTATGATCTGAAGTTATTTTGGCTTGACCCAGTTTGATGGCAGATTGCTTGAGGTAAGGGGTCAAGAACCTAATCTAATTAAATGCCAAAAATCATAAAGTAACTTTTTCGCTGGGGACCTCATTATTTCATACAAAATAAAATATCATTCATTATACGGCACTCATAAAAAAAGTTAATTGGCGTGTAGGCCTACTCAAAAAGAAACCTAAATAGTAGATTTGTATTTGCGACCAGTCACGCAAAAAGAGACCATCTGGGGAGTATATGAAATAAAAAGAATGAAATAAAATGAAGAAATAATATCATAGATCCTTCAGGGGTATCATAAAGATTCAACATTGATTAGAATGGCCATCTTAAAGTCAAATAAACTGCCAAGCGAAAAAGGATGCGATCGTGGTAAGACTGGTGCAGTTTAGACGAGTCTGACGTGCCCTGCGTTCAGGATCATCTAATGGTACAAACAGTTTTCCAATTGAACCCCGCTTTGCTCGTGCACTCGCCGCTATCGTAGCACATGCCCATATGAGCTACGCCCCAAGAAGACGATTAGTTGTTACGGGGGATAGTGCAAATATACATGACGAAACTACTGCTAAGATCCGCCATGGTTCTTTTACGTGCTCGGTGTAAAGTCCTTTCCACTTTAAAGTTTAAAAATCGTACCCGTCACGCAAGAATGGGCCATCTTGGAATCGCAAAAACAGTGTCGATCCTAGTCAAACTGCTCGTTTGGTGCAGTTTGACGAGGATCGAATCGTTAAAATGCATTATATAAGCCTGATTTTCTGAATCTAGAATGGTCATTATACCTTCGCGTGGAAGAATTTTTGAAATGCGTTCTCCATGGAAATCAACTGAAAGCAAAATTAATTTTATTAAAAACAAGAAATAAAGAAAGGAAAATACGGAGTTCCCAGATGGTCTTATTTCCCATGATAAATCGGAAATAATCACATCTTTGAATCAGTTCTTATTAATTCAGATCATAATTAATACCCAATAGAATACTAGAAATAGATATAACAAGAAAGAAGATAGATAACAAAGTTTTTTGTGGTACCCGTCTTGATATATCGTAACTTCTAACTGACAAACTGAATCATTGTCGATGTAATTATTGTGATGCTGACGCCTTCAAAATACGAGAACACGATCTGGTAATAATTACGAATTAGACTGATTTATCAAACGAAAATCGAAGAAAAGGAAACTTAATTATCTTTAATGACATTGACAGCCACAACTGGGTGTTGAATTCAAGGATACGTCTCTGAAATGTGTGAGATGGTGATAGGCATCGGAATACTCTTTATGTTTCGACTTGCTTGTTGATTTTTCTTCGAATGGGGTATTTTGACAATTTTGAATGGACATCGGCTATGTTATAAAATCTACGAGGTGTGTTGGATTGAAAAGGATTGATGTGGACCAGAGACCATTTTGGATAGTTCAAAATACCATACGAAAAGTATTTATTGTACTGATAATGTTGTTGAACAACTGTCGCACACAAACACATCGACCCGTTGACGACGCCCTATTGATTCAACAGTGTTTCTGAGATCAACGACACACGTTCGCGAAATTTACAGCCAAGTTAAAATCTACCGACAATAGTTGGGGACCTCTTTGGAATTTGTGGAACTCATTTATGTATGGACGGACGGCTTATCGCTGGTAATCCACTGACATCAGGACGATCATCTGCTACTCTTCAGTTGACTTATTACTGATCGTTTGGTTGTTCTGACCTTTTTGATTTCTGTTGGAAATCGGCACCGCCGTCATAGCGCAGTTGGTAGCGCGTCGGACTGTCAATCTACAGGTCCCGGGTTCGATCTCCGACGGCGGCACTCATTCTTTCTGACTATTTGTCTCTTACCAATGGGTTGATAATCGTAGACCTATTTGAGATAGCAACTGGAGGCTAGGAAAGATTGTGATGGTTGTACTGGTGAGAGAAATACCAGGAATCCATTGTTAGATGCTCCAGCCGCCGCGATAAAACAGAAAAAAATGTTGAAACCGGCGTTAAACTCCATTCAATCAATCAATGGATAGTAATCGGCGACTAGTTCCCGAGGTCTCGTCTGCGTTTAGGCGCCTTGTCGACGACGTTTCTTCGGCCAATCGAAAGTTCGCACCGCTTAATCGACAAAACATTAAGGTAGTGGACCTGTAATTGATACGCAACACTTTAGCACTCATGAACTTGCACAATGTTATCCGAGGTTTCCTAATGAAACCTCGGTTAACAGTTTTAAAGTTCATAACTTCCGAAACGTTGCGGAACTATTACGGGTCGACTACCTTAAATAATATATCGTCACATTTTATACGACAGCAAAATAAATGACTTTTCCTGCCATCGCCGACGTCGGTCCGACGCCTTTTTTCCCGACCGACGTATAAAAAGAATCAACGACGTGTCCGCATCACCGAAATTCATTTTGTATATATAATAAATAATATATGTATATAATACGTATCTAGTGTTTTGTATGATAAAAAATATCTAACGAGGTTAGGAGAATTGATCATTGTCGAGGCTCTGCCGAGACAATTATCGATTCCCACAACCGAGTTAGATATTTTTTCATACAATACACGTATACGTATTATATTTATCTTATAACCTCTATTTGCCTTGTTTTTGTAGATGTTTTCGACAGAAATGCAAAGTTTAAAAAAATAACCGCACTATATCATTGTTCTAAAAATAACTATGTGATATCATAAAAAAATATCATACGGGATGTTATCACACGAATTATTGTATAGTTATAAGATAAAAATAAACTATTTTACACTTTATTAAAGTTATTACTGGCAAATGTAAAAGCATGAAAGTCAGGCTCCAGATAATCTTGTGGACGTCTGTTTTCCTTCTGATTCTATTTCGAAATGGACATTCTATCAACTTTGATTGGTCATCAGTTGTGCCGTATTTGTACGAAATGTGTGGAGTTGAACAAGACTGTAGAGGAATAGAAGCAAATTTAGATGGGGCAAAAAGCCACACAAAGAATATTTGTTGTAAAGGTAAGACCCTTTTATAATCTTTCGATTATGTCAAGAACCAGTGTTCGTTCAACAAAAGTTGATATAACAAACTTGTACATTTTGGATATATAAACTAAACGAAATTTAAACGCACATCAGAAAATGTGTCCATTCTGTTCTGTATAATTAGTTTTCTATTGCCTCCTTTTTATTGTCCTTTAATATTTAAGGTTCATGTTCATAAAGAGTTTTTGATTTTAATGCCGCTTCTATTTACAAAAAAAGAAAGTTTGCCAAGCTAAACAATATATCAAAATGAAGTTGTAGATAAGTACAAGTAGTTGCACAATATTAGAGGCCTCATCACATAACAGAAAAGCCAAACCATTATGGAATGGGGTATTTTTTAAAACCCGACAACGTAATAATGGCTGGATAAACTTTGCCTACATTTGTACAGAATGTAGACTAATTTAAATACTATGTATTGCTACAACCTTAGATATAAAACTCAGTCTCAAAAGTCTCTTTTGAAACAATCATTATCTATTCATTTTATCAACATATATGTCAAACAGGTTTGGTCTGTTTTTTAAAATTAATATTAGGTATGTAGCAATATCACAACATAATATTGTAAAATATTTCTGAGATTTATTTCAAATGACAGATCAAGTCAATGATCTTAAGAAATGTATATTTATTATATTGTGAAATAGAAATTTATATATTGCTATATCACCTTACAGGTAATAAATGTCCATTTATGTTGTGATAGCACACCATACCTTAACAAAGATCTACACGTTTACAAAAATAGAATAACATATATGACAAATGCGTTTATAAAATAAGTCGAAATAAATTGCTTGCATAACTAACTACATGTACGCTTTTTGTTCCGAGTTTTATAGCAACGGTTGTAGAAGCTTTGGTTTTACTTTTGTCTGTATTTTGTTAACATATGAGCCCATTTTATCCAACCGCCATGCAGTTGCTAGTTCTGTCTTATGTTGCTTAACTGCTTGTGCTCATAAAAAGCCTCATTTTGATGATAAACCTGCACTTACTGCCTTTTTCTTGACAAATGAAGAGCCTTTTAAATTGGGTCTCAAACACATTACATGAACCTTGAAGGAGCATTACATATCTAAACATAAGCGTCACTGAAAAGTTGGAACCCCTATGAATACGGTAAATTGAATGAGGAGTCATTGAATATCGAATTTTGTTAAACGAGTCATCTATTAAATAAAAACGAGACTTTGACGACTTTTTATTTGTTTCAGATGACGAATTCAATAAATTAGTTTTTAATGAGCACAAGTTTGATATTCTATTAATGGCTCTTTTTTTTAGATAAATCAAGGAAATTCAAAAAAATGTGGATTGAAGTTAATCCGCGAAACATATAACGCCGTTTTCAAATTTACATCATTAAATGCATAATGATCCCATTTTTGCAACAAAAAATAATGTTGTTTTAAGTTCTTAGCTTATTTTGCAAAGATAGTGTTACCACACCCGCGTCAATATTAAAAAATAAAATAAAATAATAATATAAAATATTAATAAAAATATTTTTCACTCCTGCCACGTAGGTCATATCATAAAATAACTTTTGGTCTGTATAGTTATATGGTTTCGGTCTTGACTTTTATCATAAGCACAGCAACTACTTTTACAAGGCGCAAGACTCCCTATTTTATTCGAGCCGTATATATGAATTTCAAAATTCTTGGATACTGTAATACACATTTTCCGTGACTTACGCAGGACGAAGAAAATTATAATTACGCTTAAGGTGAAAAAACTCTGGAAGACCTGGTGTAGTCATCTTTATTTAACTCCGACTTTCCTTCGGGCTTAAATCATTTAAGAGATGAAGTTCTTTGTTGACTTTATGGAGGTACAAAACTAAAAACCTAACCACACTGTATGAATACGCGATATGTAACTTATAATTTAATATCATAAAGAAAAAAATGTATGATAAATTAATAATGAAAGAACTTTATTACGGAACTACTTTTTGCGGAAGCTTACAAAATAGCTGCGTAATCAAAATTGTATTCGTTGAGAAATAAAACCAATTTTTGGCAAATCAGAAAACACGGACATCTAATTGAGTAGATACGCACTCTAAACAAAACCGCGTACCATAGAGAACTTCAATAAATAAGAGCTTGACTTGCAATAATAAAAGCAAGGTTTCTAAGAGAATGAAACAAAGCATTAGACTTGAAGTATTCAGACACCAAAGCGTAAGTAACATGCAGAATTTATAGTGACTTCTCAGTGTGTGTGTGTGTGTGTGTGTGTGTGTGTGTGTGTGTGTGTGTGTTTTTCTCTGCATTATGAGAATCAAACCATGGATTTAGGGTAAACCAAGATTTTTTTTAACCAAAACAAAAAGTCACATCTAACCTTTCAAGTTATGTTGAGTGTAGGAGACTTGTACTATCGAGTTTTATAAACCTTTGGTCAAGACGGAAATTTGTGGAGTATGATAAAAATCAATCTACGGGTATAAAAGATACTTTAACGGTCAATTTGACAAATTGTACGATTTTCACATTTCAATCGAAACGAAGATACAAGTACCAATTCAAAGTTTTACCTTTTTTCTTCTGCTGTGACATATTGCTTTTGAGTAGAGTCTGAACGCCGTCTCATGCCAATGGTTCTAGTACCACTATGTTCCTTACGAATTTCGTAAGGAACACAGTGCAGCTAGAACCCTTGGCTTGCGAAGATGGAGTCTGAATCAAGCGTGCCTCATTTCATCTCCCACGATCAAAAAGTGTGTTGAAAAGCATAAGCATTTAACAATCGGTTTAAGATATATATTGAAGTTTTCTTTCGTAGCTTCCCGTGTATCTATAACGAACATTTAGAAAAGATATCCTGGCTTACATATGTGTAAGATCACATTCTAGACAAATGACGTCATAACAACGTCATTAACGCAAGTTTTCGCGGTATTTCTGTAGTTAGACCGTTTCAAAAATTTCAAATGATGTAAATGTGAGAAAAATGATCAGTTACACAAGCCATTCTTATATTCGTCTTAAAATGAAAGCTCGCGAAGGCTTAGTTATTAACATTTCTAATCTAGGCTCGTTTAAGATCAGCTTGTCTCAAAATAAATCTCATGACCAAATCTACATCTACCCGAACCTCTAATACCTACATCTACCTGAACTTCTAAAACCGACATATATCATTATTGCTCATATCTTCATCTACTTGAATTGCTTACACATGCATCTACCTGAACTTCTTAAACCTACATATTCCTGAGCTGCTTACACCTACATCTACCTGAACTTCAAACACGTACATCTACCCTAATTGCTTACACATACATCTACCTGAAATGCTTACATTATATCTACCTGAACCTTCTACACATACATCTAACGGAACTTCTTACACGTACATCTACCTGAACTTCTTACATCAACATCTTCCTGAACTGCTTACAACTACATCTACCCCAACTGTTTACATCTACATCTACCTGAACTGCTTACATCTACATCTACCTGAACTGCTTTCACTTATATCTACTTGGACTGTTTACATCTATATCTATTCTAATTGTTCACATCTACCTGAACTGCTTTCACTTATATCTACCTAAACTGCTTTCACCATCATCTACTTGAACTACTTTCACTTACATCTACTTGAACTGCTTTCGTCTACATCTACCTGATCAACAACACAGTGATAGCTCTTTTCAGTTTCAAAAATAAGGTAAAAATGACTTCAGAAGCACGTTTTTACAGTCAGAAAATCTGACGAATCCGAAAAGTTTTCAGCGTTTTGTAGATGGCCCTTCTTTGTGTTATTTGTCGTATATATTTTCTTTCTTAGGTTGCTTATGTGGAGACGACTGTTACGAAAATGAACGAATAGAAAATCAGTATGCTGGTCTGACAAATTGCTCGACTACGGTGAGAGACGCCCGTACACCCATTAGATATCGTTTTATTGTAAACGAGCCAAAAGATGGATGTACCACTTTTGAAACATCAAAGACGGATATATTGCCTTCATGTCAATCAGAGGTTGAAGCAGCTCCATGGGGAAATTTTTATCCTGTATATTCATTCGACAAGAGGGCAAACTTCAAGAATGAACAGTGCGCACTGTGTCACGGGGCAATCAACACGGTCAAGTGGAATGTTTATGCGTTTTTCTGGGGGAAAAATCATCAAAGAATCGGTATTTTTCGGAGATTTTATCATGATTTTAATTCATCGGATATGAATTTGGCATTTTATCCACCAAATGGTGAAAGTCAAGCATATGAACATATATGTCATGATGTGAAATCTGGATGCAGTGTCGATCAACGAGACACATTTCATATCCCGACTTCGATAAATTTGACACGAGAACAGGTTATTCAGGCTTGCAAAGAAGGGATTATATCTCCGTATATCTTCTCCAAAAACGATGTTTTTAAAAACATATTTTGTGCTATTTGCAGTACTCGTGTCTTGAAGTCTAGCGATTCCTTGATCTGTGACAAAACTGTTATAGATGTAGACGACAATATAAAGGGTTCTGGACAATCATTCGCTTCTTTAATTGACCAAAGTTTCATCGAATCTAAGTTGGACGAAAGTAAAGGCAATGATCCTGTTCATCTAGCATGTCTAACCGATAATTCAAGTGATCATGCGGTAAGTATTTTTCATCCTCGTTTCTGAGCTTAAGGATTGCTTCGGTTGCCTAGTGTCATAGCCGCCCGACCCGGTACCTAAAAGACTGTACTTCGAGCCCCACTGTCGCTGGGTTGTGGTTATAGGCAAAACACTTAATAGCCAGTCCCAGTTCACGTTCACCAAGCTGTAGAATTGGGTAATAGTTGCTTTTAGCCTCTCTCTCTCTCTGTCTACCCTCCCTTTCTCTCTCTCTCTGTCTCTCTCTCTCTCTCTCTCTCTCTCTCTCTCTCTCTCTCTCTCTCTCTCTCTCTCTCTCTCTCTCTCTCTCTCTCTCTCTCTCTCTCCCTCTCTCTCTCTCTCTCCTCTCCTCTCTCTCTCACCCCTCCCTCTCTCTGTCTCTGTCTCCGTCTCTGTCTCCCCCTCTCTCTCTCTCTGTCTCTCTCTCTCTCTCTCCCTCTCTCTCTCTCTCTCTCTCTCTCTCCTCTCTCTCTCTCTCTCTCTCTCTCTCTCTCTCTCTCTCTCTCTCTCTCTCTCTCTCTCTCTCTCTCTCTCTCTCTCTCTCTCTCTCTCTCTCTCTCTCTTTTGACTAAGTGTTCGAGGGTGATTCTTTAAAGTTAAGCTTTTGTTTTATCGAAAAAAATAGATTAGCATAAACTGTATCCAAGCAAGACGTAGAAATTAATTGTTGTACCTTTTATGTCAACAGATTTTTTTGAGAAAATGCTTTCTTTTTTAAACAATGATTTGAAATTTGTATTGAAATATTGATATTTGATAAATGGGCTAGGAACCGAAGGTCAGGAAAGATATAGCAACGGCGTATTTTGCGTCCGTCTGTTTGTCTCTGAGGCTGTCCGTTAACAATCCTCGTGTACACTATAAGTCCATGAATATGGGTTTTCCTTGAAATGTTCACATTATGATCGTATGACCTTATGGAAGGTTCTCTTCGAAAATGGGACTGACCCGTCGGAGTATATTTAATACATACTTATTGTATTATATGAAAAAATATATAACGAGGTTGGGAGAATTGAAAATTGTCGGGCTCTGCCGAGACAATTATCAATTCTCACAACCGAGTTAGATATTTTTTCATACAATACAATAAGTATGTATTATAATTATCTTATAACCCCATTTGTCTTGTTTTCGTCGATGTTTATAGCTGAAATGAAAGTTTCTAAAAAACATTATATCATTGTTCTAAAGATAACTATGTGATATCATATAGGATGTTATCACACGGATATTTGTATAGTTATAAGATAAAATGGGAAACGGGCCTTGTGGATTTCACACAAACATTTTCATTTTTACGATAACGTCCATTAATTTTATTGAATTTCCTCTGAAACTTTCAAATGATGATAATATTGGTCACAAGGAAGGTTCAATCCGAAAATGCGGCTGATCCGTCGGAAAACACGACGTCAAAAAAAAACTTCCAGTGCCCTCATTGGTCTCTTGTTTATGAATTGAGGGTACATTTGTAACTTAATTTAATCTGACATTATTCTAGCATGCTTTTATTTCAAGGGGCTAGAAAGTTTCATTGAGAAACCTTGGTGTTCAAAAGCAGCTGAGGGAAGGAGACTATGGTGGAGCATCTGTGGATAAAAAGTGGATAGATCGAGCCAGAAACATTATTTTGAGAGAGAAAAAAAAGCCAGAAACATTATTTTGAGAGAAAAGGCCAGAAACATTATTT